>OU426987.1:221181499-222388262 GCA_911387755.1 Chrysotoxum bicinctum
TTTTGATAAGGTTTGGGACTTGGAACTTGAGTGCCACGTATATTGGGACCTTCCTAGGCAGTACTACGAAATACTAAAATACTACTTTACGAACCAGCTCTTTATAGAACGGAATCTAGCAGTCTCAAGGTGGTTATTAGAGCAACTGTCAAAATATGTCAATTTTACTCGAGCTTTGCACGAATATAAGCTTTATATATTACAGCCAGATCAAAAGGCTTGAAAAATGTGTTGCATCTTCGAAGAAAATCTAAGCACTTAGCAGCGTTTTTGGCGATGTCGAATATGTGGTCATTCCACACAAGATGTTCTGAGATGCACATACCGAGAGCTGAGTGCTGTTCTATTTTCTCAATGCAAGTGCCGCACATGGTTAGCGGCAGGATTTACATGCTAGCGAAATCAGAATTTAATAAACTTGTTATATGCAGCAATTCCAGGTCCACAAGGACGTGCATATGGAAACAAATATGAAAATCTGAGAGTACTGTCGTCAGCAAAACAATTTAATGAATTAGAAGTTTTAGACAACAGAACATTGATGAATATCAGAAAGAGAGTCGGAGACAAAACGGAGCCCTGTGGCACACCAGCGTTTATTTTGTGGATATCAGATTTGAAACCATCCAATACTATTAGTAGTGAACTTCCGAAAGGTAATTTCTAATCTAACGAAAAGGGGATTCATCAATACTAAATGCACACTTTTTTAATAAGCGATCTTGATGCCAAACTCTATCAAATGCTTTTGAAATTTCAAGTACAATAATCTTACTTTCTCCAAAACGAATGTAAAGATTTGTGCCACTATTTGGTGAGATATACCATCAGATCGCCAGTGGAGCTATTGCTACCAAAGCCATACTGCTGGTCATTGAGAAGCGTTGTTGTTGCTGCGTTATATACTCTATGATAAAAAGTTATCGACCAATACATACATATCTAGGACTATGAAATGCCAACTGATAAATTTCATGCACACAAAATGGCAGAAAAAAAAATCAACCTAGAACATAAAATGCACCCCGTGATAATATATTGGTGCCTAGTTAATCCGTTTCGAAGGCTATACAAATTCAATCTATAAAGTTAAAACTTGGATGCATTAATGGCATATCAAATTAAACGAAACCAAATCGATGCGTAGCTATAAGCCTTAAAAAAAGTCCAATAATGTTCCGGTATTCCCTTCGTGGAATAATGAATCCGTCTTGGTCTTTAAAAAAGCAATTTACATTGTAACCTTCAAACATAAATATTGTAGAATGTTTTTGAAGTACTTTTGGGAAGCCATATCAACTCTTAAATGAAAACCGTCTTAATGGTAGCTTCTTCAGCTGATGGTCTTAAAGATCTGGAGAAGTATTTAAAACCTAAACATCCCCAAATGTGATTTGTAATTAAGAAAGAAAAATCATTTGTCGATCTTTCATTGTTCCAGACAACTTAGTACCGAATATTTCAAATTGTCTTGAAAAGATTTGCACTGAGAACCAAGAAATCAAACAAAAACTTGACCAAGTTTTGAAAAATCAAGTTTCCGAAATATGGAAAATGAGGTAGGAAGCAATATGTTAATTTAAGCTCATTGCAGAGATTAGTTCTCTTTAAAGCTTCTGAAGACAAAAATTACAGATATGTATGCTCGGCACATAATACATTATATTATAACTCAACAACTAGCACGAAGCTTTTAGCAGAACAAAGTTGTTAATAAAAAAAAACGAAGTCTTTAACCCAAGTTTCTGGCTCCGTAGCTCTGTTTAATAGGGAAGTGATGATTTATTGCACATAAACCTCTCATGAAGAATAATGTTTTTCTTTTTTGTGTAAATAAAATAGCCGCGAAAATAGGAACAATTATTATTCATAAAATGTTTTGAAACCTTCATCACAGAGTATAAGCCATGTCGTGTTTTTTTATGTCGGTCGTTTGAACCTTCTAAGCGGCCATTGCCTTTAAAGATGCTCTAAATTATATTCACTATACTCATACTATATACTATGATATGTTTGTCATGTACAATCAAATGAATGCCATCCATTTAGTAGAAAACTTATCTGAACATAAGGCCAACCTTTAAAATATTTCTCGCAATAAAACTGAAAGATGCTCTTTTCATCCTCGAGTATCACATGATTGAAGATTTTACTACAATTTCCAAAATTGCTCCATGCAAGGTTATGAGCTTTTTACTGCTAATAGTTTTATATAAAACGTATTGGCTTAGTTTCAGAGATGTTTAAGGGACTTGGAAATGGCTACCATTTGACATACAAACACAGATATTCGAGGAAGTATTTTAAAATAACTAGATTCATAAAAACTGCGAATGAATGTTAAATGAATTATAAAATGGAGGTTTATGAAATGGAATTCAAAAGAAATTGGTAAAAGCTCTTTCGTCATTAATCTTCCTTGTGTTGGAGGAGAAACATGTATTTATATTTCATAATTCGTTAAATTTTAAATGTCAAGTTCAACCTTAATAATTTGTCAATAATAAGTACTAAAGGAATTTTTATATTATATGGTATATTCACATTTGTTTAGTGGAAGAGCATAGGGAAATTTCAGGGAATTGTTAGGCTGACGAACCCGCCAAAAGTAGAAAAACACTACCTATGCTACCTGTTTAGGCAAATATAGGTACCACTAAATGTTAGGTTAGGATGAAACAAGAGAGGATAAACCTAACATGGACTACTATAGCCAATACTTGATCTAAGACTCTTAAGTGTTTGATATCCTTAAGTAGACTCATCACAACAGCTCCGTAATTGGTTTCATAACCAGATTTTTGCCGAAGTTGTATGCTCTATCCGATAGATGTAGGCTCTATCTTGGAGGGTTATTCTTCGAGGAACCTAGTAATCTTAATAATAAAGATAATAGCAGTCCCTTTCGCTTCATAAGGAGCTCTAAATGGTTCAACGAGGAATGAGAAAATCTCTCGATTCATGTGGTATAACAATGGAGCAACTTTGGTCTAAGTGTGTCAGTTGTGACGCTGGCAGCTACTTCAACCTAACCTAATTTGGCATGTTTCAAAAATTACTCCAACTGTTTTTTTTTAAGATTAAAAATACCGGTACCTGCCTTACAATGTTTAGAGAAATTTAAGAAAATATTTTTATTTTTTTTTCAAAAACTTTTCCACAGATTAAAACATACCAAAACTATCTTTTTTAAAGCTTTACTTTTGGACACAATTGATATTAACTACGCAGAGTGCACTTAAGCTCTAAAGCTATTGGTAAAAGCTTTTTCAATTGCTGAGTCAATTTTACCTAGTGCGTGAAATGTTGAGCTGTTAAGATCGATGGCGAGTTGATGTTCGTGAATTGAGTCTTGCACTCTCGGTTATAGCAGCACCTCGTCTGTGCACACCGTACGAGGACGGGGACCATAAGTGTTGTCCACTAGCATATACCCTCACGAACTTTTTGCATAAGCTTGCGTACAGCTGGCGTGCTGAATGCTTCCTTTCGGCCAGACATTTTTTTTAAAAACGAACTGTTTGGGCTACACAGCACTCACTTTGAAAATAAGTTTTCAATATTTCCCAACGTTATTCAAGCGTAAGGCGATTCATTTCAACTCGTTCCACGGAGGTATGATACTGACTTTCTGTCAAGATTTCGAGCGGGAAACATCTGTTAGTATCAAAAAACCTATGATTTAATAAGAAACCCCAAGAAGGTCCACCCTTTAGAAGGTTCGCTTGGAGGTTTGATTAATTAAATGCTAACTAGCAGGATTATTAATACAAAATCTTAGATTTTATGCAAGAAGACCTATTAGTAAGGGGACGCCCAAAGGCCGTGTCTTATCTACCCTTCTTTGGAACTTGGTAGCAAATGAGCGGTTGAGATAGCGGAGAGTTACCTCGCACAACTCCGTCTGCTGCACTGAACATTATGTTCCATCTTACACTCTTCAACATATTCGGCAAACAAACGGCTATAAACACAGTTATTCATCTAAAAGCCTCCCTGCAGTGGATCAATAATGAAATTGGCCACTCTAGAATTCTGAACTCATTCGATTCACTTCCAAGTAGCATCGATTACTCTATCTCTCAAATTCAATTAAAAAAAAAAACTTTCAGGTAAACATTCCTTCTATGGAAATATAGGAGGATATGGTATTCCTCGAAGATGATTCAATTCATTTCCACACCGATGACGGATCAAAAACTAATGACGGGGTTGGTGGACGTGTATACTTGACAGGCTAAATTTAAGTCTTTCTCCTCGTTTTCCCAATCAAATTAAGGAAATCCTGTCTTGGCTTAAAGAAAACGTTATATCAATCAAGGATCTACTCGGTCACCAAGCAACCATTAAATTGATTGATTCTGTCTCTATCACTTCAATAACTACCGATAGTCTCTGATGGAGGTGGTGCAATAGTTTAACATTCACTTCTGCTGGGTGCCAGGCCCTGTACATTTCAGAAAATTGCAAAGCTGACGGACTCGCCAAAAAAGGAACAATGATAGTAGTCCCAATGCTATGCATTAGCTTATGATAAAGCAAAATACCGAGGACAAACCTAATGTGGAACCTGCTTGGCGACAAAACAGAATTGGCCAATGCTGGATCTGAAGCACTCCAAACATTTAATAATCTTTAAACAGATCGCATGTATGCTCTGTTATATTTGTTACAAAAAGACACTGTTTGATTCGCTCAATGTGGCTTTGAATTGATTCTAACGATTTCTGCAGAAGTTGCGTGCGCAAAGAAGAGGATGCATCGATCAATCACCTTCTCTGTACTGATTTGGGAATCATAGAAAGCCAATCATGCTGTGAGGCACGTAGTGCCGTCCATGATAAACAGAAAACAAGGTATGCTTATTGTATGTGACATGTCGCCATCTTGAAAAGTGATGACGTAGGAATCATCTCCGATTTTGACATTCGAGTTTGTTTAGTTGGAAATTTCTATTGGATTTTATATTTTGTGAGTTTGCAGTTAAATAAATAAAGTTTAAAACATGATAAACGGAAAACAGAAGTTTAAAATGTTTGTATGTGCTGTTTTGGGTTGTAATAATTCCCCAGGAAGAAAAAACAATGAAAAAAACTTAGATTTCACTACTTCCCAAAGGAAAAAGAATTGTGCCAAATATGGATAAAAGTTAGTGGAAATAAAAACGAATATTCCTTGATAAATAGTCGGGTTTGCTCGGAACATTTTGTTGAGAGTGATACTACGTTTTCACCAAAGGTAAATCCGGGATTTAAATGGATTTACCATAAATCTCCTTTAAATCTCGTAGATTTACCATACCATAAATATAAATCACCTCAAATGAAGATTTAAAATAAATCTCCTTGAAATCTTCTCGCAATCAGAAGATTTGCTAAACAAACAAACCTTATTTTGTAGAACGCACCTTTCTTCATTGACAATCAACACAAAATAGAGATATCTGTTTTTTTCCTGTTTACTATCCAACTGCAATTTTTTTTTCTCTTGTCCAAATTGACAATTGAATGACAATACAGAGTGAAAACGTCAAATAAATCTCAGTTTCTTTGGTGAAAACACTTCAAGATTTATTTTAAATCTCTAGCGGATTTACTCTTGGTGAAAACGCAGTATGATTATTGACTTTAGGATATACTACTTTTAAATGTCCCTGAAGATAAAAGAATTTTGAAGATCGGTTCAGTTCCATCCAAAAAATTGCCAATTGAGCATAAACAATCGTCTAGAGACAAGAACTCAGAGGAAACAAAAAGATCGTGAATGAATGTTTGGATGCTTTTGAAAAGTAAATAAATTGAATTAATCATAAATTATTTTTTATAATTAATTAACTTTGTTTTAAACAGTTGTTTAAAACCCTCAACAGAAGAAGATTGTGATCAGGAGAATTGTGTATATCCCAATGGTATTAGTACTCAGACAGAGTAAGTTTAATAAGGCACGGCACGTTTAAGAGATGATATACTTATACTAACTATTATGTTTTAATTTCTTAAATAGAGTTGAATAGAATGCTCTAAAGAACTAAGCAGTTGGAGCATCCCAGAAAGAAGCCACGATTGAGTGCTGACGATATCTCTTCAGCAATCTCCCAATTTTCTGCTGGCGCCAGATCATATAGACTTCTAAGGACACGAAACTTCCCTTTTCCTTCCCCCTCAACTTTGCGTAGATGGGCTCAACAGATCTGAAGGAGGACTTAGAAAACCAAGTACTATGTTCCTTGAAAGAGTTAAATTACTAGAAAGTATTTTTATGACAAATAATAAAGAAGTTTTATATACACAAGGAAAGTTTATGGAAACACACTTAAAAAAGCAGAAGCTGTGTCTCTAGATATGTGTAAAAAATTATTTTTTAAATGTAGACTTTATTTTAGGATTAAGCATTTAAACAAATTATTTTTAAGAGACATAAACTGTAAAAATAGAAAAATAATAAAAACTATCGCATTAAATGAATTTTTTTTCTTCTATCTAATTTCACAGCGAGATGATTGTGACGTCAGAGCAGAACTGTCAAAAATCTAATGAGCATACCTTGTTTTCTGTTTATCATGGTGCCGTCCTGCTGAAATCATATGTCTGGCCATATGATTCAATTTTGGCTTTACAATTTTTTTTTATTATCGTTCTACAGCACTCGCCATTGAAAGTAACCGCCTCACCGACGTCTATCAAAAAAATTCAAGTCTTCTTTTAAACGTTTCGACAGCGAAAAAATGGTGTCGTCTATGGTCAAGAACTTTGAGCTTCTCAATCAGTTGGATCTTGAACCCAAGTCCGGACGTAAAATTCGCCATGAATTCGATTGACTCTGATTCAACTACATATACACTTTTACGGATTTCGGATATGTTCTCAGCCGATCTTGCGCTGCTTTGACGTTCAAATGTTGGTAGATTGATTACTGGACCGATCGTATTAAATTTGGCCACCAAACCTTGAAGCAGAGATGTGAAAGAATGCAGTCTTTTTAGTATTGCAGTCAATTGAATGGAAAGACTTTTTTTTAAGTCTTTTGATTTAACCTCAGTACTGTGACTTTCAAACTTAAGTCCCAGTCAATTTTGCAGTCTTTTATTTAAAAATCATCTAAAGCAGTCAAATGAATTCAAATCAAAAGAATGCATTCTTTTTGGACTGTTTGCAGTCTTTGAAGTCTTTCAAAAGTCTTTTACATTCTTTGCATTCTTAAAGTCTTTTCAATGCATTCAATGTATTGAAATCTTTTTACGGCTTTGAAGTCTTTTTATTGATTGAATCCTTTTTACTTTTACTTACAATACATTGACTGCATTTTAAAGACTTTAAGACTGCAAAGAATGTAAAAGACTTTTCAAAGACTTCGAAGTCTGCAAGCAGTAAAAAAAGAATGCATTCTTTTTATTTAAAGTCTTTTGACTGCTTTTGATGATTGCATTATTTAAGACTTCAAAATAGAATGGGAATGGATTTCTGAAGTTAAAAGAATGAGATGATAAATTCTGTTGCATTCCCGAAGAATCAGCTGAATGAGTGGGACTTTTCGGAATGCAATACCATAATATTGCATTCTTTTACAACTCTGCGTTGAAGAGTCGACTATGAACAGCTATCAAGTCTGTCGTAACATGAGCGAAACGTGTGCCATGCTTGCAATAACGAACACTCATTTTAATAATAAAATTTTGTCATTTGGAAGCGCTGTTCATGGCCCAACTGAGTAACTGAATAATAAGCAACAGATTTGACAGAAATGTCACCAAAACAAAATGGCCTCCACATGCTAATATTCTTAGTATTTAAGTGGATATTATTAATGGCTTTTTTTAGTCTTATTAGCTTACGAGTATATTGAATATAGCTGATGTATACTTAAATTGACTATAAATAAATAAATACAAAACTGAAGTGAAGTGTAAGTAACATTCTTTAAGAAACTGGATTAATTATTTAACTGCTATTTTCCTAACACGAAACGAGAAAGTAAATTACTCCTTTAGCATTCAAAAACCAAAAACGAACACCAACCGCAACCAAAAATAAGGTGAACCAACGTAAATTATGCTGGATTGTGTGACGTTAATGCTGATGACGAACGGATGTGATTCCCCGGAAACGAACATCTGAGCTGAGACAAGCCTCTCACTCTCTAATCCTTATGCCAGATATAGCGATTAAGATGAAACATCCATTATATTTGTGGGCTTTAATTTTTGTTTTCATTTCCTCGCTGGATGCATAGTCATATACTCGACACACTCATACGCACACACACATCAGGTAATATTATTTTCTACTTATCACGTGTCTTAATCAGTGCGTAACGAATTTCCTTTGTGATTATTTCGCTGGAACTGCTTTTACAGACATAGACAGTCCAAATATTCAGAGAAAACGAACGGAAATTTCATTGTCAACATTTTGACAAATGAAATGCGGTGCTGGAGTCACACGCATGTTGTGATTGTGACACACTCACCACAGCCTAATATAATTTTGAGTATTATGTGGTTTTTACACATCATACATATGCAATAGGTTTAGTCGTATATGTGAATCTATTTAAAACCCACATAGAATGTATGACACAAAAATTACGGCCATTAAGACAATTTTAATTTGAATGGGGATGTAATTATGGTAATAAGGTTTGGTAATTAGAGGACTGTTTAGGGTTGCTTTTCTTTTGAAGGATAAAATGGTAAGAACATGCATTTTAGAATTTTAAATTTGAATTTTTCAAATGTTTTAGTAGGCAGAGCATACACAAGTTTGATGGGACAGATGTGTCTTTAAAAGTGTACTCTAATTCTCAAAAAAGTATAAATATCACGAAGTAAAAGTTTTCTTGGGGAACGCCCTGAAAAGTAGGCGGACGGACTTAAATCATTGTTTCCTAAATAGTATCACAACTTCGAGCACTATTTGAAAATTTTAAACAAGGAGTAATTTATTCTAGTCAGTCACGCAGCCAATAATGGCATGTTTTCTAAAATTTTAATTATGATAATAATTAATATCTCCTATTAATTTTTTTGTGATTTGTATTAATTCTGTAAAATTATTTTTTTCTAGTAAAAATTACATTACATTACATTACATATTACACTACTCCGTAGATAAATCTACGAAGTAGAGACACTTAAAGCACTGGCAACTGAGGCCATCGGCTTAGACAATACAACAGAGAGAGACAGACAGAAAGGAAGAACAACAGAAAACACATGTCAACAGCACACGGTCCCCCATCCAAGTACTAACCATGCGCAATGATGCTTGATTTCGCTGATCGATTTTCTAGTAAAAATTATAAATGTTTTTACCTGGATTTGACAGCAATTTTATTTATTTTTTGTTTGTGCAAGAACTTCAGGATTTTGACTACCCTTAAAATGTTTGAGTACAGTGCGAGTGTTTAGGAAAATTGTAGAGGATTTAAAAGGAGATTCCGATGTACATTGGTTTTGAATGCCTGAAATTGTAATGGGAGAGAAATATTTATTTATTCATCTACCAGCTTAGCTTTACGTCACATAAGGGCTTGGCTTTGAATGTTATTGCTAGAGCTGTGTCAATCAAGATCGATTCGATTTTTTTGATCCGATCATCGAAAAGTATTGATGATCGAAATCAATCATTTTAATCGATCTCAATCATTTAGATGATTCTCGATTCTCGATTCTGGATTCTTGATTTTCTATTTCAATCTCAATCATTTCAATGAGTATCGATTTTCGATATCAGTTGACTCGATTAACCATGATTTACTTGATTCCATTTGTTCCGATTCAATCAATGTGGATTATGAACGCCAAACGGGCAGTGGACTGGAATTTCTGGATTGAACCTCGGCATTGAAGAACATGATTGATCGGGTTGGTTGTTGATGTTGTAGGCCGCAAAAACAATTAGTGGGTTGAACTGATGTTATTTGATGTATTAGGATCCGGTATGTTTAATGAATTTGACAGTTTATGACTTGACGAATAGAGGACGAATTAAGTTATGACGTACAAAGAGTATTTCGTACCAAATGTTAGCCGAAAGCCCTAAAATTGCTCTTTTCGAAGCAACAAATAAAATCTCTTTTTCTTGAATTTTTTGACACTTTTTAATCCATGTACAAAGTAGCCATCATTCGATGTTATTTCGCAATTTATGACTTATTTTGTGACAACTATCAAAGCCAAAAGTCAATCTTATCATCGAAATCGAAATTAAAATCGAATAGAAACAATATTGAATCATTTCAGTGAAATGAAAATGATCGAATGATCGATTGATTGAAATGATCGGACCATTTTCGTAATCGATTGTTGAACAATTCGATCAATTGAAATGAGCGATTTACACAGTTCTAGTGACTGCCGTGTACCGATCTTTTTCTCTTCAGAGGCGAAATATCCAGAAATTTGCATCGTGCGTTGGAAGAGACTGAAAAACTTACACTTCGGAAAATGCATTTGGTAAATCATCTTTGAACGTTTTCAATAAGGACACACCAAACTTGTTAACCTGGATTCCAAATAACATCAGCGTATTTAAGAAAAGAATTCACTAGTGCAGAAAACAATATTAAGACCGTATACGGAGCTTTGAAATCCTTTGAATTTTTATTGAAGAATCCTATTATAAAGTTTGAAATAAGACATTCAACACGCAAATTGAACGTAAGCCTTAAATCTAATATGTATATCACCAAGGTCTTTCACTCTATCAACTCTGCCTAGCAAACTTATCTCCAAGAGAATAGTCAAATAAAAGGCTATTACAACATTTTTAACAAGATAACATTGCATTTTGGTATGTGTAATTTAAGACCATTATTACAGCACTATTTACAAAGTTGGTCAACGCCATTTTCTAGCTTTAACCAATCATTAATGTATTTAATTCTTAAGAAAAGCCTGAGATTGTCTGCGTACAATATACACATTTTAATATAGATATTATGTCATTTATAAGGAATATAAAAAGTAATGGCCCAAGATGGTTTCCTTGGGAGACACCTGAAGAAACATTAATTGGTCTAGTGTACTTATTATCAATAATCACTACCTGATTCAGCAAAGATGAATGATATCTAAAGTTATCTAGCTTCTTAATAAGTACATCATTATTGACGGATCCAAAGTCTTTGCTAAAGTCAATGCAAATAGCATCCACTTTGGTTGGCCTTTTCAACTTCATTAACGATATATGAAGTGAAACAAACTAAATTGAACGTTGTCGAAAGATCGACGGCAAAACCATGCCTATGTTCAGAAGTGTGGTTTTTAATTTTAAATTGAAGTTAATTTTTACTTGCGATATAGGTACTATAGGGCAAGTTCTGCATTTGGAAAAAAAATCGAACTCGAGATTTTGATCAAAGTTGACATTACGATGATAGCGAAGACGAATAAAGTGGGTCCGGCAATTCCGTCTGTCTGTCTGTCTGTCTGTCTGTCTGTCTGTATGTCTGTACCTCGATCTAGAGCCTAAGCCACTGGACCTATTTTCTTCAAACTCGGTAGTTATGGGTCTTTGGTGATTCCCTAGAGGCAAAATTGAAATTTTTTTTTTAGCTCCAAAACTAACGGTACCCCCCATACACCCGTAATGAAAAATCTTATTTATCTCGAAAACGGCTTTAACGATTTTGATAAAAAAATTAGGTGTGATGTTATGGACATGGACTACGTTTTGGTAAGAAAAAAATTTGGGGCAAAATGTTATTAACGGTACCTGTCATAGAACCGTTTTTTTGATTTTCGATTTTCTCATTAACGGCTCTAACGATTTTAACCAAAAATTTTTAGCAGGAGTCTCCCTAAGTTTAAAATAATATTGTATATAAAAATATTCGAAAAATTATTTGTTGGGTTTTTTTGAAAAAAAATTTTTTTTTGAAAAATCAATATCTTCAAAACCTATGAACGATTATTTTTTGAAATTATTTCCAAAAATCAATATTATTAAATACTTAAAATTCGAATCCCACATTTTTTTCTTGAAAAATTTTAAAGAATTTTCTTATATAAAAAATTTATTTATTTAATAATAAAACTATTTTTTAAAGTTTGTTTGCATAAATGCATACTTTTCTAGAAATCAGACGGCAATTTCTTTTAAGTTCATGTTTTATATTTATAAAATGTATTTTAAATTCCAAAGTACTTTTACATAAGAGCAAGTTCGTGCGATCCAGTCGTGCATTTTATTTAATTTAATTTAATGTTTAACACAATTATCAGTTCGCGGATTAGGGTTCAGGTAACAAAGCGTTCTCTAAACATCAGAAAGCTCCAACTCCAAATTTAAAAAAAGAGGCTGGGTGCGACCCACACTGATACTTTGAAAGTCAGCGGATTTATGTGCATTGAGGTCTCTTGCATAGAATCTCTATCGCTCTCAATTACAGGATTAGTCATTACACTTTCTGGAATTCTCAAACTAACAGCAGACGGTGCTGTAAGTAAGTTGTATTTTTCTTGTGAACTGACTGAAGGAGTGTCATTAAAAAAGAGCTTTGGAACCGTAGATGAAGTAGTGTTTCGTTATTTTTTTACAAATGACCAAAAATGCTTACTACCTTAGGGACATTGTAGTATTTTTTGCCTTTTTGTCATGCAAACATTTAGTTCTTCGAATATGAGCATCACAGGACTTTCTATTTTGCTTGAACTTATTCCGGTTTTCCCCAGTAAGGTTGGCTTTATAACATCAGAAACTTACTTTGTTGATCCTAATGATCTCTTTACAGCTCGAATCAAACCAATTTTGGATAATGCAATTAATCGTATTTTCCAGGGTTCAATAAAATTAAACTTAGTACATCTCTTGAGTCTTGACTTGGCTTATATGTATAATTGAACATACATTATATGAAGATGATGACCGGGCTGCCAAAAGTAGGTCCAATGGCCTTAAAATCATTTTCATATTAAGTAGGCATACATTTTTTTGAAGTGTAAAGGACCAGTTAAAAATATACATTCTTATAGACTTCCATTCGATTTCAACCTTTTGTCTGCGTGAAAATAAAAATACAAATTAGAGGGAAAACGGCTCGTAGAGAGCTTAAGTCCCTAGACTTACAATTCTGAGCCATTTCTGTATGCGTGTTTGCAGTAATAGAGGTAACCACCAATTTTTTAGGGAGCTTAAACGGCTTAGATGAGAATTTTCCACTTCCTCGGTGGGCTGACAATAGCCCTGAAAAAAAATTTGTTTTAAGGTGGACATGGCTGAGAATTGAACCCAGATCTTCGCCACAGAAGACATCTTTGGTGACCCAGTTGAAAGATATAGAGTATAGAGGATGTTCACACATTCGGAGGCATTAACATCGACTCGACCCAAGCCAAAACAAGGAAGTACTGCGAGGAAGTTCGACGTTTACAGTCGCAAGAGATCTCCAGGTCCTTTTCCGATCGAGTTTATAACAACCTCCTAAGAAGTACTATGCCGCCAGCATCAAGCATTTAAGACCAGTGGCAAGATTACCAGGCAGCCATCAGAGATTCCGCCTCTGATGTGCTGGGTTTTACACGGACACCACAACGAAACCCCTGGTTTCACGATGAGTGCCGGCAAGCACATGCAGCAAAACAAAAGGCATATAAAGCGACGCTGCAAAGAAAGACTAGGGCTGCTCGCGAACTCTACGAGCAAAAGAGGAGAGAAGAACAACAGCTTCTCAGAAAGAAAAAAAAGAAGCATGAGAAGCGCTTGATGGAGGAAATAGAACGATGCCATAACAGGAATGAGGTTCGGAAGTTTTACCAAAAGGCAGAAAAACATCACAAGGATACAATCTCCGAGACGAAGCCTGCATGGATAATCAAGGGAACATCCTAGTGGTACCGCAGTCTATGCTGAGAGTATGGAAAGAACATTTCTCCAAACTTTATAACGGCGATGAAGAAGAAAATGCCGCTGCCTCGGACGAAGTGAAGATAGCTACATATATCGAATCTTAAGTCTAACAAAGCCGCTGCAGCTGACGCCCTCGCTGGCGAACTGTTCAAAGCGCCAGGCGATGACTTGGTTGGGAGTATGCACCAGCTCATCTGCAAAATATCGTCGAAAGAAAGCATGCCCGATGAATGGATCCTCAGCATTATCTGTCCGATCCTCAAGAAAGGAGACCCGCTGTACTGCGCCAACTACAGAGACATAAGTCTTCTGAACATCGCGTACAAGATCCTTTCGGCCGTATTATGTGAACGTCTGAAGCCTTTCGTGAACAACCTGATAGGTCCATATCAGTGCGGCTTTAGATTAGGAAATTCCACCAACGATCAAATATTCACATTACGGCAGATCTTGGAAAAAACCCAGGAGCTACAAATCGACACCTACCACCTTTTCATCGATTTCAAAGCCGCGTACGATAGGATCTATAGAAACGAGCTATATAGAGCAATTTTTAGTTTTGGCATCCCTGACAAACTTGTCCGTTTGTGCAGGATGACGATGGAGAATGTACGCTGCTCCATCAACGTCGGAAGAGATCTCACCGATGTGTTTGATGTTGAAGTCAAACGGAGAATAACTCTTGCCAATCAATGCTTCTTTGGACTAAGAAGGCAATTAAGTAGCAAAGCCCTCTTTCGAGCAATTAAAGTATCCCATCATACCGGTCCTTGTTTATGTTACATACATGGACTTTGTCGAAAGTGGACTCATCCACTTAAAATGTTTATTTGGTCCCGTCTGCATAGATGGGGAGTGGAGGAGAAGATATAACCACGAGCTGTACGGGCTGTACATCCAAACTGACCTAGTCAAACGAATCAAAGTCCAACGACTGAGATCGATAGGTCATGTAGAGCGAATGGACCCAAATGCTCAGTAGAGGAAAACCGCGACTCAGGTGGTACACACAAGTGGGAGAGGACCTTAACCAACGTGACGTGCGAAACTGGAGATAGCTAGCTTATTAGGGACCGAGCTAGCTGAAGAAGCTTGTTAGTTGAGGCCCTGGTCCATCCGGACTGTAGCGCCACCATAAGTAAGTAAGTACTGAGACATAATTGAGGTTCAATGTCGCCGAATTATCTCATCCTTTAGCTCTTAATTTGTTCTTGCTTTATTGTCGTAAATTTTTTCTTTAAAATATCCCCAAAGAAAGAAGTCCAACGGTGTCAAATCACATGATCGTGGCGGCCAATTAACATCGCCACGACGGCGACGTGAAATAACACGGCCATTGAAGTTCTCGCGCAAAAGAGCCATTGTTTCGTAGGCTGTTTGGCAAGTAGCACCATCCTGTTGGAAGCACATATCGTCCAGGTCCATAACCTCAATTTTTGGCCACAAGAAATCCCTTATCATCTCGCGATAGCCAACACCATTCGCGGTAACTCTTTGACCGACCTCATTTTCAAGGAATAACGGCCCGCCAGCCCATAAACCGGATCAAAAAGTCACTCTTTGTGGATGCATCGGCTTTTCAACAATCACTCGTGGATTCTTATTTCCCTTAATGTGAGTGCTTGTTACCGAATCCACTGAGGTGAAAGTGTGCCTCGTCGCTAGAGATGATTTTTTTTGTAAAGTCACAATTCACTTCCGTCTGTTCAACCAATCATTACGGCGTATTGACGACACTTGAAATGGTCACTAGGCTTCAGCTCTTGAGTCAATTGAACCTTGTAAACGTGTAAATTCAAATCTTTATTCGAAATTCGCATCAGTGATGTTCGTGAGATGTTCAATTGTTGGGCACGGCGACGATCCGAGGTTGACGGCTCTTCTGCCACACTATCGGGAACAACAGCAATGTTTTCCGCAGGACGAACTGGGCGAGCATGAAAAGATGTTCCTACAGCCCCAGTTTGCTGAAATTTGGGCACGAATCTAACGATTGTGGACACATTTGGTCGATTATGCTGACCAAAAAAATCATGAAGTGCACGAAATGCATTTTGATTTAAACACGCCCATTTTCGTAAAAGGCTTCAACAATCTTAACGCACTGCTCAATTGTGTACCTCTCCATGGTTGAATTTTTCAGACACTGAAACAAAGAAATATCAAATTAAGTTGGGCAAAAAACTTGTCGTTAAGGTGTGAATCACAATTAACATCGTGCATTATGGTTGGACCACCATATTGACATTTGAAACAAAGTCTCGTTCGAAAAATCGATACCAAAAATGGAGAAACCTAGAAAAAACAATCTGTTAACATTCTAACGCCTTTATAATTAAGCTCTGTACTGACTGTGCACAATTCACATCCAATACCTACGTTTGCATAAGTTTCAGCAGTGGGATTATTGATAATTAATTAGCAGTAAAAACAATTTTCATTAATGCGATCATTAATTTAAATCCTTTGACAAGTTAAATGTTCCCAACGTATTTTAAACTAACTGAGTATATCCTTGCAAAGTGCTTTACCCTTCTGCGAGTATTTCGGTATTAAATTGTCTAAATTTTGCAGAAAATGTTGCAGTTCAACCTAATTAATCGTTGTAGTAACTTTGCATATACAATTTTCAGCCCGCAAAGTCTCAATTTCAAGTCGTAATGCATTTAAATTGTGCTCCACGATAGCTTCAAATAGTATAGCTATCGTTTCCTTTTTCAGAGCAAGAAAGGTAAAACACCTGACTCTTGGCTGGCGCCAAAGTCGATGTCACCTGCATTTGTGTGTTTCTTCTGACTGCTTCTGGCTTTGGGGTGTAAAAATGGAAACTTAATTAAAATTCCTCACCATGGTATTCTTGTAATCGCTGAGAATTTCAGCTTTGATTGCGTTTAGACTTTTCATTTTCACGTGTAAGTTTATTCAAACAGGTGAGTTGAGAAAGTCACATTACGCTGTGCCGCGTACTTAAGCACATCCGCACAATGTTTGGTGAGCAATTTCGTCGCGTTTTCTACAAGAACAACCCGCTCGACTTTTGAATTTCTTACTGCACAGGCATACATAAAACATAAAAGTGAATCTCTGGCAAGGGACCTTTGCCTTCGGCATTTATGTTTCCAGGGCACACACAATGCCTTATGTGACTCTGGAGCCGAAGCCTGAAGGTGAATCCCTGCGATACCATCAGAGGTGGAAGGGGTCGTTATCGTTACCATACTCGTCGACTTGACTTGGCATTCGCTTTCTCATTTCAATATAACTTTGTGCACTTATTAAATTAACAAATTTGAATAACAAACGGAAATCAGGTGAACTTGCACATTCAGCAGAGATGGATTCTTTTTTTCAAATTTTTTGTTTGTCTGAGTTGATCGAGGGAACAGTCTGTTGCCAGCAAAGGGAAAAACGTGGAGCATACTTTGCGTATTAAATTGCAATGATGCAAATCTGGAAGATGATATGCAGAACAGAGATTGAAAAGTTGATTGAAAATTATATTTTCGCTTTGAATTTTATTTCAAAGTTTTAAGCCCCTTGATTTGTTCAGTTGGTGCAAGTCATCAAGGTTATAATCGGGGAAATCAATCGTGAAGAGATTTTTGTGGGGGAAAAATGAAAGGTTCGATTTGAGTAAGAGAATGCAAGGATTTATTGATCGGACGCCGGAGGCCATCTTGCTTGAATTGATATTAATTATTTTAAAATACCCAAAAACCATTCCATGGGACTTTTGAAGGTCTCATTGATGGATGAGGCGCATAACTTAAGTTGAGAGTGATCCAAACATGAATACTTCTTGTACTTCTGAGGGAAATATCGCCAAACAAAGGATTTGAATGATAAATATTTATACATTTTGGAACTTGCGCCTCAGGTTCAATGCTGTAATATGTATCTGAGAGAATTTAGGTTGTAAGGTATTGGTTTATTGATATACCGTCTTGTCGAAGTGAAAGTGAAAAAAAGATAATAAAAAAAAAATTTTTTGTGAAGCTAAAGCACCTGCCATTTGAAATTTTCTTATGAAGAGAAGGAAGGTACTTCGCCAATTTTATAAAGCCAACCCAACTGTGGAAAACCGGATTAAGTTCAAACATGCTTCAAATATTACATGACTAACTTCTAAGGCACAAAATGTTACGATGTTCCAAAGGTAGGACCAGGTTTTGGTGATTTCAAAGAAATAAAATGCACGACTGGGTCGCACGAACCTGCTCTTATGTAAACGACTAGAAATTTCAAAAATGAATCTTATTAAAGAAAAACTGTTCATAAACATCAAATTAATTTTTTAAATGACTTAAAAGACTCCTTTAGAAGTTGGAGATAAAAACAGGATGCCATGTGATACAAGCAAATATTAGTTTGTGCAAGATCAAAAGTTATTAGTTTGAACTGGTTTCTAAAAAAAAAATAAGCTTTTATATACAAAATTTTTAAGACATTTTTAAGAAAGAATATTGGTATACTCCAATTTATTTTTTTTTATTATTTTTCGAATAAAAATTAAATTTACAAAACAAAAATATTGAGCTGCTTCTGAAATATCGAATTTTCAAAAAAAAAAAAATTATATTAAAAATATTTTTTTTTAAGTTTTGAAATGCAATGTTTTTTTTAACTTTTTTGGGAGCTTCTATATAAAAAAATGTAAACATTTTTAACAAAATTCTCGGAAAAATACGCTTTCCGAAAACCATTTTTTAATATTTGTATGGAGGGTACCGTTATTTTTAGGTAAAATAAATTTTTTTTAAGAAACTTTTATTCACCAAGTTTTAAGAAAATCGAGCATGGGGTTTTTGAAATATTGAGTTTTGAAAAAAAAATTGATTGTTTTCTTAAATCAAAAAATATTGAAATATTGAGTTTTGAAAAAAAATTGATTTTTTTCTTAAATCAAAAAAAAAAATTGGAAAATTTTAATACACAATAATATTCAAACTGCTGGGGAGCCTTAGCATAAACAAAATGATCAAAATCGGTTGTACCGTTTTTGAGAAAATCAAAAGCCAAAAAAATAATTCAAAGGAGGTACCAAAAATAACCATTTTTTGGAATTTTTTTTCAACTATTTCCTAGCTTTAAATAAATGAAATTTTTTGAAGTTTTTTTTTTAAATCTGTGGGACAGTTTTTGAGAAAAAAAATATTTATAAAATTCCGAAAAAAATGTATGGCAGGTACCGTTATTTTCGGTCCTTAAAAAAAAAAAAGAAAAAACGTGTGGGGGGGGGGGTATTAAAAATACTGTCTGCCAAGTTTAAAGCAAATCGGCCGAGCCGTTTAGACTGTATTCGAAAAGACATCAGACAGACTGACATACGGACATAATTGCGAGACCCACATTATTAATCTTCGCTATCATCGTAATGTCAACTTTGATCAAAATCTCGAGTTCGATTTTTTTTTCTGAATGCATAACTTGCCTAATAACGGGTGATTTTTTAAGAGCTTGAGAACTTTTTTTAAAAAAAAAACGCATAAAATTTGCAAAATCTCATCGATTCTTTATTTGAAACGTTAGATTGGTCCATGACATTTATTTTTTGAAGATAATTTCATTTAAATGTTGACCGCGGCTGCGTCTTAGGTGGTCCATTCGGAAAGTCCAATTTTGGGTAACTTTTTCGAGCATTTCGGCCGGAATAGCCCGAATTTCTTCGGAAATGTTGTCTTCCAAAGCTGGAATAGTTGCAGGCTTATTTGTGTAGACTTTAGACTTGACGTAGCCCCACAAAAAATAGTCTAAAGGCGTCAAATCGCATGATCTTGGTGGCCAACTTACCGGTCCATTCCTTGAGATGAATTGTTCTCCGAAGTTTTCCCTCAAAATGGCCATAGAATCGCGAGCTGTGTGGCATGTAGCGCCATCTTGTTGAAACCACATGTCAACCAAGTTCAGTTCTTCCATTTTTGGCAACAAAAAGTTTGTTAGCATTGAACGATAGCGATCGCCATTCACCGTAACGTTGCGTCCAACAGCATCTTTGAAAAAATACGGTCCAATGATTCCACCAGCGTACAAACCACACCAAACAGTGCATTTTTCGGGATGCATGGGCAGTTCTTGAACGGCTTCTAGTTGCTCTTCACTCCAAATGCGGCAATTTTGCTTATTTACGTAGCCATTCAACCAGAAATGAGCATCATCGCTGAACAAAATTTGTCGATAAAAAAGCGGATTTTCTGCCAACTTTTCTAGGGCCCATTCACTGAAAATTCGACGTTGTGGCAGATCGTTCGGCTTCAGTTCTTGCACGAGCTGTATTTTATACGGTTTTACACCAAGATCTTTGCGTAAAATCTTCCATGTGGTCCAATAACACAAACCCAATTGCTGCGAACGGCGACGAATCGACATTTCACGGTCTTCAGCAACACTCTCAGAAACAGACGCAATATTCTCTTCTGTACGCACTGTACGCATTCGTGTGGTTGGTTTAATGTCCAATAAAGTAAACTGTAAAGTAAAATACTATAGTCTGTCAAAGCTTTTCAAATCCAGAAATCTCACCATAACTTCAAAACTGCTGCTGTACAGGACCATGGTCCTGCCAGTACTCACATATGGATCCGAGACTTGGGTGCTTAGCAAAAGGCACTCCGACCTCTTAGCTGCGTTCGAGAGAAAAGTCTTAAGGAGAATTGTTGGCCCCATATGTGAGGAAGGACGATTCCGGAGACGGTACAATCATGAATTGTACGCAATCTACCTAGAAGCAGATATCGTGACAAAAATTAAGCTCGGTAGACTCCGGTGGGCAGGGCACCTAGCTCGCATGAGCGAAGAGGAACCTGCTCGGAAAGTTCTTTGTGGTACATTCTATGGTAGACGGCAGTGTGGTAGACGGCAGCGCTGGAGAGATGGCGTAGACCAGGACGCCCGAAGCCTTGGGGTGCGCAACTGGATGGCGTCGGCTAGAGACCGGGATAGGTGGAGAGACTTGTTGAAAGAGGCCAGGACCAGAACCCGGTTGTCGAGCCGATGATGATGATGATGAAAGTAAACTGAGTGCGAAACTTGGTCACAATCGCATTAATTGTTTGCTCACTTGGTCGATTATGTAGACCATAAATCGGACGTAAAGCGCGAAACACATTTCGAACCGAACACTGATTTTGGTAATAAAATTCAATGATTTGCAAGCGTTGCTTGTTAGTAAGTCTATTCATGATGAAATGTCAAAGCATACTGAGCATCTTTCTCTTTGACACCATGTCTGAAATCCCGCGTGATCTGTCAAATACTAATGCATGAAAATCCTAACCTCAAAAAAATCACCCGTTAGTACCTATAAGTCGCAAGTAAAAATATACGAAATCTTACTCCTTCTCCCTTTTGTGAGCTCATTGGAGAAAGTCAATTGGCTTACAACAAGGTTTGCTCTTATTCAACACTGCCGAAAAGTGTCATGACATGAAACCTCCTGTACTTGAGAGCGCGAGCAATGCTAGGTGACCTATCTTCTTTTTCACTCTTACAGTTGCAAAAGTTCTAAGAGATTTCAATGTACACAAATCCACTGGAATTGATAGTATCCCTACTATGTTTTTACAATTTTTTTTTATTTTGACGTTAAAAAGGTCACTTCCCAAGCTGTTCCATATGTCATACTCTGCTAAATATGACTTTCCAAGACCATAGATACATTTGTTGAGTTTTCCAATAGGGATTTTTTAAACTTTGACAGTTGATTGCGGCCATATTGTTGAAGTTACAACTGTCAAATTTTCTATCGTTTATTTAGTTTGTTGTACCAAATCAACATGGGGAGTAGTAGCGTTCAACAACATGTGAAAATGATAAAATTGTCTTATGAAAGTAGGTTTTCTGTTCGAGCAATATTTCGCGCGTTTCGCAAATTTTATGGTCGCTATAATCGCTCTTCCGAGAGGACTATTTGCATTGAGATAAATTGGACCAGTTGAGTGAACAATTTGCTAACACTCGTTTGTCAACTAAACTCAACGAAAACATCGCTGCTGTCCCTGGTGTGCAGGAGAATCCCAAAATTTGATTCTGCGCAGCGCACAAGATCCCAGTCTTTAACGGACAACTTGGTGCTGACTTGGGCCTAGTCCCGTACAAATTCAACTGACTCAGTAGCGCAGAATAAGCGAGCATAGACAATGAAGTGCGTTCGCTAGCTGGGCACTCAAGCAGTTGGAAGTTGACACTCATTTTGGTCGAAAAATCATCAGTTTTTTTGATGAATGTGTTCATCAAAAAGCAAAATTGTCGAATTGGAGAAGATCACAATTATTCACATGAATGTACATCAAATTGAGAAGCAACCAGAGAAAACCAATGTTTGGTGTGGATTTTGGACTGGTGGCGTCATCCGTCCATATTGATTTGAGAAGGACGTTCGACAAGTCATTACCTTCAACCAATTTATTTTGCCCCGAATTTGAATTGGTAACCAAGATCTTGCTTTTGTGCCCCGTGGAGTTCTTGTGTGGTTTTCTTAAGTCACAGGTCTATTCCAATAAACCACAAGCTTCAACTGTCCTGAAAGCTAATATATTCAATGCCATTGGTCAAATTCAGTATGAGATATACATATATGTAATGGGCATTTTTGTTGCGCGACAAGCAGCAACGTTGTGGCAAGCATTTGCATTATGTCATTTTATATACCTAAGGGCAAAAATGAGTTTGTTTTATTCAAATTTAATTCTTGTATAAAAAAAAAACCTTTAGTAATAAGCTAGAGAACCTTTATTTGCTATGAACAAGTGCGATATAGTAGCACGGCATCGGCAGAGGCCTAGATTCAATTCCCAGCTGCTTTTGATAAAACAAAAAAAAAAAAACAAAAAAATCGGAATGCTACTTCTTACGAGAAAGTGAATTTTCTACCAAAAGAATCTCTTTTCATAAGCAAGTATTTCTTAGCTAAGACGTTCGAATGTTCATAAGTTGGAAAGGTCATAAGATCACTCTTAAATAAATTATGACATTCCTACTAAAACTTATATATGTTATGTACATACCTTTTTATTTGACAGCAGAAGAATTTTTTTCCGGAAAATTGGACAATAGAGTGAGTCTGTCTCCTGACAATATTCCTGACATTTTTTTAACCATCGTAAGTTCAATTTATCTACGCCTTTGCACAGAATTTTTAACCTGGCTCTCAAAAATAGGGTTGATATCATATTATACTTATTTTTCAAAAGCATTTAATAGAGTAAGCTACGAACATCTTCTGATAAAGCTTAAATATCTAAGTTTTCACTCTTAGATGTTTAACTGGATACAAATGAATATAGTAAATAAAGTTCAATTAGTTCCATTGGTCAAATCTAATCGGAACTAACCTCAAATTTCTTAGGGAAGTCATCTTGGTTCACTATAGTTTTTAAGTTTTTGTAAATGACTTACCTTGCTTTGTTTAAGACTCGTTATGCCTTTTGTTTGGTTTGATGATGATTTTAAGATATTCAATTTGGACTATAAGAAATTTTTTATCATCGTTCTGTAGTGCTCGCCATTAACGGTGACCGCATCACCAACGTCGTTTTCGATAAAGTATAGATATAACCCAATGACGCCAGCGGCCCAAAATTCACACCACATGGTAACTTTTTGAGGATGCATTGTCACCTAGTAAGCCTCGTGTAGATTGTTGAAATCAAATGCGCCTCGTCGCTATAGATCATTTTCGACCAAAATTGTGGTCTTCTTCCAAGCGCTTTGGAGTCTAGTCGGTGAACAAACGCAGTAGTCTATATTATGATCATGAACTTTAAGCTCATGAGATTTGACAGATGTCACCAAAACAACATGGCCGCCATAATTGATTAAGAGAATTTAAAATGACGTAATTTCTGACGAAGATAATTAACTGACTTAAATTTTATCCTTTTTGTTATAACACCAAAGTGCCCACAATAAACGCAAAAAATAATGTCCTTAAAGATAACAAAAAACTAAAGTAAAAATGAGCTAGAAGCCAGTAAAAAAATCTGTTCACGTAACTATGTCTAAGATTATAATGTTCCGGCAAATACAAAAAAAAACAGAAACCTTGTCTACTCGAGACTCCATTAGAATTATGTTCTTAAAAAAAACACTTTCCCATTTAAAACTCTTAGCATACGTTTATGTTCCTAAATCGGCACAGTTTTCCATTTATGTACCAAAAAAAAAATACGAATGTATAATATGTGCACTTTTAACCATAAATACCTTTATCTTCATTATTCTGCTCTTACTTTAAGCTATTTATCACCATTAAGCTTCCCACGGAATATTATATACCATCCTATCAGTATACCTAAATACGATATACCAACATCAGGCTGTTCCTATTTAAACCCCAAAAAGAAATAAAAATAATTCAAATGAGTATTCATCCTAACCACACATTTTATATTCCACAATTCACACACATTCACACACATTTTTAGCCCCTGAATTCAACCACAGAAAAAAGCTCCTTTTTTACTCATCAGTCATCATAACTCATATCATAATCCTGACACAGAATTTTCTCGGAAAAGAAAAAAAAACTTCATATATTTCACATTCTCAAATGACATTCCGCCCACCAATTAGGCGGCTTTCAGACCAAATCCTCATATAATCATAACGATTATTCTGACTATGCTTCCAAGGCTATCAGGAAATAAAAAAAAAAGGGTAACTCGTTTTGCTCGTTCATTTTGACAATGGAAATCTAAGTCCATATGGGTTTATACGTACGGTAAGGCAATATGAATTCCAATTTTGTTCAGTTATTAGTTTGAAATCTTTTCAGTCTTAGATTTTTGGACATTTGACACAAATAAGGAGCAGTGCCTTGTATGTGAGTTGAGTACAAAAAAGTCTCGAAGTGAACACAGGTCAACATGAATTTGGGTGTTGTTTGTTACTTCAAAAGTGTTTAATTTGTCAGAAACAGACTTCACCCAGGAAGACGTATGTATAAAATATTTAACAGAAGTAAGCCTAACCATATTCCATCTTATGGATTTCTCATACTTTTGATGACTTTGGTAGGAAATCCCAAATTACAAAATCCCAAATGACAGTACCACGTACTAAAGGGTGACCAAATAGCAATGACTGTTCTTTCAATTGTTATGTTTCAGCAGCTGTCAAATTTACCAATCTCATCCAGCTGTCAAAATATTCATTAAGGTTTGACATTTTATCGGGATGACCATGATCAAAATCGTGAGTTTTCTAGTTTGGTGCTGGAAAAGTTTTTTTTTTTGCCTAAAAGAATGTTGTCAGATGAGGCCCATTTTTGGCTCAGCAGAAATATCACCAAGCTAAATTTTCGTTCCGTTATTGAGGGCGAACATAATCCACAAGTGTTCGACCAATCATCAATGAACTTAGAGAGATTGACTGCTTGGTGCGGTTTATGGCATGGAGGAGCCAATGCCAATCGTAACAGACTTTTTGTGACAATAGCCTGACATCACCGATAATATAAGGAGCTGTGGTTCCAACAAAACGGCGCTACATGCCATAGAAGCGATGTAATACTCGAAGTAGAAATTTGGCGATTGGGTTATGTCCGGACGAGCGTTCATAAATTGGCCACCGCTATCATGAGATTCGACGCCTCTCTAGCTAATCAATTTAAATTGCTAATAGTTTAAATTGATATGCTTATAATTTAAATTGATTTGTCAATTATTGAAAGCTTTTTGCTACCTCTAGACCAAATGCATTTCTCCTAGGGACGACAAGTTGGCTCATAAGTTAGCATTTTTCTAAGACGCTATACATTTTTCGATGATTATCAACACAAATAATAAAACTTATAGAATGTCCGCCATGTAAATTATATTTTTCTAGAGGACTTCGTTCCAATTCAGACACTTAGAAAATCAAGCCCATGGTCTAGCTGAAAATTATATTTAATGTTTTTCCCGTGTCATGCCTTTTGGTATTTAATAATATAGGTTTAGGAAATAATTTGAAATAGTTAACTCGTTGACTTTTTGAGACAATGTTGGTCAAAATCCTTGCAGCCATTAATGAAAAAGTCTAAATCCAAGAAAACATTCTATGACACGTACCGTTAATAACAATTTTTCTTAAATTTTGTTGACCAAAATGTAGTTCATGTGCTAATTTGTTTTTAATAAAAATCGTTGAAGGCGTTTTCGACATAAATAAGATTTTTAACAACGATTGTATGGCAGGTACCGTAAGTTTTGGAGAAAAAAAAATTCAATTTCAAGGTCTTCTAGCTCCATTGGCTTAGGATGTATGTAGGTTGAGAAACATAAATAGAGATATACAGATTATTACAAGAAAAAGCGAAAGAGGCCGTCATTGACATCAACGTGTCGACCCACTCATACACAACAAATTACCTCTAACGGAATCAAAGGGCGCGGTAGTGCCCAGCCAAGTTCTGGCACTGCAACTTTTAACAGGAACAAACTCAGGCGATTTTTGACCCCTCCCTATCTTCAGTACCAATGAAGTCGGAAACTTAAAATTCCGAATATTTGCTAAGCTAGTCAGGCATAGGCGCCTCACCAAATTTTCTAACATAAGCGGTTCCTGAGATATAAGGCCTCAAAAATCACAAAAACCGTAACTGACTAACTGACTGAAAGATCATTAAAATTATGGAGCACTTCCCGACATCGCAGAATCTTGTAATTTTGCACAACGGATGGGCTTACCTGGCAAGTTTTTTTTTATGTCCAATTCGAAAGGTTTTAAAACTTTTAGTCAGTAATCATTAAATAATAAAATTTCTCTATTACATTGTAGCTGTTTCAATATTATTCTACATTGTTCACAAATTTTTGCGTGAATTCAATGGAAAGTGGCAGTCAAGTAGATGTTGTGTACACTGACTTTTCGAAAGCGTTTGACAGAGTGAACCACAACATATTGCTAAGAAAACTTAAGTTATTAGGTTTTCATTCTCAACTATATAAGTGGGTCAATAGTTATCTGACAAATCGGGTTCAATATGTGAAAATAGGCCCAGAAAAGTCAGAAATGGTTTCAAATGTCTCGGGAGTTCCTCAAGGAAGTCATTTAGGACCACTTTTGTTCTTACTATTTATTAACGACTTGCCTCATATCATTTCATATTCTTCATGTTTAATTTTTGCAGATGATGTTAAGATATACAAAGTGATTAAATCTTCATCAGATTTCCAACAACTTCAGAGTGAACTAGATAACTTATCTGAATGGTGTTTTCTAAATGACCTTTCATTAAATACCAGCAAATGTAGTATAATTTCTTTTTCAAGATCTTCTTCTCCGTCCGTTTTTTGTTATAAAATTTTAAACAACGAGCTTCAAAGAGTTTATAATCATAAAGATTTTGGAGTGATATTTGACTAGGAATTCTAAAGATTTTAAATGTCCATATACGTTGAAGTCTCTTTATGTCAGCTTCGTCCGTCCTGTTTTGGAATATTGCAGTGTGGTTTGGTGTCCGTATTACAAAAACGCTTCAAATCGAATTGAAAGAATCCAGAAAAGATTCACGAGATTTTCGCTTCGGCAGCTAAACTGGAATTTGCCCCTGCCTTCATATGAAACTCGTTGTATTTTAATTGACCTAAAAAGTCTTGAAGCAAGAAGGGTTTACTTCCTCGTTTCTTTTGCGAGAGATATTGTGACGGGACATATAAATTGTCCACCATTAGTATTGTTGTTTAGACCATACAGTCCAGCTCGATATTTAAGACCTAGGGTAAACAATTTTTTCTTAATCCCGTATTATTCAACAAACTACGGTAGTAATGAACCAGTTACAAAAGCTTGTAAATCTTTCAACAAATATGCTGATGTAATCGATCTAAATTGTTCTAGAGATGTTTTTAGAAGAAAAATAATGAACTTTATTGTAATCAAGTAAAATTAAGTAAACCTATGTTAAATTATTATATTTATAGTAGTTATACTTTTATTCTGTTTCTGTATAATGAATTGCAATAGTAATAGTTTTGTAATTATAGTATTTTTAATTGTTAAGTCTAAGAAAGTTTATACTTATAGGCAATAAATAAATAAATAAATATTCGGGATTAAACCTTCATGAAGTAAGAACTTGGAGTACTTTTAGATCTCAGTACTTTTCACGGCTGACTTGTTACACAAAGGTTTTTGTATAGAAGAACTTGGCTCTTTTTTCTAACATTTCGTCGCTTTTCCGGCAGAGTGGCATAAGTCGAAATTTGTCGGTTTTTAGTTTAAAACACAAAACTGAGCTGAAAAAAAAACACAATTTTTCTGTGTAATCGGCATTAACCTACTTCTTCTAGTTTCCGAGTTATGAAAAAGCCTAGCTCTCAATTTTCACGTCTTTCCCTCAGCTCAAGAAATATCTTCAAGAACAGAAGCTTCTTAATGACCTCCAGCATGGTATTCGGTCCACCCGTGATCAGGTGGCTTATCTCATGGAACAGTGGCATATATTTTAACATGGTTTTTAAAGAAAGTAAGATTATTGCACTTGGTATTTCAAAAGCATTTGATAGAGTTTGTCATGAAGGTTCATAATCTAAAATGCGTGCTTTTAGTATTGATCAATCTCTTGGATTCGAGACTACATTGGTGTGCCTCAGAGCTCCATTTTGCCTCCGTCTTTCTTTCTCATATTCATCAATGATCTTTTGTCTGAAACCTTAAATCCGTTAAATTGTTTTGCTGACAACAGTACTATCAGCTTCTCATATTTGTTTCTAGATTGACGTCCTTGTCTTGGATGTCCTCGGATGTGGATTTAGAACGAATACGATAAGATCATAAAATTCTGATCTCTATAGAATTGTCAAATGGGGAAACATAAGCCGCGTAGAATTTAATGTCTCAAGAACTCAATGCTGTCTTCTGGCGTTAAAGTGCAACCCGATCCCCATGTCACTTTCCATGAGTGGCACTTGTATTGTAGAAACCGAACAGCTGTCAGTGTATAACATACCAACTTGTGTGGAATGACCACATATTCGACTTCGCCAAAAATGCTGCCAGGTGCTTAGGTTTCCTTGGACGTTGTAAGAAATTTCTCTCCTGCTCTGATCCGCCTGTAATCTACAATTCCCATATTCGTTGAAATCTCAAGTTCAATTCCCATATTTCGGCTGTTTTTCCAACAACTTATTTGAGTCTTTTTAAAATGATAGTTATTTTTATAAACAATCTTTTAGTGAAATAAACAATTGCATTTCTCTCTTTGAACTATTCAACCATAATACTTCAGGGAATGCCCAAGAGTGGACGTACTGTTAATTTCAGAGATTCTTTCTTTATCCGCAATAAACCAATATGGAATGCTTTACCGGACTCAATATTTCCTATCCATTACAATATTCTAACATTCAAAATCAATACGAATCGGAATCTTCTTTAAAATCTTCTCCAACTTTCCTAATCGCTCGAAGTGTGCTCAAACATATTAAGGGTAGTCAAAAAATCCTTATAGTGCGCGCAAAATAAGAAAAACAACTGTATTTCTTTCGTCTGAAGAGAAAGACCAAAAATAAAGAAAATACCAAAAATTTAGACGTTCTTAACTCACCTGCAAATTGTTGGGAGCACGCCCAAAATTTCCTTCAATGGCCTCTCATTTACAATTGCAATAAATATGCCGGTAGGTTTAGCGAAGATGTATATGTATTTTTCTTTTTCACCTGTTTCTTAATTTTCAGGGAAACGCAGCTGTTACTTCTAGTAGTGCTATCATCATCATCATCATTAGGGTACCAATTTTCACTAATGTTTGTAGCCAAAATTCATCAAAAACTACACAGTGTGATACTCTATTTTGGGATTGTGTAATTTGTTCGCTGATATAATTGGCCGGTTGAAATTGTAGTAATTCGTGTCAAAAAAAATTGGTCAGCTAAGAATAAGACAATAGAAAAATCAATCCAATTGTACTACTAATCAAAATGATGTATTATGCGAAACAATGTTTAATCCTTAATTACGTTAGAAAACCTGGACGGATTCTAATAAAACTTGATATATGAAAGTTCAAAGAAAATTTACGCCAGAAGATAGAATACGCTGGAAACATACCAGCACAATTTAATTTGTATTGGAAAATGGCGTTAACAAAAAATGGCTACCGTCTCGTTCTATTTTTCTTCTTTTGGAGGAATGCTTGACGCACCATAAAGCAGTATCCATACCTCCCCGTGTGCCGGACTCTCCAAGGGATTTCAACCTTAAAAGGGCATACCGGCTAAACCTCCAAAAGTGTCTTCAAGGGGGGGGGTCTTGTTTTAGTACCCATTGTGGGCTCACGCTGTCTCGCGGAACTGCTCTTCCTCTCTTTTCTTACTTCTGAGAAGGTGGTTGGCGCAGGTGCAGATCTTGTTCCAGTTCTGAATCAGCAGGGCCAGCATCTTTTTGACAATGTTCTCTGGAGTGATGATGCCGATGTTTCTCTCCAGTTCTTCTCTTTTGGATTCCAATCTGCTGCAGGCAAAGAAGGTATGTTGGGCGTCATTTTCTTGAAAGTCCCCGTACTGGCAGGCTGGGCTGCTCGTTTTGCCGATCCTGTGGAGAAAGGCGTTGAAGCATCCGTGTTCGATGAGTAACTGGTTGACGTAATAGTTAACCTCACCGTGTTTCCGGTCCTTCCACTCAGCCAAATTCCTGATCAGCCAAGCTCCAACGCTCTTGCCACTTCTGTTTCGTCAGCTGCTTAGCCTTCTCGGATGCCGCTTCCACTCCCATTTCCGCCTTTTTGTCGTAAGCGGAGATACTTCCTCTCCGTCGCTAGGAGATCGATAGGGGTCACTCCAGCAACTACAAAGCGGCTGGTTCCGACACCGTTCGGTAAGAACTGGCCACACGTAGAGCTCCACGTCTTTGCACTACCGCCATCTGTTTCCGGTACTTTTCCTGCTTAAGTGCGTCCGCCCAGATTTCGCTACCGTACAGATGGATGAAATGTGTTCAGTCTGCTCAGCGACTTGGTAATTTTTGAAGCTCTTTCTGTTGCTGCCTTTATTTGTTGCCAGTAGGCAAGCTTTGTGTCGAGTCTCAATCCCAAGTACTTCACCGACACGCTGCTTCTTATCACTTCGGACCTAATTCGGAAGTCTATTTGTGTGGGAATCCTCTTCTTCGTTAGAAGGACTTTCTCAGTTTTCTCCGTGGCTAGACTGAGCCCGCGTGCTCTTCCATCCACGAGACTGTTCGTCGCATGACCTGATTAAACTTTCTTTGCGCGTTAACGGTGTCTCGTGCCGTAATCACGAGTTGGCCGAGTTGAAGGCATTTCGTACGTCCAGCGTTGCAAGCAAAACGATCTTCTTCGAGTAGTGGTTTCCTTGTTGGGCTATATGGCTGACTTGCATTACTTCTTGTACTGCTCCGATCGTAGAACGGCCTCTCCGAAAACCATACTGTCCCTCTGATAGATCACCCGTCGCTTGTACTTTCACTGTGAGTCGTGGTTTGAATAGCTTTTAAAAAAGCTTCTCTGCGGTGTCTAGCATGCACGTATTACGATGATAGCAAAGACGTATAAAGTGGGTCCGGCAATTCCGTCTGTCTGTATGCCTGTACCTCGATCTACAGCCTCAACCACCTAAAACGATTCTTGAGCTTTGTTTGCATAAATTCATACTTTTCGGGAAATCAGATGGCAATTTCATGCATTTGAACATTTTTATCTCAATAAATCCATGTTTTATATTTATAAAATGTATTTAAAATTCCGAAGTACTTTTACATAAGAACAAGTTCGTGCGATCCAGTCGTGCATTTTATTTGTTTTAAACAGCACATCATGTATCACAACGGACCATATATTGGTCTAAGTGTGTTGGACTTTTCCGGTCCTTCTTTTTCAAGAAAATCTGAAGGTCTGTCCTAGCTTTGCGCATATGAGGAATTTAGAGTCTTAGGTTTATTTTTTAATTCAAACAGAATAACCCCATTACCTAAATAGCCAAGGATAACCAACAACAAGAATTTTCCAGGAACTTAATTTTTTTTTTTAAAAGGCTGTCTCCAAAACGGTCTATACACACCTTCCAACATTATCATGAATAGAAACGTTGACAAGTGGTCATTGAATTAAGCACAAGACAACTTATATTTGGGCAAAGTCCAAAAGTAAGATCATCGGCCTAACTACTGCGGGCAACGACAAATTTAAATGTTTTCATATAATGAAGAAATTTATCTCTGCATGTGGCTAAGTTGGTCATTGGTCAATGCTAAAAATATTGGCTGTTCCATTCGTTCGTTTTTGCAATTCAATTAGGGTCATGCACAAAAGTAATTCTATTTTACTTTTACTCTTCCTATTTCAATGTCTCTTTTTCCCTCTCTTGATTTTGACATTGACAATCTTTTACAATCTTTTTGGGTTTAGTCCAAAAAAGTCTTGTTCCAAAAAGTATGTATATGTCCTTATATCCATGCTGTGTATGTCGTATGAATATGACATTCTGTCAGGTAATCCTAGTTCTTAGAAACTCTTGACTCACCTAACCGCAAAGCTGATAGGAGTAGTCCAACTTTCAAATCGCTACCACAATCTGGATTAGAACACAACCACCACCGCGAACGACTTTGATAGTGACAAAGTATAAACATAAAATGTGAATAGCTGCGATAGGTCCTACCATTGCTATGGCAGCGACAAGCTTCTACCAGTAAAAACAAAAACGAACGCAAACGAAAACGAAAAATACGAATTTGTGACTTTTGTAACGCGGTGATTTTGAGAGTTCATAAAAAGTTACGTTGCTCCTTTTGACGGCTCATAAATCAAAGGACTCCGGTCGCAAACAAACAAACAAACACCATCACCAGCAGAATCCTTTATGTTCCTTCTAACAATGTTATGAGAACCATCGTCAGCTAGCTTCTCGCCCACCTCTAGTTACCTAGCTAGCTATCTCGTGTCCTCGTAACCAAATGTTCTGCCATGGTTATCGGCTTCGCTGCAAGCACCAAAATGTTCCACTGGTCTAGAATAGAATATGCCATGCCACTCATACACCTACGAGTATAGGTATATCTGTTGACTGTTTGGCTGACAATAAGGATACCAACAGCAACACGAAAGACCTTTCATTTTAGCTATTTCGCTATCTACATATATAGTCCTCCATTGACTACAGGACTAGGAGAAGAGGAATTTCAAAAGATATCGGCAGTGATATTTTAATGGTGGCAGCGGTTTCGTGCAGCGTTGACAGCTTTTTTATATATGTTGCTACTACGAGTATCATCGTTATCACGCTACAAAAATTACAAAAAAAGGCTGATAATTGTTTTTTGGTCCTTTTTTTCGAATATGGCACAACTTTCGAGTTTTGATGTGTTGTGTGATTCTACTGTTTGAATATTGGTATGTTATTGTTAATTAGTTGTGTACCTAGTCTTCGAAACGTGTCTCGTTCCGTTTTGTGGAAGGTACATTATTTTTGAGCCAATTAAAGGATCAGGATTTGATACAATAAGTGGGAATTGAGATGAAAGCCGTGAAGATTCGTTCAACAGTCAGTGAGAGCTAGACAAAGTTAATTTTATCGTCACATAATAGCATTATATAAACATGAAGAAATACTACCTCTTCTTTTTAGACTTAATAGGAAATTGAGTAACTCTCCCTCAAACAATTAAGGTGAACTTTTATAAGATCTCAGAATAATGAAAAATTCTCTTTGACAAAATCACATAGAAGAATGATTTTGATTTCGTCTTAAATCGTGACGAGTAGAGAAGCAGATACAGCAATTAACTATATTGGCAAGAGACTATAGTCTGTTCAATTTATATTTGCAGTATAGGGAAGATAGCATATTTGCCTATGGATTTCAATATGTTATTTCTATATTTTATTAATATACGCACATTTTATAATCAAAAACAATGATGACCTTAATAAATTGAATCTATCTTTTTCCAAACCACCATGAGGTAAGATAACATGTGCGTTTTTTGAAGTTAAACTTCTTTTCCGGCGTTGGGGGTACAAATATGTCTATGTTGTTGACAGTGGCATTTCAAAACGACATGTTATCCGTCGAAGAAAGTCAAGATTTTTACAGTTATTGTTCGAACTCCTTACGAGGTTATTAATAACACTAAAAACACCTTTTAGTGCCGAAAGAGGATGTTCTTTTAATGAAAAAACGACAACAACTAACCAATAAAACAGTTACATATTTTTTATGTTTTTTTATTTAAAACATTAAACACTTCATCCTTCACAATACTGAATACTTATAAAGGCTGGTTAAATTTTAAGGGCCGATGTTGATTTTGAATAAAACACAAATTATTTAGGAAATTATTGTCATTTATTTTACGAGTATTATGATAATATTGGTATGGTTCAATAATTATGTATGGAACAATATATTGGCCAAATGGCCACCACTTGAGATAACACAGCCATTGAATTTGTCGCGCAAAAGAGCCATTGTTTCGTTAGCTGTGTGGCAAGTGGCACCGTCCTGTTGAAACCACATATCGTCCACATCCATATCTTCCAATTCGGGCCATAAAAAGTTTGTTATCATCTCACGCTCACGATAGCGAACACCATTCACAGTAACTGCCTGACCGGCCTCATTTTGGAAAAAAATACGGCCCGATGTTGCCGCCAGCCCATAAACCGCACCAAACAGTCACTCTTTGTGTGTGCTTTTATTTTTAGACAATCAATCTTGGATTATCATTCGTCCAAATGCGGCAATTCTGCTTATTGACGAATCCACTGAGGTGAAAATGTGTCTCATCACTGAAGATGATTTTCTTCGAAAATTGATCATCCACTGTTGCCATTTCTTGCCACCATTCTGACCATTGACGACGCTTGAAATGGTCAAGAGGCTTTAGTTCTTGAGTCAATTGCACTTTGTAAGCGTGTAAATACAAGTCTTTATGCATAATGTTCATCAACGACGAACATGACAGGTGCAATTGTTGGGCACGACGACGAGTTGAGGTGGACGACTCTTCAGCCAGCAATATTTTCTGCAGTACGAGTTCTACGAGCATGCACATCTCCTACAGACCCGGTTTGCTCAAATTTTTGCACGATTTTTCCGATTGAACGAACATTTGGACGATTAAATTGACCGAAAAAATCACGATGTGCACGATATGCATTTTGATTTGAACCCCCATTTTCATAATAAGCCTGAATAACTTTAACACGTTGCTGAATTGTGTATCTATCTTTCCATGGTTCAAATTGAGTTAGTCTGAAATTGAGAAATGTCAAATGAAATGCAGAAAAAAGTATGACGTATAGGTGTGGTTCAACATCGGCCCTTAAAATTTAACCACCCTTTATTATATTTAACTTTAAAACTAAGCACTAAAATTTACAAAATAATTCATGCGAAATATAAAAATACACTTGTAAAAAAAATTTCTACTTTCTGTTGTCAAATATAAACTAGCATTGCCATATGCGAAAATTTTTAAATTCGGTATCAAAATTAAATTAGCATTGCTTACAATTAGAAGCATCATTTGGGTCAAACACAATGAATGCGATGAAAAAAAAGAGATGTGAGCCTGATGAAACATCGCCGTTGTTGTAAAATCAGTTTCAAACAAAGAAAGCACACAAGGATATATGTACGTAATAAAGCATTTCTCGTCGTCACGTTAAATGAAATTAACAAATGAAGTAAGAACATTCGCGCACATTCAATTTTTAGTTTATCTTCTGTTTGGTTGCTGAAATGAAACATAAAGGCTTATGTTTCATTTTACTATGTATTTACCAATGTTTCATTTTACCAACCAAACAGTTGCGAAAATAAAAATTGAATTTACGCTCCAGGGGCCTGTTTCTCAGATCATACACATCATACATTTCATACAACATACAACATTTTCATACATCATACACATCATACAATTTTCTGTTTCTCAGATTTCATTGGAAGTGTTGTATGATTTTTGTTTTGTTGTATGATGTGTATGATTCTGACATTTCATTATTATTTGAGTGTGAAGTTAATATAAAGCTCAATTTTGCTTTCTTGTGAAATGTTCAACTTGAATGCATAAAAACAATGCACACCTTTACAATAAGAGTCATCGAAGAACATCGAAAAGCACTTCAGGATGTATTGCTGATTCAAGAAAATGGAAATCAAATTCGTTAGTTTAATGAATTCTGAATCATGACTCCAACTAATAGTCTAATATTCTCTCAAGCTACAAATATTGATAACGTGGACTCGAAAGAAAGAATGGCTCTTTTGGATGTTCTCCTGCAATCAACATGCGAAGGGAAGGCACTCACAAATGAAGATATACGAGAAGAAGTCGACGCATTTATGTTTGAGGGCCATGACGCAACAACCTCAGCTTTAAGTTTCGCCTTCCCTCAAATCGCCCGACACCCAAATGTCCAGCAAAAGCTTCTCGAGGAGATATGCGAAGTTCTAGACAAAGATCAAAGTCATTGCATTACCTATTAAGTTCTGCAGGAATTGAAATACAACGAATGTGTTATAAAAGAAACTTTACGACTTTATCCACTGGGATTGGGAAACATGCGTAACCTTCATCTGGCCTTACCGGAACGTCGTCGCTGCCTCTGTACATGAGCATGGCGCAGGCCCCAGAAGAGACGCCGATGGTGCTTTGCTCACGAGAAGAGAGGAATTAAATTAATTAAAGCCGAATTTGGAAATCAAAGCTTAAATTGAAAAATGTATCGAACAAAAGCGAAAAGAATACAATGAGAGGCAGAAAGATGATGAAGATAGTAATATAAATTAAATTACCAACACACCACGATTTCGATGTGTCCTTCATTCCGTGTAAATAATTTCAACCAAATATATAAATGTTTGAATATCCAAAAGATTTTATTTTTGCATTTTAGAATATATGTACAAACTTTATTGCATTATATTGATTGGTCTAATTGAACTTTCTTTAGTTTTCAATCGAATTAATATTATTTTTAAGCCATGATCGCAATATATCAAACATTATTTTTTGTCTTCTGTATTTCACAATCCGGATGAATGCCTGTTGTTCTAATCTCTCAATTTCTGGTCATGCTGGAACCACTTTTTTGAGGATTTATATGAAGAAAATGAGCGACTAGCACAGTCCATATATTATAGTAAGTCAATGGTTATAAGGCTCTATTTATTATTATTATTATTGAAGTAAAACTTCTTTTCATAGCTTTGCTTTGAGAGAAAAGAAGTTTTACTTCTATCGCGCGTACGTCAGTACACACTACTTTTTTACTTACAGCAGAATTGTGTGTTGTATTAAATGTATGAACATTTATAGGTTAATTTGCTGTATGATGTAAATGATACATTTCTGAGAAACAGAATCATACAACATTCCAATATTTCCAGTGTAGTATTCGGTCATACATTGTTGTATGACAGCAGATCATACAACAAATTTGAGAAACAGAAATCATACAGCAAAACTGTCAATATCATACATTGTATGATGTGTATGATTTGAGAAACAGGCCCCAGGCCTAAGGAAATGCGGAACGATTTTATAACAATAATAAGGTGACAATGAATCGTGTCTCAAATTTTTTTCTAGAGACGATAAGTGAGGAATGAGTTGTTTCATTTTTTAGCGTTTCGAAAAGTAATCGGCTGGCTGAATTACAAAACATTTGCCTACACAATTCTCGTGGCTAAGTGAATCTCATCAACTTTATTTTGTTTATATTTTTAACGTCAACCGTCATAATTCATAAAAAATCTCTATCTAAAAGACAATAGCCAACAATTGTTTAACTGCATTTTGCATACTTAAAAGAGAACCTAAAACATGAAAATAGAAAAACACCAAGCATCAACACCTTTTTCTCTAAAGTAGAATAGCTCACCAATTAATAGCCTAATTAGTGGCATGATTATAGTTCACATCACAGTTAAGATTTTTTTTATGTAAGCTCATAATTCTTTCAGGTAGGTATGCAAATGTTTTCTTTTTTCATTCATGTTAAAATAACATATAGTATCAAATCGACCACTCTTATTCTAAGAAATTTCACGAATTTTCAAAATGCATGTATAGTTTCAAAATGACAATAAAAAGACACTTCGAATGAAAAATCTTAGATTTTCTATTTTTCGCTTTGAATGTACATTAAACTTTACCAAATTTCATCATTCTACAGCAATCGGAAGTGCTCCATATAAATTAAACATTTTCTCAGAAAGTGGGCCGATACCACGCCCCCTGAATGGAAAACTTTAATTTTTATTTTTGGTCCTTAATAATGCAATTTGAGCCCTACCGTTCTACCAAATTTGGTTGTTCTACTGCAATTGGAAGTGTGCCATATATAATTTACATCAGTTGTGAGGAAGTGGGCGGATACCACGCCCCTGAGTGGAAAACCTCAAATTTTAATATTTTGCCACAATTTAAGCCCTGCCACTTTACTAAATTTCATCGTTTTACAGCAGTCGGAAGTGCTTCATTCAATCAACACCAATTCGGAGAAAGTGGGCGGATACCACGCCCCCTGAATGGAAAACTTCAAATTTTCGATTTTTCCCTCTGCTTGCATGACAAGACCTACCGTTGTGCAAAATTACAAGATTCTACGATGTCGGGAAGTGCTCCATAATTTTGATGATCTCTCAGTCAGTCAGTTACGGTTTTTGTGATTTTTGAGGCCTTATATCTGAGGAACCGCTTATGCTAGAAAATTGAAATTTGGTGAGGCGCCTGTACCTCAATTTTAAGTTTCTGACTTCATTGGTACTGAAGATAGGGGGGGGTGGTCAAAAATCGCCTGAGTTTGTTCCTGTAAAAAGGGTGTAGTGCCAGAACTTGGCTGGGCACTACCGTGCCCTTTGATATGAAAACAGACACTTACCGCCATATTATTCACTTAATACATCCAAATTAAAACTTACGAAATCTGGATGTATTTACATTGAATTTGTATAATTTCGATCCGGATTTAAGGTTTAATCTGGATGTATCGAATGAATAATATCCCGTTAGACTCTGTTTCACTAGTGTCCAGAGCTCCTCACGGATCTCATCGACATAGTCATGGGTGACGTAATGAACAGTCACAATCTAAACAGGGTCTTATGCAGACGCGTGTAAGCGCATCTTAAGTGGATGGCAAATATAAACATTGGCGCTGCTATCGTTAAGATGACCGTAAATAAGGAGAATAGTACAAAAATACTCAAAAATGGAATTCCTCAAATTGTTTCCAAAACCAATAACACCCTGCTCACACATTGGATAGATAGTGCTGTTGTTACCATTGCAATAAATTACGACAGCTTGGAACGACTATCCCAGGTGTTAATTACGTTTAGATCCATCAACAAATGCTCAAATTATACCAAAAACACTTTCCTCCCCAAAAAATAGAAAATCAACTAGGTACATGTGTCACAGTATATGAAAGCAGAGTTCGATGGCTGCCGAACTGTTTTCTTTTGCATAAAAGAAAATAAAAAAAACCATCCCCTAAATATTGGGAAAAATACTTTATTTTTTAGATTTGTTGTGTCGTTCTTAGTTTCAAAATACTAATCAACAGCAACAATTTGTATAAAAAAGCTACCCTTGATAGTTTGCTATATTTATTTATTAGGGACGAATAACAATAAATTCCGATATATTCGAAGTAGCAAAATAAAATTATAAGCAATCAATTTTTATTTGGTCCCCCAATCCAAACGTTTATCATAAAAATTTGTTGCAAAGCATTGCAATGCACTTCAAAATAATTCTCAGAAATAAAAAAGCAAACATATGAATGTCACCCGGCAAATTTAACCAAATAAACCCTGATTTAGGAGAAAAGAAACATAAAAAGTTGTCCAAACATATCCAATGGCAATAAAACTACACCAACAAAAACCCACATGAATACACTCTCAGAACTCAGAAAATGTGTACCATATTAGAATAAAGACAGAAGCGTCTTCGCGCACTCACCACCCAAGAGCCGTTATATTACCGATAAATCTCCCCAGGATAATATTAAATAATGGCTGAATAGGATATGGGCCATATAAAAAACAATTGCTCCACCATTAGCCGGAAGCGGAGGAGCACAAAGGAGTTCCAAGACACTTGTATAGGTAGAGCATTACGGTTAGGATACCTCACAGCAATCTGCCATTTTGGGATTTTATTTCTTTGTGCTTCCTTATTTTTTTATTTCCCTGTTCAAGGATGTGCGGGAATCAGGGTGAAGCACCCAGTGTCCTATTTCTGCAGCCATCAATTGTTGGAGGACTTGTCAAAATTAGCAAATAATAAAACTCAAGGCCGACAGACGAAAAGGGAGTAAAATAGGCACTTACATGTTTTTTGGTGTTGTGCTTTTTAAAAGAATTCTGCCAACGTCATTTATTTTATTCTTGCTTTTAGCCTTCGAGCAGGTAAGTACATTATACCTATGTAACAAAAATAATATCCTTCATATCCCGTTAGGATATCTCACTCTCGGGCTTGTCAAAAATCTTTTGATACTGATTGAGGAGCGAGTGTCGTTTCCCAGAAAACTTCCAATACGGTGTTTTATTACAAGGAACATAAAATTCACATATAACGACAAAGTGTAGATGTATAGGATTTAGGCATAGGGAGGGCAGATTCCTTTGGGAGTTGAGATTATAACGACGATTTTGTTGTAGGGCGAAGTGAAATGATTGCGTCAATTCAGATAAATTTTGTTATACAATAGATATACTTAACTGCCGGCGATATGGACCTAAATCAGTAATGACAAGCCTATGTAGGTAGGTTGAAATGGGCAACGTGTAACTTCGATGGGTGACCCAATTAGCACTGATGAAGTGCGCTGTTTTGATAAGATAAATCGATTTACCTGTAGATGATATTGGATTCGAGATAAGGAATTTATTGTCGATCATCGACAATAATATACAAAGCTTGGCGATTTGCTGATAGGTTCACACACGCATACGATCACTCCGAGGACACGCTAGTTACATGTTTGGATTCGACATTTCAATGGGCCTTCGACTAATTCCTCGAGATATGTCTTTATATCACTCGTTAAAGATTTCTATCGAGACATGTTCTGTGGGGCTGGAATCCCAGTAAATCCGAGAGCTAAAAAAGAAAATTAAGCTATTTGTATGCAGCAGGTTCGTGTGGACCTCGGATTTATGGATTCTGTAATTCGGAAAATGTTTAATTCCATCCATCACTTTGCCATCATAAAAAAGAAATATTTAAAATTACTAATAACTTGTTGTTCTTACCAGAATTCTCCCTATACTTTGAACAGAAAAATTCTTTGAAGTTCAAAAGTGATCCTCAAATTTCATCGTCTAAAAATTACCTTTCGTATCCATTTCACCTTATACAGTAAAACCCGCTTATGAGAAAAACCCGCTTACCTGAAACACTTTTTTCATCCCCAAGTCTTTTCCGACCAATTTCCCTTAAAACACTCCGCTTAAGTGAAACTCGCTTAAGCGAAAAATCCGGATAACTGAAACATATTTTCAGTTAATTTTTAACATTTTTCATTAAAAAAAAACTCTCTTAAGTGAAAAAAAAATTGAATCGAACAGAACAAAAATTTGCTAGTTTTCGTTTTTCAAAAAATTATGTTTGTGTTATTTAATCGTTGTTTTATTTAAATTCTTTCAAGGCAAGTCCAAAAGATAAAAACAATATTATTTCTAGCATTAAATCTCCGCTTAATGAAATTTTTAAATCCACTTAAGTGAAATTTTTTTTTCACTTATCCGAAAGCGGGGTTCATTTAAGTGAAAAACCCGCTTAAGTGAAAGAAAGACTGGGACATTTTGCCGTTTCTCTTAAGCAGGTTTTACTGTTTATCTAAACTTAGAAAAATATAAGTGATCCTCAAACTAAATACTCAAAATATTTCCAATACATTGTTTTTACCCTATTTTACCCTATAAATGGATAAATTTCAACAATTAAAATTTGTCATGGGTATAGTTTAAGAGATCAAAAATATTAAAATATTTAAAACAGAATTGATGTTAGTTTCAAGCAATATGCCCAAACACAAATATATTTGACGTTTGAAATTTGACATTTCAATTTGAGTTCTGACAATTGTGAAACTTTCATGGATAGAAACAACAAGTTCGTGTTTTTTTTTGCGCTATGGTCAGAGGCGTTCACTTGGCCTAAAATCATATTCCATACATAATGTTCAAGACCATTATGGTGTCCAACACGCACCGTCTGTCAACACTATGCATCGATTGGTGTCGAATTTCGTTGAGGAGTCTACATGCCGTTCATCAACACCCAAGACTTTCCAATTATAATTTTCATTCGTTTCCATATAAAGTGTGATTAACTCAAAAAATGAAATACACTCGTATACCGACATTTAAGATGGCGCACCCTACTTTACCAAAATAAACCCACCTTTAAATTTTTATGTATTTGTAAATCGTATACAAAGTGGACCATCTAGTTGTTTTCATTTAAATCATATGTTATTTTGACACTGACATCTGTTTCCCGCTTGAAATCTTGACAGAAAGTCAGTATCATAAAAAATTTTTTTTTTTTTGGTGCAACAGCTCGGAGTGAACCAGAACTTAGTGACTTACAACCAGTGGCGGCTGTACCTTAAGTGCGCTCGTGCGAAAGATTTAAAAATTACAAAGTATTACTGCATCTTTATTTTTGTATCGGGAATTAGCCTGCTCTCGTGCGCCGCACGAAAACCGAAGATTAACCGATGTTTGACTAGAATGCGCTGCGCCTGCGAATATGTAATGTTGTTTCGCTCTATGGGTGACTGGTTAAATAGTGTTGGTTTGTAGGAGTTAGGTTAGTAATTGTTTTTTATTAACTTCCCATAGGGAGTTTTTGTAATCGGTCCGATTTGTCAAATTGGAATTTTTGACATTTCTCGACGTTTCAAGGTCCCTAGAGGCTATATCAATTATTTTTAGAGAGATGTCTGTGTGTGTGTGTGTGTACGTACGTTCGTACGTGCGTTCTGGTACCATTTTTCGTCGTCGATATCTCAAGAACGAGTAAAGATATCGACTTCAAATAAATTTTGTTTAATAGATAATAACTTCGAAAGAGGCTGAAAGGGTGTTTATTAAAATTCAGTGAGTAGTTTTTTCACTATAATGGTTTAAAAAAAAAGTAAAAATTTTGGTTAGTTTCAAATATCTCACGAAAAAATAATGCTATTGATTTCAAATAAAATTTAATGTACTAATTATAAGGTCATTCAGATTTGGTGTGAATTTGGAAAAAAATGAACGTACCGTTATTTTTTTAAATAAAAAAAAAACTGAAAAAAAATTTCATATTCCAGATATTCTAAGAACGGAAAACAATTTGAAACTCAAAATAATTTTATTTTACGAAAAATAATGTGTTTGACAACTGGTGAAAATTTCAAAAAAAATCAGCTTACAGTTTTTTTTACAAAAAATAAAAAACTATATAAAATTCTATTGAAAATTGGTAAAAATTGTTTTTCGACTCAAATTTCTCGAGAACTAGTAGTGATATTGACTTCTAATTTAGTTTATTTTATACATAGTATAATTTTGTACAATTGGTAAAATGTTGACAAATATTGAATTAATAGTTTTTTTTAAATAAAAAAATATTAAAAATTCTAGTGAAAACTAGTTAAAATTGTATTTCAAGTCGAATTTCTTGGGAATGAACACCGATAGTGCCTTCTAAAGTAAGTATGTTGTTTTATACATCGATACCTTCCCGTAAGAATGTATAAGTACTAAGCGACATTTCTAAAATTGTTCAGAAAACGAAAAAAACGAAGAAAGTTCTAGTTGAATCATATTGTGCTAAGAGACAATTTTGGTTAAACTAAGTGACATCTAACAAAAATTTTTGTTGCTCACGACAATGAGATCTTTATTAATGTCGGCTAGCAATTTTTTTGGCGGATAAAGTTTGTTTCGCTGAAAATTTGGTTATTTGAAAAAAACTTAATATAATCTTTTCAAGACCACAAATGGGAAGTTATCAGTGTGGGTCGCACCCAGCCTCTTTTTTTGGTTTTGGTTCGATTCTGTACTGTGTACAGTGTGTGGTGTGGGATAAAATGAACAGTGATTAGGTATATTAAAGACAGTAACAAATCTTTTTAAAAAAAGAGGCTGGGTGCGACCCACACTGATAACTTCCCATTTATTTAAAAAAAAAACTATTAATTCAATATTTGTCAACATTTTACCAATTGTAAAAAATTATACTATGTATAAAATAAACTAAATTAGAAGTCAATATCACTACTAGTTCTCGAGAAATTTGAGTCGAAAAACAATTTTTACCAATTTTCAATAGAATTTTATATAGTTTTTTATTTTTTGTAAAAAAACTGTAAACTGTTTTTTTTTGAAATTTTCACCAGTTGTCATACACATTATTTTTCGTAAAATAAAATTATTTTGAGTTTCAAATTGTTTTCCGTTCTTAGAATATCTGGGTTATGAAATTTTTTTTTCAGTTTTATTTATTTAAAAAAATAACGGTACGTTAATTTTTTTCCAAATTCATACCAAATCTGTATGACCTTATAATAAGTACATTAAATTTTATTTGAGATTTTATTCGTGAGATATTTGAAACTAACCAAAATTTTTACGTTTTTTTTAAACCGTTATAGTGAAAAAACTGCTCACTGAATTTTAATAAACGCCCTTTCAGCCTCTTTTGAAGTTATTATCTATTCAACAAAATTTATTTGAAGTCGATATCTTTACTCGTTCTTGAGATATCGACGACGAAAAATGGTACCAGAACGTACGGACGTACGAACGTACGCACGTACGAACGTACGAACGTACGAACGTACGAACGTACGTACACACACACACACATACATCTCTCTAAAAATGATTGATATAGCCTCTAGGGACTTTGAAACGTCGAGAAATTTCAAAAATTCCAATTTGACAAATCGGACCGATTACAATAACTCCCTATGGGAAGTTAATAAAGTTAATATAAAATTAGTCGGATCGCCAAGGCCCTTTTTAAATTTTACATGCAATATTTTTGGCGGAGAATCGATTTAGACAGAAACCTGAATCCATGATTTGACGCATTTAAGTGAAAAAATAAAAAACATGATTCCTTGCTAAATGTAATAAGTGTGTCAGTTTTATACATGGTCGAAATTCTTCGAGCAATTATACAAAATAATAAAAAATGAACATATACATGTAAATTGTTGTTTTTTTGCGCTTTCTAATCTTAATACCTACTTAGTGAGCAAGTAAAGTGCACCACCTATTCAACAACCCACCAGCCGCCACTGCTTACAACCATTCCTGTGTGCTAATGAGAAGCACTTTCCATGACAAGAGATACTCTTGGAGAATTTGTCAATTCCTTGCAAGAAGCAGTACACCCCTGAAAAAAACTTTCTTGCAGCGGCTGAGAATCGAACTCGAGACCTTCCGCATGACAGGCCAACGCAATAACCATTATGCCAAGGGGTCAGTATCATACCTCCGCAAAACGATATGAGTCGCTTTACGGTTGAACAACGTTGGGAAATATTGAGAAGTTATTTCCAAAGTGAGTGGTGTGTAGCCCAAACACAAAAAAAAAAAAGAATTTTGGACCGAAACGAAGCACCCATCGCACCTGCTGTACGCAAGTTTGTGCAAAAAGTTCGTAAGACCGGAATCCTAGTGGACAACACTCATGATGGTCCCCGTCGTCGGACGGTGTGAACAGACCAGAATGTGGCTGCTGTAGCTGAAAGTGTGGGACTCAATTCACCAACATCAACTCGCCATGGATCTCAACATTTCAAGCGTGAAGAGAATTCTACACAGAAATCTCGGATTATTCATTTACAAGGTGCAATTGACTCAGTAATTGAAGGGTCACCACCATCCGCTTCGTTATCGCTTCGCCGTTTGGGCCTTGGAGCAACTTCAATTGGACAACGATCTTGAGCGAAAAATCATCTTTTCTGGCGAGAATCATTTTCATCTAGGTGGCTAAGTTGACCAACAAAATGTCTGCATCTTGAGCTAGGAAAACCCGCACGTTATTGTCCAAAAGCCAATGCTTCCACAGACAGTGATAGATAGTGGTAGTGATAGATGGTGGCATTATTGGACTATTTTTCTTCGAAAATGAGGATGGGAACAACGTTTGGTGAATGGTGGGCGTTACAAAGCCATGTTAATCGCCTTTTTTTTTTGCTGAAATTGAAGACACGGATGACCTCTGCCGTCTTGGAGTGGAGCTGCGACTTTATTTTTTGGGAACCGTGGATGACCGATTTTATGCAAACAATCCGGAAACGATTTAAGAACTTAAGGACAATATCATCCAAGCAATCCGTGAGCTACAGCCCGAAACCATCAACAAGGTCTTGGAAAATTTGGAGTGACAGAATGCGCTATTGCGAATCCAGCCGAAGGAGCCACATGAACCACATTATGTTTCGTAATTAATGGGAATGTTTGCTCTTACTAATACAGCCATAATACATGTAAAAAATTTAATTTTGTTCATTTTATTGCATTTTTAAAATGAAACTTGTATTTGGCTCACCCCGTACATATTTATACACATTTGTAGCCAAAATTGTTTTATAGAGAAAAAAAAGTATGAAACACTTTATGCCATTATTAAATTGATTCCAATGGATGGGTAACTGGAAAATAGTTCAATGTAATATCGTTACTGTATATTAAATGGGGAAAAACAAATTGAACAAACACGCCGAACGAATTTACATATTAAAATTTTTCCGCACTGAAAAAGAAGCTCCAGAGCTACCAGACTTTCTGGTCACAGGTAAATAACTGCGAACTCAACTGTCAACCTTTTTGACGGGAAAAAAGCAATTTTTTCACTTGGTGGTTGTTTTTTTTTTATTCTTATGCTCCTTCACTTAAAATGGTATCCTTGCCGTGTAGATATATGTATATCAAGCATCATACGTAAAACCCGGTTTGGGGGAAAAAATGAAGAAAAAGACCAAAACGCCATGACACGTTGGAGGACAATAATTTATATCAGAGAATTAATTAAATGTTTCAGAGAGTGAGAGAGGATGCACAGGAGGAGGAAAAAAAACATAACATTGGGGTGTCTGTCACCAGAGAGTCCTGCTGCATATGAAGCATTCTCGGACCGAATTTTAAAAGCAGCACCAGCAGCGGCGGCGGCAGTGTGACACGTGAAATATTTCACACCCCATTTGCTTCCCTATGCATTTTTAAACATTCTACCCAAAAGATTCAACTCAACTGCATAAATAGGAGTATAGCTATTTGTTGGTTGTCGTCATCGTCGCCACCATCGCATCGTCGCTGAATTCTCGCCAAGGAGCCAAGCATACCTACAGATTAATGATGTGCATCCTTGCAATCTTACACTTACTTGCTTTCACTCTATCTCTAGTCTATCGTAGTCTCTGGAAACAGTGTATCCACTACATGCATATAGCCCACCACGTACACGGAGGTACAGTTCACGTTAGTCACAAATTTAAATAAAAAATACCCATCCCTTTAAATAAAATACTGAATCAAATATGTACATACAAATACACACCCAGGATTGAGGTCACATATTGAACGCTGTTCCTTGCCTTCATTCTAGCTACACACTCCCAAGGACTATACTCTTGGTCTCAGTAAGGATTCACAGATCCACACTTGATTCGCGTACGAATGTCGAATATGCACGCTTTTTTTAAGCTTCGTTATGGAGGAGTCTTATCGTCCCGAAAAAAAAATAAAATAAAATAAAATAAAACAAAATAGGTACATCCATACTCGTACTCCTACACAAGAAAACCTTGTAAACTTACATCGAGGGAGGACACTTAAATATTTTAGGACACGTTTAAATTGCACAACTCAAATGAACGCCTCTCTCAATGGTCTCGGTGGTCCTCTTTGGTTTGAAGGTCATCCCCTGGGTGTGGAAGTGGAGACATTCGAGGACATCATTTGTTCCGGTGGCGCGGGCTACAAAAATCGATGGGGACTTTCATTTATGTATTTTTATATTTTAAGTTAACGTTATTGTTGTTTATTTATGTATGTATGTATATATGTACATTTTTTACTTTATCTTAAATGCGAGAATAAAAGACAGATTGGCAAGGCGGAGACAGAAATTCAAAATATATAAAATTATTCGAGCAATATTGTTCGCAAATGAAGTTTGATCGATGACAATGACAGCGACAGTGACAGGGTATTGAACTCGAGATTAAAATAAAATGGTTGAGAAGTAGTTGAAAATGTCGGGGAAAATTAAATTTGCTGTCATTATTAAGCTTTAATTTGAAATGTCAATCGAAAGTAGATTGAAACTCCTACCAATTTTTGGTCTTCTTCTCTGTACCGGGTTTTTCGGTTAAGATTGAAACTGAACGATTATTGACTATGGATGATTTGATTTTGGGTCCTTCTAAAGCTGACGTTGTGTCATCAATTATGAAATTTTTGTTTACTCTTGGGATGGCAACATTCCTTACCATTCAACAGTTTCGTCAAAAGTTATTCCGAAATAAAGAGAACAAAAAATTGTTGAAAAAGGTGTAGCTTTACCAGTGGCGTGGCGTTGAAATTTGAAGAGCCAACACAAAATGTCATGAATTTAAGTAAATTTTTTTTTGATATAAGCATATTGTGTAGTTAACTCAGAAATACAGGATGCGTCTTATATTCTAGGTTCATTTTTTTTTTTTTCAATAAATGAAATTCGATTTAAAAATTTATATTTTATGTACATACGTTGAGTTAACACAAATGAACGCCTATTTTCAATGTACAGGGTCACTATTTTGACACATTGCTTCGATGTGAAGTGATTCATAGTTAATTTTGTACTGAATTGACGTTTCTACTAATTTTATCAATTTTTTCCGGATTTCTCCCTCTGCCTATTTCTAATACCATTGACACATTTATAACATCGAAAATAAGCTAAATCAACTTAATTGTGAGTTTATTCCCGATCCAGATAGCACCCCCGTAAAATTTCTCAAAAAATGCTCTTCCACACTCTCTTGTCCGTCTAAGCAATCTTTAGTTAATCCTTCAGTTATGGAAGACCTCTTTCATGTGGGAAGTTTCAAACTACCAATTGCTACGATTTTACACATTTCCAAAATCTTTGAAAACACTTTTTACGAAATTTTAAGTTTTCTTCGTAAGTCTTTCCTTTTCCTTAGACAAGATGGCTTTGTCAAATATAGGTTCACAACGATTAACCACATTGAATTCGTATCCTTAGCGAACAGAAAGGAAGTCAACGCTTTCAGTAAGGAATTTAACAAAGTTGCAAAAAAACTTATTCTTGTCAACTTTCTACACTTGGGTTTGAACCTAGCTCATTTCAGATATACCTTCTCCAATGATTTTTAAGCTAACTCCGGGATCCCAAAGGGCAGTCACTTTGGACCTCTACTTTTTACTTTATTGACGATATTGAAATGATCGCCAAATATTCCCATATCTCACTCTACGCCGCCGACGATACCAGGTTTTTCATGAACATTACCGGCGGCGCGGCGTGCTTCATGAACCTTTAAATTTTCATAACTCCTTCGCAAAAATGGGCATAAATTTGGTGATTTGTTGCCATAGACCTGTGACTTAAAAAAAAACACAACAAGAAGAAGTCTAACGGCGGCGTCAAATCGCTCGATATTGGTGGCCAATTAATATCGCCTCCACGTGAGATAACCATGTTCGGAATTCGCTCGTGCAAAATGTTCATTTTGGCGGGGCACCGTTCTATCGAAACCACATGTCTTCGGTGGCCAGATCATTCAATTTGGGTCAAACCAATATCAACCGAAAACGCTCACCATTGAGAACTTGATGCACTTCCCAACGTGCGTTGTTCTCAAAGAAGTATGGACCGATGATGCGGCCAGCCCAAAACCCACACCAGACGGTGACTATTTTTGGATGGATTGCATTTTGATGAATTTTATGTGAATTGCGATCGTTCCCAAATTCAAAAATTTTGCTTGTTGACGGACCCATTCATCCAGAATTGGGCCTCGTTGCTGAATATGATTTTTTGACTGTAATTGGGGTGGGGTTAATTTTCACCTACTGGCGATACAAGTTAGCGAACACACATCGTGTTGTTTACTCTAAATCCTTGCTACAATTGAAGTATACTTGGTTGTGTGCCCAAGTCATGACTCAAAATTTGCCATGTTGTGATCTGCAAAAGGCCGAATTCTTGTGCACGGCACTGAATTGACTGCCTCAATTTTTCCTACACACTCTCACCCATACCACCTATATTTTCGTTGCATTTCATTGATGTAAGAATCCTTGTGGATTGTTCACTGAACCGGTAGACTCGAACTTATCCACCACGAATAGTCCTCTCAGAAGGAAAAATATGGCGACCGTAAAATGGACGAAGCTAGCAAAATGTTTCTCGATTAGAAAACTGACATTCACAAAACAATTTAATCATTTTCACATACTGTTGAACACTATTACTCCCCGTGTTAATTTGTCAAAATAGATTCAATCAGCGAACTTGAACAAAAATATGTCCATAATCGCGGGGCAGAAGTTTGTAGAAAACCAGGACCTGTGACTTACAACTTTCAAGCATTCCTGTCCAAGATGGATATTGGTGTTGGTGCATGGTACTTTTCAGAAACTCTTCGACTAGCCAGCTCATTCAGACTTCCTTACTACAGCATTGTCTTTCAAGGTGAGGTCCTGGCAGTGACGAAAGCTGCTAGAAGTCTCAATGATTTTTTTCTTTTTTTACTGTTGGAGGAATGTTTGACGCACTATAATGAGGTATCCATACCTCTCCATGTGCCGGACTCTCCAAGGGATTTCAATCTTACAACGGCATACCGTCCCGTTGAGAGTCCCCATACTGGCTGGCTGTACTGTTCGTTTGTCATAGATGTACTTCCTTTCCGACGCTAAGAAGTCGATAGGCGTCACTCTAGCCACTACAAGGACGGCACTGCCGCCATCTATTTCCGTTACTTCTCCTGCTTAAGTGCGTCTGTCCAGATTTTGCTACCGTACAGAAGAATGGAGTGTGTTGTCGCCTTTAGTAACCTTCGCTTTACTAGCCGTTGGCCCTCCCACGTTCGCCATCAGTCTGCTTAGCGATGTTGTAGTTTTTTAAGGCTCTTTCCGTTGCTGCCTTTATTTGTTGCCAGTAGGTAATCGAGTTTGCTCGTCGCATGACCTGGTTCAACTTTCTTTGCGCGTTATCGGTGTCTCGTGCCGTAATCACCGTGCGATGTCGTCAGCGTACCCATCTAGAAAGGCATCGTCAGGCATCTTCATGCGAAGGATAGCGTTGTAGGAGATGTTCCAGAGGTCTGGTCCTAAGATCGATCCCTGCGCTGCGCCAGATATGACCTTCATCCTTCGCGGGCCTTCACTGGTCTCGTAAAGAAACTCTGGATCCCTGAGATAGTCCTTTACCATCCGCAGGAGATTGCTGGAATGTGGAATCTCCGTTCGAGCAAGATCCACCGTCAGCCCTTTAACCTAACCAGAGCTTTTCATCACAAGAATTACTCTTGAAGAATTTATCACTTCCTCGTAAGAGGCAGTGCACCCCTTTTCAGAGGCTCAAAATCGAACCCGAAACTTTCTGCACCACAATCCAACGCACCAACCATACTGCCAAGGAGTACCCTATAATTTTCTTAAGTTTTCCTTTCTCACTGTGAATACGTGTGCTTGGTTTTAAAGTGTCAGAAGTAAAGGGCAGGAATGAATTGTATTACATGAAATGAATTATGACTCCTCAGAAAGTTGGTTAGTCGGTAAAATAAAATTTTCTCTATATACTTACTTATGCTCATGCCTTTTAAGTCTCAAGAATGACTTAGCACTGAAGATGTAAGGCATTGGTTAATTAAAATAATGCATGTCCTAGCCAAATACCTACACTCCTTTCAATCTAACCTCAAACCGTTGAAACATTTCGTCTTTGTTTTTATCTTTTGATTGAAGCAAAATGTCGACTGCTTGTCAATTATTGTTCCTCCGCCTTTAGGAGGACTCATCATTCGTAAAGTCAATAAATCATTTTCCATCGACTACGACTACGACAGGCACTGGCACCGATAGGATTCATTGGCTTTTTTCGGTGTATGGCTCTTTCGCAAGAAACTGCATTTGAATATCCGACCCAATGCGCCCTTAAATGTTCGTGCTGTACACGCTGTCAAGAACACCAAGGAAATATTTTGTTATCTATTCATAAACAAAAGAACACCCCCAATTGGCAATAGCGGCCAAGATAGCGCTCGTGGGTGCAAGTTGTGGCACCCACATGCTACTTGCCATATTATACCAGCGCTGCTGTTGGGCGGCCAGTGAACTTCCCTTAAGTTTTGATGAGCAATGTAAAACTTTTGCCATCTAATATAAGTTAACAACTTTTTGATACTTTTTTCTTCGTATTTTTATTTTGTTGTTGTTTCCAGAATAATGTGGCACTAATATTGGTTCAATGGATTTTTTATATTCAGTCTTGTGTGCCATCAGTGATGAAATGTGGGTGGGGAAGGATGAGGCGTGGTGTGTCATATAGTCATTTGCAGACCCGGCGTGGGGTATGCTTGTTTGCGTTTCACCTATTAGTAAAGTAAAAACTTCTAACTGATAATAGTTGAAAAGTTTATATGCTGCAAGGAGGTTGATGTGCGCCAAGAAACAAAACTAATATCTTGTCTGATGGGGTGTTCAAGAAAATTTTCCAAAACTATGGGGTTGAATTGAGCTCCATTATCACGCTATATTTACATCGTTCCGTTACAACTATAATGGACGTTAAGCATAGCTCTTTGATGTAGTTAAATGTACCTTCGGAAAATGTTCGACGAGGATGAAAGGGATGTTCAGTGTTCGGTTCATATTCAAAGGTGCTAAGGTGAACTTGTGTGCATTCAGGGAAAATAATGTGAGCATCTAGAGGAATTTCTTTATGCCATGTTTCTTCTTTTAAAGTTTTTTAAAAGTTTGTTCGAATGGAGACAAGATGCACACAAGCTTAGTGCTTTTGATTTATTTATCTTTCGTATATGAGTGTGCGTGTGTGTGTGTGTGTGAAAGGAACTCTATTTTATATAATAGCATTTATAGTAGTGTTTGAATGGAAATTTCGAAATTACTAGACTGAAAAAAATAAAACAAACATTTCTTCAGAGTTATAGCGACTATTGAAATTGTATTACATTTTTAAGCGTAAACTTTTCTGCCATCTTGTATCTCATTTTAGTCATTTACCATGAGTATGGGAACAAATGGCTATATTCTAAAAATAGATCAGTTCTATCTTTCTATCCAAGCCAACGAAACTTATCTTACCGTTAGTTTTACAAGCAGTGTCCTTCGGAAATAGCCAGTTGCATTCTTTCCCTAAAACAGTTCAACTGTAATACTCGGGCTTGAAATTAACAAACTCAATGCAGACAGCTTTAGATGCTAAAGAAACGGGCTTATGCACCTTCTTAGAGCTCAAGGGTAACTTTGATGACACCTGGCGTAAAGCTATAAATAAAAAACTTGTAAGGAAACGCATACCCATAGCTCTTATCAGATGAATAAGTGAAATACTCACAATAATGGCGGAAGCATACGTAGAACGAAATGTTCAGGAAATCATCTAAAGAAGATTCTGTCATCAAGGAGGCAAAGTCTCGTAATGGATGAAGTAATAGAAAGTCTTACTTCTGCCCCACATGAAACCTATTAAGTTAGCTGCTGTAGTAATCGATACCCACAGATAAAAAAAAATAAAATTTGGTGGTGCAACAGCTCGAAGTGAGCCAGGACCTAGTGACTTACAACTCTCAACCATTCCTGTGTGCGTGTTACCAGGAACGGAGGGGACCTACAAATTTTCTACCGATTCCGAACGGCTAGTGAGCAGCACTTTCCATGACAAGAGATACTCTTGGAGGATTTGTCAATTCCTCAGGCAGTACACCCCTGAAAAAAAAACTTATTTGCAGTGGGTGAGAATAGACCTCGAGACCTTCCGCATGACAGTCCAACGCACTAACCATTATGCCAAGGTATACTACACAGAAGGAGGTAAAATGTTTGAGAATTCTGCGAGATAGCAAACTTATCTGGAATAAACTCGTCGAAATAATAGACGGGAAAGTAACAAACGCCTTTATGATATTGAAGAGAATTGCATCCTCAGAAGGATGTAATTCATTGCCTGTGGTGTGGTTGCCTGGTATAAAAGCACCGAACCAGCAGCAACTAGGAAATCACTAGAAAAAGTTTAAAGGCTCACATGCATATGCATTACTGGGGCAATGAGAACCTGCCCTACGGCAGCGATTGAGGTTATCCATCACCTTATCTTAATATTGATGTGGTAATATGAAGGGCAGCTAAGGGAACTATTCTAGCGACTAGAGAAAGAGGCTCCATATCCTAGTCTTCAGTATCGAGTTTACTTGACACTCCAAGAGATAACTTCGAGAAGAGCTTGAGAATAGAGTTGAGTAGCTAGAAATATCGAGTAGGCGAAGCAGTGAAGTACCATCAAATGGTATACTGATGGATCGAGAACATCACAAGTGACATATGCAGGAAATTTTTGACCCAGAACCAAACTTTCTCTATCGATGGAGCAGTTCACAGGAATTTCCCAAAACGTGAGGAACTTACTTACTTACTTCCTTATCCGGCTCCCAATCCATGGAGGGTCTCTGCCTGAGATATTGCGGTCTTCCGTCGTTTGTCCCTGTAGCGTAGGTTCGGTCTTCCTCGTCATCTCGAATCTGGGGGCTGGGATCCAAGATTTTCTTGGCTGGAGCGTTGTTGTCCATCCGCTCGATGTGACCGAGCCAGTGTAATCGACGTGTTTTGGCTCTTTGGACTACATCTACATCTTGGTACAGCTCGTATAATTCACGATTGAATCTTCTCGCCCTCTTAGCATATAGGACCAAATGTTCTTCGAAGAATAATTCTCTCGAAAGTGCCCAGTATCAATTCCATTTTTTTAGTTCGGCGCCAGCACTTAGTCTTCGAAATAGGAGTTTTGAACCCATTTGTTTGGCTAAACCGAAGATACAGCGGTTCGCTAGGGTAATTCTTCGTCGGATATCCACTAAGGTGTCGTTTGTGGGATTGATGCTTGTTCCGAGGCAGGTGAACTCCTCGACTACCTTAAAATTTCTGCTACCAACAGTGACGTTTTGTCCTAGTCGATGGACAGCTGAGGCTTTGCTGTTGATAACATATACTTTCTTTTGTCCTCATTCACTTTTGCCTGTTCATCAATAGCTGTGAATGCTTCTAGCACAGCTCGCTTGGAGCGGCTGATGATGTCCATGTCATCCGCATAGCCAAGCAGTTGGGAAGACCTGTTGAAGATAGTATCTTCCAGGTTAACACCACTCTTGAGCAATATGTGCTCCAGGACTAGGTTGAAGAAATCACATGATAGCACATCTCCTCGCCTGAACCCTGTACACGTCTAGAATAGCTCGGATGAGCTGTAACCGTCATGCGGCATAGCTGGATCAGTTTTTTTGGGATTCCGAAAAAAAGAAGCTCTTGGCAACTTATGCTATCAAATGCGGCTGTGAAGTCGATGAAAAAATGGATGGTCTTGACTTGAAATTCGTTGGTCTTTTCCAGGATTTGTCTCAATGTGAAGATTTGGTCTATAGTTGATCTGCCTGGCCTGGATCTTCATTGACTGGTCTCATGCTTGAAGAACTATCGAAACCAAACCATTGCGATCATGTCAGATAGCAAAGCTGCACTTAAACCGTAAAACTGCTATTCCGTGAGTTCTAAACCCCCCTTGGCATAATGGTTAGTGCCTTGGACTGTCATGCAGAAGGTATTGGGTTCGATCTCAGCCGCTGAAAAGAAATTTTTCAGAGATGTACTGCCTCTTCTGAGGAATTGACAAATCCTCTAATAGTATCACATGTCATGCTTGGTGCTACTCATTAGCCGTTAGTAATCGTCACTCCATTCGCGATAACACGCACACATGAATGGTTGAGATTTGTAAGTCGCTAGGCTTTGACTCGATAAGAGCCGTTATGGCCTTCTATTTATACATTCTTAAGAGCATGTGGATTGGCTTAACGACATCGACAAACATGATGATCCCACACTTCATTGGGTTACGGGATAATTAGGTGTCATTGAAAATGAAAAGGCAGACTATTTGGCAAACATTGGAGCAACTTCACCCCTAACAGGACAAGAGCCCTATCGAAGAATAGAAGAAACCTTCATTAAAAATAAAATCAAAACAGAAGATCATGCCATAAGGGCAAAAATATTGACACAACTTCCAAAACTGAGGCAGACAAAAATGCTTCTTGGAAAGTGCAAAAAGAACGCCTAACATCCCGCATCGGTTTAAGCAAGAACAACCTCTGGATAAACATGGGTTTTCCAACTGGCCACTGTAGGCTGAGAGGACACCTCAATTTTCTTGGTAGTGTGAGCGGTGCTACGTGGAGATTCAACAATCTTCTTGCATCATGAGAAAACACCGCACCAAATATTAGGTAGATGTTATGCACTCATCTATCAAAGCCATAGGTATCTGGGACATCACCAGATAGAAATGAGCTAACTGCAATCCCTGAAAATACTCCATATAAAGGGTTTTTCAATATGGGTAGGTAGATGTTGAAATGGAATAAAACAAGCTGTGCGTCAGTTTTTGACAAAATTCTTTGACAGGCCCATGTATACCATTATGTAGAAAAGATGACATCGTTCAAATGCTCATCGATGGTCTATGCTATATTCACACCTTAGGGGTAGCGGTGGTTTATTCGCATAGACGTAAAACTTCGCAAAACCCGTAGTCTAGCGGCGTCAAATGGCATGACTTTGGTCAATCCGTGCTGTAGAGCACGACATTGGCAATGACTACCTCACCAACGTCGTTTTCAAAACCAAACGGTAACTTTTTGAGGATGCATTGTCACCCAGAGAACCTCGTGCTGATATCGTCCTATATACGGTAATTTTACTTGTTTACACAGCCATTTATCTAAAAATGTGACTTGACGCTAAAGACAATTTTTTGGCCAAGAATAGGGTCATCTTCTAAACGCTACGAAGCCCAGTCAGCGAATAAATGGCGTTGTCAATGGTCATGAAGTTTGAACTCCTGGGTAAGTTCGATCTTGAACGAATGTAGACCCAAGTTCCGACGCAAAATTCGCCAAGTAGGAGTTCGCGAAGGGCTGAGTTCTCATGTATCTCGAGGAATAGACTGCCTTGGGTTCTGCTGTACACTTTTGCGGTACCGTGGCGATGTTCCTGGCCGATATAACTTTCCTTTAACGTACGAATGTTGGCTAATTGATAACTGAATCAGTCGTCTCAAATTTGGCCACCAAACATTTAAGAGTTGACTGTGAAGGTTCACCACGTCTACTGTAAAATGGGCGATACGTTTGCACTAACGAACACTTTGATATTTAAGTTTTCTCATTTTAGCGTCCTGTTCAACCGTATAAATTGTCATCGTAATTTGGCATCAGTAACTGAATAATAAACAACAGATGTCACCAAAACAATAGGGCCACAGGCCACCTAAAACTACCAGCTCCAATTGGAAAACCATTTACTTAAGTTTCTCAAAGAAACAAATCTGGTGGAAGAGCTGTAAATAGAGCGATTTAATTTCGCTCTGGACGTGGTCCTAATAGATGTATAGGTCGCAGTGCACTTAAGCCCCATAATTATTCATTGACTTTGGGTTTTCTTGAAAACGGTTCAACCATCAAAATAATGTAATTTTTTTTTGTAGAAGCTCATACGAACTTAGAAATAAAATTATTGGGTTCCAAAATTTCTTAAAAAAAATATTTTTTGGATTTTCAAAAGTATTCAAAAGGGGTTTTCTAAAATATTAAAAAAGAAGTTATTCCTTGTCCAAAAATAACAGAAACAAAAATCTTAAGTCTGATGAAGTTTGAAAAAAAGTTAAACATTTAAAAAGTTAAAATTACGTGAAGACCATCTGGCACTAAAGAAAAGGTGAAAAAATATATATATGTATATCCTAAATATACCTTTATTCAAAATAATTTCTTTCACCATATACAAGCTATTTACATTTCCCTTCAACAACCTCATTTCTCCATAAACTATTAAATTATTACAGTTTTTTTGTTTTCTTTTCTTCGAAAATCCGTTTTTGCAAAACTTTTATTTTCAGTTTGACGTAAAATAAGACATGTTCCAGATTCCAGAAGAAGGAGCGAAAAAGTATGAACAACATTTATTAAAAAGCCAGCTGACCACAACGTGATGCATAATGTAAACCTAATACCAACGTCAAAGGATAAGACTCACTTATTCTCACATTAAACCTCCGCTAAAGTCTTTGGGGAGGGTATAACTTAACTCACTAGCAATCCGATGACCGACTCACTTACAACAACCAAAGCTTCAACTCTTGGTTGTGATGGGCAAGACGATATTTTTTCATTGCTCTTGCACTTGCATACTGAACAGCAACCAGAAACACCAATGCCAGATGTATACCCACAAATGATACCCGGGTCCGGGAATACCTACTCCATCTTGTGCCGGAGAACTCGGGTGGTGGCGGTGGCGAAAAAATGTCTTACCTAAATGAAAAGTTATATTTCCACGCTGATGACGGAAACTAGTGGTATACTGCGAACGATTCTATATAACTTTTTCTTTTGAGGTTTTATTTTTTTTTTTTTCATTTGCCTTGTAAGAGTTATGGCGGCTATACGAGTACTCGTGCTCTTTCCGAAACTGCACTTCCTTCCGCCCTCGCACCACCCACTAATATACCCTCAAAGAAAGTGGGTAAACACGTTGCCATTGAGGGTTTCTTTTTTCATCTCTATGCTAAAATTGATGTTTTATGAACTCCTTCGGTTGAAGTTGCCACCAAGACGGCGGCGTGTGGGACCCCAAGAAAGCTGGAGCGCGCTTAGTTTTCTGAAAGATTACTCCCCGTTTGACGACGCTGAGGTGACTTATCATTCTTGATACATAGCCCTCTGCTGTGCTTCAATCTTTTTTTCGAGAGAGCAAAAAGCGACAAAGTGACTCTGTGGTTAAATTAAATGCACTTTAATGCAAAACATGTTTGGGACTTGATGAGGTGTGTGCAGCAGCGGCAGCACCGGTGCCGGCACCTGGTAGCTTCAAGTTTTTGTAATTCATTCCCTCATTTTCTCAAAGTGAGTTGTGCATAGTTTTTGGGGTTTAATAATAAATTTTGAAATGAGAATTTTGAGATGAAAAAATAATAAAAGCTACAAGGAACCTGACTTTTATTTTCTCCTTGGGGCAAGTACGAACTGCGTTTTAGGTTATTGGATATGACGAAAATCGCCTAATTTTTTGATTATTCTAGTATTGTAAGACAAAGGCTCTATCAGTTTTGTTCAGATTTTCTAAACTGAAACAAGATCACAAGCAGTGTAAATGTTTGCAAAATAAACTTTTTAAATTGACCGTGACTGTGACACCAAAAAATTTTTACACATGTTCAATAAATAAATTTTGAAGTATGTACTCGTACTTATGAATTTTCTTAATAACATTTTGTGGGTCCAGAGGATTTCCGTTAAGAGCTACTTTCTAACTTTATTTTTTAACATAAATTTAACAAAGTGTTAATTTTTACTTTCGATACACAATGTATGTCTGATGTGCAATATGGCAAGTTATACCTTCGTTAAAAAAAATCGAACTTGAGATTATGTTCAGACTTCACATAACGAAGAACGGGAACACGAAAAAAGAGGGTCTCCAATTCTGTTTGACTTAAAACTTGGATGAAAAAAATTTTAGAAAACATTTTTTTCTTAAAAACTGGTCCACAGATTTAAAAAAAAATAAGAAATGTCAGTTAATAAAAGCTGGAAAATGGTTTAAAAAAAATTCTCAAAAGTGGTTACTAAGGGTATCATTCGGATTCTTAAGGTGGCACGGATCCGAGTGGTTCAATTTTCAATGACTCTTCCGCATAGATCCGGCTGAATTTCACCGATAGTCTGTGTTATATTCATCTTAGGGGCATTGTGGTGTATTTGCATAGGACTTCAGGAAACCCTACAAGAACAAATCTAGCGGGTGGACCTTGGATGCCAATTTATTCCGAGAGATAACTTTACCATCAAATCGGTAATAGAAAATGTCAACTGTGGCGCCCGTTGTGGGGCAGGTAGCTCCGCCGCCTTCCTGCTGGAACCACCATGCCGTCTTAGTCCATATTATGATTGGGCCAAAAGAAATTGGTTATCATCATTTGGTTGAGTTCGCCATTTATGGTGACCGCCTTACCAACCTATGGACCAATGAAGCCACCGTCCCAAAATCCACAATAAACGGTAGCTTTTCGAGGATTCTTGTTCACCTTGTGAAACGTGTGTGGGTACGTGTCGTTCCATATACTGCAATTTTGATTGTTAACACAGCCATTCATCCAAAACTCAACCTAGTCACAAAAGATTATATTTCGTCCAAGAATGGGGTCGTCTTTCAAACGTTCCAAAGCCCAGCCAGCGAACAAACGGCGTTGGCTATGGTCATGAGCTTCGAGCTTCGGATCAGTTGGATCTTGTTCAGGTGTAGGTCCAAGTCCCGAAGCGAAATTGTTGTTATTCTTGCATAAATTCATAGTTAACGGCGTTTTTTTAAAGAGGTGTAAAACTTTAATTTTTCAGCACTGTGTTCTGTGCAAGCGGATTTGAAAGTTCTCGGTTGTTTTCTGGTAAATTTAGTTTGGCAATTCATCAAGAATAGACTCACGGAGCAACGTGTCCAAATTTTTCAAATTTATTTTGAAACACATGGTTCAATTCGAGAAACACAGCGGGAGTTACATGCTTTTTATGGTGCTCATAATCGTCCATGAGAGCGATTAATTCGACAATGAATAAATGAATTGTATTGGGGGTTATTGCACTGCGACCTGTCACAAGTAGCACAAAATGGTATAATTTCGGTATCACATTTCTTAATTCATACTTTATTCCTTCTTTATTAGGTATGTCAATTTATGCCTACTTAATTCCATCTTAATATGATCTTTATTAGGTATTGTTTTAAAGAACTTAACTTGGTGTGTTTACTTCTACTTAAAGCATTCTTAAGTACTTCTTAAATGGGCATTTCTTAAATCGGTTGTTATTGTTACTTAATTCCTTCTTTAATCCTTCTAAAAACATTCCTTTTTTATTTTGGTATTAAATCGGTATTTTTCAAATTCTTTAATACGTATTTAAGTCTTCTTAAAGAGTATAATATTAAAAACACGAGAGAGTTATTTAAGTAGCACTTTGAGACAAGATATTTTATGTGTCACAGTGGCACAATAGGAAGAGCACAAGCACGGCAAGCGAGAGGACTCGGGTTCGAATCTCATTGGAAGCACAGAGGTAAATTAAAAAAAATAACTTTTAAAATTCTTTAATTCCAGCAAAATATCACATAAAGACTAGAATATAATCAACAATAATAAAAAAACAAACAGTTAATAAAAAAAATTATTTTTATTGTTTCTAATAATTTTTTTAATAATTGCCGTAGCTCTTTAAGAAGGAGTTAAGAAGTATTTAAGAAGATGTAAGGAACTATTTAAGAAGGAGTAATGAAGTATTTAAGAAGAATGATATCCCGATTTAAGATCATTTTAAGACTCAATTTATCTTCTTATTTCCTTCTATCGGACCGCCCACTTGCGCCTTTTCTCTACTTAATAGGAACTTAAATCCGTCTTATAGAAGATGTCAGATACCGATTTAGAATTCTTAAAGACTTCGTTAAGTAATTCTGTGCTACTTGTGGTAGACCTATTGTGCCCCCTCTTATAAAAATTATGAGCTGGCTCATCCTACAGTTCCTCCTCGAAACCTATTGCTTTTACGAATTTTAGTATTTGGGGCACTTTGAGAGAGGATTGGTTGCTCCCTTCCACCTGGTACCGTCCCAGATGGGTTTTCCTTTTGTGCATGATTGGATAACACACCAAGTAGGTTAAGGTGTCTTCTAAGTTTGCAGTGTCCTGTTAGAATACATGTTATTATTCTTAGGTTATTCCTACTTAGGTTGATACAGTTTTCGAAACGTTGCCGGTTGTAGTTCCCCAGTAGCAATTTCGCCTGTCTCAACCTTGGGAGTTCATTCCAGTTTTTGATTCTGTTTGCCTCCTCTTCTTGTTTAATTTTGGTTTTGATGACATTTTCACCTATTCCGCAATAGGGTTCAGGCCCTGTTAGGGAAGTTGAAGCTCCTATTTTTGCTATGGAATCTGCCTTTTCATTTCCAAGAACACCAACATGACCAGGTACCCAGTAAAGTGTGACTCTGTTCTGTTTACCTAGTTCATTTAGTCTGCTTATGCACTCCCACACTAGCTTAGAGCTGATGGTGTATGAGTTTAGTGCCTTGAGTGCTGCTTGACTATCTGACATAATGGCAATGTTCTTGTAACGATAATTCTTTTCGAGATTGCGATCTACGCATTTCCCTATGGCGTTTACCTCCGCTTGGAAGATGCTGGTGGAGTACCCCATCGGTATGGAAAGTTTGGTTTTTGGCCCAAAGATTCCTGCACCAGTCCCTTCGCTTGTTCTCGATCCATCAGTGTAACATTTGATGGTATATATTTCGAGTGTGTAGTTTGTATCCTCTCCTACCCAGTCTTCCTTGTTACTGAGCTGTGGAAGAAAGTTTTTTTCGAAATTTTTTAATTTTTATTCGACAAACTATGGATCGTTTTCTAAAAACGTTCATTCTGTTGTTGTACATTTTACCACAACAAGTTTCAGCTACCTACGTTTCTTTCTTTTCTGCTAAAAGAGTTCAGTAGAAACCTGGTATCCATCAACCAGAGCCCTGCTCTTAAAGTATTTTGGAAAAGCAATAACAAAAATACAGGTGTTCGAGTGATTTTATAAATCTAGTGAAACAAATGCTTCCATTATCCTATTAACTATGAAGACGGGCGGTCTCATACTTATGTACCAGCGGATAAGCTGACGAAGTGATCGGCTCAGGCAGACTCTTGCTTAAATTTAACATCCTAACTTGTAAATGCTGTACATAACTTGTAATTGTAATCAAACTGGGTAGTCAACGATCTTTGATTCTTAAAATCTTCATTAAAAAAAAAGCAAATCTTTTTGAAGCTTTCCTCTATCATCTCAGAAAGAAAATGATTACTTCGAGTTTCGATTGTTTTAATAGTAACTAGGAAAATGCCTATCGAAAACTTTTTCTCGACTCTATTTCTTTTAGTTTGTGTCTCGAGAAAATTAGTTTGGGATGGGTCTGAACTGGGTCATTAAGATTTGCCAAATTTTGGAAATTCATCCAACAACTTACTGACTACAACGGACGTTTGAGCTTTTCAGGAAGCCGTGGTCGCGTGAATGATGATCACGAAAACGATTGGCTGGCGATTCAAGCAACAAGTTTTAATCAAAAAGGATCGAGAAAAGATTTTTGAAAAAGAAAAAGTTTCGAGAAGATGTTATTTTGTTGGTTGTAATTGAAAATCTGAAGAAAAAGTTTCGAAAGAAAGAGATTCGAGGTGTCGAGAAAATAAGAAGAAGAAAAAATCGAGGTGATAAGGGAGAAAGCAAAGAGGAAAATCTTGGAAAGATGAGTGGAGTGTTTTTTTGAATATTTGTTTTTATTTGGTTTTCTGTTCTTGTTTTATTAGAAAAAAATGCTGGGTTTTAATCTCCAGCTATAAGGTTTCCAACATAAACTTTATTTTTAAAGCCACCTTGTGGTCAAAATAAAAATCAGTGTTTAGTTTTTATCGTGATATAGTTTTGGAATTTCACTATAAATCAAAAAAATTCCTGGTACCCCGTTTCTCTACAAGTACACCCTGTACTTACACTCCCTATTTTTGTTATAGATTCGTTAATTTATTTTGTTAAATTAATCAAATTCGATTAAATCAACATCATTGGACTCACCCCATCGCTGAGCTAGTGGGTGGCCTGTAGTGATTTCATCAAACGCACCCATTTCGTTTGACATAAGTTAGACGTAAGACGCGTCGTACTGAACCAGTGATTGTTGATGTTCGGCGTAGTGTCAATGATGATCAAAATGTGTCAATTCCTCTGTTCCTCATCATGCTCAGCAATTTAACTTGTGCCCATCTACTTTACGGAAATCTACTTTGTGTGAAAACTGGACCTTCAAATAAAGCTATTTTTCTTTGTTTTATATCCGACCCTTAAAAACACGCTTTTTATGGCATTATGTTGTAAGCTTCAACTACTAAAATAAATTGCTTTAGCCTTTTAAAAACCAAGTTTTTGTTTCTGAGCATTTTTCAAAAATAACATCCATTTTCTAAGACAATTAAACATAAGACCAAATTTGTGTGACCCAGTCTTGCGTTTTATTTATACAATTAGTAGTTTCGTTTAATGAATAAAATATCCTCACTTCATTCCAGCCTAGCCTAGCTCATCACACATGTGACCTTTGACCTAGTATGCATTAAAAAGTAAAAATTTAAAAAAACATTGCTAAAGTAGCTCATTTTGTACATAATTTAAGTTTTTAGTTCGCCATTTTGTGTGATTTTTGAAATCAAGCAAGTATTTAAATAAAAACAAGCCATTTTCCAAGATGGCGACTTGTTACTCAACCCATAGCACCCCAAATATTCATTTATAACAGGAGTACGTAATTGTTCAAAAAACCGATTTCATGCCCTTTTCTTGACGAAATGGACCCCAAATCTTACGATATCTTTCGTCTCGGTTCATTAGAGCTTTTGAGAAAATATGTACATGAATGCATATTATAATAATCTGCTCGGTCAGAATATCCTATAATCATGGTTTCCATACAAGCTGTCTTAACCAAAGTTTAATTTTTCACACAGATGTGAGCATTGAAAGAATCATGCAAAATAATTCGAACTCATCTCAATCCCAAATGCAGAAAAACCTTTTCAACCTCTACCATTTTAATACCATCATCATTTTTGTAACAGATGCATGCCAAGAAACATTCCTTGCATCTTTGCCCCTTGGTAGTCCCCCTCCCCTGCGTCGCGCCCCTTCATCTACATATGTATAACACAAAACCATAATGTAAGTTGGCATTATTTAAACTTCTTGCTGAATCATATCGTCGAATTGTGGAAAACCACAGGGGAAACATGATGTTAGCAAAATGCGGTGACATACAGTTTTGTGCAATGCCACATAATTCAGTGTGAGCAAACCTTAAATCTGGTGTATCATCCCTTTTGCATAATTAAATCCCCAAAAATACCCTTCAATGTGTGTCACTAGAGAATTATTCTATTTGAAAATTCATTCTGTCATAGAAATTGCTCGAGACTTGCCTGGAATATTGTGATTGTGAGAAGGAGACCAGTGCTAAGACCAAGGACGAAGAATGATCGTATACGAATTCCATGGGACGATGGTAAAATATTTCCAAGACGATGACACCTAACATCCCGAAATCGGAACGCCTCAAAGCATGTTGTTGTGATGTGTTTGCCTGGGCACATTGCAAGTGTGTCCGCAATTCAGTTAACACGGGCGGGAAGTTGTTACATTACGATTCAAGTACCGGTCAGGCATTATGAATGCACACTTGCAGCAGTCAGTGTGTCCTCTGATGGGCTAGTGCTTCTTTGGTGTTCGGTTTTTCTATTGGGACAAACTAAGGCTCAACCATAACAAGCTACAGCCATTAACCGATGCACAGTTTCCAATGGCTCGTCGGCTTAGTGCACTTGGGTGCAATTCATGAATAAAGAATTGTAGCTTTTGATAGTGAGCCCGAGTCTAGCAATCATCTTCTTTACGGACACCCACATCCAAAGAGCCATATTCTATATCCACAGGCACATATTCCAGGGTGAGTTGCATCATTTTGCATGTTAAAAAGGTTTTTTGTCTTCCCTGTATCTCCGGCCGGCGCACAGCATGTTCCTGGGACGCTTGCTAGATTGTTCGTCTACACGTATGTCGTTTCCTTCCTTCCGTTTCCGATTAGCAGTAAAGCAGATGATATTCACAAATGACAAAACGTTCACTACACTGAGAATAATTTCAATGCAATGAAATTTATTTTATTACATTAACTTACTGATTTAGTAAATTTCGATTTTGACTTCGAAAAAATCGGATTAAACTTGATTTGACGTAGAGTTTCATTTCGGCGGGTTAGGAATATTCTAAAAATGTTGCCTAATTTGAACAAGTGCTTTCGATTTTGAAGGGTAGAAAAATGAGTTTTCTCTAAAGCTATCAGTATTTTCTAACAAAAAATGTCAGGCAAGACAAAATTCTCTTTTTCGAAAGAGCAATAGATTTTGAAAATTCTTTGCGGACTAGTCGATGTGTTCTCAATAGTACGCGAACATAAGTTTTAAGCGTTCGCTCAGTTTTCAGAAAATATAAAAATAAAATTTAAAAATTTAATTAAAGCAAACCGAACATAGCCCTTTTACTAGTGGTTTCGCAGTGAAACCACATACTCTATATTTTTTCTCTATATTCCTACTGGTTTCGCGATGAAACCAAGTGGATTTTCAGAACTGTAATAATTTTCAAAAAGGTTAAAAAATGATTAGGGTTGTTTCCGGTGCATTGTAAGTAATAATTTGTACATTTACTCGTAGTTTGATCGGTCGTGTCATTTGGAGTGTTTTTTTTTTGCTCTGAAAAATTAGTATTATTTAGTGTTTTTTTTTTTAACAATTACAAGTAAGTAAAGTAAATATATGCAAGAATATTTTATTTTTTCGTTATAAGAAATATAATTTGGGACAATATAGACCCATTTATCAAGCTTTTTGGATGTGGTTTAGCTGTGAAACTAGTAGGAAATAAAAACATTTTTTTTAATTTTTAGTGAATGAACAATATTCAAATCTTGACTTAGAGGCGATCGATATGGATGAACCTCAGGTACTTTTTGAAGGAATACCATCGGATACCGAATCTGAGAAATCTGAGAGTGGTGGCGAAGAACCACAAGATCCTGAAGCAAACATTGAAGATCTATTCCACATAAATGAGATGGAAATAATTTTTTTGATGAGGTTTTTGACGAACTTCAAGAAATTCATGACGGGGGATGGATAAGTGAAGATGATATTCCTTTGTCTGTTGTTCAACAAAAAAAAAGGGCTAAGCAAACCGTTTGGACAACGTCAAGAAATTATTTGCTGGGTACGAAAACAGATTTTGAAGAAGAAACCGGTCCTGCCATTCCTGATGACTTAGAAACACCTACCGATGTGTTTCTTCATTTATTTCCGATGGAATTGATTGAAAATATTGTATTCCAAACAAATTTGTATGCTGTTCAAAAAGCTGGAGGAAATAGCAATAGCTTTATTCCCACTAATCCGGAAGAGTTAAAAGTGTTCCAGGCAATAAAAAAAGCTTCCCAGTTATTGCGATTATTTGTCATCTATGCCCCAACTCAGGGATAGTTATATTTGTTCCCTAATGTCAAGAGATCGTTTTGCTTGGCTTCCTGGGCATATTCATTCGAATGACAATTTGCGACAACCAGAAAACACATCTGTCATTTCGAAGCTTTCAGAGACATTTATATCTTCACTAAGGCCATCTTAATTTCAATGATTAAATTTAAGGGACGGAGCTGTTTTCGACAATATATGCCTCTGAGACCTATAAAACGTGGATACAAGGTTTGGATCAGAGCTGACGAAAAAGGATACGTGTGCCAGTTTCAGGTCTACACCGGGAAAACCATAGCAGGTACCGAAGAAGGTTTTGGTTCATGTGTGGTGAAGGACCTTTCCCGAACATTAGTAGGAAAAGGACATTGTTTCTTCTTTGATTTCAATTCAATTTTGTTTTATTGAACATATTACGAGTATTTACAATTTGGCTTACAACTAATAAGATACTACATATGTATGAAAATTTACATTTGTTGTCTCATAGGGGGCCTAACTATAAACAGTGACTTAAGTTTAATTATTTTTATATAAAATTTACATCACGAAAAAAATTAAATTTAAAAGGGCGGTTGACTGTTTTGTACTCAGGGTGTTCATTCCCGGTTGTCAGTGGTGATTGATTTTTGTGGGTTGTGGGCAGGAATGGCGTTTTAGTTGCGGTGGTAGGCTGACCCAGTGTCAGCGTAGAACAAGACTACGTCCTCGTTGTCCATGATTACGTTGTTATTCAGAGTTTCCATCACACTGAGGTACCTCGGTTCGGAATGTCGTTGTTCTGTGGTCATCCTTCTCATAAGCTGATTCGGGTGGTCGATGATGTTCCCCATTAGTTTCTTCGGTGAATGAACTAGATATTTGTTCAGTGGGTTTGAATTCTCTTCTGTGTAGAGATGCTCGGTTCTGCAGTGTTTCTGTCGTTGACGGTCGAAGAAGAGTCTAGTCCAGATCCTCACTATCTTCTTTTTGAATAGTTGAAGTTCCTTCATAGCTATCTTCCAGATGGAAAACCATACTGGGCAGGAATAGCTGATCACTGGTCACAGGAGTTGCTTCTAGATTAATATTTTTGTCGCTTGGCTAAGACCTGATCTTCTTTTCAGCAATGCGTACAAACAGCTGAAGGTCCAGCTGGCCTTTTTCAGAACATTTCTTGAGTGTAGGTTAAAACTTAGCAACTCGTTGAAGTGCACTCCCAGGTACTTGACATTTGGCTTTGCCACTATGGTGGATCCGTCAGGGAGTCTCAGGTCCAGATTTCTGCAAACGTTTGCGGTGCGAATGCCTCTACCAGTTGAAGGTCTCCTGAAGCAGACAAGTTCCGATTTGAAAGTGTTGATTTGGATGTCCCATTTCTGGTAGAATTGGAAGAGTCTCTTGATGTGGGTTTCTACTTTCTTCTTTGACATTTTTTTCAATTCGATCCAATTTCAAAAAGACTTACAAGCTGATATGATTTACTCCTGCGGACTACAATAACCCTCAATGTCAACGTTACACGTGCCATCGTTAAAATGCAAACCGGAGGTTCGGGCTTACCTACTGCCTTGAACCTGGGGTCTCTGATTCAAATACTATCTTACCTAAAGAGTGGTGAACCTCGATTAGAAATTTCGTTAGTGTCTCAGTGCAAAAATATTACAATTAATCTTCTGAACTTAAAACCGCGTGGTACTTGTCGATTCTAAAGTATTACGGAAAGGCTTAACATGCTCACATAGTACGTTAGATAGTGTTTCGACGAGAGGTCGATTTTTAAAATATTATAAAAAAAAAAATAATAATACAAAAATGAATTTTAAAAATTATATTTGAATTATACAACTGGTATAATATTTAAATTTGGCGCCCTTCCGGCCATATTTAATTTAAAAAAAAAGAAAAAGAAGAAGAAGAAAACAAAATGAAAAATAAACCATTCCATTCGAACACATAAAACCGCACGGTCTTATTAATTTTCGCCATCTTTTTTCGCTATCGTTTTTTCTCGTCGTTTTTAAACGAATTTTAAAATTTAATTCAAATTCGAAATAAAAATTTTTTTGTAAAAATTATTACAAAATTTCATGGCGCCCGAGCAGGGACAAATTAAATAATTAATAAAATTTAGTTTGTTTCATTCAAAAAGTGTTCTTTTTTTGTGCATTTGCATATATACATATATGTATATATAGACACTTACATATAATAAATAAAGTCGCGAGTGCAAATTAAATACAATTAAACTTAATAATTCGGTGGAATCATTTGTCGTGCGCGAGTTGTAATTTATAAGGCTTTAAGCTAAAAAACCATAAAACAAAAAAAAAAAACCACCACCAAACACCAACAACGCAGCCGCAGCAGCAACAATTCAAGCAAGCAGCGAGCCGCAGCCGTCAACAGCACCATCAAATACCAACCCCAAAAAGCACCCAATGAGTTCGCCAAGGGAAGTTGAAATTCTTGAGGAAGAGGTATTTAACAAAAACTGAAAGTGTTTCAATTTTTGCAATTCTGTTGTAATTAAATTACATATAATATCACAACTTTCAGTTTTTGTCATTTTGACATTTATATGTACATTTATTTATTATTTAATTTACTGGTGAACAAACAAAAACAAGTTTCGTGGTTTAATTTTCTTTAATTTTTTAATTGAAAAATAATTTCATTTGATTAATCACAATATTAAAAATCAGAATTAAAATAAAAAAATTTATTCCAATTATAATCCTTTCATCTGCCGCCGCATAGCCGCCGTCACCATCGTACATAATTTAGAATCGCTCAAACACTCGTATGTATATTTATTTGTGTCGAAACTTTAAACTAGTATTCCCGAGTGATATTTAATTGATTAATTACGATTTATCGAATTATTAAAATACAAATTAATAAATAATATTAAAAAACTCCGAAACTCGTGCAAATTAAGTTTGTTTACATTTTGATGTGACACTTCAGCTGTTCTGACGTTTCGTCTTTATTGAAGGAAAGTTTCGTTGAGTTCTCTCTCTCTCACGAGTGAATGTGTTCAGTGACACAAATAAATTTTACAAAATAATTTGCGAAGTGTGTATTCAGGAATAATTTAATAAAGAATTAATTTCTTTCGTTTTCGTGTAAAATATTTTCGAGTTGTGAAAAATATTTTACTTTAAACAATTAACACATAGTTTCTTTGAATTTATTTTCGTTTTCGTGGAATTTTGTATGAAAATAAACAAATTTTTCAGCAAATTTCCTTTTTTTTCAAATTTTATAGTGTTAATTGAATATTTGTGGATAAACTAATTTCAAAAAAAATATTTTTCCAAAAATTTTCGTTTAATTTAAAAAAAAAAAAAAAAATAATAATAATAATAATTACAATGACGGGTTCAAGAAAACGGCAGGCATCACCAAAACACGGCGAAGACCTGGAAACATTAAGGCATCAACGCCATACAATTAAAAATAATATATTGCGTATTAAAAAGGGTATTGAAGAAAAAACAATGTCTTCAAACTCGATTGAGTTAGAATGTCGATTGGATCTTCTAACATCGTATATTGACCAGTTAATGGCTTGCCAGTCTCAAATCGAATCAGCTGATCGAAGTGACGACTCTCGCGGTGATTTAGAAGACATTTGTGTTAGTGCAAAAGCACTTCTGCTTTCATTGGTGAATAAAAGAAAAAATTCTACTGCTATTGCTGACTTCACCTTTAGCAATCCTCACCATTCACGACTTCCGAAAATGTCTTTGCCAAAATTCAGCGGAAAATATTCCGACTATAAAAATTTTATAAGCTTATTCGAAAATTTAGTCGACAACGATCCTATGCTCCCAGATATTGAAAAATTTAATCATTTAATATCGTGTTTATCTGGTGAAGCATTAGGAACAGTGAAAGCTTTCCAAATCACTGAACAAAATTATCCGAAAGCGCTGGCAAGTCTTAAGAAAGTTTATGACAACAATTGTCTTATATTTTTCGATAATGTATCAACACTTTTCGAATTAAAAGAAATTTCAAAGCCATCTGCTTCTGCACTGCGCAGTTTCTGCAATTTATGATTCGCTTCTTTCACTTGGTGAGGAAAAGAACATTACGAATGCGATCATAATTCATCTAGTAATGTCAAAAGTTGACTCAATTACGAGATCAAAATGGGAAGAGCAATTGGATTTCAGTACGCTTCCTTTATGGAGTGATTGTGAAACAGCTCTTAATAAGCGATATCAGCATCTTTCCGCTGAAGAAGCATCTTCTTCAAAACAAAGGGTATCGGAAAGGCAATTGAAAACAAAACATGATTCAAACCATAACAAGAATCAAAGAGCATCATTCGCTTGTGTTAATCCACAGCCACAAAAATCCAACTGCTTATTTTGCAAATCAAATGATCATTTTATAACTTCATGCCAAAGCTTCGCTTCGATTCCAGTGATGCAAAGATTTGAGTTTGCGAAAAGTGTTCCTGTTTGCATAAATTGCCTTCGAAAGGGACACACAGTTTCGAAATGCAAACTCAGTCGATGCTCAGTTTGCAATCGTTCGCACCACACCTTGCTGCATCAGTACCAAACAACTTTTAATAGTTCACCGGCACAAAAATCAACAAGCTTTCAAGCGATGCATGTCTCTGTTTCCGCTGATCAAGTTCTTCTTGCCACTGCAATTGTGCAAATAAAAAGCAGTTCCGGCGAATTTATTCCAGCTAGAGCCTTACTTGATTCTGGATCTCAAGTGAATTTTATAACAGAAGAACTTTCCCAAAGGTTAAGGCTTCGAAAAGAAGAAAGGTCTCTTAATTTAATTGGCATTGGAAAAGCGAACACTACCACCGTAAATAAAAAGGTGCATGCGGTAGTAAAATCAAGGCTGAATGATCATTCCTTTTCATCTGATTTTTGGGTTATGAGGTCCATATCGTCATACCAACCGGATCATGCTATAAACATTACGAAGTGGAATATTCCTTCGAATATTCAGCTAGCTGATCCATATTTTTATAAGCCCCAAAAAATTGACTTGCTAATCGGAGCAGAACCATTTTTCGAATTGTTGTCTGTTGGTCAAATAAAACAAGGACCTCAATATCCAACCATTCAAAAAACTCTTCTTGGTTGGATAGTATCAGGAAAATGTCCTAAAGATACAATTTCAAATACCAAACAATGCAATTTGGTATGTCAGTCCGAAACATTACCAGACTTAGAAAAACTAGTACAAAAATTCTGGCTTCTTGAAGAAATTCCTGGAGAAACAAAAAAGTTTCAAACACCAGAACAACAATTATGTGAAAAACACTTTGTTGAAAATACTCAACTTTTGCCGACAGGTCGTTTTGAGGTAAAACTACCATTCAAAGTTCGCTTGGACTATCATTTGAGAATGCCAAACGTAGGTTTCTCGCACTTGAGCGAAAATTATCCAAAAATATCGAGCTAAGGACCATGTATATGGATTTCATGAACGAGTACGTTTCGTTGGGACATATGTCTCCAACTAACAATGAAATTCCAAAAAGCCCGCACTATTTCATTCCACATCAGTGTGTTTTGCGTCCACAAAGTACGAGCACAAAACTGCGTGTTGTGTTCGATGCTTCGAGTCGCACATCATCTCAGCTATCACTGAATGACATCTTGATGGTTGGGCCAACCATTCAAGAGGAGCTGTTTTCGACGTTGCTCCGTTTTCGCTTACATAGATATGCTATTACAGCGGACATTACGAAAATGTATCGGCAAGTTCTCGTTGCTGAAGAGCACTCGATTTACCAGCTCATAGTGTGGAGGCAGCATCCGTCCCAACCATTGCAACATTACCGTTTAAATACTGTAACGTATGGCACTTCTCCAGCGCCATTTTTAGCGATACGGTGTTTGAAAATGTTGGGCGATGCTAATGAACAATTATTCCCCACAGGGTCGAATGTGTTAAGAAGAGATTTTTATGTCGATGATCTCTTGACTGGTGCCAATGACTTTGAAACTCTAAAAACAATAAAAAACGAAACACAAGAAGTCCTTAAAAAAGGCGGGTTTCAATTGGCTAAATGGTTTTCGAACCATCCAGAGTTTTACAATATAGAGAGTACTGAAAAATCAATAAATTTCAATGATTCAGACTCTACAAAAACTCTAGGAATTTGTTGGCATCCAAAAGAAGATATGTTTAGCTTCAATTTGGATGATAATTTCCATGATCTACGAGCTACCAAGAGAAACATACTTTCAGTTTCCGCTCGTCTTTTTGATCCTCTTGGATTGTTATGCCCCATTGTAACTAAAGCTAAAATCTTACTTCAAGAGCTTTGGATTGCAAAAATTGATTGGGATGAGTCGATTCCGTTGCGCCTTGATACAAGTTGGCAAAATTTCAAAACCAATTTATCTCAACTTGGCGAGATAAAAATTCCGAGGTTTGTCGAAACTCATTCGAACGCAGAAATACAAGTTCATGGGTTTGCCGATGCATCCATGAGAGCTTACGGTTGTTGTATTTACATCCGAAGCCAGAGCACGGCCGGTATCAAGTCGACGCTATTAACAGCAAAGTCTAAGGTGGCCCCTTTGAAAACCAAATCGCTTCCGCGATTAGAACTTTGCGCAGCGCATACTCTTGCAAAGTTATGGACAAGAGTAGAGGCAATGTTGAATCTTGACGTTAAACAAGTGGTATTTTGGACCGATTCCGAAATTACCCTGCATTGGATAAAAACACATCCAACTGCACTTGCAACCTTCGTTGCAAACAGAGTGTCCGATATCCAAGAGTGGACCCCAAAAGTATTATGGAAACATGTACCAACAAAACAAAATCCAGCAGACATTGTTTCAAGAGGCTGTAATGTGGATGAACTCAACTCATCAATCTGGTTCAACGGTCCACAATTCTTATTGCAAGAACCGTCATCGTGGCCGGTGAATTCGCATTTTGAGTTGTCTCCAGAAGATGAAGCTCTTGAAAAGCGTAAAACACACATGGCTCTTATAGCGGTAGAAAAACCTCGGTCAAAACTATTGCAGTATATTGAAGAAGAATCTTCATATATTGACCTAACGACTACAGTTGCATATTTAATGCGTTTTTTGAAAGGATTAAAAAATAAACCAGACCTTTCAGGAAAATTGCCAACGGCAAAAGAACTAAACTTAGCCTTTCTAAAAATAATAGAAATTGTCCAAAATTATGAATTTCCAGATGAGATTCAGAAACTTAAAAAGAAAGTTGTATTACAAGATAGATTACAAAAACTCAATCCCTTTATACACGAATTCCAAGACGAAAATACTTCATTTTCACTGATTCGTGTAGGTGGTCGTCTCTTAAATGCACCAATAGAATATGATGCTAAGTTTCCTCTTTTGTTATCGAAAAATTCACCATTTGTAAAAACGTACTTAACGTACTTACATCGGAAAAATTACCATGCTGGACCTCAAGCTATGGTAGCATTGCTTCGCGAAAAGATTTGGCTAGTAAACGCCAAAGAAGCATGCCAAAAAATTGCGCGTAAATGTATAAATTGCTTCAAATATAAGCCGAAATTGCTCACACAAATAATGGGTAATCTCCCACCGGATCGATTGCGAGCGCAACGACCGTTTTTAGTATGTGGCGTAGATTTTTGTGGACCGGTGTATACCACTTTAAAAATTCGTGGTCGGCCACCCAATAAGACGTATATTTGTGTTTTTGTCTGTTTCGCCTCTAAAGCAGTCCATTTCGAACTTGCTTCTAATTTGTCTTCACAATGTTTTATTCTCGCCCTTAAAAGGTTTATCTCTCGCCGAGGAGTTCCGAAGACGATACACTGCGACAACGGCACAAACTTCGTGGGAGCTCAACGAATTCTGAGGGAAGTCCGAGAAGAGTTCGAAAGCGGACAGGAAGCAGTTCACAAGTACGCGGCAGAGGAGGGCTTCAGCTTCGCCTTGATACCGCCCAGGGCACCGCATTTCGGAGGCCTATGGGAAGCAGCGGTGAGGTCGGCGAAAACGTTGTTGCAACGTACCGTGGGCAACGCTCTGCTCACAACAGAAGAGCTGCAAACCGTGCTCGTCGAGGTCGAGGCGATTCTCAATTCGAGACCAATCGCTCCGCTAAGCAGCGATCCCAACGACGGCGAGGCACTAACTCCAGCACACTTGTTGATAGGCAGTACTTTACGGTCGCTCCCACCAGAAACAGTGCCGGAACAGCAAACGGGTTGCTTGAAAAGCTGGCAAACTCTATGCTGGCTCAAGCAGCAGTTCTGGCGGAAGTGGTCCAAGGAGTATCTGCTTGGCCTTCAAGCTCGCTCCAAATGGATACGCGACCAGCCCAATCTAGTCGTGGGCAAATTGGTGCTAATCCACGAGGACAACGCTCCTCCACAGCAATGGCTAATGGGACGGGTAGTGGCGGTCGTAGAAGGGGAGGACGGAAAGGTCAGGGTCGCCGACGTCAAAACGTCAACTGGGCTGCTCAGACGACCAATCGTCAAGGTGGCCGTCGTGCCGAATGAAGAGGATGATTGAAGCCTACAGCCATTCAACGTGGCCGGTGTTTCGACGAGAGGTCGATTTTTAAAATATTATAAAAAAAAAATAATAATACAAAAATGAATTTTAAAAATTATATTTGAATTATACAACTGGTATAATATTTGAATTTGGCGCCCTTCCGGCCATATTTAATTTAAAAAAAGAAAAAGAAGAAGAAGAAAACAAAATGAAAAATAAACCATTCCATTCGAACACATAAAACCGCACGGTCTTATTAATTTTCGCCATCTTTTTTCGCTATCGTTTTTTCTCGTCGTTTTTAAACGAATTTTAAAATTTAATTCAAATTCGAAATAAGAATTTTTTTGTAAAAATTATTACAAAATTTCAGATAGTATCTTATACCTTGAAAATTCTTACAGAACTTAGGGATTGCTTTTGCTTGTTGATGGTACAAGTTTGAAGTTTAGTTTTCTGAGCACATGTACATACAATTTGACTTACAACTCATAAGATACCATGGAAGATTCAGATGAGTTGGGACGCAAGGGCTTAACAACCATCCCGGTTGTCAGTGTTGAATTTGTGAGAGGCGGGTGGCGCTTAGCCAAGGCAGTAGGCAACCCCATGGTTGCGGCCTTTTCGCTGTCATTTGGGAATATGTTGTCATCCAGAACGTACTTTGGTTCCTGGGTTGTGGTCGCTGTTGGGTTTGTATCCTTTTTATAAGCTGTTTCGACTGGTGGATGGCGGTGTTTCCTACTTGCTTCTTAGCTGGAAGTGGGTATACTTATCTAGAGGTATAATACCAGCTAATCGGGAGGGGCACTTTAGTGTGTTTTACAGTACCAAACAAATTGAAACTGTATCCTTCCAAATAAATTTTTAGTCATTTGGTACCTATTTGATGTGATAAATGTGCCCAATTATTTTGATCAGGTTTTGGACCAAAATACCGCACTGTACAACGCATGAACGTAGAGTCCCACAGCCTACCAACTTCCAACTCAAACTCGCTATTCATTGTACTATCAGGTCAATTGAATTCTTAGAGTATTTCAAGTACATTCAAAGTTCCATCATTAGCTCAAATAGAGCACCTTGTAAATGTGTGGTTATTGCAAAATGGTTAATTGGCTTTTATTTCGGAGGTTCGATTCCTTCCCAGTCCCAGTGCTCATCTAAGCTGTTCAGACTCGGCAAAAAATTGTTGCAGTTGTGCCTCTTATTTTTCTCTATTATTGCCCTCTTTTAGTAGTTACTTTTGTGTTCTTTTTTTTTAGTTTTATAGAAATGTGTGATTTTATGTGGGCTACTATGGGTCACTTAAAATTACACAGTAATGTAATGTTAATGCTCTCCGAAGCCAACTCAAAACTTAAGTAATGACAACGAAACTTTCGCTTGTCAAAATTAGTCAACATGACATTGAGGCCTAAGAACGACGATTCAAACGTTCTCGTTGCTTCTGTTTCGCGTTTGCTTGGGAGTTGTGAAAGCCCTTAAGTAGAATTTACTTTTTCTCAAAAAAGAAGTTCTAGAAACTAATTTTTTAATTAATTAATTACTAATTCCATTTATTTTAATTAGTTTTTACTTTCAGTGCATGGACCTATTTGGATGTAATATGGAGCCCAAGAATGACATGAACATTCGGCAATGGCACTGATGACTGACTTACAACACACACACACTTCGAGGCCCATTTCGGCAGCAGGACCTTCCGAAGGACATTTTGAAAAAATTATTACTTTTTCACATCCCCCATGGTTGGATGAACTGACAAGATTTAGGTCTGCATCCTTGGTTCTCTTTCAATTCTATACCATTCCATAATACTGTCTGCCCCTGGCCTCAAAAATAAAGAAAAAAAAAAAAAGAAAAAAAGGACAAGCACCATGAAGCAAATGTAGATGATGTGCTTGCGTATTCCTTGGGAATTTATCTGTAAAATTGCATTTTAATTTCTTCGTCTCGAGTATGATAGGGTTATTATTTGGAACTACTGAGTTGTCATTTTGTTGCCCAACTGCGGTTGCATACGGTGCTGCATTGGTGGTCAGGACGAGCAGAACATCATCAGGATTCATTCGGATTCAACATAAGACATAAAAGCTTGCCCCAGTGCAATTTATTTGCCAATGTGATGTGGGAATCCAATTACTGCAAAACATTCTCTGCAATTGTTTAATTCGTTCTGCTAAAGTTCCCTCCACTAATGCATATAGCCATAGCTACATATTTATATATGTATGTATATCCGTTTTCTAGTTATAGTGATGTCATTTTTCTATTTGCCCATTGTTTGGTGTCATTGTTGTTGTTGTTGCTGACAGTCGGACAAATTGCTTTGGCTGTTATTTATTTGGTCCATTTAAAATGCACCATTCTCTCCTAGGCAGCGGCGGCGGCGGCAGCGAGTAATAAAAAAGAATTAGAAAGCACACAGAATAAAATGAAAGAAACGAAATACACAAAACAAAAAAAAAAATGTCGGACAATTGGATGGGAGAAAGGATGCATAAAAGAGGAGCAGCACAAACAAAAAAAAAACTCGACATTCAAAATAAATAAGGATGGGACTGGGATTTTTTTCCTACGCCAAAAACAATCCCCACAAGGATACGCTTTTGGACAGAGTGCATTTTTTCGAAAGACCACTAAATCTAAATGATATGTGCGGGAGCAGTCTGTCTTTGGGCCAGCAAAAAGTGACGGACTGCAAATTGCCATGTGATTGTACAAATTTGTTTGAGGACAGTTGGTCATGAAATATACTCGCTGTCGCTCGGTTCAGTTTGGCTCAGCTCAGTTGAGCTGAGCATCAGTGCTGGTATGCAAAGTCAAACGAGGTTTTCGTTTGCTGAATTTAATTTGAATTTTGTTTATGCGATTTTTATTATATTTTATTTTTGTTTTTATTTTAAAACCTAAATACGTTACAAAAAAAAACAAACACAGTGAGATGAGAATGATAACTTTCGCCGCAACAAGACCGTAACTGAGAGTCCGGCATTTTATTGCTTTCATCATTGAGATCACTGAAATAGAAAATCAACTGTACCTAATATGGGTCTTTGTAATAAGTAAGGGTCGATTTTTTTTTTGCGCATTTCGCCGATTTGAATGTAAAGATGGTGAGAGTTCAGAGAACTCCCGGTCAAAACAAAGTTCCAAAAACGTTTTTAGATTTGGAATTTGTAGTAGTTGAATGTACAACGAAGATTTGCCCGCTCAGGCTTTCTCTGTAGACTAATAAACACAGGTATGCTAAATAACCGACCACCAAAACTTTTCTTCTAGTGCCGAAATTGCTTTTCGTTTTCCAACCGAGCTCTGAAATCTGCCGCAACTAGGAATTGGCCAGAGTTGACTATTCCTCGAAATATTCACAGGTCTAAGTTGTGGAATATGTGCCTTACTTCGATTTGTAAACATTCAATTAGGTTGTTGGTTCGATCATCTGGAGAGTGCCAGGTTGCTTTGTGGATCCATATATTGGAAACCTACTACTTATCACCATATAAAAAGCTGCTGAAAAATCGATTAATACTCGTAGCAATCATTAATATCCGTTGGATTTGTGGTAGGTGCGCTTAATAGCTATTCCACTGAAGACGTCCTTCTCTTCGACTTTACAACGAGCTTAACTTTGACAACGTTCTCCGGACAGGCTTCTTCGTAAGCTCCTACCAAAAGCCTTTAGAACTTCTTCAGGCTTATCAGTAGAGACATGTGCGCATATTTTTAGGTACATATATGTATCGGGTTTTTCAATAAGAGCGCTACAAAAGTTTTCTTAAATAAAACAAAAACGGTTTTGGATATCAATGAAGTTCTTTATTCCTGTGAAAGTACGTTCGATGCCATTATGTATGGAATTCGGTTTCTTTTGCATGGCCACCATGGGCACGCTGGTAGAAGTCCAGACGCTGAACCCAGTTTTCGACGGTTTTCAAAATTTTCCCAAAATTCTCCACAACGACGACGTCACAGAGATGCCCAACGCTTGAGAGACACATTTGAGCTTTCTGCAACTGAAGCCTCAGCGGCAGCAATATTCTCGACACTACGGGCACTTCTTTGTCTCACTGGCACGGGATCATTTTGTACTGTGCCTGTGGATTCAAACTTTTCCACTAGACGCTCAATTGTTGATCTGCTAGGACGATTATGACGACCATAAATTGGACGTAGCGCTCTTAACGTTGAGGCCACTGACTCCGAACTTCGGTAGTAAATTTTAATAATTTTGACTCGTTGTTGGCTCGTATATCTACCCATCATGAAATGGCAAACCTTACTGAAAACAAATATCAAAAGAGCGGCAAGAAATATGGCGTCGTTTGCTGTCCCTGTCGCTCTACTTTTGTAGCGCCCCTGTTGAAAAACCCTTTATATATTTTGGAAGATAACTTTGAATTTCCATCAGATTTGCCGTAGGACATTATTTTGTTTCATCAAAGTTCAACTAAGCGACTATTGTAGGCAGGTGGTTAGGATTCGAAATTCTCAGCTTTTCCACCTTTAATATTTTTCTTTCATGGTTACCTTGCGAGTGAAAAAGCTTATCGCTTGCATTCGTAAATCGTCCTTCTTCTTCGCCGTTCGGATTCGGTAAAATACTATGGGTATCCACCTTTTGGCTAATAATAAGCATACAAGATGAAAGCGTTCAGAGTGAAAGTCCTGCTTATCACTGGTTAGTTACACAAGCAATTGAATGTGCAATCAGTAGAACAGTCCTTAAAAATTATAATAAGGAACACTGTTTTCATTAAAAATAAAAAAAAAACATAATCTCATTGAACTCAATACTATTCATCCAATGTGTCTCCAATTCGCTGAAGCACTCTATCGATGATCACTTCTCTTCATGGATTTGATCGCCCATTTCTGAAAATTATTGGTGGATAGTTTTAATCTATATGGTGTAGACTCACTCAATTTTGCGTTGCTTACTATAATACTTGTATACATTTGTTGCAAATAGCTGTCAGCTGTCACAACATTACTGTTTGACAGAAGTGTCTAAAAGTCAAAAATTAGATTTGAAGTGTTTTGATATGTTTTTAAAACAATAAAACATATTTTTTCAAAACTACAAAATTCCGATTTCTTTAAACACAATTTTATTATTTCACTGATAGAAATCAATGTCATTGAACAGCTGATTTTCGTTTCTTTAACTTGGAACACAATCGTTTCATTGAATGTGTTCACTTCTCCTTCTTTTCTCAAATGTCACTTCTGCTTTTAATGATCAATTCTAACCTTAAATACCTAGAGTTAGTTGTTATCAGTCACTGATAGGATATTTAACTGAAACTAATTTTTCAACGATTGCTTTAATTACCTTGTCAAAAAAATAAGATCACCATTCCACTGTTTTGTTTTAATGATTCATTCCAATAAAAGCTATAACTGAGATCTTAAAAAAAATTGTGGAACAATTTTTGAGAACGAATTTTGTTTTTTTTAAATTTTGGAAAAAAAAATTCTAAGGCAGGTACCGTATTTTTTGGTATTAAAAAAATAGAAAAAATCCTATTAGGGGCAAAATTTAAAAATGATATCTACCTATATAGAGAAAAGTTCAAAGAAAATCGGCCGAGTCGTTAAGGCTGTAGTCGAACATACAGACAGACAGAAATCTCCATTTCTGTATTTTTACTTGCGATATAGGTACTATAGGGCAAGTTCTGCATTTGGAAAAAAAATCGAACTCGAGATTTTGATCAAAGTTGACATTACGATGATAGCGAAGACGAAAAAAGTGGGTCCGACAATTCCGTCTGTCTGTCTGTATGTCTGTATGTCTGTATGTCTGTATGTCTGTACCTCGAACTACAGCCTAAACTATCGGAGGTATTTTCTTCAAAATTGGTAGTTAAGGGTCTTCGGTGATTCCCTAGAGGAGAAATTGAAATTTTTTTTTTAGCTCCAAAACTAAGGGTACCCCCCATACACCCGTAATGCAAAATCTTATTTATCTCGAAAACGGCTCTAACGATTTCGATAAAAAAAATTAAGTGTGATATTATGGACATGGACTATATTTTGGTCAAAAAAATTTTTGGGGGGAAATGTTATTAGGGGTACCTGTCATATAACGGTTTTTTTGATTTTCGAATTTCTCACCAACGGCTCTAACGATTTTAACCAAAATTTTTATGCAGGAGCTGCTTTGCATTTTACAAAATATAAACTAAAAATTTTTTCGACAAAATAGTTTTTGGATTTTTAAAAAAATAATACAATTTTTTTTTTGAAAATTCAATATCTTGAAAACCGATACACGATAAAATTTTTAAATTACGTTTAAAAATGTATTTTATTAAATAATAACAATTTGCATATCAATTTTTTTTATAAAAATTTTAAGGAAAATTTAGTACACAAAAAACATGTTTCAGTGTGTCTGTATGTCTGTACCTGTCACTACAGCCTAAACCCTTGGACCTATTTCTTTCAATCTCGGTAGTTAAGGGTCTTCGGTGATTCCCTAGAGGAGAAATTGCAATTTTTTTTTTAGCTCCAAAACTAAGGGTACCCCCCATACACCCGTAATGCAAAATCTTATTTATCTCGAAAACGGCTCTAACGATTTTGATAAACAAAATTAAGTGTGATATTATGGACATGGACTACATTTTGGTCAAAAAAAAATTTGGGGCAAAATGTTATTAGGGGTACCTGCCATAGACCGGTTTTTTTGATTTTCGACTTCCTCATTAACGGCTCTAAGGATTTTAACCCAAAATTTTTAACAGAAGTCCCCTTAAGTTTAAAATAATATTGTATATAAAAATATTCGAAAAAATTTTTATTGGGTTTTTAAAAAAAAAAAATTTTTTTAAATCAATATCTTCAAAACCTATGAACGATTATTTTTTGAAATTATTTCCTAAAACCAATGTTATTAAATACGTTAAATTCGCATCCCACATTTTTTTCTTGAAAAATTTTAGAGAAATTTCTTATATAAAAAAATTTATTTAATAATAAAACGATTTTTTAAGGTTTATTTGCATAAATTCATACTTTTCCGGAAACCAGACGGCAATTTTATGCATTTGAATATTATTATCTCAATAAATCCATGTTTTATATTTATAAAATGTATCTTAAATTCCAAAGTACTTTTACATAAGAGCAAGTTCGTGCGATCCAGTCGTGCATTTTATTTACGAATGCATAACTTGCCACAGTCCAATTTTGTCATACTCTTTCTAACATCCCGGCCAGTATTTCAGGAATAAATGCTTCAATTTTGGCTTCCAGTGCGTCAATCAAAGCGGACTTGTCGCAATAGACATAAGGCTTAACATAGCTCCACAAAAAATAGTCTAGAGGCGTTAAATCGCATGATCTAGGCGGCCAATCGACCGGCCCCAAACGTGAAATAAACTCTTCACCGAACTCGTCTCTCATTGGTCCATTGTTACGCGTGCTGTGTGGCATGTGGCACCGTCTTGTTGAAACCACATGTCATGCAAGTCACGTTCTTCCATTTTGGCAAAAAAAAAGTTGGTTATCATCGTACTGTAGCGCTCACCATGCACAGTAACGTTGCGATTCGCATCATCTTTGAAGAAATGCGACCCAATGATTCCGCCTGCCCATAATCCGCATCAAACAGTGAATTTTTCTGGATGCTCTTGCAATTCTTCTGGCTGCTCTTCACTCCAAATAAGGCAGTTTTGCTTGTTCACGTACCAATTCAACCAGAAATGAGCTTCGTCGCTGAACACAATTTTTCGATAAAAAAGTAGATCTTCGGCCAACTTTTCAAGAGCCTATTCACCAAAAATTTTGCCTTGTTGTAGGTCGTTCGGCTTCAATTCTTGCACCAGCTGTATTTTGAAGGGTTTCGCACCTGAATTTTATCGAAAAATTTTCCACGTAGTAGCTTAACTGCGGCCTAATTACTGCGAACGGCACCGAATCGATAATTCACGACCATCACTAACACTGGCCGATAGCAGCGATATTTTCCTCAGTTCGCACTCTACGTAAGCGTGTTGGTGGTTTAATGTCCAACAATGTAAAATTGGTGCGAAATTTAGTCATAATAGCCGCCTCAGTAGGTCGATTAAATTGACCATAAAATGGAAGAAGCGCGCGATGAACTTTTTTAACAGAGCGTTGTTTGTTTATAGGACGATTAATAGTTAAATTATAGACCAAACTGGAGATATTTGACAGTGACACAAAACACGAAACGTGCGTGGCAGTGTTGCCAAAAAGAAAATAGCAAAAAAATCACCCATAATAACCTTGAAGCAATAAAAATCTTAAAATTTAACTAAAGGTTATTATATTCAGACGAATTCAAAAAATTTTGTATGTAATTTGCAATACTATGAAACTAAAAATATATCAGAGAATAATTTTACATCATCGGCACACACTGACCAAGTTTAAGTTTGCCCGAAAGATTATTTGTAAAAAAAAAGAAAATGAACCTAAGTGACTTCCCTGTGGTAGCCCCGATAACAACCTTATAGAATTTGAGAAGTTTCTTTCGTACAGGTAAGAACTCAACCAATTTATAATTGGAATTGAATCCTAACATTCTCAATTTTTACAAACGTAGTCCGTGGTAAACAAAACACGATCAAAGGTCTTCACAAAATCTGCCTTTTTTGTTCCATTTTAAATAGACAAATTAGTAGAGATAATAAGATTTTCACTAGTTGTGCGACCTTTAACAAATCCAAATAGTTTGAATTTTTGACAGAGGAATATAATTGGCCAATTTTTCCGAAAAGACTTGGAATAGCAGATAACTTTGAAATTGGTATGTTTTTTTTTAGGTAGAACTAATGTATTGTTTATACAATAAACTACTGGGAAATGCAAATTATTTTCTTAACCAAATAAAATTTTCGCTGTCTTTTAAGCTCTTAGTTTACTTACAATGCTTTATTTTTCGCAAACTTCTAAATCCTACGAAGAGGAATTGTAAAAATTCTAGTGCCTTGCATTCATTTTACTATTTGCATCGTGTAAAATGGGGACATCATTCTTGGGAAAAGACAAGTTTTGGTTCCAAAAATTCCCGAAAATTTAGGATAATTTCTTTAAAAAAATCCTATTACATATACATATATTACACTGAGCCTCCACTTAAAATAAATGATTGCAAAAAATGTGTCATGTAGCCAATATTTCTTGTGGAGTCCCCTTATGTCTCGATTTTTGTTATTTTTAGACATAATTTTTTCTATTTATTTCTTGTCTTCGTAGAAGAAATAAATGCAGATATAAATTTTGACGTTTCGTGACTTGTGACTTCACTAGACACAAATTTCTCACAAGACGTCGAGTCTTGACACCAATTCCCACATTTTCATTTCATTGACAAACTCATGTTATGTTTTCACTTCGTATAGAAATTATGTCTTGTTAAGCCAAGATGTAATTTTTCTACCATCTACTGTCTGTTGAAGTACATACATAAAGTTGTTTGGTTGTTTGCAGGCCAAAATTAACATTAAAAGAATTAAACATTGAAGATAGTAAGTATTTTGATTAATTTTTTTTAAATTAGTTAGGGCAGTCAGAGACTTTTCATGCTTGTGGGACTACTCAATTATGTCTTGGAGCAAATGTTCTTCAAGGTCGTGCAAATCTCTTTTGCTCAAAAATGGATTGACCCAAAACCTGTGCTTCCTTATTTGTATTCTTCCCGTTTTGTCTCTTCCAGTTTTTCCACTGCGTTTATCGCTAAAATCAAACGACGTGACTAACCAGGTGAGATTATGGCGAGGAATGAATAATCACGACATAATTTGCCCACAGAGTTAAAGAAATATAAACTTCAGATATAGTGTCTGATATAATGTCAGAAATAAATATCGCTAATGGAGGTGCGGCGTTATTACCATCATTTTTAAGGTTTGGAACTCAAGCTTGTAACGAAGTTACATATTTCAGCCGCCGCGGCACGCCGACACTACTACTCAGTTACTCATCTGAAGCCGCCTTTTCTGTTCAACCACCCAACATTTAAACGTACACCGAAGATACAGCTGAAAATACATCAAAACCATTGCATACCTTTAGGCGCCCACGGAGATGCACATCAACATACATTGGCGTTTAGTCGTCAGTGGTACAACAACAAAATATGAGTAGATTTTGTTTAATTTTATGTATTCACATTTGCTGATGGCCATGGATATGATATGGGAAGATGGAAAATCAGTACAAAATCCGATTTCTTCTCGCCTATTGTTGTGGATGTACCAACATCGAGTATCGAGGTAGAAGACTATCCCTTGATCACGCTGCTTGGGTACATAACGTAGTGTTGGGCCCTGCTGCGATTTGACCCGAGGCTAGAGATCTAATCTCACTACCGTTTTTGCCAGGCAATTCAATCAAAGCTAAGGATTTAATCCTACCGTCTGACCGTGCACTGTCGTTGTCTTAGGCTAGGGATCTAATCCCACTTGCGTTCTGCCTATAGCTTCAGTCAAGGCTAGGGAAGTTATCCCACTTTCTGTCACCACCGCCCCTTGTTTTGCCCCGAACGTTTGTTTGAGGCTAGGGATCTAATCCCAAAATTTAAACCTTGCGACGATTTGAGCTGGGGCTGGGGCTAGGGATTTAATCCCACCTGCGTTTTGCCTAAACGTCAGTCAAGGCTAGGGATCTAATGATCCCACACCCATCGTCTCGCCCTTATATGAAATACCGTGTTAATTATTTAGGTATATGAAAAATTGTAAACTATATGAAATACCGTGTTAGTTATTTAAGAATTTGAAACCAGTGTGTGAGTATATGAAATAAATTGTTAGTTATGTAGAATTAAGTTAAAACTGAATAAAGTCGGACATTATTTGGAGTTCTGAAACTTTCTAATACCGACTTTTATACTTTCTTCGGACTGACCCTGGACGAGCTGACACTGACACTACCTCAGCCTTTGAATAAAAAAGCATCACAAGCTCAACAGTTTCTCAACCTACTCCCTATACAATAAAACCACCTTTTCGACTATGATGTCGCGGTAAAACATATTCTTCTTGGAAGTGGAAGTAGTAATTATAAACCATCAAAAGTAAACTTTTTTTCATCTGAAAAAACCACATGGAGTCTAGAGTAGAGAATTCTCGAAGCATAACTTTTCTTTGCTCGTTAAGTAGTGGTTTCTTTTGAAGTTTCATTCGTTTTAGATGATTGAATCCTCTTAGGACTGTTGAAACCTTTGCACTTACACCGGTTTTCTGTTTTATTTTTGTTGGAGAGTCAAAAATTAGAAGAACATCTTAAAACTGCTCTTCGATCAAGTGCTGTTTTTGCCATTTTTCGCCTCCTTACATGTTTTTTTCTCCGAACAAGCTTTGTTTCTCAAATAGGAATAGATCACATTAAAATGTCAGTCGATTTTTTATAGCTATATAATGTCCGGTTAGTCCTTATTGAACTTAACTGTTAATCTAATGTGTCAATCATAAGCATTGAAGGTATTAACCTTGTATCTATTTAGTTGACTTAAAAACATCTGTTTTTTTCGTCTGGAAAACCTTGCAATGGAGCCAGAAAAAAGGCAATACTTTTTGAATTATTCTCTCTGATATCTTTTCCCAACATTCTTATTAAATTGTAATCATCTTCAACTGATCCATTAACGCGCAAATTTCTGATAAAATGGACAACTGGGAAATTGCCTTAGAAAATTTTGCGCGCTTATTCAGTTTAAGCGAAATGTATGACCCAGACCTTAGATAGCTTATTTATTTATAAAGATATACTCGATTATAACTTAACAAATACATTAATACTTAAATTCGAATTACCTGACAATAACTTCTATTGCCGGCGACCTTATACGTTATAATGTTGATTATAAATCTATGAAACCGCATGTAACAGCATGCTGTGTGTGCTTGTAAATAGCATTATCATGGCCACCCTGAAAACCGCGATCGCTACTGTAAGAAGGCTTCACACAAAAGGAGAGAGGTTAGAGACATTGTATATGTAGGTACACACACGATGCACCTTGCTACAGCTCCAGAGTGAGCTTTACGAGCGACCCTGTGTACCCTCGTTCCTCTTGGGTATAGCTTGTATTGCATCTACTCCTTTATTGCTACTGCTGCTGAATGGTGGCATAGTAGATTGCCATGAATTTAATTAAGTGCAATAATGTAATTGCAACCACACCATCGCGCTGGTATTTTGCCTTCCGACTGAATTTATGACTTCGAAAGTGCATTATAATAGTAGTGACCGCAAAATAAGTGCACTATTACTGTCAAAATGCAACGAAATAGACACACCACCGACACGCCCCGTTTCGACCCGTTTCGCCCCGCGGTGCGTCACAACGCCTTTGCCACACGCCTCGACACCCACCGCGCCGACCGGCCACGCCGCCAGCTGTGGTTGTCGCATCCGAATTAAATATGGTTTAATTATTTCCTAAATAAGCTGAATTTTGTTGGTTCACACAAATTGCGGTTGTGGTAATGTTTCAAGCATTTCCGAGCTATATAGTATCGTTCACATTTTTCAACTACTCTCCAACTGCAACTCCGCTCTGCTGCAGCAGTACAGCACACAACTTGCTGGTGTGAAGTTTACACTTGAAAGTTAGAAAATCACCATGGGGCCTGCCATAAATAGCACACTAGGGGAATGTGATATATCCCATTGGTTTGGCTATCACAGGATTTAATAGCTTTCACTTAACTTAATTTTTACTTTGTTTGTGTGTGTGTTTTTACTTGCGACTTATAGGTACTATAAGGCAAGTTATGCATTCGTAAAAAAAATCGAACTCGAGATTTTGATCAAAGTTGACATTACGATGATAGCGAAGACTAAAAAAGTGGGTCTCGCAATTCTGTCTGTCTGTCTGTCTGTCTGTCTGTCTGTCTGTCTGTTCGACTACAGGCTAAACGACTCGGCCGATTTTCTTTAAACTTGGTACATATCATTTTTAATTTTTTCCCCCCACACGTTTTTTTCTTTTTTTTTTTAAGACCAAAAATAACGGTACCCCCCATACGAATTTTTTTCGAAATTTTATAAACATTTTTTTTTCTCAAAAACTGTTCAATAGATTTTAAAAATAAAGATACAGAAAAATTTCATTTAATTAAATCTAGGTATTGGTTGAAAAAAATTTTCCGAAAAATGGTTATTGAGGGTACCCCCATGGAACCATTTTTTTTGTTTTTGATTTTCTCAAAAACGGTTCAACCGATTTTGATCATTTTTTTTTTTGCTAAAGCTCCCCAAAAACATAAATAGAATTGTGTACTCAAATTTTCAAAACAAATTTTTTTGGATTTTTAAAAAAAAACTTCAAATTTTTTTTTTCAAAACTCAATATTTCGAAAACCCCATGCTAGATTTTTTTTAAACTTGATAAATAAAAGTTTCTCAATATGATCTACAAGATGTGGAACAAAATTTTTTATTTTACCTAAAAATTAAGGTACCTACCATACAAATGCTAAAAAATTAAAAAAAATGGTTTTCAAAAATCGTATTTATCTCGAAAACGGCACCTAGAATTTTGATAAAATTTTTTTTTTTTTCAATTAATTTTTACGATCTTTAATTTAATAAAAAAAATTTTGAAATTAAGATATTACAGCTTGTACCTACCATAGAACGATTTTTTCGAATTTTGAATTTCTCATTATCCACATAACGGATCTTAATCAAAATTTTTATAGATAAGCTTCGAAAAAGTCTAAAACACATTGCATTTCAAAACTTTAAAATAAATATTTTTTGAATTTTTGAAAAAAAAATCTATTTTTTTCTTTTTTTTGAAAATTGGATATCTCCGAAATGGGTCAATATTTCTTTTCGTAAATTTAATTTTTATTCGAACAATAATAAAAACTTTAAATTGGCGTACCAAATTTTTTTCTTAAAAGGCTTTTAAAAAGTTTGTATATAAAAGCTTCTTTTAAAGAAACCACTACAAGGACTTATAATTTTTGTTCTTGCATACATTCATATTTGCATAGCATTCTGTTTTTGTGTCTTACTACTAAAAGAATTTAAAAATTAATTTTATCCTTATGAACAATTTTCTCAATAACATTCGTTTTTAAAATTCCCAGTCGATTACATAGGAGCAAGTTCGTGCGACCCAGTCGTGCATTTTATTTTTTTTGTTCTGAGAAAGATATTGTTTTTCATAAACAGTTTAAGCTTTTACCTGGCATTTTCACGATCACAAAAGAAGAAGGACTTTAAGATTATTTAAGACAGAGAAGAGATATCGATGAATAAAAGAGAAAAACTTAGGGTTAAACAGGGATGGAAATGTAAATAACTAGAACTAATACGTTCTTGAGATAACTAGGAACCTTATTATTATACCTAAATAGAACGTTGGATTGGCGTAGAACGGTTTGGCGGATGACCTACGATTCGGTTGTAAGACTGCTAGATAAGATGTTGATGCCATTTTTAATGTCAATCGACACAACTTAACTAATTAAGCCAGGACCCAGAGACCAGAGTTCAGTAATCGCAATCTAGAGATGCCGACGGAAAATCCTATCGGTCGTCTATCCCCTAAGACTGGAAGCCATATTTCCAAAAATATACACGGCGCGTAACTTCAACTCCAGGTATGCTAAGGCATTCAAAGTTGAATATCTTTTTCTGGTTTGTTCGCAGTTCCTTTGCCTCCGAGAATCAAGCTCTGAATTTTGTCGAAACTAGAGAATATAATGGGTGATTTTTTTTGCTATTTTCTTTTTGACAACACTGGTTTTGACAGCTCACGCAGGTTGCATGTTTTGTGTCACTGTCAAACATCTTCAGTTTGGTCTATAATTTAACCATGAATCGTCTTGCAAACGAACAGCGCTTGCAAATTATTAATTTTATTATCAAAATGCGTGCTCTGTTAAAAAATTTACATTGTTGGACATTAAACTACCAACACGCTTACGTACTAGAGTGTGAACTGAGGAATATATAGCTGCTGTATCGGTCAGTGTTAGTGATGGTCGTGAATTATCGATTCGGCGCTGTTCGCAGTAATTAGGCTGCAGTTACGCTACTACGTGAAAAATTTTGCGATAGAATTCAGGTGCAAAACCTTTCAAAATACAGCTGGTGCAAGAATTGAAGCCGAACAAAAGATCACAAAACCTAATTTTTGCTGAATGGGCTCTTGAAAAGTTGGCCGAAGATCCACTTTTTTATCGAAAAATTGTGTTCAGCGACGAAGCTCATTTCTGGTTGAATAGATACGTGAACAAGCAAAACTGCCGTATTTGGAGTGAAGAGCAACCAGAAGCATTGCAAGAGCATCCAGAAAAATTCACTGTTTGAAGCGGATTATGGGCAGGCGGAATCATTGGGCCGTATTTCTTCAAAGATGATGCGAATCGCAACGTTACTGTGCATGGTGAGCGCTACCGTACGATGATAACAAACTTATTTTTGCGCAAAATGGAAGAACTTGACTTGCATGACATGTGGTTTCAACAAGACTGTGCCACATGCCACACAGCACGCGTAACAATGGACCAATTGAGAGACGAGTTCGGTGGACAGTTTATTTCACGTTTGGGACCGGTAGATTGGCTGCCAATAGATCATGCGATTTAACGCCTCTAGACTATTTTTGGTGAGGCTATGTTAAGCCTTATGTTTATAGCGATTGACGCACCGAAAGCCAACATTGAAGCATTTATTCCTGAGATACTGGCCGGAATGTAAGAAAGAGTATGCCAAAATTGGACTAAGCAGATGGACCATTTGAGGCGGAGCCGCGGCCAACATTTGCATAAAATAATCTTCAAACATTAAATTATGTAGACCGTACTATCGATTTAAGTAAAGATTTCATGCATTTTTCTGAATTTTATGTGTTTTTTTTTTTTTTTTAATTTCTGATAGCTCTAAAAAAAATCACTCGTGAGCTGTGTATTCGTGCCACCCAATCTGTTTGTGCCTTAAATTAATTTACCTAAATCTACATTATGTAAGTGGACTAAGACAAGTTAATTAATCAACTTGAAATATTTAGATTTAAATCTTCAAGGCACAAAACCAGAACTGGTAATTCTTCTTACCCCATCTCCCTTGTGCCGATCACAGACACAGTTCTGAACAGAATGTGCTCTGCTCCGTCTTTTGCGAAGACGTCCGGCTATAAAGGAGGCGCCTATCAACAGTCTTACGTGTTTGTGGAATAGTTGCTTTATCCTATTTGAGCGCTTGATTGTCCAAACAGAGGAATTCCTCGGACGGGATAGTGCCGATTAGAAGCACACTCTCATAATCGTAGTCATAAGGGTGAAAGTGTTCGTTAAGCACAACGCTCTTGGAATAGAAAATATAATCCCGAATCGGCTCAAACAAAAATTGTCTACTCTGTTTATATTGATGCCGTTGTATAGAATTTTGTTGGAATAATATCATGTAAGCTACGGCTGTGGTGTACCTGTAAAGACACCTCAATCCAAGGCTGCAGGGTCTAACATAATAATATCAAACACCTGAATATTTTCCATTGGAGATCAGGTATCGTTGAACGATACCGGACATCCATTAGCAATCATCGACCTGATGAGTGTCAAGTAGCAATAACAATAAGTAGACAATAACGTGCGATTTTTCCGAGCCCCAGATGATGCGGCAAACGTAGCCGCCGAGATGAAAATGCATCTCATCAGAAAAGATGACTTTTCGCCCAAAATCGTTGTCCAATTCAAGCTTCTCTAAGGCCCAAACTGCGAAGCTATAACGAAGCGGATGGTCGTGCGCTTTCTATTGCTGATTATATTCGACCTTGTAGGCAAATAATCCGAGATCTTTGGCCAGAATTCTCCCCAGGCAAGTGCGTGAAATGTTCGTTGCGAGTTGATATTCGTAAATTGAGTCTAACTCTCTCGGCTACAGCAGCCACATTCTCGTCTGTACGCACCGTATTACGACGGGTGCGACGGGTAAGTGTTGTCTCACGAATTTTTGCACAAAATGGACAAAATTTTCTTTTCAAAAAACGCACTGTTTGGGCTACACAGCAACAGCAAACAGCACTCACTTTGGAATTAAGTTTTTGATATTTCCCAAGTTGGCCCGGTGTAAAATGATTCATTTTGGTTTGCAGAGGTATGATACTGACTTTCTGTCAAAATTTGGAGCGAAAACTTGTCAGTGTCAAAATAACCTATGATTTAAAAAGAAACCACTATATGGCCCACCCTTCATTCGGTAGTTATATTCTATTTTGCGCTATATGCAATTCAGCATATTTAATTCTCAGAAGAATATTTTCGGAACAATAAATTGACGTCCATTCATGCGAAAATCAACCGAAACCAGAAATGAACAAAACCAAAAGAGCCAAAGCAATTTTCCTTTGAAGTGAGCCAAGTTAGCTATATATGATCCCAATGATTTCGAAAAAAAATCCCCCTCAAGTAAATAAAACTGACAGAACCTCGTGCTCGTGTAGGACTGGACTTTGTCTTTAGTTTTAACTTAATAAAAAAAAATTGAATAAAAAATAAATTTAAGAAAGAAAAAAATGTTACAAAAACTTTGCACCGAATAGCAGAACAACTACTGACTAGCGAAACATTCCCTGTTTCCGAAACACTCTCGTTCAAAATCCGCTCCGGCTACATAATGTACTTACACCCAGTACACACCTCTACGTTTGAGGCTATATGTTCAGTCGTTTCCTATATATTTTTGCAATGAAATACTTTTCTGACATACAAAAATTTGTGTGCAGAAATTTATCCATCCATTATAATACTTGCATGCAAGTCACGAATTCACTTTATATTCACATTTTCAGTCGAGGCACACTGATTTCTTCTTTGCCCGGCAGTAAATTTCATTCAAAAAAAAAAAAAGAAAAGGATTTTCCTTCCGTCGCTCATTCGGTCGTCCATTCCGTTCCGTCGTCCGTCCGTTCACGTTCACATTTACCATCCCTGTCGTAGTAGTACTCTTCGTCCTTTCAGCCAAAAAGAAAAAAAATTACGCTGGGCATCATACACACACACACATTCCCACAAAGCACTTCATGCTGGGAGATTTTGGGTCATGTTGTAAAAGTATCTTTTCCTCTCGGAACTCGGAAGTCGGGAAGAGTGTATGTGAAGTGAGTATATCTCACCATTTTCGGCACACAGGATAAAAATAACCCCAAAAGGTTCCCAAAATTATTAGATCTCAGTCGAGTCAATTCAATGATCCGTCCGTGTCGCAACAACGTATCGCATGGACAAAGTATGTGTACTTGAGTTTTGGCCTCACCCACACCACAAACGCACATTCCGAGAACATAATATACATATTATGCTGGTATGATGTGTCCTTGATCCTAATTTAAGGACATGGAACGCATGACGTCGGTCATCGTTATTGAGTTGTTTATTTTTTCTGTTTGCACTGAACCTCGGTCGTTGCGGTATTAAGGTTTGATTTTATATTCAAACAAAGGAAAACACGGAAAAACCCGGACAAGGATCCACAACACGGAGGTGGACCAAAAGCCTTTGGACGTATAGATTTGGCAGCAACGACAACGACGACGGGCTTTCATCTCATAAAAAATGCAAATAAATTTGGCTTACATCATACTAATATGTGTTTGTAAACGCGAAATTATTTTCGGTTATGCTAATGAAACAAGTAGCGAAAGCTTATAAGCCACTGGCTAAGGACTTAGGGGAACGTTCTTAATGATTTACTCGTCAATGATATAATTTTTTTTTTAGCTGCAAGGGTTTTGTATTGGCTAGGGGCTATGGACAGGACATGGTTGTTCTTCCTTTGGATTTATCTGACCTGAATATGTGGACGTAGAGTATTAATTAATATTTATGTAAGCAGAATTTTTAATTATTTTAATTCGTTTAAAATACCACTTCAACGAATTTAAGGGCAAAAGGGTTTTGTTTTTTAATTTTTCAAGGACTCAAAAGGTTTTTTGGTATTATGATAATTTTTTTAATTATTTTGTGTGTGGTAAGAACTGGCCCCATAATTTTAATGAAAAATAAATTAATGGTTTAGCTGGCGAACCTTCAAATTTACATACGAGTACATCATATCCCAGAAGTTCAAATGTACACACTTTGACAAAAGTCGAATTTGACCATTTTTTCAGTGCCCCTAAGTTCAAAAGAAATACCGAACCACCAGGAAGCAGGTATTCTACGTTGCACGTGTAAGCATAACTCCAGATTCAGACTATACAGAGAGCGCCTGAAAAACTCATTCTGAGACTCCACAGCGTACTACTCGTGTACTCGTATACTGGAAAAATGAAACAGAAGATGTACACGTAGGGAGGAATGCAACTGCCTTTTTCACTTGAATTACTTAATTTTGTTTAGATGGCGCTACAGCGGGGGTGCTCCTTGGCATGAAGTAATAGACTCCGCTAGTTTTTTTGATCTCCAGCTTACTGTCTCCAATTTTAAATACCAAGCCGGCGGAGATGAGGTCTGGCTGTGTGTCTTGTTCCCCCTGGCTTAGCATTGAATAGGTTCTTTATGGACTGGAATGCCGATTTTCATTAGCTCTACATGCCCTAGCCATTTTAACCGTTGAACACATAGTTTTTTGACCAGCGGCACGTAACTGTACTGTACAGTTCGTATAGTTCGTCGTTGTATCGTCTTCGCCAGTTGTTATTTTGCCTATCCTCACAAACCAGCCCATACATCTTGCATAGAACCCTTCTCACGAAGCTACCAAGGGGTTCTCATCCGCCTGGGAGAGTGTCCATGCATCTGCACCACAGAGCAAGACCGGCATGATTAGAGTTTTGTAATAGCGTCTCCTTAGTACCTACTTCTCGATATTGCTATATTCTTCAATTGCTTACTAAGCCCAAAGAAACAGTGATTAGAAAGAGTTTTATTCAGTGCAGTGCCCAGTTAGGAAAATTCACTGACCACATCGAAATTATATCTATCAATAGTCACGTTTTGTCAAGTCAAGTCTGCGATGACAGCATGAACTTTGTCTTTACCTCATTGATGACAAGACCCGTAACTTCTCGTATGGTTCTCCCGATTATGTCGAAGTTATCTAAAAACGAATATGAGAAATGAAAAGCTGAGTATGTACTGTAGTCATTAAAACAATTTAATGGAATAGAAGTTTCAGAAAGAGAGTCGGAGATATAACGGAGCCCTGTGGGACACCAGTATTTATTTTATGAATTCCAGACTTAAAACCGCCCAACACAACTTGAATTGAACGATCCCGAAGGTAATTTCTAATCAAAAAAATAAGGGTTTCATTTATACCATATGCTTGCATTTTCGATAAGAGAGCTTGGTCCCAAACTGTATCCAAAACGATGCAAAGATTTGTGCCACTGTTCGGTGAGATATACAATAAGATCACCAGTGGACCTATTGCTACGAAAGCCCTCCTCCCGGTCATCAGAAAGCTTTCGTTCTTTAAGATATTTCTTGAGCTGATAATTTGTCAGCGTTTCCATGACCTTGGAAAGAAGGAATGTCACTGCAATTTGACGATACTTAGAGGAGAGAGAATATTGGCCTTTGATAGAGACAGGCTGGATAAATGCTATTTTACATACACTCGGAAAGAGGCTATTATAATAGGAAAGATGAAAAAGCCATGGTTTGCCAGTATTCAAAAACACGTCTTTAGCACAATGAGAGGGATACTATCTAAACCAGCGGATTTTTCTAGGTCGAGATCATTCAGTACTTTTGAATCTGTACAAGTGCGGAGGAAGATTTTTCACAAAAAAAATCATGATAGTACTCGTATATGGCAGCGTCGTATTACCAGCAAACTGTCCTTACGAATTAGAGGGACACCCTGTATATCGGAAAGTAAAATTGACATCACAAACATTGACAGGTGATTGCGGGTATATTGCTTAATGGACATCTGTCAAATTTGGTGCAGTTTATTCATTTTGTTTTGCCAAATCAGCATGGAGAGTAATAAATAACGTTCAACAGCATGTGTAAATGATTATATATTCTTCTCTTCGAGGAACATTTCGTAGGACTCTCCCATTTTTCGGTCAGTATAACAGTATAACTGAAGGGTTGTGTTTCTTTTTTCAACTAGAACTATCTCGGAGAGCGCTCTATGAGCTCAGAATAAAATGACCGAGTAGATGGAGCGCGGCTAACTTCACTTTTTTCGTGTAATATTATGACAGAAACAGACTGCGAAAAAATAAAAATATTGATCGACGTCTTTGACAGTTCAGTGCTCTAGCGTGCTACATAAATAAATCGAAGAACTCTGATCAAACACCGCTCAGAGCGTACTCAACATGCTCCAAGCTCTGTTCAGTGCTCTGCTCGGAGTTAAAAAAAAAAGAGTGAAATTCTCAATTATAGTGGGAGTCAACCGGCTCAATCTTGAAACACTCGTACGTTAATGAAAAGAAATATCTGTGTGCGGAAGAAATCCAGGCAGTAAATTCCGTGTCGAGGACGAGAACTCGACCACAACTTGGCGAATTTTACGCCTCATGACTTAGGCCTAATTCCGCACAATCTTAAACTAATCCAGGAGCTCAGAGCTTAAGACCATAGACAAAGTCTCGTGTTCGCCAAGTGGGCTGTCGAGCAGTGGGATGTTGATCCTAATTTCGGTTGAAAATTATATTCACCGATGAGACAAATTTCTGGATTTTTTTTTTTTTTTTTTTTTTTATAATCTACACGCGCTCAAGGGATTTTGATTACCCTTTAAATGTATCAACACAGCGCGGGCGTGAAGTTAAGGAAGAGAAAGAAGGATAGGAAAGATGTGTGGCACGATGTTCTGAGACTGAAGGTGGTTGTCTCAGATTTTTATCTCCGGGGATGGCGGCTGAACTACTGCGGAGAAAATGCTGTGTCTTATTTTTATGTCCCTTATAATTCGCATTATTTTATTCGTTTTTCATATTTGATGGGCATACTAGTTTTGCTCAATCACATGTTGTTAGTGGTATGCCTGAACAACACGCAATGAGCAAACCAGCAACCCATTGATGACAACTTTATAAGGTTTTTTAATGGAATTAAGAAGACATAAACGACAGCAGGGATCGAACCTGTGATCATGAGGTTGACAGGCGAGCTCACAACCATCGCGCCACGGCCACCCCCAATCAATTTTATCGTCAACAATGAAAATTTTCAAATTTGGGACAATCACAGTCCACATGAGCTTCACCAAATTGCAATGCATCCAGAGAAAGTCAGCGCATTATTGGTCCATACTTCTTTAAGAACGACGTTGACCGGGACATCACCATCACCGGACAAGCGCTTTCGTTCGATGAAAAGCAATTTCTTCTTCCCCAAATCGGATGATATAGTTAGGGACACTAACCACAGACGATATGTGGTTTCAACACGACCGACGCCGACGGTGCTACGTGCTGTGTGGCAAAATGGTCAGTTTAAAAGAATGATTTTCGAACAGGTCTATCTCACGCAGAAGCGATGTAAGTTGGCCACAGTGATCGTGCGATTTGACCCCTTTAGAATTATTCTTGAGGGTTTTTCTTAAGTCCCAGTTCTATACCAATAAACCACAAGTCACAATGCCCTTAAAGCCAAAATATTCAATGAAATTGGTCGAATTCATCGTCGGAGTTATGGAAAATTAGACGTTTCGAATGCGCGCCACCCAGTGAAGCCACGTCGAACATTTGAATAGGTCTTCTAAATTACGTACTTGCTTACCCTCAGTCCGGGGTGGATCAGGGGGATTTAGTTTTAAATGAGATAGCCTACACGTGCCTATAGAGGGTTCAATGAATGGGTTATGGATTGGGGGTATTGCACTGTAATCTAGAGATCTATTGTGCCCCCACCTAAATCTGGATGACCTGGTTCATCTTACAGTTCTTCCTACAAATCTATTGCTCTTAGAAATTTTAGTATTTGGCTTATCTTCAGAAGTAAGAGGTTGGTGAACAACATTTTCCTAGTATGTGTGTGGTCTAGTGTTTCCTCGTACAAGTGGCACTTCTTACGACATCAAGTAACCCTAGGTGTCTTCTTATTTTGCAATGTTCAGTTAGGATTATTATTTTTCTTAGGTTAGGAGTTCGTGAAACGTTCCTGATTGTAATGGCCTTGCCTTAGCTTTGGGAGTTCTTTTCAGTGAGAGTGACAGATAAAAAAGCTTACGCAATGATGTCTTTGTCAGCGTAGAAGAACATCTCTTCAGAATTAAAGAGATAAAAATCTGGAGCAACGGATTTGTGTAAGATCTTTAAGGACTCTTGCGACTGTACGAGTGCGAAAGAAAATTTGTCCCATAGAACACTCAAAGATTTCAAGTATACAGGAGGAGTCACAATACTGAGTCACAAAGTTGAATTTTATCAGTAAATTGCCTTGGAATCAAATTGGCTTTTTCTTGCGACCTGAAAAAAATATTGTGAACGAGTGTTGGAACCGATAACTAAAAAAAGTTTTAAAAAGTTTTTACAAAAGAGCAAACGTTTTTAATACTTTTGGGACATTGGAGAACTTTGTTCTTCAAATATGAGCGATGAAGGTATTCCTCACCTGCCTTTAATTTTTTCGGTTTTCCTCAATGGGGCTTGTTTTGTAGCATCGGAAGCTTAACTCTATCAACTTGATAACCTCCTTACACCCATAGTCGTACCAATAATTTACTTTGGAACTAACTATTTTTGTCATGTTAGGGATAAAAATGTTCATTCCTCGGAAAATTCTGGTGGACAGCCCACCGGTATGGAAAGTTTGGTTGTAGTCCCATTCTCTTGTCCTCGCTCCATCAGTGTACCACTTTATGGTATTTGATCGATGGTGTATTTTTCATACCATCCTTAAGTAATAAGATACTGGGGTAAATTTATCAAATCAAAACTGTGAATTCCTAGTTGATAGTTGAAACTTATTTATATGTACATTTTCAAGAATCAGGTGTACCTACTAACAACAGCAGTTAATCCTACCTTGTGACAATCGCACCATTGTGACCCTTTAAAGGCGAAACGAATAAAATTGCGCTGTGTACAACTTCAATCCCTTTTTTTATGGAATTCCTTAAATAGATTCCATGTATGGAATTAGGATGAACAGAGTGCTTGTAAAGATAGAGAATAACGTAAGGATCCTGAAATTCTTTAGCCCATTACTTCAAAAACCCTACAACTACAATTGGCCTCAATGAGGTTCAATTTTAAACTCTCTGTAAGAAGAACTAGATATAATTTTGTGACAGCTCTATGCAGGAATTATTAATTTAAAAATAAATACAAAATACAAATTTGATTAAAATATTCTTTTAACGAAGATGAACACAATCTTGAAATATTCCGTATACGCCATAAACAGGACCTTGCGTACTCGTCATTTATCCCATAAGCTATCGGACGCCCGCCCCGCCATTGCCTCGGGCCGGTCATCATTAAGCAACAAAACAATTTCCTTAAATGAAACGACTGACATTTTATACATTTTCCGAAGAAAATTACTACCATTCATGTCTGTGCACAAAACATTCTTGAGCTTCAATTTTATTCAAAATTTTGTTAAATTTCTTCCAGTTCACTTGTTTGCATAATGTCTATTAAATTTCCTAGCAAAATTTGTGTTCGCAGAAAAACATGCTACTTATTTCGAGGACGATGCTAGAAATAGAAACTATTCTACACACACACACAGACAAACACTCGCACCGAAATACCAACCCCTCCCCATCCCTTATTTGAGCTAACAAACTTTACATGCCATTGGTTTAAGCTCAATTTCATTTAACATGTTTTCACTTTGTCCAATTATTTTCGCAGGAAGGACACACGTTGTCGTCGTTTGTGTTAAATTTTTTATTTTTGTTTTTTTTTTTTTTTTTTTTGAAAAATGTTTAGCAGAGAAACTATTATGCGCAGTACAGTGATTTAAGTGAACGAAAACATGTTTTTTCCGCAAAGGGGAATTTTACGTTAAATTTTCGGCTATAATTAATTATGTAAAGTTTATTTTACAAAGTCGACACTTTTATTTTAAAGTTATTGACATTTTTACTGACTTGCCTGGTGTATATGGGTTTCGTGAACGAACAAATTTCGAGGATAACATAAGTTTTTTTTAAAACAGTACCGAGGTCTGTGAATCCTTACATCCATCCGAGCCCTGAGCATAGCTATTACGAATTTGCTTCGAATTTTTGGTGCTAAATGTTTTCGTTTGGCTTCCGTTGTCCGTTGTCCGTTTTTGCCGGATGACGATGAAGAACGCATGCTACTCCATCAAGGTTGGAAGAGATCTCACCGATGCATTTGATGTCAAAAAAGGTTTTAGGCAAGGTGTTGCTTTGTCTTCAACATCGCTCTTGAAAGAATAGTGCAATACTTACGCTTCAATACTTGAAGGACAATCTTTCAAAAGTCCGTCCAATTACTCGGATAAGTCTACAACATTGACATAATTGGAAGAACAAAGCGTGATGTCAGTGGCGCATTCGTGAGCATTGAAACAGAAGCGAAGGAAATGGATTTAGCGGCCAATGAGGGCAAGACCTAGTATATACTGTCATCAAGAGAGGACACCCAACACCGACGTCTTGGACAGAACGTCACAATAGACAGCTATAATTTTGAGGTATTTAGGGACTTTGTCTACCTATAGGTGCCGAAATAAATTCAGACAAAAACACCAAATGGCAAAGGACTTAAAGTAACTTGACGTGCGAAACTGGAGACAGTTATTTAACAACCGAGTTACCTGGTTGGTTGAGGCCCTGTGTCTGATCAACACCCATTTTTCTTTTCTAATTGTTTTGTGTTGAGTGCTTTTTTGTTGAAGAATTAAAACATTTTTCTTACAGCGCTCAAAAATTAGTTGGACGAAATTAGACCGGAAATTGTCTTAGAAAAAGTATCAGGCTTTTTTATAAAAACTGCCGAATGAATTAAAATTAAATTCCACAAAATAGTTAATAACCCGTTTCCGAGTTATTGAATTTTTTTTCAAGAATTCAAAAAATATTTTTTTTTTGAGTTTCAATAAAAACTGAACAAAATTCGTTATTCCGATAATTAGAAAACCAAAAATCGAAAATGGTTATATGGTAGCTACTCTTAGTAAACACATTCATTTTTATAAAAATTTTATGTTCAACTTTCGAGAAAAACACGATTTTCGAAAACTTATTTTTTAACATTTCTATAATAGAATTTTTAGATATAGTTAAAATGTTGTTCCTAAAACTTGTAAATAGTGTTAAAAATTGTTAATTATCAAATTTTTTTTTCAAAACAAAATTTTTCGATTTAGGTCTAAGCAAACATTTTAAAAGAACAAATTTAAAACAATAAATCATTCTTTTTTAGGAGTGCTGGAATAACAAAAATGATAAAAATTCGTTCAACAGTTCTTGATCATATGAAAAACCCAAAAGGGCATTTTATTGGAGGTAGCATTAATAACCGTTTTTTTTTCGAATTTCTTTTTAACCATAATCTAGCCTTAAATTTGTGAAATTTCTGGATTTTTTTTTTAAATTCACTGCAACAATTTTTGAGAAAAAAAAAATATTTTCTTAAATTTCGAATATGGAAGGTCTTAAAAAAAAACGAAAAAAAAACATTGGGAGTTATTTAAAAATGATATCTACTATAAGTTTAAGGAAAATCAACCGATCTCTTTAGGCTCTAGTCTAGCAGACAGACAGAATCGCGAGACCTACATTTTTCGTCTTCCCTATTATCGTAATGTCAAGACTGATCAAAATCTCAATTTCTATTTTTTTTTTCTAGAGTCTAAGCCAAGTGATTTACAACTCTCAACCATGCCTTTGTGAGTGTTATCTGGAATGGAGTAAACCTACAAATGTTTGCCCATTCCGAATGAAAATAATTCAACATCAAACACTTTTGAATCAAATCCAAAAAATGATTTAATATTCACTCTTTCATTTTTTTTGTGAAAATTCAATATTTCAAAAATTGGTTAAAATTAAATTTTTAACTACAAACAAATAAAAAAATGTTAAAGAAATTTAAAATTATTTTTGAATAAATTCATATTTAATCAAAAAATCAGACTTCATTGAAGGTCAGAATAGATCTCTAGGTCGAAGTGCAATACACGCAATTCATAACTCATTCAACAACTTAAATCACCGCACCAAAGTGTTCTTCAATTGGCACTGGTAGATTTTCGCGACCTGTGGCAACCATGTTGTTAGGATGACATCTGTCAAATGAAATTGCCTTGTCAAGGTTATTCAAACGAACACAAGATCGGCCGAGAAGTGTACTGCAGAACCCGAGGTAGTCGATTCCTCGTCGTGCACAAGAACTCGGACTTTTGAAAACTTGAACTTTCGTAGAATTTTGAATAAGATCCAATAGACCCAGGAGTTCGACTTCGACATTAATGATACCATAAACAACGCCATTTGTTCGCTGACTGCGATTCGGAGCGTTTGGAAGAGGATACCAATTTTGGTGACGAGACGCATTTTCAAATAAATGGCTGTGTATAGCATGACAACAAACCACACGAGGTTCACCAGGTTACAATGCATCCTCAAAAACTTAAAGTTTGCTCAATGGCAAGTACTACAAAACAATGATAGCGAATTTCTTATGGTCCAAATTGAACTATATGCACCAAGGCAACATGCGGTAACAGCAGGACGGAACTAGGTGCCATACAGCAGATGCCACGTTTGACATTCTGTATGAACGATTTAAGGGTAAGATTTTATCGCAGAGGTGACAAGTATGATTTGACCCTACCAGACTTTTTCTTTTGGGGTTTTCTGAAGTCGCAAGTCTATGCGAATAAATTACAATCGACCGAGGCACTTGAGGTGAATATAATGTTATGGGATTTGTTACGGTAAAATTTTCCGTAACAAGAATCATTCTTTCGGTTCCCTATCCTTATTCCTTTCTTTTAATAACTTTCTTCAAGCAGGTGTTTCTTTCAACTTACTGAGAGAGAGAAGGGCAGCCATGGTCCATCAGCCATCGGTTCACTCGCTCAGTAACTTGAAGAAACAAAATACCAGTGTGTTCAATTTTGAAACTTAATGGACGACAGACGGGTGGTCTGTTTAAATCGCTATTGCTGGTGACAGCTGGTCACAGAAACAGACGGGCGGTCTGTGTTAAATATGCACAAAAAGTAACATTGGCGAAGTTTTGTTCCCAATTGTTGAAGTTACTCCTGGTGAGAATGGCTGCGTGCCCAACCTAAAACATATTTTCATGTATGTAAAAGATGGAACGTTAACGGCTAGTCCCTTTAATTCCCCAAATCTGCGCAAAAACCCAACGAATCAAGTAAATTCGCGATGTAGAAAATTACCACCAACTTCCTCTAAATAGTATTTTTTTTTAAATTATAGCAACTTTATTTGCACAGGTTTTCCAGTGTTTCTTATCGGGTTTTATGTTAGAAAAATTAAGTTCCTTTTCTTTTGGTTTTCAAAAAAAATTTTGTTTAAAAACTTGTATGGGGATGTTAGGTGGCTGAATGCACCCATTGAATTGCCCGCCACTGGAAAGTCATACCGGAGGTTGGCGAATTCAATGATGATGGCTGTGCATAAAGCTGGGTGTAAAGTGCGAGTACGAGAAGGCTGATGGGTTCCAACTGCGTTGGCGCACTCTCGCCAATGTGCTGAGTGTTGCTGATAAATGACGCGATCGAAGCCCACGTCACTGATTGGCGGAAAGCACTGGGTTTTAAAAAGAGAAGAGGTCTTCCAGGCAAGGTGAAAGCCTGGAAGGACACTTCTTTACGGAGATTTGATTAAGCAAGAGGTGCAAAATTTGCAAGAAGAAAGTTTTTTTGAAAACAAAAAAAAAGGGAACCAGAAACGAATTTTAGTTTGGAAAAAAAAGAGTTTTATTTTCAAAATCGAACAAAAAGGAAAATTAAAGGGCTAGTTGAAGAAACGCAGGAAAACTTTGGTAGAGAATTTTTGCGGAAAGTCAGTTCAAGGACCACAGAGGAATTTGGTGGTATAATAAAGCTAAGTATAGTGGTTTTTCAATCAAAATTGTAATTTAGAATTTTCATTGTCGGTCGATAATAATTTCGTTTCAATGCAATTCAAAATCGTATTCTTTGGGTTTTTTGTTCTCGAAAAATTCCGATATTACGGAACGCGCGACCCGTTTTTCTAACACCGTTTGTGCTTTCGGGACCGAGTGTTAACGGTCCATCTTAATAATTTCATTTTTTTTTTTGTATTCTTACTGTTCAAAAGATCTTGGGTTTTAGCCCTACTTAATTGCAAGGTTTCCCAAGCAATTCAATAAAATTTTTCAAATTCCCATTCGGAATAATAAATTTAAATCTTTTATTTAAAATATCTTTCACCGTCGGTTCCGCTTCAAAGGTTTGTGATTTCCTCGTAAAACAAAAATCACTGGCGCCCTTTTTATTTTTCAGCTACGCCTCTGCGTTTATTGAAAAAAAAAAAAAATAAATCATTTCACTCTTTTTATTATTTTAATTAATAATCGTCATAAAAATAATTCGCGAACCCACCCCCTTGCTGAGCATAGTCGTGGTGGTAGCATACATTGTTGCTACCAGTTGCAATTTTTTTTTGCTGAACTCATCTACTTGTAGTTTGACAGTTCATCATCGAGTTCTCTTTCTTTTAGTCTTTTTAATTACATTGTTGTTCGGTTTCGATCGCGTCGGCGCGTCGTGATTCCTTGTCGTCATTTTGTTTGATTATTTTTTTTCAATAATCAAAGTTTAATTTCGCGAATTAAAATTGTAACAATAACACAGACCACCACTCAAATTCAGACGAATCTATGCGGAAGGCATTAAAAATTGGATCATTCGGATCCATGCCACCGTAAAAACCCAAGGCGGGCATTTGAATGATGTCATATTTCATACATAATGGCATGCATAAGCCTTTCAAACAAAACAAAAATAAACACCTCACTCAAAGCTCGTTTTATTCCATATCAACATCTACCCGCCCTTATTGAAAAATCATTTATAAGACTTGAACTATTTTACGGGTCTTCAGAATCTTTGAAGTGGTGTTTAGCCTTTGAGTGTTCATGCTTAATCGAAAAAAATTTTGGACAGGACCAGGATTTAAATTCAGACCAAGTGTCTTCCGTCTGCAACTCAACTTATTTGATTTTAATTGATTCAGCTTGGTGGAGATCAGCAGATAAAGTTCATCATGTTGTTATTCAATTATTTCCTTCAAAATAAAAAAAAAAATACTGAGCTCATGGTGCAGTTTCTTGCAAGTTTGTGACCTTCACACTCCTTGACTTCATGCTTCAATCCCCAAATTATTGAATATATAGAGTGCTTAGATATAGGTATTTCAGATTCATTATACAAAAAATGTAATTCAGTTGTCCTACTATTTTGCCAGCGTAGGTGAATGGAATCCTTCGTCTAAGTTATTTAAATTTAATGGTAAAACCTGCCTAATAACGAAATTCGATTCATCATCGAAATGATTTAGTAATATTTTGGAAGCACCGACTTTTATTCTAACACGATGTTCCTTTGAGAATGTGCCTTTTAACTTTGCATAAAACTTCAAAACTTCGTTCTGTCTAGAACACCGATCTTTTTCCTCGAACAGTCACTTCTCTTGTTTTCTTGTTTATTTCCTTCTAAGAAGCCGAAGGTCCTCTCCCCTATTTCTGCTGAAAAAGTTCTCGAGTAGGTCTCGTCCTTCTTTTTAGCGTCTTCTTGTTAGCCTTAAACCATTCAACTGTAATACTCGCGCTTCAGGGAATGCCCATCAGTTTACCCTTGAGCCCAACACTCCGGAAGTATTGTTAAATTCAGAGATTCTTTCTTAAGCCGCACTACGCGAATGTGGAACGAATGTGGAATGCTCAATACTTCCCTCCCATTATGATATTAAGATATTCAAAATCAATGTGCATCGGTCTCTCCTTTTAAATCCTCTCCAACTTCCCTAAGCGCTTGCACTATGCTCAAATATTTTAAGGATAGTCAAAATTCCTTAAGTGCGCTTAAAATAAATAAATATCTACAAATTTGGAGCTCGCTTTAATTTTCGGTCGTAATAATCGTTCCTGTAGTATATGGCATAATGGTTAGCGCGTTGGACTGATTTATGGGCTTGGGTTCGATTCTCAACTGATGCTAAAATATGTTTTTTTTTAGTGCTGCAGTGCCTTTTACGAGGAAGTGACAATTCTTCAAAAAGGTATCTACTGTCATGAAAAGTGCTTCTCATATTTGCCGTTTGAATTCGGCGGAAAATTGTTTGTCATATCAGGAGGGAAAAAAACACAGGGTAAGGCAGGAGAAACAGTTATGTTAGTTAAGCTCTGATTCGGAAGGTTGACACGCAATATTTTCTACCAGACAGGTTTTGCGTTTTATAGTGGATAAATTCGACTCAGCGTATTCACTATATGGCCGAACCACGAATGTGGAATTCTCTACACAGCTCTATTTTCCCTGCCATTCAAATCCAGAGTGCATCCCCTTCCCCTAATAGTCGTAATTTCGGAGAAGAAATATCAATCATTTGGAAGAACTGAAAATACTTGTATTTCAGAGAAGGAAGCCTTTTATCATTCACACTTAGACTTGCGGGCAAATGGAATGCTCATCATAGTCTAAATCAGCTTGAAGCCATAAAATTAAATTAAAGCTCATTTGACAACCTCAAGTTTAAAATAGCATCACAAACAACGATAAAATGTTAACGCAAATTCTGGCAAAGCTTCCATCCATTGTCCTGGAAGGCTGGCATTTATTTGTGCAGTGTGTGCATACAAATGCGCGCACTATGTGTAATATCGGCACGCTCTCTATATACTATATACATATGTATATGGCATCGTGGAAAATCATTTCCGTTTCCTCATGCATAATTTGCACAGTGTATTTGAAAACTCACTCGAGGATGAATATACGAATATCCTGCATATTCGTAGTTCGTTGAATTGAGAGGTAGATACATTTGTTCGCTAAAATGATGAAAAAGATATACAATGTATGCGCTCGATGTACGCCCAAATGCAGACAAATATTTAAAATGTTGCACGTCCGATGTGAATTATAAAACCGTTAGAAACGAGCAATGTGGCTTCCGGCAGATCTGTATATATGAAATGGATTTCGAACAAATGTTTTTCCAATATAATGAAGACTGTGCGAGTATAGTGAATATGGGTTTAAGTACGAGTAACACAAATCCCAATTCGTTTGGATTGAAGCTCAATATTGCTTGTAGTCTAACAAGAGATTTTCCTGTCATAATGTAGTTCTCCCTGAAGCTGTTGAAATATTCCCAAAATTGGATTTATGCTGTTTAGTTTAAGTTTTGTATCAATTTTTAGTCTGAAACTGGACATAAATATAATTGTTCTTGCATATTTCGTGTCGGCACTCCGCATTCAATCCGAAGTACGCGATCCGCATTTTGACGGAATGCTGAGCGGTTGAACGTATCCCTCACAATTTCCGCGTATTTCTAAATACTGGTTATTTGTGTCAACAATGGAGTGGATTGGGGGATCGAATAGATCAAGGTATATGTATGGCCACGCTGGATTGAAAGATTGAAATTTGAAATCAAATGGAGTTGAAATGATAGCCTGCCTTTAATTGTGTGCGTGCGGTTTTGTGGGAATTCTCAAAAATGGCTATTGGCACCTGGTAAGTTGCTTTCCACACCACCTGGAAGTCATTGTGTGTACTGACAAATGGAGATAGAATTTTTTACGCTTTGTCGTTCAATGTATTTCCCATAAGAAAATAGCAAAAGGGGCTCGAAAAACATAAATTTTACTAATTAATTTTATATGAACGGGTATCAATATTATGATTTTAACAGAATAATAATATCTGTTGATTTCTAAATCAGGTGAAAAATATATCAAAAACATAATTAATTAATTTGTACTAAAAAAAAGTAAGGAAATTGCAAGAAAACAACAACAAAAATGGATACACATGAATTTTTTGAATTCAGTCACAAAAATAACAAAGTTTCTTACATTTTCCTGCTTTTTTAAAAAATGGATACATATGAATTTTTTGAATTCAGTCACAAAAATAACAAAGTTTCTTACATTTTCCTGCTTTTTAATTTTGTCTTTTTTATCATAGAAACTTGTTAACGAGAAAAAATAAAAATTTTCACAAAACATAAAAACACTAAACGACGTACACCGACCGAATTGAATTGAAAAATTAATAAAAGTAGGTAGTATTAGTAAACTTTATTGTTTTTTTTTTTTGTTGTTACATTTGTTTTCCTATATTACATAGTAATTTAATTACACTTGAAAAAATTGCTGACTTAGAATTGGCCAGGCCTCACAGGGGTTTTATGTTTGTTTTATTTTAATTAAATAGATAATTATTGAATTAAGGACAAATACTCTACCTTGAGACTAAAATACGGCTAGTCAAAGAAGACAATACAAGTTGTTTCTTAAAAAAATTATTTCATTTGTCATTCACATACGATATGTTTACGATTTTTGAAGACAAATTACAAAAGATTAATTAAGTTTCTTTTTATATTTTCAATCTGATTTAGAAATAAACACATATTACTATTCTTTTAAAATCATAAAATGCATACGGGTTCATATAAATTTGATTAGTTAAATCAATGTTTTTCCGACCCTTTTTTGCTTTTTTCTTATGGGAAATACATTGAACGTCAAATCGAAAAAAAAATCTATCTCCAATTAAAGGTTCACGCGTTGACTGCCAGGTGCCGTGACTCCACGTGTCAATACGAACAGAAAAATTTGTTTGACGTAGAAACCGTATGAAAATCAAATACAAAAATATACACGTCTCTTTTTAAGTTTGATAGGCACTGAACGTTTCAGAAAGTGTGTTTGCTTAGCTTATCTTTGAATTTCAATCAAAAGGGTTTTCAATAAGGGCGGGTAGATTAGATATTCAAACTGTACCTATCTATGTGAGGTATTGACAAAACTCTTTTTCATTTGAAAGGCCCATTTTGCCATTATGTGTGGAATATGACATCGTTCAAATGCCAACCTCAACTTCTTACGGCAGCACAGATCTTTGTGGTCCAATTTTCAATGACTCTTCTACATAGATCCGGCTGCATTTGAGCAATGGGCTGTGTACTGTGTTATGTTCACCATTAGAGTATCCTTCGATTTTAGCTTCTTCGCAAAGACCTGCAACTTCAAAAAAATCCACAAGAAAAAGTCTACCAGGGTCAGATCGCATGACTTTGATGGCGAATTCATGTCCCTTAAATTGTTCATGCAGAATACTAATCGTGGCATCAGCTGTACGACACGTAGCACCATCCTACTGGAAGGCGTTGGTTTATAAGATTCAATTTAAGCTATAAGAAATTGGTTATCATCATTCTGAAGCGCTCGCCTCACCGAGGTCATTTTCGAAAAGTACGGATAAAAGATAAATTACGCCGCCGCGACGGCCCAATATCCACATCAAACGTTAACTTTTTGAGGATGCTTTGTCAGTTGTTACCTGTTAAACCTAGTGCGGCAGTTTTGTTTTTCATTCATTTACATGCGGTCTCCACTAGCGATGAATCCAGAGCATGCTTTAAAGCATGCGTTCATTATCGCAAGTAGAGACCGCCATCGCAGCTATATTTTCATCGCTTGCGATAGAAAGTATGCTCTCATCGCATACCATCCATCGCTTGCTTTATCGCAAGGAGAACTGTCATATTGTTCTGGCGTAACCAAATTTAATTTAACTGAGTTTGAGTTTTGCGTGCGAAGAAAGCTTTTGCTTGGGGTTTACGTTTTTCTAACAAAATTAAAAAAAAAATCTGATTTGAAATTGTCCATAGAACTCATTTATATCCATTAAAATTATTCACTATACTAAAAAAGTATGCGATGAAATGCCCAGCCACAAAAATCTGACAGTTCTTCTGCTCTCTGCTTTCTGCTTTGGCTATTGCGATTGCGATGGATTTATCGCTAGTGGAGACGGCGTGTTAATAATGAACCTCGTCACATAAGGTGATTTTTCGATCAAAATTGGGGTCTTCTTCTGAGGACTACGAAGAACAGTCAGCGAACAATCGGTGCTGTCTATATGGTCATGAACTTTGAGCGCCTCTGGGTCAGTAGGACTTTGTACAGCAGTAGGCCGAAGTCACGACGCAAAATTAAATTGAAGTCTTCGAAAGGCCGAGTTCTTCTGTAGACTTTCACAAACCGTGGCGGTGATGTTCTTGCCCGATAATTTTGGCTTTGTCAAATTTGGCTATACAAAACATTGAAAAGTCGACTGTAAAGGGCCACTACGTCGACCGTAAATTGGGCGCAAAGTTTACACTAACAAACTCACATTTTGATAAAGCCTAGGACCTTTGTATATTAAACTTATAGTGCTATCAAGAAGACGAAAGATTGTCGCGACATCTTAAGTATAGGGACAGTACTTGCTAGATTCGTCTTTGCTAAATTTAATAATAAAATATTCTCTTTTTTAATACTTGTTTTGTATCTTATCCTACTCTCCACTGTACTATAATCTAGCACTAATTTCAGCGCCACCACCAGACTAGAGCTCGAAAAACTAAATCACGATCCATGATAATACTACAAGCGATATATACAAAGCTAGTACGCAGATCGAGCAAAGACAAATTTTACCTCTCCAATTTTATTCACCACAAAACTTTTCCAAATGTCGCCCAAAAGTTTGAATTTGGAGAGATAAAAATAATTTGAAAGTGTTTTTGGAGTGTATCTATGGAACGGGTTGGGTTGTCTTACAAAAGTCGTTCAAACCTTTTTTGAATCTCCTCTTGATGCTTTCAAGAGAAGCATTATACTCTGTTCAATTTATATTTGCAGTACAGGCCTTATGGGAGAGCTTTTTTAGAAACACTGTTGCCTGTCGAGTTGATAGAAATTCACATGGCATTTTCTTTGGTTTGTGCTACGTAACTTTCAGGATTTAAGCTTTTTCTAGCTTTTGGTAGCAAATATTTTTCTTGGATTTGCGGCAATTTTTAATGCTCCTGTGGCAATCCTGTAAGAGCTTTAAATTAAAGATAGCTTATTGAAATCCCTAATGGTCAGATTGAAAGGCAAATATCCTATCTTCCTTGTACTGTAAATATAAATTGAGCAGAGTATAGCATCTTTTACATAAGACCATGGTATTGACGAAAATCACTTTCGGAATACGGTGGCTGTCAAAATTTGTCCCGCAAAATAATGCTTCTATCATTTTTTTTCTTGGCAAAATTTAGTGGAGACTTTTTGATATATTAAAGTACAGCAAGGCACAAAAGTATCAATTTTGGGCGTGAACTGCGTACCGCTCGGAAAAAAAAACCAAGATAAAATTTGTCCCAGGTAAAAAATTGTATGGGAGACAAAATTTAATTTGTCCCCATTTGCGTACTAGGCTTAAAGTTTTATTCATTTGGACGTGCTGTTCAATTGTGTTACTTGCCATGAGGATTTGGCTTCATGTAACTGAATAATAAACAACAAATTTGATAGATGTCACCGAACGAAACAACATCGTTGCTACAGGCCACCAAAAAATCTACCCGCACCAATTCATATGCTCTCAGTTTTCGATAGGTTTAATATGTATAAAACTTTTAGTTTACGCTCACAAAAAACGTATGGGAATTGGGAAAACTTCTGTTTTTGATGCAATTCGTAATATTTTCGCGAAAGCAGCATTTTTGGTTTGAGGTGAAAAGGCTTTTAGTGCACATCGATGGGGGCAAAACTTTCGCCCTTCTTTAATTTTACCGAAAACATTTTCTAATTTCCTCGAACTATATGAAAAGAAATCTATGCTATAAACGCCTTTACTGGCAGTCCTATCGCCTTGATGGTGGTTGTCTTAGTTCTCAGTGAAAATCCGGGAATCACAGTTTGTCATATAGCGCAGGAAATGTCAATGTCTTTGGAAGTTTAATTATTGTTGAATTGAATTAATTAAAATCATGGATGAAGGTTCCTTGAAATTGAAAAGAGCTGGAGAACTTCCAATCAGTAAAATATGGTATCGATGGATACCGAATTAATTTCTTTTCTTTGAATTTCAGAAAAGCTCAACATTCAACTCAAGTTCGATGCATACTAATAGGAATCTATCAACTTTAGGTGATGTTTTGTTTGTATCTCCAGAGCAGCTTAGGGAGCAACAATATCAATACCCAAGTTGATGGGGTATGTTTTTCTTTTTGAGCATATCACCACAGATAATAGAGTTACATAGATATCGCATCCAGTGCAAATAAAAATGATCATATTTTTTATCCCCTATTAAAGCGATTTGTTGAAGTCAAACCTCGCAACCATATTCAACAGACGTTGAACAAACGTGTTCGTTTGCCAATGCAACCCTTTTGAGTTCTACGTTCCACCACACAATTTGCTGTGCAAGTAGTTTTTTTGTCTATATAATTTTGCAGCAACCAACGCTTTCTTTTTCTTCGCTTCTCAATCTAATTGACTGGTAGGTATGGGGATGGCTCGTCTAGTGTGGTGTCTGTGCCTGGTGTGTTGTTGGATTTGTTTGGTCGTGCGTAGGTACATATACATTATCTATATTTTTTTGGGTTGTGCGATCGGTGTTTGTGTGTGGCTTCTTCTTTTTATTTTGAAGTTATTTAATTTACTTCATTGTTCATTCGTCGTCGACTTTCGAATGATTTGGATGTTCATTTATGTTTATAAATGATTGAGCAATACATTTTTCTTTGTTAATTTTACAGTCAGTGGTCCTTTTTTCAGCGATTTTATTTGTCAACGTTTTTTTTAATAGCAATGGGTGATAAGAGATTATCTGGGGTTTCTTGTTCCGTTTGTATGAAAACGAAAAGAGATTACCCTAATTTGAAAATTTTTAAGTGCCCTTCTAGGGAAAAAAATGAAATTTTGAATAATTTGTGGAGGTAGGCATGTGGATTCAGAGTTTGTGGGAAGAAAATATCTTAAGAAGAAGGATGCTGTTCCTTCTTTAAATTTAAATTCTGAATTGGGTTTAGACTTAAATTTAGAAGATCTTAATAAGTCTCCTCCAACTAAACGAAGAAGAACTTCGAGCAGTTGTAGCATTTCATGTGTAAGGTGCGATCAATTATTACAGAGATGTGCAAAAGAGGAGAAAAAAATGCAATTTAAAAAAAAAAAATTATTAAGTTTAAAAATTCAAATAAAAAACTTAAAAATAAAGCATTATAAAAAAAAGAGAGCGCATACTGCTTTAAAAGATTCAAAAAAAGGGAGATTATCTTTATCGTCTCAAATCCAAGGGCTACATATTTCCGACCATTCAAAAACATTTTGCGATATGTTGATGGGGTTGTCGAAATCTGCAAAATATAACAACAACGAAAAAGAAATTTCCCAAAATATATTTTATAGATCGCAAAGCGCCTATAAATTTTTGAGAGATGGGCTGGGCTTCAGGATTCCCCACATATCCTCTTTATATTTACAAATGGGCTCCTGTTAAAGGAATTCAACCAGGATATGTAAACAATGCCCATTTGTATCTAAAATCAAAGTTCGCTTTATTAAACCAGCGAGAACGTTGTGTTGTGTTGATATTTGATGAGATTAGGATTCGTCAAAACCTCACATATAATATTATAAATGATTTAATAGATGGTTTCGAAGACCTAGGAGCAAAAAGAAAGAGAATTTTTGCCAATGAAATATCGACGGTTAACTATGAATACCTCTTATGTCGCATTTTGTAAACTTTAAAGGGACACAAAAAAACTGATTATAGTCTCAAAATGAAAACGCATAATAATAAAATTTTATACATAATTATCAGTTTTGAATGTCTATGATGTGAAATAGTTTAAATTTTAAAAATTCAGCGAAGCAGATGGAAATTATTAACGAAACTTCATTAAAAAGTGAGTTTCACAAAAAATGTATGTTAGGAGGTATTCATAGTTAACCGTCGATATGTGTTTTCATGGTAAATGGTTTGTTTGATAGTTGGAAAAGTGTTTTAAACTATTTTGTGTCAGCAAACGTCGTAAATGGGGCTAACCTAAGCGAAATTATAAGAAATAATTTGAAAATCTGTCAAGATATTGGTCTTAAGGTTTGCGCTGTAGTCTGCGATCAAGGACCTTATAATAGAAAAGCTTATCAAATATTAGGTGTTTCTGAAGAAAAACCATTTACAATTTTTAATGATGAAAAAATATTTTGTTTTTATGATTTTCCTCACTTATTAAAATCAATTCGTAATGTTCTACTGAAATCAGATTTACAAACTCCAGATGGTAAGCTTTCTTTTAATGTTTTCAAAGAAATATACAATTTAGAAATTGACAACGTGGCTAAGACATGTTTGAAATTTAGAAGTTCTCATATAGCACCAAATGCCTTTCAAAAAATGCATGTTCGCCTTGCAACACAAATATTTAGCAGGACAACTGCGGCATCTATTCAAACTGCTTTTGAACTTAATTGCTTAAAAGAAAGCTCAAAGGAAGCTATAGCAACAAAAGAGTTCATACTTAAAGTAAATAATGCATTTGACTGCATGGATAGTGGTTCACATTATGACAAAAATATTTTAAAGCGCGGAGTTCAGCTAGGGAATCCAGCTTATAGTGAGTTGAAACAATTTTTGTCTTACTTAAAAGAAATACAAAAATCAGATAACCTTCCAAAAAACTTTTGTTTAAAAGGAATGGAACAGACGATAAACGGGGTTTTATTACTTAGTCAAGATATAAGTAATGGCCTATATGAGAACGTGGATTATATTTACTCACAAAGAGAATTCATCAAGACGTATTAGAAAATTTATTTTCTATTATTCGCATCAAAGGTGGGAATAACAAAAATCCATCTGTTTACGAATTCAATGTTTTGATGTCAAAAATTTTTTCATCAAATCTTATTACTTTTTCTCCTTACAGTAATTGTGATGATGATGATGTAGAATTTTTGAGGCTAGACGCATCCCAAACTCAACCAGGCCTAGGCCTCGTAAAGAAATAGTATGCAATGAGACTCTGTATGAAAAAGTCATAAGTGATATGGAAATCAGAACTGAAATAACATTAGAAACATCTGCAATGCGATATTTTACTGGATATCTTGCTTTTAAAATGCTTTTAAGGAACAAATGTTCAAGTTGTTCGAAATTATTTTTAAAAGCTGATGGAAAAATAACATGTCCTTCGGAATTTTTCATCTTTGCTAAAAATTACTCTCAAAACAGTGTCTTTGGAAGTCTGAAGGCACCAACTGAGGAATTTTTTAATGTTTGTAAACTTCACTTTAAAGTTTTTAATAGAGTTTTTAAAGAACGCCCACAAGAAAGACATATAAGAGAGACATAAGAATAACCAACATCAGAGATTCAGGCTGGTTTGATGAAAAAAATCCTTGCTATGGGCATCGCAAAGACTTTCTATACTTTTCCCTCCTCGTTTTATTGCGGAAGCATTGTTCGTGGAAGATACAAAAAAGTATAACATCAAAAAATCAAAAAATTCAAATATCATCAGGAAAAAAAGTAAAAAACAATCCTAGTGAGAGAAAAATTAAAAAAAATAAAATTTTATCAGGAAAAAAAAGTAAAAAACAATCCGAGTGAGAGGCACGGGGACCTCACTTAAATCAAGCACCCCAAGAGTGAGAGGCACGGAGACCTCACTTAAAACTGGGCAGGATAAAAGCCCACAGACCAAAAGTCCACATAAGTTGTGAACTTATAACAACACTCGATGGGCCAAAATCCACAATGAGTGGGTCTGTATTCCTAATTTATATAAACATGCAACATTCATGTATAAAGTATGTATCCCTATATTTAAAGTAAAGTATAAAATACATATATCGATACTTTTCCGTAAGAATTTGATAACTTATAAGCTATATTTTCATTACTTTATTTTTATTTTTATTTGAATGCAATATTATACAGATTTCGAAAGGTTTTTTTCAGAACAAGAAACTTATCATCATTGAAAAACTGAAAATTGGTTCAGAAAAGAAGTTTTTGTCGCTTAATACCTACAATTTTTCGGCCAAGACTTTGGCGCTTGATACAATTACATCATTTACAGGGCACAAAAAATAAAAGATTTAAAACAACTATACAAAAACCAGTGTTTCAAGCGACATTGCCTAGTTGAACTAAAAACATTTTTGTCGAAACATTTTGTCGCATATCTACTACAAAAAACTTTAGTTAACATAATAATAATAAATTAATCGAATAAAACTTCAGGATGAGAGTTTTTTCCGTTTTTTTTTTTTTATAACTAAGCCAAATAATTAAAATCTACTTTATTTTGCTTTTTTAATTTTGAAAAAAAAAAAATATTTTTTCTTCCGATTTTTTTTTTAAATTCACATTTTATTTAATGAGTATGTAACTAATGATAAACTGTGAAGAAATTTGAAAAAAAAAAATCATTTTCGTTTTTTTTTTGATGATGATAAAACGAAGGTAAAAACCAATGAGATTCGTTCCTTTAATTATTTGTTTGATGTGTATTTTTACTTACATGTGTATCTACACCTGACCTGTATTTATTTTTTAATACACGGCTCAAATCGAAGACTCTACTGAAAATTTAATTTTTAAGGACAACGTACCTATGAAAACATTAAATTTTGCTAAGAACTATGTACATGAAATGTATTTTGTGACCACTCTTATGTCTTATGCCATAATTAGTTTCTTCAATAATTTGTTCTAAAGATTTTATATGTTACCCCAGTTTCATGCGCTAATGTTTTTTTAAAGAACAACCTTGCTTTTAAAGAACAACCTTGCTTTTAAAGAACAACCTTGCTTATATTCACAGGTTGGCCTTGGCGCATACAAAAATTACACCCAGGAAATACAACCAAAATTCAGACACATCTTTAAGAAAGATCAACATAAAATACACAAAAGACAAAAAAAAAATAAGGCACAAGAAGTAAAAAAAAGAAAATACAACAAGTTAGATACCTGATAATACAATGCAATATAATGTCTGAGTATGATTCATGCTAGTTCGATCAAACTGGGACGTAGCGGTACGTCCCAGTCGATTGAAAAATGGTCATTTTTTTTTCCTCTGCGTGCGATATCTATGGAACTATAGTATCTGTGATATCACCTTAGAGAGGATCCTCAGTGGAGCTTGAAATTAAATTCAATGTAAGCAATTAAACTCGCAATCGTGTGACTTCAGCTCATTTTAACTTCCACTTCCACTTCAGCTGACAGCAGACATACATCTACATACATATAGCTTCAATTTAATTTCTCATGTGACATTGCATTATTTCCCTCGAGGAATTTCAGACAATACGTTAAGCAGATACATGCAACATCAAACATACACATGCGAGTTGAATAGAGGTGGCCCCTTGCAAAAGAATCATCCCGCTTCTCGCCTCCTTGCCAATGCAATAAATGAAATTATCCACCATTCATCATGGATCAGGCACACGAGACACATTTTTTATCAATGCTCCCGTTCCACACGAGGACGACTTCCAACGCAAGAAAATTGTACAATGTGCATTCCATTGCATGTATTGCCAGGGCTAGGAGCAAGAATTTGTCATCGTACGTAAAATTATCCTTATGGCTTCTTCTTTGTGTGGTGATAGTGTTGGCCGGTATATTAGTGTCCTCTCTGTGCGTGCCTCTAGAGGTTTGCACTTTAAAATGATTGGCTTATGACACTCATATCACATCTCATCATCCTTGGTCTTTGTCCATGCAATAAGTTCAGTGCAAACGAATGAATAGAAGCTTTACCTTTGTTTTTGATATAGAAAAGGACTACACCACCGACCTCCCGATGCTGGATGGTGCAAAATGATGATTATCGTATCATCATAGGAAGGTAGGTAATACATACATAGGTACCTTTATAAAACCAACACCTATCTTACACTCACTTTAATTGAATACGACTGAGAATTCAGTTGCAAATAAGCATCAGCTTGAGTCCAAATAAAAACAAGCAAGCTTTGAGTCGGGTTCTCGTTCCTCATGTGCTCGTCATAGTCCTTGTCCTCGTCAGCGTTTTTGTGTATAGGTATGAAGGTGTTTTTTTTCTCATGAAACACTCATAGCCTCGTCGCATGTGATAGTGTTGTGTGTTCGTCCTTTCTCACATTATAATAAATGACACATTGCGTTAAATCAACTGAAAATTAATGGAACCGTGAAAGAGGGTGCCAGTTGTTTTGCGGAGAATCCTTCACGCGTTTTTGACTCCGATGATGTCCTATATTCATACAGGAGTCACACCAGCCGTATAGTTTTTCTGTCGTCAGTCGTCTTTTGCTTCTTTTTTTTTTATCAATTTCTTGTGACAATGCAGGGGATTGATAAAATGTTCCTTTAGTGTCCTTTAGACGGCTTTTACACGAGCGATTTTAATATTTGTTTCTCTTTTCGTTCCTTTTCGATTGCATGGCTGTTTTTGAGCACAGCGATTTTTAATAAAGTTAGTTTTCTTCAAGCGGGTAAGAGTCATTTGTCCGCTCGCTTAAATTAAATTGGTGACCATGTTGTTTTGATGACATCTGTCAAATCTGTTGTTTATTATTCATTTACTGAAGCTAAATCATCATGGCAAGAGAGCTAGAGTTCCATTTATTTTACGGTAGACGTGGTGGCTTTTCACAGTAAACTCGCTTCAACGTTTGGTAGCCAAATTTGAGACGACTAACATTCGTATGTCAAAGTAACGCAAGATTAGCCGAGATCGTCATTGCGGTTGGTGAAAGTGTACAGCAGAGGCACCTAGTAACTCGATCTTTCACAAATTTCAACTTAACTAGTTTTGCTTCCGGATCTACACCCATACAAGATCCAACTGATCCAGGAGCTCAAACTTCATGACCATATACAACGCAGTTTACTCGCTGACTGGGCTTCGGAGTGTTTGAAAGAGAACCCCAATTTCAGCTGAAAAATCATTTTTAGCGACGAGATGCTTGTGATAATGCATTCTCAAGATGTTGCCGGTTGATCTGCATTTTGGTTCAGTGGCGTGACGACATTGTTGAGACGGTCACCATCAATGGCCTACAGAATGATGATAACCAATTTCTTATGGCCCAAATAGAACCGCATTGACCTAGAAGACATGTGGTTCCACTTGTGTGGCGCTAATTGCCACACAGAAAACGCAATGATTGGCATTCTAAATCAACGATTTGATGGTTAGGGTATCTCTCGCAGAAGTGATGTAAATTGGCCACCAAGATCGTGCGATTTGACCCCTCTAGATTCTTGCTTGTTTCCTGAAGCCGCAGATCAATGTGAATAAACTACAACCGAAAGATACCCTAATGGTGAACATAACATAGGCCTTCCCTCAAATTTAACTAGAATTTTGCGAGGAGTGATTGAAAATTGGATCAGTCGGGTCCGTAGCACCCTAATGCTAGGAGCGCACATTCAATTTTTAATTTCGCAACTGCTTGGTTCGAGCAACTAAAAAGTTTGTGTTTTGACACAAACTAAACGATTGCCTAAAATGAGTTCGCTATTTTGTGTAACATATAATTATATGTACATGCGCGGACATTCAACCAAATAGTTCATCTGTTTTCTATAAGCAACCAAACAGTTGTGCAACTAAAAATTGAATGTGCACGGCTAGCTTTAATAAACTCTCGAAGTTGGTATCAATGTAATATGTGTCAATCCCTTACTATTTTTGTTGAATTAACTTTCATGGATGTGTTCGAAACATTTGTATCTCGTTTTAAAGCTGTAGTTGAAATATGTACTCATGAAAATGCAGTTCGAGATAAATATTTATAAAAATGCAGATCGAATCGATTTAGAGTTTTTCTCACTATTGAATTTGCATTAACACTTTGAAAATTTACAAACTTGACTACAAATATCTAGGAATACTTGCTAACAAGTTTCTAAATGGCTCAGCAGTTGAAGGCGCACGACCATCCACTTGAACGACGTTGTATCCCATAATAAATGGGAATTTTTGCTCTTACTAAGACCATAGTTATAGCTATCATTGAAAACCATCATTGAAAATTTTTTTTTCACTTTTTGGGGTAGTTAAACTATGAATATTGAGAATGTTTGGTATACAAATGAAGCGAATCAATTATATATTTTACTTTCGCAAATAAAAATAAACAAATATGTATGTTAAATATTTCTCATAAAACTAATTTTAATTTTTCAATGATGAAAATCGTTTTCAATGAACAGCTGATTTTCGTTCCAAGAAAGTGGAACAGAATCGTTCCAATGATTTTTGTTCGATTCTCTTTCTATTCTCATGCATCAGTTTATTTTCAATGATCAACTCTAACTTCAAATACATAGAATTGGTTGTTATCAGTCACTGACAGGATCTTTTACTAAAACCAATTTTTCAATGATTGCTATAACCGACTTGTCAAAAAATATTCCCCCGTTCCACTGATTTGTATTTCAATGATAGCTATAAAGTGTTTTGCACATGAGACACGAACTGCGAACTGCGAATTGCGAACATTCACGAATTTTGACTTTCATTCACATGAGTAATTTTTTGGTTGCCGAATAGTATTCAAAATATTCGCAATTTTTTGCCAATCACTTTCTTTCTGGCTCCGGTTGGAGTAGGGTTTTGAGGACTTGCAGTTCGTTGCTGGATGAGCTTCTACTTCAATTTATTAGTTTCTCATCAAAGGCCTTGATAAATAAAGTGCTATTAGAAACTAATTATATTATTTTCAAATAGTTTACCCATTTTTCTATAGATTCACTCATTTTTTAATTTCCCGTCTAGCAACGAGCAACACAAGAGCCTGTTTAGATTGGGAAGATTGAGTACGGACTCACGGTAATTTGTAGGCAAGAAAAGTGCGGGGTGAGAGGACTCGTGAGGCATGAAGAAAACATAAAAACTGGACTCGTGAGTACTGTTTCATAACCGAAACGTTTCGTTTTATTTCATTTTGTCCATTTCAATTTGTCAATTTTCAAGAAAACAACAGCTGTCTGTCTATAAAAGTATTTAATTTTGTTCGCGTGAATTTTTTAAGGAAAAAAATGAAGAATTGGACAAAAGAGCAAACTAGTTTCCTGATAAATATTTATTAATGACGATAAAAAAATGTTTCGATTCAAATAATTCCACGTAAAACGCATCGTGAGGCGCCTCACGATTGTGATGTTTGACATTTGAGGTTAGATTCGAACGAATTTCTTAGTCGTCGGTTTGTAGAATGGTTCACTAGTTGTGGATTGCGAATTTACATTTGAATACAAAATATTTCAATTTATAATTATTTTATGCAGTGTTTTCCTTTTAAATAGTTGATTCGATCATTAATTCACTTCGTCATAAAGTTAAAACAAAACAAAAATTGATATTAGCTGTGAAAATTTCCTCAAAAGATGTATTCGCATTCGCAGGTCGCAGCTCAACTAGGGCCTTAGGCTAGGCGCGCACATTCAATTTTTAGTTGCATGTGCATATAATTATATGTTACACAAAATAGCGAACTCATGTTAGGCAATCGTTTATCTTGTGTCAAACAAAACACAAATTTTTAGTTCCTCGACCCATAGTTGTTTCGTGTAATTCACATAACCAACGAATTGAATTCAAATCTTCTGTTCAAAAATACACAACGATTGCATCGACTGAACGCGCTCATAATTTAGAATGGAGTCATGAAATCTGAAAGTAACGAATAGTAGAAAAGGATTGTTTTTTTTTTTGTCTCGTCTGCCTCATATTACAGTTTACAGTTATGTATATGTAATTCGAAAAAAGTGTTTGTAAATTGTCTGAGAAATAAAAATTAATATTTTGTTAATAATATCATTCGATCGGAATTGAAAGAATGAAAAATGTAAAAAACCAATTAAATTCCGCGAGTTGAGATAAAAAATTTACTAAAAGTTCCACGGTTAAAGGAACCTGATGTAAAAAAGTGAAGCTAAATTTAAAGGTGAAATTAAAGTTTGTGTTGTGTTTCCGAATATCTGCAACGCTTAAAAATGTGAGTTTTTTGATATTTATAATTGTTTTTCTTTTTGTCGACCTGTCTGAAACCTAATTTAATATAGTCCTAAGTTTATTTAATTTTTTATATTTGGGTTTGCTTCTCATAACGGTACAATTTTGAATATAGGTCATGGTCATGGTTTCCCACTCGGAACATGCTTCCGGTTTCAATTTCATAGTGGAATGTACAGTTTTCTTATTGAATATTCTGAAATGTTCGTTCAATGTGTCGTGAAGTTTTTCACTATAGGATAGCCATTACCAGTGTTTTGGTTTTCATTGAGGATGTGGTCTTGTGAAAGACAATCAGACAATTATGAATTCTATTGTATTGTAATCGGAGGGAATCCCGAAACTCATAGAATTCATGGTACATAGTGTAAAATCTCATACAAATTGCAATTACGACTGGATTTGGTACCTAATAGCTTTTTCGAGATTCGTAAAAGTTTTCGACGATGATCTTCCATTTAATGGCATCTAGGATAGCAATCTAGGTTCGGTCTTGTAAACCGTCAATTGTTACGTATTTAGAAGTTATAGTATATAATAAAATACAAGTTTTTTCTTAAAAATGCAATAAAATGAACAAAATTTAATTTTTCCATCTATTTTGGCTTTATTAGTAAGAGCAAACATTAACATTAATTATGGAATATGTACATCGTTGTTCAAGTGGCTGCCTCGGCTGGCTGCGCAGTAGTGCATTCTGTCACTGTAATTTTCCAAGACCTTGTTGTGATGATTTCCTACAGTAATTCACAGATTGCTTGGATGATATTTCCCTTTAGTGCTTGAATCGTTTCCGGATTGTTGGCGTAACATCGGTCCTTCGAGGTTCCCCACAAAAAAAAAAGTCCAAAGAGGTCAAATCGGAAAAGGTTATAGGTATAACGATTTGGGAATTTGGTGTCCAGAAGATCGATTGTTCTATGGGCTGTGTGGCATGGCGTGTCATCCTGCATGAACCAGAGTTATTCCAAATCCATCTTTTCAATTTCAGTAAAAAAAAGTCGGTTAACATGGCTCTGTAACCCCCACCTCTCAGTTTCGAAGAAAAATGGTCCAATGATGCCACCAATCCACAATATGCACCAAACTGTTACTCTGTGGATGTATTAGCTTGTGGACAATAACGGTTTTCCGAGGCTCAGATGCGGAAAAATTGTCTGTTAACGTAGCCGCCGAGATGAAAATGCGCCTCGTCAGAAAAGATGATTTTTCGCCCAAAATCGTTGTCCAATTCAAGCTGCTCTAAAGCCCAAACTACGTGTGCCTTCAATTGGACCTTGTAAGCGAATAATGCGAGTTGTCCACTAGCATACCAATCTCATGAACTTTTTGCACAAACTTTCGTACAGCAGGCACGCTGGGTGCTTCATTTCGACTAAACATCTTTTCAAAAAACCCATTGTTTGGGCTACACAGCACCCACTTTAGAAAAAAGTTTTCAATATTCCAACGTCCAAGCGTAAAGCGACTCATTTCGTTCCGCGGAGGTATTATACCGACTTTCTGTCCAGATTTCGAGCGGGAAAAGCTGTGAAACCACTAGCTGGCCCACCCTTTACTTAACACTGTTCTGCTAACTTTATTCGATTTTTCTCAAAAAATTCAACTTTTATCAACGCAAATCTTTTTCATTAATTAATAGTGTGTCTAGTTAGAATAAAGTAGATACCCCCTTTTCAGAACCATACTCGAAGATTTGACAAACAAAAATTGTTTTACAGGGTGCATTATTATGTTCCAGGTCGAGGTTTTTTAATAAATTTTAAGTCAAATATTCAATGGAGTTATAGAAACTTCGATTTAAAGAAAATTCCTTTATCCAAATGTGTAATATTCTGGTAGTCTGCATCTAATGCGAAAAGTCCTCTTGCATTTCTTTGAACTCATTTATGGGCACACCAAAGTCTGCGTAAATTTCTCTTAGCTCTGCACAACTCAAATCATCTTCTTCATCCCAAAAAGCAGATTTTTGCCAAATCCAGCTTTAATAAAAGACCTTGAGCCCACATAAGGACAAACAGAATTAAAAAAAAAATAATTTCGTATTATGGAGTTCCTTAAATCGCCGTTCCATGACATTGAAACGTTATTTATGTAGTCCAGCAAGGTAATTTTTGGACTAACATTCTCTTCTTCTAGCGAAGCAAGGATTGTGCTGATGATCTTTTTCTGTAGAAGTGCTTAAAATTCTACATGACACCATGGTCCATTGGATGTAAGGATGCTGTGAAGTTCGGCGAAAAAAAAACACAAGCTTAATATAGACTAAGTTTATTGGTGATTTATAAGCCGTGCAATTGTCAACATGCATCTCTATCTTCAAAGAAGTCAGTAACCATCCATGATCGGTACTTAAGAGTACTTCAGAGGCAAACCCCTTACTCCTTGTAAACATCATGGCTTATTGCTTTTGCCGATTAAAGAAATTTCATCATCATCGGCTCGACAACCGGGTTCCGGTCCTGGCCTCTTTCAACAAGTCTCTCCACCTATCCCGGTCTCTAGCCGACGCCATCGAGTTGCGCACCAGGCTTCGGGCGTCCTGGTCTACGCCATCTCTCCAGCGCAAGCATGGTCTACCACGCTGTCGTCTACCATAGAATGTACCACAAAGAACTTTCCGAGCAGGTTCCTCTTCGCTCATGCGAGCTAGGTGCCCTGTCCACCGGAGTCTACCGAGCTTAATTTTTGTCACGTTATCTGCTTCTAGGTAGATTGCGTACAATTCATGATTGTACCGTCTCCGGAATCGTCCTTCCTCACATATGGGGCCAACAATTCTCCTTAAGACTTTTCTCTCGAACGCAGCTAAGAGGTCGGAGTGCCTTTTGCAAAGCACCCAAGTCTCGGATCCATATGTGAGTACTGGCAGGACCATGGTCCTGTACAGCAGCAGTTTTGAAGTTATGGTGAGATTTCTGGATTTGAAGAGCTTTGACAGACTATAGTAGGCTCTGTTGGATTTGAGAAGCCGCCCGCGTATTTCTTCTTCTATATTGTTATCGTCTGCTACTATTGACCCAAGGTATTTAAAGGATTGCACCACTTCAAATTCGTGCTCCGCTACCTTGATTGTTTGGCCAACTGTTCCTCTCGCATTCGACGCCTTAAAGAAATTTACGTTTTTCTTTTCGACTCATCATATGCAATCATATACTTATGTTACCCGCTCCTTAATATGTTTTACCAGCGATTTTAAAAATTGAAATGGCAAAGGAAAGCCGTGCGTGTAGAATTTTGATGAATATTTGACAGTACGTCAAAAATTAGGCACCAGTTCACCGATGAGCATTCAAAGCAAAACGGGTATCACGGCTGGATGGATTGAGGAGAGGAATACAACTGGCTATGATTGCAACTGGATTATTGCGATAAAATGAGGAAAGACATGAAACATTCCGACAGTGTTCGAGAGATGGCAATGGTTCCCTGATAGCTTTGTTTCCTATCAGATTAAATGCTCTGTTCTATCCAGTAAAGAGAGAAGTTTGTGCTGCACCTGCCTAAAGATGTAAGTTATACTCGAGTTTGTTTTGGACGTATGAACGGTTTATAAATTGTAGGAAGACTATAAGGGGTGAAACATATCTTATATCGACATAGGTAGATATTCTAAGCATTTAGCAGGATTTTCGGCGGTTTCGAGAATGTGGTCATTCCATTGATGATCGCCGTTGACTTACATACCAATTATTGAGAGCGTTTCGGCTTCTTCGATGCAAATTCCAATCAAGGACAATAACAAAAGGGGAACATACATTAGACAGCATTAAATTCCACAAGATTTTTTTTACCCCGTTTAACAATATTGTAAAGATCGGACTTTTATGAGGTTATCATACGGTAATTTTTGAATTTGAGAACGAGTATGTGAAGCTGAGGGTAGAGTCGTCGTCAAAACAATTCAATGGAATAGAAGTTGCAGAGCATTTAAAGAAATGATGAGTCCTGGGAACATCATTATTTATTTTGTGAAGATCGAATTGAAAACCCCCGAATACAACATTTGTTGAACGATCCAGAAGGTAATTTCTAATCCAAAGAATAGGAGTCCGTTGATACCAAATCGAGAAAATAAAGTAACTAGTTAAAGAGTCGAAAAAGTTATAAAGACGGACTTAGCTGGTTTTCTCGTATTGCCAAACGGTGCTAGTGGGTTGTATCTCTTTAACTGGATGGATGGGACACCAGAAATTGGCTGATATTACACACTGGTCGGAAGTGCCGAATGGAGAATGGAGAATTTACAATATTATGGTATACTTATCAGAGTGAGAAGTAAGAAACAAGTCGACAGTTTAAAAATAGTTTTTCGTATTCTTAGTTTTGACAGTTAGCCCAATGTAATGACCACAATATTTTTTTATATTTTTTCAAGATATTGATTAGTTAGACTAAGCCGACGCCATCTAGACTGTGCCAAGTTAGGCAGCCTGTTGACTGGTGATGGAACAGTAACCTATCCCAATGATTGATCATTCGGCTTCCGCATCGTAAACTTCCGTCAAAGTTTTCCGTCCGCTAGCTCGGAATCTAAATAATCAAACGGAGGGCAAGGCACGGAATTAACCGAAGTTCGTCCTAGGGCCAATTCGTCGCATTGAGAAAAGAGATCAAGTCTTTGATTTTCATTTCCAAAAGTTCGTCAATGTCATCAAAAAATGCTTTTCCTATTGATTGTGCTCTAAATTTGGCCGCTCGCTTTTCAGTAAATGTAGAAGAAATGCTTTTATTCGCTACATGCTTTCCTTTTGGCCAGTGTCCGCTATAGGTGGCTACGATTTTGGCTATGTCTTGCCTTGTTCTGCATATCAGATCAAGCGTTCGGGATTTATTATAGGTGGACCAAATCTTTCCAGATATAATGTAGTTAGTTGAACTCCTCCACCTACGGTTTGATTAGCTAAGAAAAATGGAGAGAATTTCGCCCTTCATAACTCCGAGCGGAATGTTGACTCTTTCCGGAAGTGAGTTATAAAGGGCTGGTCCTTGCCTGGCCATCTCGTCCGTCCGTTGATTCCCATCAATGCCACAATAACCCAGAACCCAGATAAGAGTGACATTGAGGTTAATATTGAGGCTTGCTAGACCAATTTGGCCCAACTGTTTATGATAATAGTCGTATTCCGGTTCTAGTTTGGATCTTGTTTGAGTGTACCTTGCCCTAACGACCTAGAGATATATCCAAAGTCAGAGAGGAGATTCCCGAACCAATACCACATTTCATCTTTGAGCCATTAGTAAATATAGTTGTGTGGAAATCTTTCGTCACGACGTCATCATCCCAGTCCTTTCTTGATGGGAACATAACCTTACAGTTTTGACTGATGCCCATTTTTGCGTTGCAGTAGTCAGTGGGTCAAAGCTCTTCAAATCCAGAAATCTCACCATAACTTCAAAACTACTGCTGTACAGGACCATGGTCCTGCCAGTACTCACATATGGATCCGAGACTTGGGTGCTTAGCAAACGGCACTCCGACCTCTTAGCTGCGTTCGAGAGAAAAATCTTAAGGAGAATTGTTGGCCCCATATGTGAGGAAGGACGATTCCGGAGACGGTACAATCGTGAACTGTACGCAATCTACCTAGAAGCAGATATCGTGACAAAAATTAGGCTCGGTAGCCTCCGGTGGGCGGGGTACCTAGCTCGCATGAGCGAAGAGGAACCTGCTCGGAAAGTTCTATGGTAGACGACAGCGTGGTAGACCATGCTTGCGCTGGAGAGATGGCGTAGACCAGGACGCCCGAAGCCTTGGGGTGCGCAACTGGATGGCGTCGGCATAAGCATCATTTGAAATTGAAAAAGTTAGTCCTCTTGGAATTTGTAGCTCTTTTGGCAGTCACTGTCGGCCATGGGCCGAGTACGGTGAGGTCAGCAATAAGCCTTCTTGCATTTTTGTCCTGCAGCCTGAGAACTGTCGGATCGTGGGTGCTAGGATCATGACACAAAAGCTTTTAAGTGGTTCTTAAATGAAATACAAGTTCTATGCTTACCTTGGCCTGGGCTTGTGGTTTTATATATTAGGTCGTATTGGTGATCTTGGAGGCCTCTCACTCTGAGACCATTTATCCACTGCCATTCTTGTATGGCAGCTACGTAAATATTTTCCTCCCTCAGGAAAACTCGCAGATTATCCGAAGCACATTAAGAGTGCTTCAAATTAATCTGGATGACTCGCAGCGTGTTTTTAATTAATTGAACACCCTGAAGAGCAAGGGGTCAGTGGCTCACAGGAAACCTTGACATCACCATCGAACTCGTCGACCGGGACATTATCATCAGCTTTGTTTGGGTCTTCTCCCTGACAGAATCTTTATTTTTGCATTTCTAATGCCGAATTTCAATTTGAAGTTGGATTTTTCAAGGACTCCTCGGCTTTCCTCGCTGATTCTCAGACGATAAGATCCGCTGTGCTTCTGCGGTTCCTCTGCCTTAGAGACAGCCCAGTCGTACGAGTATATAGGAATATGAGGGATATAGCCTTTGAAGACCGTGGATCAGCTGCTGTCCACTGCGTTTGATACTCGTGAGGAGGGCCTTAGCCAGGATAAGTTTGAGCTTCAAGCCCTCCTAGTTGTTGCTAATCTTAGCGACGCTTGTACTAAGGAAATCCCCAGAGAACTCGTCCCTGCGCCTTATCACCCTATATTCCCCTAGCATCTCGCTAGAGTCGAAACTAGGTTAAGGCCTTCGTTTATGGATTATAATGAAATTAAGGGCCACTGCTAATAGCAACTTTCAAACATTTCTGTGCCCTTAACTGCATTGAAATGAGCCAAGTCCTGAGACCAAGCCTTACGCCCTTTGATTTGTGTGTGTTTTTAATATTTTTGTTTTGTCAGTTTTCACACTTTGCCACACACAAGACACAACACATGAAAGGAGTCCTTTATCGTTATTAGATAAAGCGCGTATCCTGTGCGTGGGCTGGCGTCGTCTGCCTGTTGTTAAGTGGGTGTCAGTTTTTGTGTGTGTTTTTCTTTTATTTTTTTATACCTACATTTTTTTTTGCTGAGAGCATTTCTACAATACTCGTATCATCTTTAGTATAACAAATCATGTAAGTTATTTGGAATGCTACACGAATATGCATGACAAATAAATTCGTTTAGATTTGAATTTATTCCTTGGGTTGTTTGGCTGCGAATATAATATAAATGTGATTTCGTTTCCATTCCTCAAGTTAGTGACAAGATTAATGTATTACACTTTTAGAATTGTTTTTTTTTTGTTTTATTCTTAAGTATCTATGTAGATAGTAATTTTTTTTGTATTTCATACTTAACTTGGATGGGGATGTTTTGCCTTGGCAAGTATTTGGTATTCTCGTGCTGTGATTTTTTTTTGTTTTAGGTTGCTTCGAACTTCGGAGGATAGACTTTTTCCTTTGAGTGTGGAGTATGACACTTGTATGATCTCCTTGGAACGAGTATCTAATGAAACAATGGTTTATTGATGGATTATTGTTTTGTCTTGATTTGAGTCAATTTTTGCAACATTCATGAGTTTTTTGGAATATATATATATATTTTTTTTGCGTGAAAAATTATTCTTCCTAATGGTTATTTCAGAAACAGATTCATTTCTTGTGACAACTTTGTTTCTGTGTACGAATTTTCGTGAGCATAAATCTCATACTTGTCAACTGTGATTTATGTATAGGTTTGCTCCCTAAGGGCGGCTTTTTTTTGTAAAATTTTGAATTTAAATCAAAATTCATTTTATGAGAAAATAAATAAGATAGATACAGTACAAGTGCTGAATTAAGAAAGGACGGATGAAGAGATTTAAACTCTGTGGAACGAAGTTTAATTGACACACTCAGTCCGTAGATTAAGTCTTTCTGAGTTATCGATCAAGAACTCCCAAGAAATTGATCAAGTGGAATAATTATTAGTTGTCCTTGCATTTGTTTTGGAATAATGAAATAATGTTTTCACAGCTAAATTAGAGTTTTATGAGGTAGAGACAAAAAACATTTGTCAAGAAACAAAAATATACGTATTAGGTAGCTTGTTTAGGTTACTTGTTAGGTTATGTTAGGTTTAGGTGGCTGCTGGCCGGAAAAGCCAACACACTTAGACCAATATTTGGTCCGTTGTGATACCACAGGATTCCAAAAGTTCACCCTTACTCGTTAAACCATTTGGAGCTAGCAATGAAGCGGAATTTCTTAGTAGATCACTAGGATCATTATAGTAGAAGTCCCCCTGGTGAAGTCTACGTCTTTGTGCTAGGGCAGGACAAGAACATAGAATGTGAGAAACTGATTCCTCTTCTTCTTCATCCAAGTCGAAAACATGTCGACCTATTAGGCAGTGTCCAGTAAGGTCACCTATAACGGAGCTAATGTGCAATCTACCAATTGAAATTAGTTGCTTTGAGCGTTTAGTATCAAACAATGGCCAGATTTGTTTTGTAGACTGTTGGGGTGCTGGTCCATCTTTGGTTCGCTTTCTTAATGGTATCATGCTTTAGCATAAGTTTACAAGTAGCTGGAGGTATACCGATGTTAGATTTGCTATCCGACGAAGTTAAGATTGTTCCATTTTTTGCAAGTTCGTCGGCTTTACAGTTACCTGGAATGTCTCTATGACCCGGCACCCATATTAGGAGAATGTTTAACTGTTCTGCCATCTCCACCAGAGATGATCGACAATTTTGGGCTGTTAGTGAGTTTGTGGAGACAGAGTCCAATGACTTAATGGCTGCTTGACTGTCTGAGAAGATGCGTGAATCAGTAGCCGATATCACGTTTTGTTTGAGCCAAGAGAGGACTTCGTTGATTGCCAGAAGTTCTGCCTGGAACACGCTATAGTGATTGGGAAGACGAAAAGAGAGACAAAGATTTAATCTTTCGGAGTATACGCCTCCACCGACCGCGTCGTCGGTTTTAGATCCATCTGTGTAGAAATGAATCGCTTCATCTACCAAAAATGACACATTTTCCCAGGTAGACCTGGAAGGGATGGCCACTTGAAAGTTTTTATTGAATTTTGGATGAGGGGTGGTGTAATCGACGTCACACTTAGATCGATGTAGATCCGATGTGATGTCCTAGAGATTTGTGACTACCTTCTATTGAAACCTTTGATAATCCTATGTCATTCAAGCCTGTTAAGGGTGTTAAGGGTGAGTTTCAGCCTGAAATATTGGAGGGCACTGGGTACTTCTAAGTCATTGAAAAAATGTCTGTCGTCATATAGTCATCTGGTTGAGGAAAGGTAGACGTCTTTCGAGACCCGTAAGAGAATTTAGCTCCTTGCAAACGTCTGATAGATGAGATTGATAGGTCTATAAGACCGTTTGTTTGGTCAGGAATGCTGAATAAGTCGAAGGAGCTGTGTTCTTTTCCTCATGAGACTTTTACCACTCTTGGGGAAAAGTGGCTCCATCAACTCGCTAAAGATCGTGTTAACCGAAGGAGTTGCAAGCACTGGTGTAAAGACGAAATTCTCCGTTTGTTGCTGCTTCTGCATGAAACACTTAATCGTTCAGTCGCTTTCGTTTGTTCTGTCATTGTCGTCCGTGAACCTTTTTATGTCCTTTGACTGTGATTGGCTGTTTGATAGAGCTTAGGAATTTTCGAGCCATTTGGTAGCGTTACTAAATTTCAATATAATTTTGCTCGGAATTTCAGAAAGTTCATCAAATTCTTCGAAGAAATGACTTCTTAGGAAGAGGTTTCTCATATATCTGCTCTTCACCGCATCCTCTGCATAAGTCATCAATACTGAATACATATCCTATTTCTCGTGTATTTCTGTAGAATCTGCCAATTACCTAATGGCACTATGTCTCCAGCTGCCAGTTTGGCTAAGAAGAAGTTCGTTAATGACTGCTGATTCTTGATAAATAGATCTAGGGGTTTTAAGTTGAGTATAGCTTTCAGACCCACTGTTGGGCGGACCTCATTGGCACAGTTATTCCAACACATGCCAATCTTTTTGTCATTATTTTAAGGTTGGTAAGTTTGTCCAATGCATTCTACCAGACTACGTTACCGAATGTCAGTACAGGTCTAACTCTGGCCGTGTACATTAACTTGATACTCGTAATTTTTGGACTTGACTCCCAGATTTAACCAAATCAGCTCTTGCAGCAGTAGAAAGCAAACATGGCCTTATTCGTTCTTTCTTTAATGTTGAGACTCCAGTAGTTTTTTATCCAGGACCAGGCCAAGATATTTCGCGTGATAGAAGATTTTGAGTTGAGTCCTTTCAATTAAGGGAATTTTAAAAGTTGATAATCTCCTTTAGTTCGTAAAAAGGACCAGTTCGGGTTTTTGTGGGTTAACCGCTAGACCGCAGTTCTTAGTCCATGTATTCGCTATTGCTGAGGCATGCTCTATTTGTTTGCCAATTGTGGAGGAAAATTTACTTGTCGTTAGGAATGCTAGGTCATCACCATATGCAACTACTTCGACTCCACTGTATTTAAGTCTCATTAGAACTGCGTTCATCTCGAGTGTCCTTATTCTAAGTCTCATCACCGAATTACGAACTGATGAAAGTCGATTTATCGGAACGATTTATCAGTTCTTGCAGAAGTGTGTTTCTCTCCAACTTTATGATTGAAAAGTCACTGAACACAACTTAAGCACCTAACTCCTGCAGGTTCCGTGAAAGAGATCATAAGCTTCCATCTTTATAGGTTATTTAACTTCACCGGGAACTTGTGACATAAATCTGTGTTCGTAACGTAAGACCTGTTTTTCATACGAGTAATTGGACTCAAGCTTTCTGAAGAATTTTTCAGTTATTGCGTTGAAGGCATTCTGAATACTCTTTCAAGAAGAATTTTGATGATAATAAAAAGATCCACAAGGAAGAACTTTCCCCCTCTCTTGCATCTTGATCACATGGATTTGACATCTTAAGAAAATAATTTTGGAAATATTACTCTCAAGAAACCAAAGCTTTAATTTCGATTGCAATTAAACCCCCAAAGGATTGTTCTAACTTTTCAAAAAATCGTTAAGCTTGCTCTTATCTCCCCATAACTTCCATTTAAAGTAGATAAAGTACTTTCTAAGTATTTTGCATCAAAACATTCAAAATCATAAGAAAACATATTAAATGCGAATACAACTACTGCACTTTAAACCTTTCCACAAGTCGAATACACCTTCACCTTCAGAAGTTTCTTCCGTCAGAAAGGAACATTTTCTAAGTTTCGTTATCCAAGAACACGCACACACATCAGAAGTGGGAAAACCAAGCATCGTTTGCTTGTCTTCTTCGTGGTATTCACTTGCAATTATATATTGCAATGTTCGGATTTTGTGTTTCTCTAGCTCACGTTTGTGGCACAACTCAAACACACGTTAACTTTGGCCCAAGAAATGCGAGAGGCACGAGGCATGCACAGAGATTAAAGGGATACACACTGAGATTAATAATAAAAATAAATTCCCCAGATGCAAAAACTTAAAGAAAAGCAAACACAAAATAAACGCCTACAAGTTAGGGCAAACTAGTTAAAAAGTGCAAAAATACCAAAGAACCAGACTCAGAGGTATAACGATGAGTCCAAGTGCAAATAGAGCAACTTTGTGAGGCAACAAACTTCTTGGCACCTTTAATAGTGGTTACCAAGGAATGATTTTAAATGAGCAAAGTTTTTCAACACACATCCAGCAGCAGTCGGGGACTGCCATGCCAGTGCACCTCGACACCACCCAGTGGCGGCTAGTGAAAGAAATAACACGGTGATGACGACGACGGCAGCCGTAAACACAAATCTGTTTTGTGGTGCTTTGCCTGATGGTATATTGGGCTTCTGGAAAATGGAAATCGGATTAAAAGCGGTTTTTCTAATGGAGTTTTGCCGCCCTCCCTTTCTGATTCTTATATTTTGTTTTCGACTGGACATGGAATTAAATTTGGCTTTGTCGACTAACAGATCTAATTCGAAGGCTCTGGTATTGTTAAGGACTCGCAAGCGTGCGTAGGTTGGGGGTGTCATAGAGATAAATTTCTAATTACATTTAAATGAGGCGCAAAATTGCGTAGCTCCAAATGAACCAACTTACTATTCAACGGGCGGGCTATCCTTGAAACTCCTTCAAACGCACTAGAGAAGCTTAAAGCGGGTGAAATTTAATTCAAGGGTCTTATGGGATTTTGTCGTCTTGATGATGCAAAGATGTAGTTCTTATATTAAATATTACAAATATTCAATTAGTTTAATTGGAAATGTTACTTACTTAGGAGAAATGAGAGGTAAGACTAAGCCTATTTCTGGCGAAAACAAAGTTAATTAATGCCATCTATTAGATGTACAACCTTCACTATAAGCTGTGTCTATTGCAACTGTCATATAAAGTTTATCGTGCATTGCCGATCATTATGCTATTCCAAATAAACAAATTAATATTTGAGTGCCAAATGTGCCATTAGGTACAAAACAAATTATGAGTTTGGTTGAAAATGGGATATTCATGGAAAACTTTAAGGACCTTACATTGCAAAGATGCTATTCTGGAAGTTAGTAGAAGACAAGATAAGTCACGTTGCATTTTGGATTTGAAGTTTGTTTTATAATTTACCAACGCTCTAGGAATCATGACTACCCTTAATATGTTATGGCGGAATACAGTGCCTGCGTTAAGGTTAAGTAAAGGGGATTTTAATAGGATTGATACCTACATATGGGTCTTAGCAAGTTATAGATTCATAAGAAATTCGGCTTTAGGCTGAGCCTGTGTCGGAGTAAAAGGAAACGGTTTACTTCGTCGTTTTCCGTGAAAATAGTTTCATCCAGGGCTTCCATTACACTTAGGTACCTTGGCTCGGGATGTCGTTGCTTGGTGGCCACGCTTCTCATTAGGTGATCAGCGTGATTGATGATGTTCTGCACCAGCTTCTGTACCGATTTTAGTAAATATTTGTCCAGTGGTATTATATTTGCTTCTCTGTAGAGATCCTCGTTGCTGTAATGTTTTGCTCGCTGCCGGTCGAAGTGGAGTCCGATGCAGATTCTTAGCATCTTCTTCGCGAAGATTTGGAGTTCCTTCATCGCTGTCTTTGAGATTGTGAACCAGACTGGGAAACAATAGCTGATAACTGGCTTCAGGAGTTGTTTGTAAATGAGTACTTACGTCTGTTGTTGCAAGTCCTGATATTCTCCTCATCCAGGGATGTAGTCGGTGGAATGCCCAGTTGGCTTGTCTCTGAACACTTTTTGAGTGAGGGTTGAACCTTAGTAACTCATTGGAGTTGATAACGATTTATTTAGCGTTAATTTTGGCTGCAGTGGTGGATCCATCTGGAAGTTTCGAAACTAAGTTTCTGCAGGTGGTTGCTGAGGGACATCTTCAATCAGGAGGTCTCCTGAAGCAGACAAGCTCCGATTTTGCTGTATTGATTTGGATGTCTCTACATTTCGGACAGCGACTATTGGTGACATTGTGGTTGCATACGTAAGAGAGTTATCAGCATGTGGCAATGGGTCTCTCAAGAAACCCCCTTGAGTGAGTGTGAATTATAACAAAAAAAAAATATGTCAAAATAGTGTTGATTTATTTTGGTGAGTTCATCAGCTTTACAATTTCTTGGAATGTCTCTTTTTCCGTAGACCCAACATAGGTGAATGTTGAACTGCTGTGGCACATCTCCTTGAGAGGTGATCGGCAGTTAAGGGCTTTTATAGAGCCAAAGACCAGATATTTAATGGTGTTTCGGCTATCTGAAAAGATGGGGATATCACTATTTGGTATAACGTTTTCTTTGAGCCAAGACAGGACTTCTTTTATGGCCATATGTTCGGCCTGCATTGATTAGAAAGACAAGAGGTTAGACTCTAGTTTAGTGTGTCTGTATCATCAGTATTTGATCCATTATTTTTAAAATGGATGGGTTCGTCTTCAAGTCCTCCCAGGTGGATCTTAAAGGGATGGTGACCTGAGAGTTTATATGAAACTGTAATTTTTGAATGCCTTAGTCAATTTTGCAATGTATGGATCCGAAAGAATTCAGAAGGGTGAAGTGGACAATTTCATTAAAAGCCAACTGGAAGGAAGCTTTAAGACGAATGGCGGAGCTTGTACCCGCTATCTGTCGAAAATATCGGGGGGTATTACATGGAACAGAATGACAATCTGCCGCGAGTCGTGCGAAGTAATCCACCCTGATACGGCTATAACAACGTCGCACAGTGGGGCAAAATGGCGAAAAGTTGCCATTAAATCAACCAACAGGCCTAGGAACTTGAAATTTGGCACAAATCCCACTTATACCCATGTTAATACATAGTTAAAGTTTCTACTGGCCACGCCCATTTCTGGGGTTACCAGCCATACAATTTTGAATAGTTTTCGAAATTTCTCGAAAACGGTGCAAACGATTTAAATTAAACCTTGCGTGTGTTATATCCTTAATGATTGTAATACAACTACATTTATAAACAAATTAAAAAAAAATTAAAGGGTTATACCATTTTTGAATATTTTTATTATAAAATATTTTTTATTATATAAAAGTGGGTCTCGAAATTCTGTCTGTCTGTTTGACTACAGCCTAAACGGCTCGGTCGATTTTCGTGAAACTTGGTAGATATTGTTTTTTAAATTTTTCCCTTCACACGTTTTTTTTCTTATTTTAAGCCCAAAAATAACGGTACCTGCCATACCATTTTTTTCGAAATTTTATTAAAAAAAATTGTTTTCAAAAACTCCCACAGATTTGAAAAAAAAAAAAAATTTATTTAGGTAGGTAATGGTTGAAAAATTTTTGCAAAAATGGTTATTTTTGGAGCCATTTTTTTTTTGATTTTCTCAAAAATCGTACAACCGATATTGATCATTTTTCTTAGCTAAAGCTCCCCAATATTTTAAATATTATTGTTTATTCAAATTTTCAAAATATTTTTTTTTGGATTTAAAAAAAAAATGTTCATTGTTTTTTTTTTAAAACCCCATTCTCCAATTTTTTTAAACTTGATAAATAAAAGTTTTTTTAATATAATCTACAAGATGTGAAAAAAAAAAATTATTTTACCTAAAAATAACTGTACCCACCACACAAATGGTAAAAAATGGTTTTCGAAAATCGTATTTTTCTCGAAAACGGTTCTGAGAATTTCGAAAAAAATTTTTTTCTTAAAATAAATTCTTACGATCTATAATTTAGTAAAACAAATTTTGAAATTAAGATATTACTGATTGTACCTTACATAGAACGATTTTGTCGAATTTTGAATTTCTCATTATCGGCACAACGGATTTTAATAAAAAATTTTATAGAGAAGCTTCTAAAATGTTTAAAAAACATTACATTTCAAAATTAAAAAAAAAAAGTATTTTTTGAATTTTTTCAACAGAAAAATCTTTTTTTTTTTACTTTTTTTTTTCAAACTCAACTTTTTTATAAAACAAAAAACAAACAAAAACACACCTGATCTTACTGATTCCATTGCAATTTAATAAAAAAAAAAAAAAAAAAAAAACTGTACCCAATTTACTTTACCAAATCGAAATGGCAAAAAGAGGTCTGCACTGGACTCAAATCGTGAACTTTCTCTTTATTTGTGACGATTTTTGGAAGGTCAAGTGATGCAAATAAACTTTCTATCTCTCATTTCTAATTCTCTATCATATTTCGAAGTGAAATGGGACGGTTATTTAAGACAAAGCTCAACTTCATAATTTGATTAAATGCTAGCTTTTTTACGTTTTGCCCCATTGTGGATAGTCCGAATAGGCAATCACCCTGTAACTCTCCGCTTACAAGCAGGTCAGTACTCGTAGCTCATTTTCTACAAAGCAGGGGAGATAGAACGCCGCCTTGCAGCGTACCTTAACTGACACATCTTCGTGCGGGAAAGGTCACCCAGTTTTGAATTAATAATCTAGTTGGTTATTTCACTAAGTGAACGTTGTTAAAAGCGCCCCCTATATCTTGGAACGCAATCACCGATTTATATTTACATTATGTAATATGCATGCTGAGCCAAGAGACCTAAGTTTCGTATCAATGCTTGTTTTTAAATAATGATCAATCAATTTTCCGAGGATTTTGATCAGAAGGAATAACAAATTTCTTGCAACGTCGAAGGAAGCCAAAGTACTTAGCAGCGTTTTTGTTGACTTGGAATATGTCACATACCGGGAAAATGTTCGGTTTCCTCAATGCAAGTGCCGCTAATGGATAGTGGCATAGGGAATAGGTTGCGCTTTAACGGCAGAAAACAGCATTTAGTTTTTGAAGCATAAAATTCTAAGCGGTTTATGGTTCCCGATTTGATAATGCTATCGAGATCAAAATTTAATGAGCTCATCATACGCTGCCGTTTTAAATCCACATCCGAAGAATAAGGACGTGAATCTGGAAACGAATATGAGAAGCTGAGAGTACTGTCGTCAGCAAAATAATTTATTGGATTAGAAGTTTCAGACAAAGGATCATTGATGAATATGAGAAAGAGAATCGGAGACAAAACAGAGCCCTGTGGAACACCAGCATTTTTTGATGAATAACATATTAGAATACATCTAATATAACTTGTATTGAGCGGTTTTAAAGGTAGTTTCTAATCCAACGAAAAAGAGATTGATCAATACCAAATGCAAGCTTTTTTGATAAGAGAGCTTGATGCCAAACTTTACCAAATGCTTTTGAAATATCAACTGCAATAATCTTACTTTCTCCAAAAGGTTTGTTTCACTGTTCGATGAGATATACCATCGATTCACTGTTGGACCTATTGCTACAACAGACATACTGCCGGTTATTGAGAAGCTTTTGTTTTTCAAAATATGTATTCAGCTGATAATTTACCAGCGTTTCCATTACCTTAGAGAGAATGGATATGTAAGTCCAATTGAACGATAGTCAAAGGGGGAAAGAAGATTCGCCTTTTTTTTGTCTTTTTATTGTCTCATGCGCAATCGACCGTTGGTCAAGTGAATCGGCTCAAATTTGACACGACATACTCGCAGAATTAAATTGTCATTTATAGAGATAATCCCTTCCTCCAACAGTACTGTGACATTCTGCTATCTAGGCTCGGGATGTATCTCTTCGCTAGTGATATTTAGTCTTTTGGCAGCATTGACTAAATATTTCTCCAGTGAATTAACTTCAGATGCCTCGTAAAATCGCTTCTTGCTGAAGACTTCGGTCGTCGTTCTTGACTAAATTACTGTGCAAATCCGAAGAATTTTCGTAACAAACATCTAATGTTGAATTTCTGAGAAGTTTAGTCTGAGAAGTTGCTTGTTTCTGACTGAGTGTATTCTTTTTCCGTATTAGAGAATCGGTGTGAAAGGAAACATAGCCTCTGTTCGAAGTCTATACCCAGATATTTCACCGATGGTTTGGTTGTCAGTTGCGGTCCATAAATCTAGGATAATGCTATGGAAGCTTGTGGTTGTTCCGATGTTTCAGTGTCCAGCGAGTATTCAGAAACAAGCCACCTTGAATAAAGTCAGTTTAGCAGCATGGTCAGCATGGTTTTGTTAGAATGGCCATAGGCATTTCACGTGCTAAACATCATCCGGAGTATCTTCCTCTCGAAACAGCTTGAACGAACTCACTCACCCTTGCAGGGTACATGCCTCTTCACCATCTATCAGACCAATATGATAAAGAGACACTTAGGTGGGTCGAGAGAGGTCTTTGCTTCTCCATTTGCTTCTTAGCCCTTAGATGAATCAATAAATCAAAGTGAATTGATGCCCGAGATTTACTATTTCCACTTCGTCTAGATAGGGTGGCTGCAATTTTTTTTCTACGTTGGTCGTCTAGGTTTAGTAGTACAAGCTGCTTAATAGCGCAATTCAGGTCATTATTGAAGTTATAAAGTTTGCAGAAATGATTTTTCAATAGCCTGACCGCCGACTGCGATATTAGACAATGTTCCCTTGATCCCTTTTGCAGGTTTCACTTCAGAGCTTGCAACATTACGATATTCTTCTTATCTTTTCATAAATCTTTCGAACTGCATTCCTTCTATTTGTCAGCCAGTTTTCTCGATCACTGGTTCCTTCCGAGATCCTGGTGTTCATCTCTTCTCTTCTGCTCGTACTGGCAATGTCTTGCAATTGTACCTATCTGATATTTTTATTTTTCTGAAAATATTTCGTTGCTTTGGTGTGGTTCGGATATCCGAAGCCGAATCTTGGCTTAAACGAGGTAGTAGCCCGAGCCTTTCGGACACTCTTGATTCTGAAGGAGTGTTTTTCTCCAGTCGCAATGTGGTCAATCTGGTGGATGAGGAGATCTTTATGTCCCCTTGTGAATGTCGAGATGTTCGAACTACGTACGTACTAAAACTAAATTAGAGACCATGACTGCTCGTTGAGGGCCTTAACCTAGTGAATTACAGCTCTCAATCATTCCTGTGTGCGTGGTACCAGGAATGGTTTGGACCTACAATTTTCTGCCGATTCTGAACGGATAATGAGCAGCATTTTTCGGAGGATTTGTCAATTCCTCCAAAGACGTAGTACACCCCTGAAAAACTTTTTTTTTGCAGCGGTTGAGATTCAAACCCAAGACTCTGCATGATAGTCTAACGCACTAATCATTATGGCATGGAGTACTACCTGACTTAATACTTCGTCCCAAAACCTTGAAGCCCCATATCCAGTTGAAGTACTAGGCAATGTTCCTTATGGGGAGGTAAGAGTAGGTGTTGATAGATTTCTTATGAAATTCTTCTTCTTCCTTTGCTTCGGCGCGAGGGGATCATAACTCTCACACGTATCTGCTTCACACTAGTGATCCGCCTGTGGGGTTCGCCGGGTTGACCTCAGAAATCGGCGGCAAGCCTCCCGGTTTTGTATTGTTCCATTTCTGAGGCCAACTGAATGCTGGTGTTTTTGCATTTGTTTGTACCAGGAGTGTTTAGGCCTACCTTTCTTTTTATTCAGAATTGGAACGTTGTATGATATTGCCTTTTTGACGGGGTTCTCAGGATCTCTCCTTTGAACATGGCAATACCAACTGAGTCGGTCGTGTTCAATTTTTTGGGAAATGGTATTCTTAACATGAAGGCTTCCTCGGATCTTCGTACTTCTAATTCGATCAAGCTTTGTAACTCCTGCTGTCATACGAAGCATCTTCATCTCAGCTGCCGTTAGCTTACTCTCATACTTTTTGTACATTGTCCAACATTGTGAACCGTATGTGAGTGCTGGATGCACAACTGAAGTGTAGAGCTTTCCTTTCAGCTTAGGGGGCATTTTTCGGTCACAGAAGATAGCAGAATTTTCCCGCCACTTCATCCACCCTACGCTTACGCGATGATTGATATCGTCATCACAAGTAGCTTCGTTATTTATCATAGACCCCAGATATTTAAACTTTTCACACTTGGGAAGCACTACTCCATTCAAATAAATGTCTGGAATAGGCCTGTGTGGATCAGAAAATGGGCAGCATAGGTATTCTGTCTTTTTCGCGCTTATGCGGTACCCACTTCCTTCTAGAACATCCACCCATACGTCAAGTGCTCGTTGTAGGGATATCGGGTCTTCACTTATGATGGCTGCATCGTCAGCAAAGAATAACTGATGTACTTTTGGATCCGTCACTTTGCCTTCAAGCAGGTAATCAAGAACTGTAATAAAGAGCAGGGGACTCAAGACACTTCCCTGGTGTACACCTACTGTGATTTCGAATTCTTTGGTGACTCCAGCTGCGCATCTTACTTTAGTAACTGCTCCATCATACATGTCCATAATTATCCGCACATAGGTTTCTGGAACTCCTCGTTGCCTGAGGGCCACCCATATTAGATCTCGTGGTTGCCGATCGAATGCTTTTTCAAAATCAACCAATACGACATGCAAATCCTCCAAAGAATCCCGATGTTTTTCCATAATTATTCTTATACTCTGGATTGCATCTGTGGTTGACTTACCCCCGACAAACCCGCACTGGTCATCAGATAGCCTAATTATTTTTCGCAGTCGGCTACCCAAGACTCGCTCAACGATCTTCATGGTGTGTGACATCAGCTTAATCGAACGGTAATTATCACAGCTTCGAGTATCACCCTTTCCTTTATAAATTGGAAGAAGGTAACTTTCCCTCCATTGATTAGGCATGCGATCACCTCGTATAAGTTTGGAGACAAGAATCATGAGCCATCTAAACCCGATGTCTCCCATCTTTTCCCAAAACTCTGAGGGTATTTCGTCTGGGCCAACAGCTTTTCCCTTTTTGGAGTATTTTACCGCCTCACTAACTTCTTCGACTGTGACGTCGGATACTTCGCTTAAGTTAGGTGAAGCTATTGGAAAGTATAGCCTTGGAAATTGTTCGTTTAGAAGTCCGTCACAATACTGTCGCCACCTGTGAAGAATTTCGTTGTCTTCCACAAGTAGTTGGCCTTGAGCATTGTTAATGAACTTTGGCGAACAAATCTCCTGGGCATTTCTTCTTCTTTGAGCGGCTATTTTGAAGATAGTTGCGCCCTTATTCGTGTTTTGCCGTAGCTCTTGAATAGCACCAGCTGTCGGGGTAGAAATTTCATCCAGCTCCCGATACAGGTTTTCTGTATTCTTTGCTTGAATTTGCTCTGTATCATTAGAGGGGCACTTCGACAAAGCCTTGAAAGCCATTTTCTTTTTACTTATAACTGATTTAACTTCATCATTCCACCACCATGTTTCTTTGCCTTGTTGGTTGTGTCCTTTTGAAACCCCTAACAGTGTTTTGGCTTTTTCTTTGCAAGTTCTCTGTAGGAGATCCCACATACTTTGTGCTGTACTCTCTTCATTTCGAACTATATCGGTGTTGTTATACAGAACGTTTTGCATATTCGAAATAAAAGCTTCGCCTTTTTCCTTATCCAGATTATACCATTTGATCTTCCCAAAAGTTTTTGTATGTTTGTTGTCGTTCACTGTCTCCATAAAAAATTCTGTCAGTAGGAGACGGTGTTGGTGGGCGATCGCTTCTCCTAGTATCACTTTGCAATCTTTTACCCGGGGTTTCATGAAACTAGATACCAAATGGTAATCAATCTGGGTTTCATTTCCACCACTGCTGTACGTGACCAGGTGTCGGCTTTGTTTGACGAACATGGTATTTAGTACGATAAGACCGTATGTTTTGCACATGCTCAGGATGTCTTCACCAGGAGGGTTCCTGGTGCCGTATCCGAGGCCTCCACGGCAATCTTCATAGTCTTCGTTTGTCTTCCCGACATGTCCGTTCAAATCTCCGCCCACGAACAAAAACTCTTCCTTTGGGATGTCCTTAAGTAGATTGTGAAAGTCTAGCCAAAATAGATTTCTTATGAAATAAAACATTTAAAAGCTGATGTGCTCTTATACTCCCCTAAAGTGTTGGGAGTTTTCAAAGAAGGCCAAAACCATGTAACATCTCAATCTCAATATTCGTTTATTACATAGAGCATTGAGGCATGACATTCTAACAAGAGTTACAGACTTTCCACTTTTTGATAGGAATACCTTGAAAATATGACGTGATGGACCCTTTATAAGTTAAGATTCCAATCAAAACCCTTCGTGCGATTTTGCTCTGTTTTCTAAAACAGAAATGCCACAGGACTGTGTTATTAATTAGTAAACCAAAATATCAACATCTGAGCACAAAATTGTTTATTGTCCTCTAAAAATAGCGCATATACCTATATAGTTGATTATTCAAAAACCATTTTAGAGAGCGGCGGGCTGTCGTCACTTGAAATTTAAAGCATGCCAGCTGGAGGTAGAAAACACTCTCATCCAGCACTTGCACTTTATTTCCTCCTACGAGTATAAACTTCCTAAAAATGCTATATACCTACTCGTAGGTTACTAAACATTCTTGTCGATACTTCCAGATCCTGCTTCGCGCTGACGCTCATAAATTTTCCTTCTCCTCCCAATGAATCTAGGACGCCAAATATTTATACACTTTCCTGCCAACTTTCTTGCTTCTCATCTTTATCCTTGACTGTGTTGTGGGCTTTAGGCGGGTGTTTTGCAGCAGGGATTCCCTGTCCCTTTTTATATTTCCAGATAATGATTCACTATTGGGATGTTTAACGTTTATCACGTTCTTTGGCGCACCGCAAAAAATCACAAAGTATGCACTAGCAGCAGGACCAGCCACCGCCACCGTTGTGGTGGTGCCATCTGTTCTTCTAGCTGTAGCCTCCTTAATCTGGAATGGAGCACACCTCGTTTGGGTGTCTATGCCCTTGGTGGTGGCTATATGGGAAAACAGAATCGATACCCCACGTCGCCGGAGGTCATTGTGTTCGTGTTAAAAGAGCTCTGCGACCGAGTGCAGGCAGATTCAGCATTAACAATCGGTGTTTCGTGCCGGAAACGGTTAAAAGCGCGCGAGACATGCTTTCTGAACATACTCGTATCAATACGGATTTGATAGGTTTTTTTTTGTTTTTTTTTTGGATTCAAAGTGCAATTGATTCACGATTACCGGAAATCATTTTTTTTTTTTTCTGTTAATGTCGAGTGATCTGAATTTTCACTTTCGTAGAAGGATTTTTATTTTTGATTTGTTTGTATTTTTATTTAAAGCACGTACCGTTATCGATAGGATTTTTACGGGATGCTGCGATTCATTGCTGTCATTATGAAAATATGTTTATTTTTTTTTACATAAATATCCACAGCTTATGTGATGAGAAAGGACCAATTTCAATGGAATTTTAATTGGGGCTTTGGTAAGTGTCACAGAATCACAGAGCCACGTGACAATAACAGTTATATAGGTGAATTTTCGATTCATGAAACATAGATACCCAGAAACAATTGCATAATTTTGTGACAAACGAACACAGATATTCGTCTTAAGGTTGCGTTAGAACTCTCCGATACAGCGATTTTAATTATTGTTGGGGCATACGTTAAATTTGACTTTTATGAAGTAAACTTTTAGAAGCCACAAAATCCAAAAACTATAACTAGTGATACAATTTTGAAAAATCGATCTAAATCTGGGTTTCAAAACTGCATCTCATAACAAAAGGTTTTGTAATTAAAAGCTGCGTTTGAACTCTGACTCTTTTCTTAATCTTCATCAGCGTTTTCTTGTCTGCAACATGTTTCTCTGACAATATCACCCTCAGCTTTTCATGTTCCTTCATCAGATGTACAACCGTATTCTTCTTAAAACCACCAGAATCCGATGTCGAAAGCATTTTTACAGCATTTTTACAATGGGGTATTGATAGCAGAGTGTAATTCTTACTTACTTACTTTAGATGGCGCTCACAGTCCAGTGTGGACTACGGCCTCAACCAACAAGCCCCTCCAGCTAGCTCGGTCCCTAGCTAGCTGCTTTTAGTTACGCACTCCAAGTTGGTTGAGGTCGCTCTCCACTTGTGCGCGCCACCTGAGGTGGGGTCTTCCTCTGCTGCGCAGACCATCAGGGGTGGATTCGAAGATTCGACGGGCTGGTGCGTCGGTTGTGATGTGCTTTTTGCTTTCCAGCCGAGGTTCTGCTCGTCGGTCTTGCCAGGGTCGTCCTGAAGAAAACACGAAACTCCAGATTTAAAGGTCTTCAAACCTTATTACAAAATCTTTATTGGAAATAACTCTTAAATCTATAACTATAATAATGTGCTACTAATATTTCACTTAATTCGGGTAATGGAACGGTTCACGGGCATCAATCCTTCTGGCTTCTAGTCTAGCTGCCTCGCATCAGTTATACTGCTTGCCGATGATCTGGATCTGGTACTCGATTACGGGTATTCTGGCTTCTGGTAATTCGGCTTTAAACGAGCTCTTTCATTCGGATGTCTGGTTCCTGACGGGATCCTTAGGTATAACGCCCCTGGTGGCACTAAACAGCAGGCTAAACGCTCTGGTAGATCAGCAGGTTCGAGGCCCCTGGTGGCACTGAACAGCAGGCTAAACGCTCTGGTAGATCAGCAGGTTCAAGGCCCCTGGTGGCACTAAACAGCAGGCTAAACGCTCTGGTAGATCAGCAGGTTCAAGGCCCCTGGTGGCACTAAACAGCAAGCTAAACGCTCTGGTAGATCTGCAGGTACCGAAGCCCCTGGTGGCAATTAGGACATTAAACTTCGAACTAAGACCCCTTACCGCTGGTGGGGGGGAAGCCTTAATAAGAAATAGCTGGACAATCTTACCTACCTAACTTGTCTTCATACGAAACCCCTTACCACTGGTGGGGGGAAGCTCCGCAAAAAGCAAGGGAAGCTAAATGACCAACTCGTCTATACTTCTTGTCTACGACTGGACTTCGAAAGATTTATTCAATCAATTTAGTGTGCCGCCTGACTGTATGTATGAACGAAGAGGTGCCTTTCGTTTACCCAAGTAGGTCCTCTTGATGGGTTTTTCAGTAGAAACTGAATGTGAACTATATAAGTGGTGAACGAAAAATATCCACGTAGTTGATTTTCCTGTGACGTCATATGCTCATGGTGCTTGTTAATTGAATTTGAGTGAAGTACAATTCTTGGTATCATGCAGAAGTCGTATAGAGTGGAGTAGCATGGAACGCTTCGTTACACGGTTTCCATACGCTCCACGTGTCCCAACCATCTCAGCCATTGTATTTTCAGCTTCTTGACTAGGTCAACGTCGCTGTAAAGCCCATACAGCTTCTCCATACTCCATCGATACAGACTGGACCGAAAATCAAACGAAGAACTTTTCTTTTAAAGCACCCAAGCAGATTTTCATCCGTTTTACACAGTGTCCATGTCTTCTGCCCAATACAGCAGGACCGGGATGATGAGGGTGTTATTCAGTGCTTGAAAATATATTAACTTTGGATATCCGCTGCCCCAGATAGTATGCCCCCATCGTTCTGAAGAGGTGTTCTTCTACACTGGCAAAACCATTGCTTTTCCATCTGCCCTACTCTACTAGTCTCTTTTCGAATGGATGGAATATAGCATTTGCCCAGCCTATCCCTAAAAAAGGCGAATCTTCTTGCCTCTCTTCCTATCGTAAAATTGCACTTAGGTCCCTTCTTTCCAAGCTCATGGAAACGCTGATCAATTATCAATTCAAAAAATATCGAAAAATTGAAGCTTCTCAATGGCCGGCTGTATGGGTGTCGTACCGATAAGTCCATCGGCTATCTAATGCTATATATCACCAACAGTGGACTAGTCTTTATATCGTTTTTGGAGAAATGCATTTGGTATTAATCAATCTCTTCTTCGTTGGATTAGAAACTACCTTTCGAACCGCTCAAAACAAGCTTTATTAGATGTATTCTAATATGTTGTTCATACAAAAATGCTGGTGTGCTACAGGGCTCCGTTTGCTTTGCTACTCCCTTTCTCATATTCATCAATAATCTCCTTTCTGGAACTTCCAATCCATTAAATTGTTTTGCTGAAGACAGTACTCTCAGCTTCTCATACTCGTTTCCAGAATCATCCTTCGGATGTGGTTTTAAAACGGCAGCGTATGATGAGCTCATTAAATTCTCTTCTCGAAAGCATTGTCAATTGGGGCACCATAAACCGCCTAGAATTCAATGCTTCAAAAACTCAATGATGTCTCCTATCGTTAAAGCGCAACCCACCCTCATTCCGCTATCCATGAGCGGCACTTGCATTGAGGAAACCGAAAGGGTCAATTCTCGGTATGTGCATCACAGACCACAGAATCCAAAAAAGACCTTTAAAAATGATAGGTGAGAGAACTATAACAGAAACATTTGAATACTTCGATACCGATGGTCCACATTTTCAATGACTCTGAAACATAATTGAGGTGCAATGTCGTTAAGGTGCCGAATTATCTCATCCTTTAGCTCTTGAATTGTTGCTGGCTTATCGACGTACACCTTTTCTTAAATAACCCCAAAGAAAGAAGTCCAACGGTGTCAAATCGCATGATCGTGGCGGCCATAGACGTGAGATATAACGGCCATTGTATTTCTCGCGCAAAAGAGCCATTATTGTTTCGTTGGCTGTGTGGCAAGAGGCACCATCCTGTTAGAAGCACATATCGTCCAGGTCCATATCCTTAATTTCTGGGCACAAGAAGTTCGTTATCCTCTTGCGATAGCGAGCACCATTCACGGTAACTGCTTGGCCCACCTCATTTTCGAAGAAGTACGGCCTGCACGCTCATACACCGCACCAAACAGTAACTCTTTGTGGATGCATCGGCTTTTCAACAATCACTCTTGGATTCTCATTTCCCCAAATGCGGCAATTCTGCTTGTTAATGAACCCAATGAGGTGAAAGTATGCCACGTCGCTGAAGATGATTTTCCTTGTAAAGTCACCATTCACTTCTGTCTGTTCAACCAACTGTTCGGCGTACTGGCGAAGGCTTGAACGAAGATGAACCTTGTAAGCGTCAGTGATGTTCGTGAGATGTTCAATTGTTGGGCACGATGACGAGTCGCGAACAACAGCAATGTTTTCCGCAGACCGAGCTAGGCGAGCATGCACAGGTTTTTTCACATTTCCTACAGACCCGGTTTGCTGAAATTTGCGCACAATTCTATCGATTATGCACACATTTGGTCGATTATGCTGACCAAAAAAAATCACGAAGTGCACTGTATGCATTTTGATTTGACCACGCCCATTTTCGTAAAAGGCTTGAACGCTGCTCAATTGTGTATCTCTCCATGGTTGAATTTGTCGAACACTGAAACAAAGAATTGTCAAATTAAGTTGGGCAAAAAACTTGACGTTAAGGTGTGACTCACAACTGACATCGTGCATTATGGTTGGACCACCCTTTATTTAATGAAAAAATAGAACTAAATAGATAATATTGACTGAGAAAGTCTGTAATTAAATTTACAGGACCCCATCACTTCGGCTTTCAATGCCTTTATTAAAAGTTTTTTGCTTTTGACATTTGAACCACGTGGTGTTAAAAAAAATTAAATCAAATTAAAATCCTTAGAAAGAAGCAATTTTCAAAGAATTTATTCAGTAGGACTAAGATTGGTAGGTAGTAATATATTTATTAAAAAAAAAAAAAAAAAAAAAACATTTTAAATTTAAAAAATAATAAATTGCCTTCCGGTAATATATTCCCCTTTTCACAATAAAATTCCTACGATTTTCCTCATCAGACTTCAAAGAGAACTCACACATCATATCCATGACCTATTATCTGGCCACATTTATACGTCCATAGATATGACTTTGAATCTAAATTGGTTGTGAATATTACTATAAGGTCCTCTTCTCTTGCCTTTTCAATCTTGTTAAAAATGTGTTTTTTTTTCTTGTTGTATTGAAAATTCAAAGACGACAACAATTTTCCTTCCTTTGATTTGGTGATAATCAACAAAGTCCTTTTTATAAAAAAAAATAACATACATACATAGGTAGACCATCCCCTTGAGAGAAGAGCAAAAAAAAAAGTAAATAGCCAACAAAGCATAAATCACACAATCAAGTGTGGCCAAAAGTCCTTCTCTTGATTTTTCTTCCTTTTTCTTTGTATGTCAAAATCTCGTCCTTGGGTTTTTCTTCTTTTTTTTTTTTTTGGATTTCGATTTTCTTTTGTCACTTTCTCTTGCAGCTGGTCATATAATAAGAATTCAGGATATTTTATCGAAAATAAAGTAAAAACAAAATCCCACGCAAAAGAGTTAAAAAATCGAAAATTTTCAAGAAATTGACGAAGGATCAAAAAACAAAAAAAAAAAAACCTTTCCACATGACCCACATCCTTTGCCGAATTAATAAAGCTATTGGCAACTTCCTGATAAAATACGTTGAGATATTTTTTGAATCTATGCATTCACGTAAAACGTCCTAAGGTCCTGTCCTAACTCAAGCAAATTATTTTGACAGTCTGTTGCGAAAGATATCTTGAACATTGTAAAATTAATTGCTTCTAGAGCCTGTAGGACACTAATTTTTTTCTCCCTTTTTTTATTACAATGGAAATGAAACTAGACATGAAAATAAAATGCACGAGTGGGTCGCACGCACTTGCTCCTATGTAATAGACTAGGAATTTTAAAAACGGATGTTATTAAAGAAAACTGTTCATAAGGATAAAATAAATTTTTTAAATTCTTTTAGTAGTAAGAGATAAAAACAGAATGCTATGTAAATATAAATTTATGCAAGAACAAAAATTAAAAGTCGTTGTAGTGGTTCCTTAAAAAAATAAGCTTTTATGAACAAAATGTTTAAAACTTTTTTAACAAAAAATTTTGGTACGCCAATCTTAAGTTTTTATTACTGTACGAATAAGAGTCTAATATCAAAAAAAAAATATTAAGCCGTTCTTGAGATATCGAATTTTCCAAAAAAAAAAAAAGACTTCTAAAAATTGAAAAAAATATTTTTTTTTAAGTTTTGAAATGCAATGTTTTTTAAACTTTTTAAGAGCTTTTTTTTATAAAAAAAATCATTAAAATCCGTTATGCCGATTATGAGAAATTCAAAATTTGAAAAAATCGTTCTATGGTAGGTACAGTCAGTAATATCTAGATTTAAAATTTGTTTTTATTAAATTATAGATTGTTAAAATTAATCAAATAAAAAATTTTGGCAAAATTCTCGGAACCATTTTTTTAAATTTGTATGGAAGGTACCGTTAGTTTTAGATAAAACAAAATTTTTTTTCTCAAATCTTGTAGATTATGTTAAAAAACTTTTATTTATTTGTGAAAAATCGATCTTGGGGTTTTCGAAATATTGGGTTTCCAAAAAAAAATTTTGAATTTTTTTTAACAATCCAAAAAATAAAAAATTGAAAATTTGAATATGTAATAATATTCAAACTGTAGAGGAGCCTTACCATAAAAAAATGATGAAAATCGGCTGTACCGTTATTTTTGGTCTTCAAAAAAAAAGAAAAAAACGTGTGGGGGGAAAAATTAAAACCCATATCTACCAAGTTTGAAGAAAATCGGCCGAGCCGTTTAGGCTGTAGTCGAACCGACAGACAGACAGACAGAATTGCGAGACCCACTTTTTTGGTCTTCGCTATTATCGTAATGTCAACTTTGATCAAAATCTCGAGTTCGATTTTTTTTTGCGAATGCATAACTTGCCTTATAGTACCTATAAGTCTCAAGTAAAAAGATAGATAGACTTACTAGAATTTCCGGATCGGGGCTTTCGAAATTTTTGACTGGAAAAATGCGAATTTCACAAAAAATCCAATTTGAATATTATAACCTAGAGCTTGAAGATCTCTTGGAAAAATATTGTTCATATCTCGTGTTGATTTAATCGCTAGTGGTTAGTCAAAGTCGGCGGACAAAGCTCCTAAGAGCAGACTGTTCAAATATATACATATTTTCGTCGTGGATTGTGACTCAGCGCGTTTTGGGGCTATAAATTGTGTTCACAACATTGTTTTACTTACATACTACTTAGGTCCTCAGATCAATTACGTCCGGGATGTTTCCCTTACGGGACATAGAGACTCCACTACTCCGACGCGCCATCGTGTGCGATTTCTGGAAATGTACTTCAGCTCTCTCCAACTCTTCCCCAGTTGTGCTGATTCCTGCTCAACCGTTCTTCTCCAATTACTTCTAGGCCGACCCTCTTGTTTACCTTCTTGTGAGAGTGGGTTCCACTGCATCGCTTCACCCACAATGCACCTCTTTCAAAGCGTATAACCAATCCACTGCCGTTTTCGTTTTCGTATAATTGATTCTATGGGTTCCTGACCTATTCTCGTATGAAGTTCAGCATTGGAGATACGGTTGGGCCAGAAAATCCTCAAGATGTTCCAAAGACATCTATTAACGAACGTCTGTGGCTTTCCAAGTGCTGCACCCATAAAGCAGCACGTATTCAACATTGGAGCGGAACAATCGTAGCTTGGTCTTCTAGCTTAACTAAAAGAGTTGTTTCTCAAAATTTTGTACAGCATTCCGAACGCTGCCTTTGCTTTTCTGATTCAGCTGCTTACGTCCAGTTCAGTTCCGCCACTCCTAGATATTGTAAATCATCTACCATCTCTAATGGTTGTCCAGAAATGTTTACTTGGATTGAAAGAGTTCCAAAGCTGATCCTTTTAGTTGTTGCCGAGTTGGTCCTTAGCTCGCCGAATTCTGCTTCTCTCTCCACGCTTGTTGTCATTCGATGGAGACCCATGAGCATACGTCATCTGCGTAGTCCAGAGGTTTTATGAGAGATTGCAGAAACCACTGAATTCCTCCATTTCCATTTGGCAAAGCTGCGTGCAGTACGTCACTTATCACCAACAGGAACAGTATTCGTGACAGTATACAGCCTTGCCTAACACCACTTTGAATTTCAAACTCCTCTGACAACCTTCCTTTATGCAAGACCTGACATTTGGATCCATCTATGTAACCTTGATAATAGCAATCAATTCATCTGAGATGCCCCTCCTGCATTGTTTTGAAGAAATTTAATAGAATTAAAAAAATCAAAAAATTTTAACCAAATCCATAATGTGTTATTTGTTGTAAACGCTCCGATGAGCAGTAGTTAATGTCTTGCGATTTCCACTTTTCACGCCTTCTCTATCATCCTAATGTCAGGACTGTTCAAATTGAATCATAAGGACCTAGAAGATACTCGTACTTAGTGCCACACAATGGGCGCTAGGATTGACATGCTGCATGAATGGTTTGAGGTAAAGTATAAGCAGAAACCCTCAGCATGCGATTTGATCCCGCTAGACTTTTTTTTGTGGGGTTTCCTGAAGTCGCAGATCTATGCGAATGCACCACAATCGACCTTAAGTGAACATAACGCAGACTATCGCTCAAATTTAGACAGATCTCTGCGGAAGAGGCACTGAAAATTAGAATACTCCGATGGGTGCCATCATAAGAAGCCGAAAGGGGCATTTGAGCAATGTCATATTCTATACATAATGGCATATATGGGCCTTTCAAATTTATGAACTCCAATCCACCTGTAGTTCGCTAGATCACAGTCTTAAGATCGAGGAGTATTCGTTACAGAATTCGTCGAGATCCGTCCCAGAGCCATCTCTTCGTGATAATAAAAGTGATCAAGTCTTGATCTTCAAAGATGGTTCGTTAAGGTCGTCGAGGAATAACTTCTCGAATAGTTGGGCTCTCATTATGGCCAGATAAAGACTGCATATTGTCCTATTGGCTAGTGTCCATTTCATGTTGCAACTACCCTGCATATGAGCAGCACTTTTCATGACAAGGGATACTCTTAGAAGATTTATCAATTCCTCGCCAAAGGCCGTACACTCCTGAAAAACTTTTTTTTAGCGGCTGAGAATCGAACCCAAGACCTTCTGCATGACAGTCCAACGTACTAACCATTATGTCAAGGGGTAGGTACTTCTAGATATAATATAGTTGGTTAAACTGCTATACCTACGATTGGATTCGGACACAAAAATTAAGAAGATTTTGCCATTCACAATACCTAGATGAATGTTGATTTTTTCCGCAAGTCAACTATGAACTGCTGATCCTTGCCTGGATAGCTCATCAGCCCCTTCATTTCCCGCTGTTTCACTCTGACCCAGAAAGCGATCAAGGAACATTGAAATTATTCTTTATTCTCGAAAGTTCCCGGCATTGCTCGACCAATATGGAGGATACAAAATCCCAATCGATGGCCTTAACAGCCACCTGGCTGTCTGTAAAAATTGCCGTTTTCCGGTTTTGATTTAGATCTAGTTTAAGTAGATTAAGTTTAAGTGCCTGGTCACAATCCGCATCAAAGCGAAATTCAAAAACGTGACGCTGATCTGTGTCCATGCCCCAACGGAAGAAAAAGATGACTCAACCAAAAAAGAATTCTACGACCTTCTCGAGGAAACGTATGATAGGTGCCCCAAGTACGACGTCCAAATTATTCTTGATGACTTCAACGCCAAGATCGGAAAGGAGGGCATCTTTGGTTCGATAGTCGGAGGACACAGCCTGCACGTTAACACTTCCGGTAACGGACTCAGGCTGATTGACTTTGCGGCGGGGCGAAATGTCATCATAGCTAGCACTCGAGTCGCACACCTCAATATACACAAAAGGACCTGGCGGTCTCCGGATCAACTTACCGTCAACCAGATTGATCATGTTGCGATAGACGCGAGACATGCTTCCAGTATCCTGGATGTCCGAACATTCCGAGTAGACTCGGATCATTACTTGGTAGCCCAAGTACGGATGCGGATATCCATGACGCCACAACGACAGACGGATGCTGTGAAAAGATTCAGTGTCGCGAGGTTAGAATCGCAGGAGGTCGCCAGGACTTTTGCAGACCGAGTCTCTCTTAATCTCTCAGCAAGCCCGCCTCCAGCTTCATCTACGGAGGACCAGTGGAAGCACTGCCAGAATGCCATCAGTAGTGCCGCCACTGATGTGCTGGGTTTCACAAGGCCACCACAACGAAACCCCTGGTTTGACGAAGAATGCAGGTTGGCGCATGTAGCAAAGAACGAAGCTTACCAATTAATGCTGCAGGCAAGAACCAGAGCTGCTGAGAGAGATGCCCGGGAGCTCTACGGGCAAAGACGAAGGGAGGAACGCCGCCGACTTCTAAGAAGGAAAAAGAGAGAGCATGCGAAGCGGGCAGTCGAGTCTATTGAGGACTGTACCGGCAGGGTGGATGTTCGAAAGTTTTACCAAACGGTGAGGCAATCCAGCCAGGGCTACAAAGCTAGAACGGAAGCCTGTCGATATGAGAGTGGGAATATGGTAGTGGACACGCAGTCCGTGCTGAGGATCTGGAAACAACACTTTTCCAGACTGCTGAACGGCGAGGAAGACCAAAATTCCGCAGCTAGGCGGAACATTCCATTCAACCTGGACGATGATGGCCAAAATTTTCGTCCACCCGACTTAAATGAAGTGCGATCAGCGATAGCCAAGCTGAAAGCGTACAAAGCTGCTGGCGCGGATTGCTTGCCAGCTGAGCTATTCAAAGCAGGTGGAGATGACTTGGTAGGGAGCATGCACCAACTCATCTCAAAAATTTGGTCGGATGAAAGTATGCCCAATGAATGGAACCTCGGCATAGTATGCCCCATCCACAAGAAAGGAGATACCCTGACGTGTGCCAATTACAGAGGTATAAGTCTCCTCAAGGTCGCATACAAAATCCTGTCATCTGTACTGTGTGAACGCCTAAAACCGTTTGTCAACGAGCTGATCAGCCCCTATCAGTGTGGTTTTAGGCCCGGCAAATCTACCCTGGATCAGATGTTTACACTTCGACAGATTTTGGAAAAAAATCCAGGAGTTCCAAATCGATACACACCACCTTTTTATCGATTTAAAAGTCGCGTATGATAGCGTGGACAGAAAACAACTATATAGAGCCATGTCTCGTCTCGGAATCCCTGCCAAGCTCGTCCGCTTGTGCAGGATGACGATGGAGAAATCTGGCTGCTCCGTCAAGGTCGGTAAGAACACCACCGAACCCTTTGATGTCGAGAAAGGTCTGAGGCAAGGCAACGCGCTATCATGCAACCTATTTAACATCGCTCTTGAAGCAATTGTACGAAACTCAAACGTCAACAATAGAGGTACAATTTTTCAAAAGTCAGTTCAACTGCTTGCTTATGCGGATGATATTGATATCATTGGGAGCACGAAGCGAGCCGTTACCGGTGCGTTTGCAAGTATTGAACTGGAGGCGGCGAAAATGGGTTTGGCTGTTAATGAGGACAAGACGAAGTATATGCTATCATCGAGAAAGGAATCTCAACATCGTCGACTCGGGAAAAACGTCACGATGGATAGGTATAACTTCGAAGTCGTCAAATAGGTACTTTGTCTACCTGGGCTCCACTATAACATCGCAAAACGACATCAGTGCAGAGATCAAGCGAAGAATTACTCTTGCCAACCGCTGTTTCTTCGGGCTAAGAAGTCATTTGAGTTATAAGGCCCTATCTCAAAGAACCAAGGAGACCTTGTATAAGACCCTCATCATCCCGGTCCTGCTGTATGGGGCAGAAGCATGGACACTGTCGAAAACGGATGAAAATCTGCTTGGGTGCTTTGAAAGAAAAGTTCTTCGTTTGATCTTCGGTCCAGTCTGTATCGATGGAGTATGGAAGAGAAGGTTCAACAACGAGCTATGGGCGACGTTGACCTAGTTAAGAAGCTGAAAATACAACGGCTGAGATGGCTGGGACACTTGGAGCGTATGGACACCGACGCACCAGCCCGTCGAATCTTCGAATCCACCCCTGATGGTCTGCGCAGCAGAAGAAGAGCCCACCTCATGTGGCGCGCACAAGTGGAGAGCGACCTCAACCAACTTGGAGTGCGTAACTGGAGGCAGCTAGCTAGGGACCGAACTAGCTGGAGGGGCTTGTTGGTTGAGGCCGTAGTCCACCCTGGACTGTGAGCGCCATCTAAAGTAAGTAAAGTAAGTTAAGTATTTTACATGCTTCCCTTATTGCCCTTATTCAGCTTAAAAGACACTGGCAAATCAAGTAGCCGAAAAGACTTAGAGACATTTAAGGACTCAGAGAAAATTCTCGAATCGGCATTACACTCGATTTTTGAGCCATCAATAGAAATGGTTTAGTCAATTTCAAAGTCCCTCATCACATCATTAATTTACTTCCAGTCCTTTCTTGATGGAAAAATAACTTTAAGATTCTTACTAATACCCATGAAAGTCGAGTGGTAAAAGATGAAAAAAAAAAAATCGATTAAGACATCTGTTGAGCAGGATCGTAGAGCCCCCGTAGCACTCAAACTAGCTGTTCTTTGAACCTTCTTTACTTAATAAACGTTTTACGCTTTGTTAAGTGCAGGCTACCACACAGTTAAACAGCTGCAATTGGACGTACCTCCACAAAATCATCTTCGATCGCAGGCCCCACTTTTTACCACAGGCTTAGAAAGCTGCGTAGGCCTTCTTAACCCGTTCTTTACTATTTAATTTCGATTTTAATTAAGGAAATGAGAACTCATAATTATTTTTCACTGGAAGACAAGGAAACAGTTTGGCCGTTGAGTCCAGGTAGATTGAAGGGCGGTATTTAAGTTTGTAAACAAAAAGCGTCATATCACTTTTAGCCTGGTAAGCCCCTACTAGTCTCCAAAGCCATTTCTGTGATTTCACTAATCATAGGTATAAAATTTCCTGACACCAATACATAGTACGAAATCATCTCTCCAACTTAACAGAAGAGAGGACAGAACACCACCCAGTGGTGTTCCTTTACTCACATGTTCGGTTGACCTTAACGTAGCTTGAATCGCTGAGCATGGAAATTCTACATTCTCTGACATTGATCAGTGTACTTTCAAGAAGTTTGCTGAAAACTATGTAAAACAGCTCACTACAGACCTTTTGTGATTTTGCGTCTTATGACATTAATTACTTTGCATAGTTAGTCTGCTAAAAAAAATGATTTATACATAGCTACGATTCTCTCTGAAACAATTGTGTTCCTCCCATACAATGGCATCTATGGCAACATATTCCATCCATCTGAAATTCATCTCATCATACATACCAGAACCACACACATAATGTTAATTATATTAATGCACAATTTGACAAGTAACACATTTGATTGCATAAATGTAAACGTTGGTAACACCACCAAAACGACATTTCCCCATGACATTTGTTTGTGGGTTATCGTTCCCCACTGGCTTCCTCTACCCAGTATCCAGGATATCTATCTGGGAAATTCGTCAAATATGTAGATACATATGCGTGTGAGCACAGCAAATATATACATACTCGTACCATGCAGATCAGATTCTTTTCTCCGTTCTGAAGTATCTGTCAAGTGAATACATTCAGCATTACAAACAGAAAGTACCTCTTGACGTCACAAGGGTACCTAGCTCCTATGAAATGCATAGTGAGTTGGTGTTTACGGTTATAACATTGGAATATGGTTTGAGGTATCGCATACTCTCGTATATCTATCTGGTGATAGGACTCAGTGGTTTGGTTGACGAGTCTTGTAGTTTTGGTTGTCCCATGGGTAACATTTCAGAAGTGGGATACACTCTGCTAACGAGATGTCAATTTCTAGCTTATTTTGGACAAGTGTTGGCTACCAAAGGGAAAGAGCTTAAGCAGCATTTTGTCAGAGGTCGGTTTTGAATTTAAGTAGGTTCTATTCCAACAAAACTAAATCTGTTTATAATGGCCTTTGTTTCACGGAAATATATTTGCACCTTGGGACGAGCGGTTCTGCTGGCCCTGGAACAAATAAATAGAAATGAACTCTGATACAAAAAATTTATAATATGATTGTTCTCCTTTTACCAAGCATTTCGTCCTTTATCCAATGCCGAGGGAGGATCTTCCGAATCCTTGATTCCGCCATTGTAATTGAATTTAACATAGCTTGGAGATGTGCCACTGACCGAAAGATATTTCCACCTCCTTTTTCACGTTCCTTTCAATTTTATTCGCTTCCTTAAAATAAATAAAATGCTGTGTGTTGTCGTGGTTCTTGTCGTTGTCCTCCACTGAGTGTTCTTTGAGGTGGAATTGCAAGAACCAACCTAGGATTTTTGCAAAGTGAAAGTATAAAGCGGAAATTTTTTTTTACACGACTAGTGTACGAGTATATAGGTATAGCCTAGAGTCGTGCCAGCAACCAGCCACAATGGTGACTGTACGACTCACTATAGCTCTATATCATAAAATCAAAAACCTTCACTGATGAAAACTTATTCACAAAATGTCCCAAAAGAGCAATAAAATAAGGACAATTTAATTATTTCTATTGTCTTCAACATTTTCTGTATTTCCGTTCCGGTTGCCGGATGAAACTCTCGATGTTTCATTGGCTTTTATAGTTAGCCCTCTGTCTTTCTCTTTCGCTCTCCCTCACTGCTTTGCTTTTCCCAAACGGCGGCGATTTATACTTTTGTACTTATTCTGTGTTCCAGAAAGGGTAAAAAATTTTGTTGGCGTGGACATTTTGTTTGCGCTGATTTTTAGTCCTTCCGTAGCCGGGGAAAATGAATTAAGACGTAAATTTCTGCCTGTTCGTGTCGTGATTCAGTTTAAGGATATGAATAATATTCTTATTTTTTTTTTTTGAAATTTTTGTAGGAACCTAAATGTTTTATTGTCTCGCCCTAGTTGAATTTTTGTTCCTTAATTTTGTATGGCTTATCTCTTTAATATCAACTATCAAACAGATAAAATTAACTTCTATTTCTTGAACGTTAAATTTGTCTTAATTCTAAGACATGAGGACTTATGTCAACCTAACCTTGCCTCATCTCAATGGACCAATACATGGTCTTAGTGTGTCGGCTCTCATGCTGACAGCCACGTCAACCTAAAGGACTATTCACATGAGAGCGACCAACGAATAAATAAATGGGATTTTTTTTTGTACCTTCGCTTGTTTACCTTTAATGCTTGATGCTTGTAAGGATGTCTTGGCGTTGACCCGTTGACCATCCCCGTGTGTCGGACTCGCTACATACCGACTAAAACTCCTCTAAAACCCTTATTGACATTTGACCTACCCCCCGGGACCGCTCTTTGCATTACTTCAGGGGGTTGTCATGTTTCCCTAGCGGAATCAACTAGCGGGTTCAACTGTTTCCCGATCATTTTCTTCTTCTCTTTTTTTTTCTTCTGAGAATATCCTCTGTGAAGTTACAGAAGTTTTGCGAGTTTTCATAGCTTTGTAGCATCTTCTGGACTATGTTCTCTGGGCTGATGGCGCCAGTACTTCTTTTCAAATCTTGACGGAGGAACTCCCATCGTTTGCACTGGAAGAAGGTATGGTTTGTATCGTCTTCTTGTGAATTCCCGTACTGGCAGGCTGCACCTGTTTGTTTTTCCGATCTTGTGGAGGAAGGCGTTGACATAACCGTGTCCGGTGAGTAATTGGGTGACGTAGTAGTTAACCTCACCGTGTTTGCGATCGTTCAACTGAGTCATATTCCTGATCAGCCTCGCTGTCTATCTTCCTCTGCTTTCTGAGCTCCACCGCTCTTGCCACTTCTGAGTTTTAAGTTGCTTGGCCCTTTCGGATGCCGGATTTTTGTCGTGGACGTACTTCCTTTCTGCCGCTAAGAGATCGATGCGACTACAAGGACGGCTGGTTCTGACACCGTTCGGTACGAGCTGGCTACGCGTAAAGCTCCTCGTCTTTGTACTGCCTCCATAAGTTTGCGGTACTTCTGTTGCTTAAGTGCGTCCGCCCAGATTTCGCTTCCGTAAAAAAGGATAGCATGCGTTGTCGACATCAGTTGTAGTCTGCGCTTACTGGCCGTTGGTCCACCTACATTCGCCATTAATCAGATCAGTGAAGCTGTTGTTTTTGACGCTCTTTTTGCTGCTGCCCGTATTTGTGTCCAAAAGGTTAGCTTCGTGTCCAGCCTCAGTCCCAAATACTTCACTGCGGCGCTGCTTGTTATCACTTCGGTCCCGATATGAAATCGATTTGAGTGGAAATTCTCTTTTTTCTCAGTTTTCTCCGTTGCCAGGCATCCATGAGTTTGCTCGTCGCATGATCTGGTTCAGTTTTCCTTGCGCGTTTTCGGTCTGTTTTGCCGTGATCACCGCTGCGATGTCGTCTGCGTACCCGACCAAAAAGGTGTCTTCAAGCATCTCCATGTGAAGAATGTAATCATAGGAGATGTTCCAGAGGTCTGGTCCTAAAATCAATCCCTGCGCCGCTCCTGATGTTATTTCCTTTTTTCGGAGGCCTTCTGAGGTTTCGTAAATCAACCATCGATCCCTGAGATAGTCCTTCATCATCCTTAGGAGATATACTGGAATGTGGAATCTCCTTTCGAGCGCGTCTAGCATGTCGGTTCACCTAGCCGAGTTGAAGGCATTCCATACGTCCAAAATTGCCAGCAAAACGATCTTCTTAGATTAGTGGTTTCCCTGTTGGGCGATTTCGACGGCATTCACTACTTTTTTAATGGCTTCAATCGTTGAGCGGCTTCTCCTTAAATCGTACTACCCCTCTGACAAATCACCTGACATTTGTACCGCCGCTATCAGGCACAGAGGCCTGTATGCCGATGGGGAATCCGCGTCTCCTTTGCCTTTGCTGATCAGCACCAAGCGTTGTTTTTTCCAGCCCTTGATGCAGATGCCTTCCTCAAGGTAGCTGTTGAACATGTTGAGTAGTAAGTGGGGACATGTTCGGGCTGTCACTTCAGTACTTCAGTAGGGATTCCGTCAGGGCGGGGAGCTTTTTTGTTTTACAGCGACTGTGTAGCTATACTCAACTCTTCTTCACTAAAAGCTGGAAATTCCTGTCGTTGTGCCAGTGTGGTGTCGGGTAGCCTGACAGGATGAGTTGGGAAGAGTGTATCCACAATGCGCTCCATCTTCTCTTCATTCAGCACAGGGGGGGGCCTTCTGAGCTCCGCGTTTTCGCGTTACGATCTTGTAGCCTAGTCCCCGGGGATCGTTGTTGACTTCACGGCGGAGATCCTCCCATTTCTTTTTCTTGCTCAAATTAATGGCCCTCTTGAGCTCGGATCTTTTGGTTCTGCACTCCACGAGGGCGTCTTCTATTGGCTCATTGTGTCGTCTTCTTCGCTTGGGTACTATGCGCCAGACTTGTAGACATCTATGGCGAAGCTCAGCTATCTCCTCGGTCCATCAGTATACTGGATCTCTCTTTCTATTGACGTTTTTTCTTCGGGGCATTGAAGAATCGCAAGCGAGCCGAATTAGTTGCATCGTGACTTCATAATTAAAATATTACTGACTATACCTACCATAGAACCATTTTTTCAAATTTAGAATTTCTCATTATCGACATAACGGATTTTAATGAAATTTTTTATATAGAGATGTGCTACGTAACGTAAAGTTTGTAAAGTTTAAACAGGGATGTTGTTGTTAGACAATGTTACATTTTAAAACACTTATATCCAAAAAGAGATAATATCTGATACGAAATAGACAGTTTTTACACGAAACTGATTTTTAATCTCTGTTTCTTTTTTGTCTTCCTTTCGATTGCATGGATGTTTTTAAACACAGCGATCCTTAGGGGTTGTCGCTTCGCATTCCTTACTCTCTCAGTTAAGCGAATTTCACTGAGCAAACGTCAAATAGAAAATGAAACATACTCAAGAAATAAAGCAAGCCAAAAAGTAGAAATAACGTTAACTCCGCATTTTTCTCAACCTCAGTAATTGCGTTTAACCCCGCCACCACATCCGTCTGTCGCAAATATGCTTAAATGTTGCAGAGAGATATCGCATCGTTTAAAAGCAGTCATACTACAATTATTTGCTCCTAGCATTAATAGGGGCGTTCATATTCTCAAATTTGTTTGACAAGCACGGCATGATGAATATTTGATGGATGAAAAACAGGAGCTCTCATATTTGTCAAACATGGTGTCAAACATCACTTGGACTAGCCACTAAATGGAGCGTTCACATTATTAAAATCAAGCCAATCATGCCGTTCTTGTCAAAAATATTTGAGAATGTGACCGCCCCTTATTGTGCACGAAAATATGATACTTCAGTTTGACTTTTGGATCCTGATTACGATTCTGTTTTTCGTTTGTTCGTCTTTCGTTTTTTTGACAGTTCAGGTGACTAGTATAGAAGCGTATCTTCATTCCGCAACATTTCTTAACATCACATCAAATATGTCAAAAAGACAAAAAAAAACTCGTGTAATCAGGCACTTGATGTCTTTTTTCTGCTGTAGACGGTCTTCACACTGAGCTAAATTCTCTGACTTTTTGTTTAGGTTTCTGTACTTTAAGTTACTCCTCTGTCAGAGATTTATAAACCAACTGACATCATTCCCACCTTGTAATGGAAATTGTTAAAGTAAATATAAGTGGAAAAACTAAATTTTTGAATCCATTGAAGTCGTAGTCAATATCAAGTTCATGGCTTAACAGATGGAGAAAGGTCTATAGTTTGATATAATATAGAATATTTAAAATAATTATATGGTATGACAGATAAGAGAGAAACTAAATTTTGACATATCGAGAATATTTCGTTGCCGATGTCAACCGATTGCCCTGAACAACTTTTTTTCGGATTTTTAAATGTCAACTCTAAAAATGCATTTTTTAGGAGCATAACATAAAATGTAATCGCCCATTACTAACGTGAAGTGGATTTATTTAAGACATTGAATGAACCCGCAATGAAATGTTACATCAGTTGTCTTGTCTTTCGTCTTTTTGACATATTGGTGAAGAGAGGTGAAGAAATGTTTGAGAAGTGAATATATTTAGTTCTAGCTAGCAATCATGGAAAGTACTAAAATCGAGATTTCAGTACTCAAAGTTTCCAATGTAAACACGATTTAGTAAACAATGTACACAGAACGTATAAGTTTTACCCACGTTTTTGAGTTACCCTGCCGCCGGCAAAGATGTTTACACATCAACAAAATTCTAAGGGGATATTAAATAAATTTGGGGTTGGTGCACAACATGGGTTTATCTAGGATAGATCAAGTACCACGCCTTCTATATTAATTAAATTGAAAAATCAGTGTCAAGTAGATTTAAGTAAAACCTGGTTAAAAAATTCAAAATGCACAATCAAACCTCGAGATCTATTCGATTCCCTCAGGAGTTCCTCCGGGTTGTCATCTGGGTCCACTTTTATTTATAATTCGTACGGGTGATAATTATAAAAATATAAAATTCAGTCAATATCCCCTATACGCTGATGATCTTAAATTATTTTCGACTTCCATTTATGACTGCTTGAAACGTCAATCTGACCTTGATAATTTATCTTACTGGTGTATGATAAACTACTTGAAACTTAACGTTAAGAAAGATCCTTCTATCTCTGTCTGAAGAAAATTGTCAACTTATGCGCTTAGGTATTCTCTGTAACCCCCTGCATCATCATCTAGTGTGATTATCACTTGAGTATGCTGCGTGTTCTGTACCACTTTTCAAAAAACGGTGTTGGATAGATAGAATGAGGAAAGTTTAAATAGTTTGCAATTGATTTAGTACCGATAAAATGAACAAAAAATACATACGTTTTTCTTGTTTGTATTCTACAATTATTGCAAGGCGGAAAATTGTTGGGTGTGTTAATTTAATTTAAGCTGTTTTCCAAAAAAAAAAAGAAAAAAAAAACAATGATTAAAGCAAACTTTCCAACTTTTAAATTTAAAAATAAATTTTAATAAGTTAAAAAGTTGATTGAGTTGATTGAAAACAAATTCCACAATAAACATACAAATTTTTTATTCAATCAATGATTTTAAAAATTGATTGATACTGTTCGGTTATTTGTTATCTGTAAATAACTTCTTTTTTTCTGGTGTCAATTTTATGTCAGTATTATGCTCATATTCAAGCAAAATATTATTTGAGCGTATTCTTCAACAAATATTGTGTGTAAGTGCCGTGTTATGATTTGTCTCGTATATTTACATTAGGGTGGGTTGAAAATAATAAAAAAGAGAGTTTTGATATTCAAAATATGAAAAGTTTTTTGCGTGGGACTGGAGAAAATGTCTTACAAATATCAGTCTTTATAATACTCGTACATTTGAATGTGTTAAGTCGTATTTAGTTTTGATTTTAAAATTGTTGAGGTAAGCCAATAACCCATAAACTAGGGATGAACTCCCCACATTCTTCAGACTCTGGGATCTTGGCACCCCATTATGGGATACTCGTAAAAAAAAGTATGCCAACTAATTGGTCAAACAAGGTTTGCTAGTTTTGAAAATTGGTCACCCATAGAAAATTTGTAATCAAGGCTTAATGATTTTAGACTTATTGGTCTATCTCACACTCCAACTATTAATAATACTAGCTTCTTTAATCTCGTATGACTTAGAGACCCACTATCTTAGAAAGCTAATGATTCCATGCTCATAATCTTTAAAACATCGAATTTCGAATGAAGAAAGGCGATAACCCAGTTTCCAACCATGTAATATGGCATATTAGATGGCAGTCGGAAAATTCGCTGTAAGGGCTATTTGAAAAGTTCTCGGCTAACATAGAAGGAGTTGTTTTAATAAATAACTTTTAATTCCTCAAACAGCCTTATATGGGCAAATCTCAGAAACTTTTGACTTTCGTGTAACTTTGAAATTAAGTTACTTCATAGTCATATTTTTTTACTCTATCTCTGATAATTTTTTCGAAAATATAGTATTACAGTATAAAAAAAGTTATTTTCCACATTAAGAATTTTTTTTTTACCTATAGAACGAGTAAAAGGCAAAAAGTATAGGAAAAATACAAAATTTTATATGTTACTATTAAAATATTTAAAAAGTTTAATGTTCTTACGATTGAAGCGTCTGATTTTAGTTTGTTAAACTCAAATGGGGTACATAAGAAACTTTGAAAATCAAAATTTTTTATGAAAAAATTATGTGCTTTGCTTAGATTTATGACAGTGTTTGTCAGAAGTTTGGGTACCACATTTCCGAAAAAATCATTAAAATCTGGTACGTCTCTTATCATGTACACAGCATGCTTTGCATCGATTTCTAAATTACATATTCATTTTCTATAGACAAAAATGAATAAATTAAGCTTTGGTAGAGGTGTGTGCTAAAATCGCAACCTGGTTAAAATTAGCTTATACTGAATTAAAAGAGTGCGAAACTTTTTTTTTTTCAAGACATTTTCAGTTAGCACTCTCATAAAAAGCAATATTTCCCGTTCTTAACTATTGTTCCTTCTTCTAAATCATACTAAGAAGTGTACGTTTTGTCGCTGACGCTACATATTTTATGGATCTTTAAAATTCAGTAGTTAATTACAAAGAAAAATCATTGATATTTTTTATACATTACTTTTTAAGGGGACGCCAAGATTTGATGACGGATTTTTGTAGAGGGGTCAAAAACAAGCACTTTTTACTATGGGAGGGGGGGTCTATCTCCCCCTGCTTAGGAGTTAGGAGGTAGGGGCACTTTTATAAAAAATGGTTTAAATTGAAAAAAAATAAATATTAAAAAACAACGGCAACACTTACAATAAAGTGCTATACTGCGTTTGAAAGCCAGAAGATTCTTCTATAATCCTGCATTTAAATTAAATTACTCATGTCAATGGTTTTTGAGAAATTCGCATTTAAAGTCCAAATTTTGATAAAAAAAACGTGAAACAAAAAGTTTAGACCGATTGTTTTCAAAATTGTGAAATGAAATTGTAAATTAGCTTATATGTGTTCCATGTATCTATCAGTTCTTAATCGAACGCAAAAAACCGCATGATTCTATGTCTTCTAGTTTTTGAGAAAATCGAAAACTACCAAAACTGTTTTTTTTTTTATTTTTGGTGGTGACGGTGATTCCATTTTAAGGATTAATGTTAATAAACATAATGCATCTTTGTTAGTTCAGTAGAGCAATTCATTTAGCGTTACACCAGAATTGCACACCGCCACGGGAGTTGAATTTTCATTTGGTATTAAGCCAATTTCTTCGAAAAAAGTAATATTTTTTTCGTTGGTCGACACTAAATCACCGAAAGAAGAAAATATTGGAAAATTATTCAATTTGAGATGGAGTAGTAGATGTTTAACCGCCTTTTTTCATATAGAGAAAAAAACACTTCACTCTTACAAAAGTTGAATAACGAATGACCTTGGTAAACAATAACTTGTACCACATTTATCATTTGTTATAAAAAATTAAAAATTTCTATATTAATTTAAAACTTCGCGCTTACATATTTTCTGTAGTTCAAATATTAACAAATGCAAGCTAGGGCAGTGAGAAAAGTGAAAGAAAATGATCCTTATCAATAACATTCTTATAAACATAGGTATAAACAACTTACGTCGAACGTTAGTTTGTATCAGTAGTCTTTGTGACTCGGCCACTTAAAGTCGTTTCGTGTTACTGTTTCGATAGTTCAACGTCGCACTATGGGACCAAAAGATGAAATCCATCTCAAAAATGGTTTTGGTGAATTTCGTAATTTGAAAAATCTAATGATGGGATTATATACTAGAAATAGGGTTCTTCCTAACACAGTAAATTTTTTGTATCTTACTTTTGTTCTAGATACCTAAAATTACAGTTAAAAATGACATTTCGATATTTTTATTTTTTAGAATTATTGGAAGTGAGAGTTTGAAGTCAATTATTTCGTATTTTTTCTGGACAGAATGTATAAGTATTATACCTTTTTGAAAAGCCCAAGCCTTCTTCTTTACAAAACAGTTATATTTTTTTAATTAAGTTCACCAGTAAATTAATAAAAAAAATGAGTAAGGTGTAGTATATTTTTCATTTTTTTGTTTTCAATTGAAGTTTTCTCTGTTAGCTCCGGCTGCCTCCGTTTATTTAATGGCTGTTTAGTATTCTAAAAAAATTCTAAATTTGGGAGAAAAAATAAAAACTTTCGCATTTTCATGCATTTTTGTTTAAGAAGAAAAAACATATGATGAGGAAGAAAAATAAGTTTTTAGAATAAAAATTCGTATTCTTATAACTTTATTGTTAAGTGATGAAAAAAATTAAAGTTTGGCAAAAATGTGGAACCTTTATTGATGCACATAAATGTGTATTCCAAAAAGTTTTAGACCATTATTTTATTACTTTTAGCCCAAAATTAAAAAAAAAAAATGTTATTTTTTGTCAAAAGTTAAAAAATATAACATGTGCAACACATTTTCATAAACATCATATAAGTGACTATGTTTCCACAAAATTTATAAGTTTTTATCATTTATTTCCAATATTATTAAAATTCTAAATTTTATTTTTAGAATAAAATATTTTTTGTTTTCCAATTTTAAACTTCCTTACTCATATTTATAGATATTAAAAAAATCATAATTAAATAAAAATAAATGCCAAGCATTTGAGGGTGGGAGGGGGTGTGTGGTTTATGGTTGCATATAATACAAATGTAGGTACATAGTTTTAAATAACACTAGCATTGTTTGACGAGGCTTAAGAACTTTTAGACATTAATTAATATACCTAGTAATAAGGTGTACTTTTGAATTCCTTTTTTTTTGTCTTAAGGGCGAAAAACTTTCATATATCAAAAAGGGGCGTGGCAGTACACGGATTTTACTAAAAATAAATAACACTTTTCATAAACTCACTTCTTCATATAAAACTTAATTAAAAAATGCCTGCTCTTAATGAACTTTAAGCTGAAATTAAAAAAGGGGAGTGAAAGTAGGCGGGAAAGTGGGCAGACAAAATATACATGCGATGTCTTAAGTTTAAAAAAACCTCAAAAACAAATTTTGGGCTTCCTGTTCATTAAAAATAAGAAAATAACAAAAATTTAAAAAATATGGGCGTGGTAGTGGGCGGAATTTACAAAAAACTACTCTCAAATATTTTCACCGGTAAAAGAAGAAAACAAATTTCATCCAAATTGTTGCAATAATTCTTGCTCCAACAAATTTTTCCCATATAAATGAAACAAAATCTACAAATTTGTTATTTTATTTTATTAAAAAAAAATAAAATAATTTATTTCTATCTGAAACGTTTTAATATTTTAAATTCTTGGTTATACAAGTATAAGTATACAAACTTTCAAAAAAAAATATTGAGAAACGAAAAAGTTATGGATTTTTGAAATGGTTTGCATAGTGCGTCGCCGGAAAATGAGTGAGAATTTTTTAAACATTCGTTAATAAAAGAGGAACACCATCAATTATATTTTCTGATGTTACAATGGTGCTATAAACTTAATTTTAAAGGTGTGCTTAGTTATTTTCTCTTTACGCGTTTTCAAAAGTCTAAAGTCAAAAGTTTCTGAGATTTGCCCATATATAAGAGTATAATAATTGTATGTGAAGTTGCATTAAAATTGGTCTCGTACTTATATCAGTGCAATTTTTTGTTTGAACGAACCTATTGCTAACAACGAAAATGGAAAAAAATGAAATTAGAGCCGTCATTAAATATTTAGTCAAAAAGAATATGACACCAAATCAAATTAAAGATGACTTCGATGAGACATTTAGGGAATCTGCACCTTCGCATTCCATAGTCAAAAAGTGGGCAGCCTTATTTAAATAAGGCAGACAGAGCGTCGAAGATGATCGCAGAAGCGGAAGGCCAACAACATCCATCTCTTCAGAAAACGTCGAAAAAGTTCATAAAATGGTTTTAGACGACCGAAGGTTAAAAGTGCGAGAAATAAGCAACACCATGGAGATCTCTTCTTAGCGGGTTAACCACATTTTGACCGAAGAATTGGGGTTGAAAAAATTGTCCGCAAGGTGGGTGCCGCGTTTGCTGAGCGAAGAACAAAAATTCAATAGAATTGAAATCTCTAGAGAGAATCTAGCGTTATTTCGGAGGAATACCAACGATTTCTTGAGAAGATTCATTATCACCGACGAAACATGGATTCATCACTTTATTCCTGAGACAAAAGAACAATCAAAACAATGGAAGCATAGCAGTTCTCCTCCACCGAAGAAAGCCAAGTCATGTGCTTCGGCTGGGAAAGTGATGGCGTCTTTTGGGATTACAAGGGAATTATTTTTATTGATTACCTTCCCAAGGGCCAACTATCACTGGTCAATACTATGCAAACCTGTTGGATAAATTGGCTGAAAAAGTTGCCGAAAAAAGACCAGGATTAGCCAAAAAGAAGATCTTTTTTCATCAGGATAATGCTCCAGCACACAATTCGGTTGTTGTCATGGCTAAACTCCATGAACTTCGATTTGGTGTACTGAACCACCCCCCTTATTCACCTGATTTGACACCATCAGACTATTACCTCTTTCCTAACTTAAAAAAAATATTTGGCTGGACGCAAATTCTTCACCAACGAGGAGGTGACTGCTGAGACGGAGCGGTTTTTCGAAGAGTTGGAGGAATCGGCCTATAAAAAGGGTATACAAGCACTGGAACACAGATGGAATAAGTGCATTGATATAAGAGGAGAATATGTAGAAAAAGATTTAAAAAAAGTTTTAAAAATTTATTGCGTTTTATTGGTCAGGCCAAGAACTTTTCAAACTGCCTCCGTATAAAGTAGTGTAAGGGCTTCTCTACACTTTCATATTGGTTCTCTGCCAAGATCTGTGCTGCATACAATAAAAAAAATTACTATACCGTTTCAAAGACTCTAAATTTGCTGCTATGAGCAATGTTTTTATTATAAAAGAATCTATTCCACGATGCACTTATTGCACTTTTCACCTAATCAGCTTCTCCTTCAAATGCTTCTTTATACTTAAGTTTCTTGTGAAGTATACTCCGAGGTATTTACGAGATCAACAAGCTTGGGCTCAACGTACAGCCTTGTCTGACACCTGATTCACTTTTTTTTAACCACTCAGACCTCTTTTCGCCATTCCATACTGAAGCTATTGTGTCCATATACAAGTTTTGTAAGACTCTGCCAAACTTACTCGTCATTCCATTACCATAGAGCTTTTACAATAGGGCCTGTCTATCAACCATATGAAATGCTGACTTGAAATCTACAAAAAATGCGTATAACTTCTTGCTTTTTGCAATAAATGATTTGAATATGGTCAATCGTTGTAAGGCTTGACCTAAAATCTGCCTGAAACTCTTTCAAGATCTTATTTTTGTCGATCCTCTTGTGTAAGCCTCTCTGTTGCATTAATGTAAAGATTTTATAGCAAGCGTTTAAAAAGGATTTGCCCCTAAAGTTATAAAGTTCTGACAAGCTTCTTTTTTATGTGTATTTGGAAAATTGAAGATTCTCTAAATTCCTGAGATATCAAATCAGTTTTCAAGACATCGTTATAAAGCCTGTAAGTGATCAATTCTGTCGTGCTATATTTATAAGAATCGACTTAGATCCCATCGGACCCATGCTTTCCATCCTTAAGCTTCATCGTTGCTTAATTACTTCCTGTTGAGTTATGTCAGAATTCAACATTTCATAAGTAAAACCAGAAGGAGCATAATGAAAATTGATTTTTTCTTGAACCGGATTCAATAAATTCCTGAAGTGGGTTCCCAGAAGATTCGGGCTTAGTCTAAGATGGATGGTATAGTTTTTGCTGTTCAGATTCCTCCTAAAGTTCCAAAATTGCTTTGCATTCCGAAAATAGACCAGTCGTTTGGATTCGTCTTTGAAAATCATTGCTTTTTTTCCTCCTACACAATACCTTGTAGAGTCGCTGATTACTTTTACTTGTAAATGAAGGTTTTTGAAATAAAACAAATGAGTTGCACAAAAATCTTTATGAACTCCAAACAATTTGAAAGAAATTTGTGCTTTTTAAATTTTTGCTGAATTATAGAGGGCGCCAACATCGACTCATCAAAAAATACATTGTCCCATTGCGGACAGTTAATCTCAGGATAGGCTGGACTGAAGCAAAAAAAAAAAAGTGGTTTATTTAAAGGAAGGTTTCTTACGAGAGAATTTACCACAATTGTTTAAATAGTAACAAAAAAAAATATCAAGCGTTAAAAAAAAAAATTTTTTTTTGGCAATTTTTTTGGCCATTTTTTTGTTAATAACTTTTTGGTAAATTGTCTTAGAAAACATAAAAATAATAAAGTTGCAACAAGTTTTTTGAAAATCGGTTCAGTAGATCCGGACATTAACTGTCCGCAATGGGACAATGTGTTTTGGATGAGTCGACGTTGGCGCCCTCTATAATTCGGCCAAAATTCGAAAATTAAGACAAAAATCATTATTTAAAAAAAAATCATGCTATTATCTAATAAAGTTTCCGAGAAAAAAATTTCTAAAAATCATGCGTTTCTTGGCGTTCTAGACCGTACTAGTAGTACCTTAAACGAATTATGAGATTTTAGGAGCGTGTCGACAAATTTAATTTAATTTAAAATGCTACTCAAATTTATGTATAAAATACTTCACTTTATTAAATATTTAAATTTGATAATATTTATTGCAAAAGGAAGAACTTGACTGGCTGAATACGAATAGGAATATATAAACCAAAATATGTAAAATGATAGGTTGATCTGTGATGCTCGGGATTATTTATTTGGATTTCAATTTTAAATATTTGAGATAACAGGCGGTTGGATTGTAGACTCCTACAAGATCATGGATGGAAAGATGCGTTTACTGTCACTAACTGTTACTAATGGTAAAACTTTGGGTGGTGCTTTAACCGAGGTCTTGCGTATACCTTGTGTAGCTTTATGGAGGGCATATTTTCGAAAACCCCATGCTGAATTTTTGAAACTTGTTAATTAACATTTCTTTAATACTATTTAAACGTACAAAATAATTATTTGTCTTTTATTATAAAAAATAGTAATAAAATTACCCTTCATACAAATGTTAAAAAATCCTATTCGAAAATTTCGTTTTTCTCGAACACGGCTGCTTTTTTGTTTCTCTTAATTTGAACGATATAATGACATAACTTACCATTAAAAGCTTCTTTTTTTATTTTTGACTTTCTCATTACTTAAATAACGAATCAAATTTATTGTTTTTTTACAGAAGCTTCTACAAAAAGTAAAAGTAAAGAGTTCTTCACAAAATTTATATTTGAAAATCAATTGAAAAAAATGTTTTATAATTTTTTGACCTTTTTTGTTTTACAAAAATTGAGAATAATGTTTAGTTTATTGTACAGGCTAAAAGTAGAATTATTTTTCTTATTTTTAAATTTACTTTTGAATTTTGTCATTTTATTTTCAATCCCCTGCAGTTAGGTAAAATCATTCTAGTATAAAATTTAAAAGAAGAAAAAATTGAGTTTTCAATGTGCATCTAAAGTTATTCCAAGGTATTTGTCTGTATTGGCGTATTTACCGTTGATAAAATTGTGAACATTATTTAGTTTTTTTTTTTGTACAGTTTATATGCTTCGATTTGATTTTTTTTTTAGATTTTAAACGCCATCATTGCGTTTAATCTTTAACTTTATCCACTGTATTTTGCAGTTTATCTGTAGCTATTTCCTTTTTTCGTGACCTTTTATTTAATTAAAAACATTATATAACAATTAGAAGAAAACAATATACTATTTTCTTTTGACGTAATTTTTCTGTTTACAAATATACCGGTACATATGGCCATAGAAACTGTTGATAAAAGTTGGAATACTAACAAAGAAAATACACAAATTAAAAAGAAACAATTTTTAGAACTTTTACATTTTTGTATAGTTGATGATAATTATTTACAATTTAATAAAACAACTTATCAGGAAAAACAAGGTGTACCTATGGGAAGTCCTTTATTCCCAATTTTAGCAGATATAGTTATGGAAATTTTACTTGATAACGTTTTAAAAAAACTATCGTATACACCAAAATTTATTAAGAAATATGTAGATGACTTATTTTTAATCATCAAATCAAATGAAGTTAATTTAACTTTAACAGCATTAAATTCCTTTCATCCCAAAATTAAATTTACATTTGAAGTTGAAAAACAAGGAATGCTTCCATATCGTGATGTTAAAGTTATAAGAAAAATATACATCTAATTTTTGATTGGTACAAAAAAACCAACATCTTCAAGCCGTTTGATAAATTTCAATTATAAACAACCCAAACTAGTAATATTATTAATACAGTACAAAATTTCATAAATAGAGTTCTAGACAATAGTGATATTATATTTCGACACATTGGTATTATAAAATAGATACAATGTACTCTAATTAATTTCCAAAATAAATAACTTAATCACTTATTAACAACTATTTCAATGGTGTCAGACGATCATCTCAAAATATAAATAAACAACAAAGAATATATAAAAGTGCTTTATACGTTCCAAATTTTTCAAACCGTTTGTTGAAAGCACCAATTAGAGATAAAGAAAAAACTAGAATAGCCTTTAAATCAACAAATACTCTTAAAATTCAGTTTTCTCAAAATTAAAAGATAAATTAGAAAAAGAAGAAAAATCAAATAATAGTCTACAAGATTAAATGTATAGATGATGGGTCAACATCATGCCCATCAATCTATGTAGGAACCTCAATGCAAAAACTTCGAAACCACAAAAGACTGCACTAGCTCTCTATTGCATAGAAGAAAATCACCGTCCTGATTTCAAAAACATAACAATTTTACAACCAGAACAGGGGCCAAATTACCGCATCAGTTATCGAGTAATACGAGTATTTGACTGAATTATGTGACTTTGGCATTACCGCTTACGTCAACTAGCAACCGTTTACTCTAATTTGACGTTTTCATTCGATCACTCATGGGACTCACTCACTCGTTCACTGATGCGATAATTTGGCCCCAGAATTACATTAACAGAATGTTACTAGAAACACCGAAAATAGTATTAATAGACGTTCAGATTGTGATAGACTTAGTAATATTTACGGTCAGTTTATTAATTTATCAAACCATATCTACGTAAACAAAACTCAACGATTAAATATGTACAAAAATAATATTTGAATTTATTTTCAAAATAAATTATTTGAAGTTTAACAATTCAGATAATTAAACTTCATTTTGCCTGAAATAAATTTTCAAACAAATTAAAAAATAAAAACAAAAGAGATAAGATATATACAACAAAGAAGAAACAAATTTAAAACGTCTTTTAAAGATTTAAAAAAATAACACGGAAACCAAAAACGAACAAACAAATAAAAAATATTTGTATTTTTTTAAAGTTGTAAGTATACTCTTTTAGAATTTTGATGTATTTAATATACAGGGTGATTGGCATAAGGTGTGACAAAAAGCTAGGGCGTGTAGGTTGGACTTAGACAAGAAAAAAATCGTATGGGAGGGGGGGGTCTATTTCCCCCCGTTTAGGCGGGAGGGGCAATTTAAGAAAAAAATCACTTAAAACAAAAAAAAAAATATTAAAAAATAACGGTGATACCTACAGAGTAATGCTATAGCATTTTGAAAAGCCAGAAATACATTCTTTAATTTTGTTTTTAAATAAAGTTGTTCGAGTGAATAGTTTTTGAAAAATTAATTTTCAAAATCAAAATTTTGAAAAAAAAAAATGACCAGGACCATATCCTTTTCATGAAATTTTCCATAACCAAATCGCAAAGTGGCTGCCCTATGTCATCGATATCCTCACGAATTTCATCTTTGAGGTCTTGAATCGACGCTGGGCTGTTGGCGTAGACCTTATCTTTCACGTGGCCCCAAAGGAAGAAGTCGCAAGGTGTTTAATCACAAGATCTCGGTGGCCAATTGTGATCACCTCTTCGAGAGATAACACGGTCCGGAAACTTTTCCCGTAAAAGATCGATGGTTTCATTGCTTGTGTGGCACGTAGCGCCGTCTTGTTGAAAGTAAACGTTGTCCAGATCAATACCATCCAATTCAGGCCATAAAAAATCATTAATCATCTCTCGATAGCGCAATCCATTGACCGTAACTGTTGCTCCAGCCTCATTTTCGAAAAAGTAAGGTCCAATGACCCCGCGGGACCATAAACCGCACCAAACAGTCACGCGTTGAGGATGGAGAGGCTTTTCAACAATAACTCTTGGGTTTTCCGAGCCCCAGATGCGACAGTTTTGCTTGTTGACGTAGCCTCCGAGGTGGAAATGGGCCTCATCAGTCAAGATGATTTTTCGATGAAATTCCGGATCATTTTCATGCATTTCAAGGACGCAATCAGCAAAGACACACACGGCCATTTGGCTGATGTTGTGTTCCATTATTAACGGCATACCTTCCTCTTTATAATGAAATAAACATCCGATCATTTATCTCCAAAAATGCCATTTTTCTTTGAATATCAAAATAACACCTCTTATTGGAAAACCCTTTATTAGTTTTTTATTCAATATTCAAAGCTCTTTTTAATTTTTGATCAAACACAAAAAACCGGATGTCAAAATGTTTTGTAGTTTTTGAGAAAATCAAAAATAACAAAAACTATTTTTGTTCTAAGAAAAGCCTTTTATTTTAGTTTTTACGTTTTTGGATTCTTATGTAGGTGAATATACGATTGAAAGGATTATCTTTCTTTTTACTATTCTTTTAATTATCGTCTTATAAGCATACAAAAATGTGACAAAGTACTGGATTAACCATATTTCACACATTTTTTCATTGAGAACACCTGCGTGAGAGCATTGGTTTAAAATTGACCTGCCACTTTTTTATTATGGTGGGGTCGGCTTGGCTTAGGTGCATTTACGAAAGAAAGGATTAACTTTAAATAAACAGTAATTATGTATTTTATCTAAATATGCATGTATTTATTATTTAAATTGATTTCAAGATTCAGGAACATTTTTGTTCTTATTTCGCAATTGCATTTTTCTGTCACTAGTTAGGGCGTGTAACGCTGCATTATTTAAAAAACATTCGCAGATCAATATTAATCCAATGCTCTCACGCAGGTGTTCTCAATGAAAAAATGTGTGAAATATGGTTAATCCAGTACTTTGTCACATTATCGTATGCTTATAAGACGATAATTAAAAGAATAGTAAAAAGAAAGTTAATCCTTTCAATCGTAAATTCACCTACATAAGAATCCAAAAACGTAAAAACTAAAATAAAAGGCTTTTCTTAGAACAAAAATAGTTTTTGTTATTTTTGATTTTCTCAAAAACTACAAAACATTTTGACATCCGGTTTTTTGTGTTTGATCAAAAATTAAAAAGAGCATTGAATATTGAATAAAAACATAATACTTAATTACGTAAAATTTTGAAAAAAAATTGTTTAAAAAAAAAATTCATTTTTTTTTTTCAAAATTTTGAATTTGAAAATTAATTTTTCAAAAACTATTCACTCGAACAACTTTATTTAAAAACAAAATTAAAGAATGTATTTCTGGCTTTTCAAAATGCCATAGCATTACTCTGTAGGTATCACCGTTATTTTCTAATAATTTTTTTTCTGTTTTAAGTGTTTTTTTTCTTAAATTGCCCCTCCCGCCTAAACGGGGGGAAATAGACCCCCCCCTCCCGTACGATTTTTTTCTTGTCTAAGTCCAACCTACACGCCCTAGCTTTTTGTCACACCTTATGCCAATCACCCTGTATATGTTTATATGTTTTAAATTATATTTCACTTAATAAATAGGTCTGAAGAAGGGTGTAACCACATCCGAAACGTCAGAAAATAAAAAAAAAAAACAAAAATTGACTTTAAGCCCACTTAAGGACACACATTGTTTATCTGTAGCCTTCGTAACGAATTTATCAGGCACCAATATCGTCGGCAAAGGTTGCCATGTTAGCGTTGATGTCCACTGGAATATCGCTAGTATATAATTAATACAGAGTTGGTCCTAGGACACTTGCTTGGGGTACATCGGCTTTAATTTTCTTTAGTCCTAAGTAATTTTGCTTGTGCCGTTTAGAGTACGGATTTCGTTTCATATCGTAGGATTTCAGTGTTTCGTAGTACTGCCTGGGATGGTCCTTATTCAGTATGTACTCAAGTCCCAAATTGCAAACCTTATCAAAAGCTTGAGCAACATGTAAAAATAGAGCTGAACATACTTATTTTTCTTTAAGTGCATTTGCTACTTGGTCTATCTATCGTGGAATGTTTATTTCTGAATCCAAACCGATGGTTCGGAATAAGTCTTCTTTCTTCTATTATTTTTCTAAGTCTTTTTAGGAGCAGTTTTTTGAAAACTTTTATCATAATTGGTATCTATAAGCTACATAGGTCTGTAGGATGTTACTTGGTAGCTTATCTTTTTTTTTAGATATAACAATGACTTCTGCAATTTTGCAGTGAGGTAGCACATATCTAAGCTTAAGGCATGCGTTTATAGGCGATATAATCTGAAAATTTTAAATATGAATATTTTTGTTGAATATATTTTCAGGTTCAGCTTTATTAAAAAATCTTCGACTTGTAATCCCGTCAACATATTATTTCTTCTTGATTTTAATTTTTAGAAAATTGAGTTATGGCCAGCTTACCGGTGCAAATATTCCTATTTGGGGTCGGTCGTCGTTGGTATCCATATTATCCAGTTCTGTTTTAAATAATGATGATGCCCAAAAACCATAGCAAAAAGTGACTTTCTCTGAATGCATTTCAATTTAGTGGATCTCGTGTGGATTAGGATCATTCCAAATTCGAAAATTTTGTTTGTTGGCGAACCCATTCATCCAGAAACGGCCTTAGTCACTAAATATGATTTTTCGACCGAAATTTACCAACTCGAAAGCCCAACTAGCCAACAAACGTCATTGTCTATAGACGTTAACTCTGAACTCCTGGCTCAGTTGAAGTTTTTACTAGTGTAGGCTTCCGTCGTGACTTAAAATTCGCTGTCTGCGAAAAGCCGAGTTCTTTTTGCCACTGACGTGGAATTGACACACACACACTCCGATATTTTCGGCATATCCAGCTATTCATTGACTTACGAGTATTGCAGGATTGTTCACTGAACCGATTCGAGTCATATCTATTAACCACATTACAAATAATCGACGATTTGGAAGGACGATTATGGCGACTGTAAATTCGGCAAAGCTCATGAAATGTTTCTTGAACAAAAGACCCATTTCTATATAATAATTTAATCAATTGTTGAACGCTATAACTCTCCATTTTAAATTGAAAGGACAGAATTTTATGGCCGCAAGCAACTGTCAAAGTTCAGAATTTTCTTTTAAATCAGAATAAAGTGCTAGAATTTATTCAAGTGTTTCAAACATTTGCAATAAATTTCCTGGTGTCTTATTTTTTACCTGCGACTTATAGATACTATAAGCCAAGTTATGCATTCCGAAAAAAAATAGAATTCGAGATTTTGATCAAAGTTGACATTACGATGATAGCAAAGACTAAAAAAAAGCTAGCTTATGGTTTGAAAAAAAAAATTTCCGAAAAATGGTTATTGAGGATACCCCCCATGGAATTCAATTCAATTTTTTTTTTTTCAAAACTCAATATTTCGAAAAGCCCATGCTAGATTTTTTTTAAAACTTGATAAATAAAAGTTTCTTAATAATAATAAAAGGTGCCCACCATACAAATGTTAAAAGATGGTTTTCAAGAATTTTAATTTTTCAATTAATTTGTATGATCTTTAATTTAATACAAATTTTTTTTTAATTAAGTTATTACAGATTGAACCTCTACCATAGAACCATTTTATGTAATTTTGAATTTCTCGTTATCGACATAACGGATTTTAATTAACTTTTTTATAGAGATGTTTCTAAAAAGTTTGAAAAACATTTCATTTCAAAACTTAAAAAAAAAAAATATGTTTGAATCTTTGGAAAAACAAGTTATTTTTTTTTTTGGAAAATTCGATATCTCAAAAACGATTCAGTATTTTTCTTAAAAATGTTTTAAAAATTTTGTATAAAAAGCTTATTTTCTTAAGAAACCACTACAAAGACTTATAATTTTTGTTCTTGCATAAATTCATATTTGTATAGCATTCTGTTTTTACCTATATAATAAATACGCAAATTTGATCCCTCCGGATCGGCCACTGGAAGAAACTGTTCCTAGGTAAGGTGATTAAGGAAACTGATCACGGTATAGATTCACCTTGTCTGCTAGACTCAGTCAGGTCTAATTTTATTTTTCGATCCTTCATAATCGAGAAATATTTCGACCCACCCTAATTCACAACATGTTCTTTGTTTATTTAATATCCCCCACATTTACCTACCTACCTGTTCCTATAAAAAAATCACATTTCCAGTAATAGCATTTCATCAGTTTCATAACCATTGACCGCATTTAACTTTCATAAATAAAAAAAAATATTTTTCCTTTAAATTTTCATTAAAAAAATGGTTGACTTTCATCATAAATTTATACCTATTATTAATAAAAAAAAATAATGCATTCATCTAGGGAATTCAACAACATTAAACGCAATGGCATTTTCAAATTAAATCGTAAATCCACATAAAGTCAAATCTATAATTGCAATTTATTTCTTAATTATTACAATATAATCAATCTCACCATTTGCAAAATATTGAACATGTACACTATATTCATGTAAATACAAACCTACAATATTCAAAATAAACGAGGTTTACCTTTTAGCAAATTACACTATAATAATAAATACAAGCGTGAAAAAAAAAAATATTATTATAAATTTTACCTACATTATGTTTACCTTCAAACAGATGTCACTTTCAATTTTATTCCTTTCATATATTTCCGTGTGCAAACATTGATAAATATTTTATTTTAAAACCAACAAAAGGATTATGTCTATAGTGATGATTTTAAGAATTTTCGTATCCGCATGCTTCATTCCCGAGAAATAATGACACTATTTAAGCCCAATTTGACCCTCTTAAAATTTTGATAATAGCTTAATTCGAACTTTGACATTGCTTCTAGGACAATGGCTTAAGTGTACAGAGTAGACACGCACAAAAACATCCATAAGCCCTCAAAATCGACACATAAATTTATATGATCGAATAAAAACAAAAAAAAAAGGACCAACCCATCAAAGTCGACCTTTGTGCTCTAGAAATATACCCGAGGAAAAAGAACAAAATCATAGCATAGCCACGAGAAGTGGCACTTCAATGAAATGAAAACGAAAACATTGTCAAATACACCAACAGCCCACCCCCGTCCCTCCATGAACACACACACACACACATACACAAATATTATTACTCGAAAAGGATATTTTTTGTTTTTGCTTTGCTTCTTCTTATCAGCGAGTCTATCGAAAAAACTCATCCGGTTGCGTTCATAAGCCACATCTCCACCTCCACCACACCAGACACAGGCGAGGCGGTCCTCCGCCCACTATTGTGCTCTTAATCAATCTGAAATAAAAGCTTCATTAAAGCTTTTGTTGTATAAAAACAAATGCGCGTCGAGCAAAAAAAGGACAAAGCAGAAAAAAAAGGAATTGAGAGCACAAAACAAACTAAGTGTGAAACAGCTCTGAGAGTTTTTTTTTTGTGTTCTATATCATATTTTCATTTTCTTTCGTCGTCATCGTCCAACTATGGTAGAGTAAGAGATGGCAAAAAATATTCGAAAAGGAAAAAAAAGTCCTTTTTCATGCTGAACGGATTATACCACAGACGAGGAGCAAAAAGGGCCACAGAAAAAGAAATTAGAAAGCAGCAACTGGGGTTTTTAAAAAGGCTGTCATAAAAAAGGGCTCTACTCTAGTATAGTAGGTACTTCTGATTCGAACGTCCGTCCGCTCATCTCTCTTCCTGACGCAAAAAGTTGAAATGGCAAAAAGTTAACCACGGAAAGGAAAACAGTTCCTTCATTTTTAACTTCACGTCCAGCAGATTCGCACGGTTCAAAGTCGTCATCGTCATCGTCTCATCGTCACGTCCCCTCAATAGACATTACTCTTTTTTTTCCCCTCTCTTCAATCTACATGCTCTTTTTTTTTTTTTTTGTTCTTCTCTTGTGAGTACCTAGGTGCCGAGGAATCTCAGCTTAAAGACTATTTTGTGTATCAATTAATCTTAGATAATGAGTTAGGACTTCCGTTGTTGGTAGGTACCTTGTGTCCTACAAGGATCTCCTAACGGAAGTAGGTATAGACTTTGAACAAAAATCACGTCCTATTATTCTTTTCTGAACCTACTTCTCTCATTCATATCGGATGGGAAAAACAATTATTTTTGTTTTCCGTGGGCCAGCTAAACGAACGCTTTTAACTCCCACACCCCTTCTCTATGATGGCGATACGGTCCAAATAGGGTGCCTCCATCGTTTTAATTTCCTCTAGCCCTTTTCTATTTAAAAAAAATTTAAGGCCGCCTGCAATGTGTTTTCTTTTAGATACTTTTACATGTGGAGAAGCGTGAGTAATGGCTATCCGTTTTTGGTTTTGTATTGAGTCCGGCATTTTATAAAGCGACCGTTGTCGACAGAGAGCGGGATGACGGTTGACAACATGTTCGAATAAATTTAAGTGGACCATAACGGAATGACAGATGATAAAAGAGCTTTTTTTTGCCCAAAAGCGATTTGATTTTTTTTTTGTGAGTAAGTGCCTCACTTTTATAAGGACTAAAGCGGAATTGAGGCTGACCTATGCGAAGAACGGGACTCTAGGTATGGCAAATTGTTTCGGTTATGGTATGGTGGCTACCAAACATACAAAAACAAAACGAATACACCATGTTGGCAAGCAGTCCTTAAAAGCACATCACAACATGGTACACACTATCATGACAGATGGCATCGGTAACGACATTCAATTTACCGTTGCTAAATAATATATATTTGAAGAGAGAATGAGTGATTGGCCGGCTCTGATACGATGATGGCTTATCGAACTTATATGTTCTGCATGGGGCTAGGGCCGGCCGGGGCTTTATATTTTAGCTCAGTTACAACGAAAATAAATATTCCAAAAAAAATAGAAAGGATATTTCTTTTGAAAAATCAGTGCGATTACAAAGTTACACATTTTGGATTATTTTGTTGTTTGGATTTAAAAAAAAAAAAAAAAGAAGATCGATCAAAATTGAGTGGCAGATTTGTTGATACAGTCACTTATAAAGCGACGTTTTATGATGTTTCAATAGAAATTTGACTTACATAAGTGACGGAAATTAATTTAGTTGGCATGATTGCGAAAATAGAGCTGCCAGGTAATTTAATTTTTGACAGGATTTCAACAATCAGATTTCAACTTGCAGTTTTTAGAACAAACTTTTAGGAATTGGTATAACTCTACACACCTAGAGAATTGTGTGACGAGATGAGAGATAAAGTTAATAATTTACGATAACTTTGTCAAAAAATTAATTTGTGGGAATTTAAAAAGAGAATGATGAACTATTAAATAAGTTAATTTAATAAGTCAAAGTGACCTGGTTCATATTTCCCTAATATGGAGAGAAGTAAAAGTAGTCTTTATAAGTCTTTATACCCAAAGCTGGTAAATGCTCCCACGTTACGCCCAAGGATCTTAGACCAATCAGCTTATCGTTATTTCTTCTTAAAACTCTGGAACGGTTGATTGATATTCATCAGCGTAGTGCTTTAGAAGGAAACCTTATTTCTACAGCACAACACGCTTATTGTACCTTGGTACGCTTACTTACTTACTTACTTAAGGTGGCGCTACAGTCCGGGGTGGACCAGGGCCTCAACAAACAAGCTTTTCCAGCTAGCTCGGTCCCTAGCTAGCTGTCTCCAGTTTCGCACGCCAAGTTGGTTGAGGTCCTCCCCCACTTGTGTGCGCCACCTGAGTCGCGGTCTTCCTCTACTTCGCCGTCCCTCGGGGTTTGATTCGAAGACTTTTCGGGCCGGAGCATTCGCGTCCATTCGCTCTACATGACCAAGCCATCTCAGTCGCTGGACTTTTATACGTTTGACTAGGTCAGTTTCACTGTACAGCCCGTACAGTTCGTGGTTAAATCTTCTCCTCCACTCCCCATCTATACAGACGGGACCAAAGATCACACGAAGAATTTTCCTCTCGAAACAGCCTAAAGCGCTCTCATCCACCTTCGACAAAGTCCATGTCTCTGCACCATAGACAAGGACCGGGATGATAAGGGTCTTATAGATGGACACTTTAGTTGCTCGAGAGAGGACTTTGCTACTCAATTGCCTTCTTACTCCAAAGAAACAGCGATTGACAAGAGTTATTCTCCGTTTGATTTCAGCACTGGTGTTGTTTTCAGAGTTTATAGCGGCGCCTAGTTATATGAAGTCCTTAAATACCTCAAAGTTATAGCTGTCTATGATGACGTTCTGTCCACGACGCACGTCGGAGATGTGTGTCCTTTCTTAATGACAACATATACTTGGTCTTGCCTTAATTTACCGCTAAGCACATCTTCTTCACTTCCGTCTCAATGCGCCACTAACATCACGCTTTGTTCTTCCAATAATGTCAATGTCGTCGGCGTATCCGAGTAATTGAACGGACTTTTGAAAGATTGTGCCTCTTGTGTTGACGCATGAGTTTTGCACTATTCTTTCAAGAACTATGTTGAAGAAGTCGCACGATAGAGCATCGCCTTGCCTAAAACCTTTTTTGACATCAAATGTATCGGTGAGATCTTTTCCGACCTTGATGGAGCAGCGTGCATTCTCCATCGTCATCCTGCACAAGCGGACAAGTTTGTCAGCGATGCCAAAACTAGACATTGCTCTATATAGTTCGCTCCTATAGATGCTATCGTACGCGGCTTTGAAATCGATGAAAAGGTGGTATGTGTCGATTTGTAGCTCCTGGGTTTTTTCCAAGATCTGCCGTAATGTGAATATTTGATCGATGGTGGACTTTCCTGGTCTAAAGCCGCACTGATATGGACCTATCAGGTTGTTGACGAAAGGCTTCAGACGTTCACATAATACGGCCGAAAGGATATTATACGCGATGTTCAGGAGACTTATGGCTCTGTAGTTGGCGCAGTTCAAAGGATCTCCTTTCTTGAGGATCGGACAAACAATGCTGAGATTCCATTCATCGGGCATGCTTTCTTCCGACCATATTTTGCAGATCAGTTGGTGCAAGCTCCCAACCAAGTCATCGCCTGCCGCTTTGAATAGTTCGGCAGCAAGGCCGTCAGCTCTAGCGGCTTTGTTGGACTTGAGCTTCGATATAGCTATCTTCACTTCGTCCAGGTCGGGTGGGCAGTATTGTTGGTCTACGTCGCCTAAGTCGAATGGTACTATCTCTATAGCAGCGGCATTCTCTTCTTCATCGCCATTATAAAGATTGGAGAAATGTTCTTTCCATATCCTCAGCATGGACTGCGGTTCTACTACGATGTTCCCATGATTATCCTTGCAGGCTTCGGCTCAGGAATTGTATCCTTGTGATGTTTCTTTTACCTTTTGGTAAAACTTCCGAACCTCATTCCTGCCATGGCATCCTTCTATTTCCTTGATCAAGCACTTCTCATGCTCCTTCTTTTTCTTCCTTAGAAGCCGGTGTTCTTCTCTCCTCTTCTGCTCGTAGAGCTCGCGAGCAGCTCTAGTCCTTCTTTGCAGCGCCGCTTTTTATGCGTTTTGTTTTGCTGCATGTGCTTGCCGGCACTCATCGTCAAACCAGGGGTTTCGTTGTGGTGGTCGTGTAAAACCCAGCACATCAGAGGCGGCATCTCTAATGGCTGCTTGGCAATGTTGCCACTGGTCCTCAATACTTGATGCTGGCGGCAAAGGACTTCTTAAGAGGTTGTTAGAAACTCGATCGGAAAAGGACCTTGCGATTGTAAGCCTCCAACGTCGAACTTCCTCGAAGTACTTCCTTGTTTTGGCTTGAGTCGGGATATCCGCAGCCGAACCTTGGCTACAACGAGGTAGTGGTCCGAGTCGATATTAATCCCTCGTTACGTGCGGACATCCTCTATACTGGATAAGTGCCTTGAATCGATCGCAATGTGGTCAAACTTGTTTACGGTTGATTGATCAGGAGATCGCCGTGTCCCTTTGTGAATATCCAGATGTTTGAACTGCGTACTGGCTACAAGAACGTCTCGCCCCACAGCGAAGTCAATCAGCCTGAATCCGTTATCGGAGCTGGTGTCGTGCAGGCTATATCTTCCAATTGTGTCTTCTCTTCGAGCTTGGCATTAAAATCTCCAAGGACAATTTTCATGTCATAACTAGGGCAGTATGTTTTGTCCAGGAGCTCGTAGAATATGTCTTTGGTGTCTTCATCTTTTTCCTCTGTTGGGGCATGCGCACAAATCAGGCTAATGTTGGCGAATTTGGCCTTGATGCGGATTGTCGTGAGGCGCTCGTTCACACAGTTGAAACTTAAGACCTTTTGCCTGAGCCTAGTTCCAACAACAAATCCGCATCCAAATAAACGCTGCTTTTGTTCTCTGTAGCAGTCGCCGTAGTAAATATTGTAGTCTTTTAATTTTCGTCTCCCCGGTCCGTCCCATCGCATCTGTTGGATGGCGGTAATATCTGCTTGTAACAGTTTAGGGCTTCCGCTAATTGTTCAACTATGGTCTATTAAAGGGACCTAACATTCCACGTACAGATCCGGTACGCACCACCGAATATTTCCTAAGCCACAAAGAGTACACTTTAGTTGCATTCCTAGATATAGAAGGCGCCTTCAACAATGTCCACAGCGCTGCAATATCGAAATGATTCAAAGTGATTGCATACTCTGACGATATTACCATATCCGTATCAGAAAATCATCCTCAAATTCTAATAGAACTGTTGCAAACCACTCTCAACAAGCTACCCAAATGGACAGATCGTTGTGGACTAGGTGTTAACCCACACAAGACTGAACTAGTCCTCTTCACAAGGAAATACAAAATTCCTCAACAAGACCTTCCATCGATCAAAAGTGATCAACTTACTTTCTCAGATGAAGCTAAATACTTGGGTCTTATTCTAGATAAAAAATTAAGTTGGAAACCTAATATACAGGAAAGAGTAAAAAAAGCCACGGTAGCTCTCTTTTCTTGTAAGAAAGCCGTAGGGAACAAATCCACAAATCACTCACTGGCTATATACGGCGGTCATTAGACCGATATTCACTTATGGTGGACAGCCTTAGATAAAGCGACAAATCGCGATAAACTAAGCAAAGTGCAACGTTCAGCGTGTATGTGCATCAGTGGAGCCCTTCGCTCGACACCTTCCGCTGCATAAGGCATACACCTCAACCTCAACATTCCTCGATATTTCAAGCAAACAATTAGCCGCGAGCACAGCCGTACGTCTTAAAGCCATTTTTCAATAGACCAATAACTCTATTGGCCACACCACCTTGTTGGTTTTCGATAAAAACTTTGAAGTCACCATTCCCTCAAGGTCAGCTTGGAAGAAGGGGCTTTGATAGAAAATGAGTCAGTGCATTTTTATACAGATGGAAAACGAAGTGGGTGGTGGAGTGTACTCAGGTGGGCTAAACGTTAGTCTCCGCCTACCAAACCATTGTAGCGTATTCCAAGCGGAAATTCTGGCGATAAAGGAAGTATTGTCTTGGCTTAAAGAAAACGTGATATCTGTTTCGGATATCCGCATCATCTCAGATAGTCAGGCTGCTTTAAAATCCCTCGCATCAGTCTCTTCAAACTCCATTACAGCCCAAGACTGTCGATCGTCTCTGATGGAGATGGCCAAATAGTTTAATATTCACCTTTTTTCAGAATTGGAACGGAAATGTTTATCTTGCCCGATAGTGTAAATATAGGTATGCCTATAGCTACTAGTAAACTTATACTGAAGCGAATTGCTCTGGAACAATCAAATACAAGATGGCTAAACACCAACACTTGTTTGGCGACCAAACGAATCTTGCCCAAACTAGGTTCGAAACGGTCAAATGGCTTATTTTTCCTCAGCAGATCTCAGATCAGCTCCGTAATAGGTGTCATAGCTGGAAACTGTCTTATAGGTAGACATGCCGCACGACTCGGTGTACTATCAAACGATTTCTGCAGCAGTTGCTTGGACGAGGAGGAAAAGGAAATATCACACCTTCTATGTACATGCCCTGCTCTCTCTTACAGACGCAAACTTCATCTAGGAGAATATTTCTATAATGAAATCATAAACGCAGACATTAAAAGTTTCCTTCGCTTCATCAGAAGCTCCAAAAGTTTTTAACTAATAGGAAACTTTTTTGTTTCCTATTAGATCGTGGTATCACAATGGACCTCTACTGGTCTTAGTGTGTCAGAAGCTTAAATGACAGCCACTTTAACCTAACCTTAACCTAACCTAAGTCAAAGTGACCAGGAGTAAAGACAAAAATCCGACAGAAGGAATTTCCAGTAATTTGTCAAGAACGTCAAAAATAATTATCATCTTCGGTTCCAATGCTCATCTAAAACGAACATCCTATGACTAGCTCTTCACATAAGGCAAACGTACTTGAAGCTAGCTCTATGTTGTCAAATAGCAACACTTCTGTACTTGAGAAAGTACATTCAATTGGACAAAAGCATATTTCCGTAAGAGCCCTTCAAGATCTTGACATAAACAAATCCGCTGGTCCTGATGGTAAGCCCTCCATTCTCCATGTTTTTCATAGCTTGCAAAACCATTGCGTAAGCTTTTCTGTCGCTCAAACTGTTCTAGAATCTTTCCAAGAAGATGGATAACAGCATATTATGTTAAGCCTGTTTCTAAAAAAAAATGTGATCCAACCTCCCCCTGCTCCTATCGACCAACTGCACTGCCGTCCCTTCTTTCCAAGGTCACGGAATCACTGATCAATCATCAACTCAATTATTTCTAAGATCGAAAGCTTCTGAATTACCACCAATACGGCTTTCGCAGTAATCGTCCCCTTGTTGATCTGATGGCATATCTCACCAAACAGTGGAAAGGATCTTTACAATGATTTGGAGAAAGTAAGATTTTTGCGCTTGATATTTCTAAGGCATTTGGTAGACTTTAGTACTAGCCTATTTAATCGAAAATGCTTATGTTTGGTTTCAATGAAACCTTTATTCTTTGGCTTAGAAACTACCTTTTAGATCGTTTAATACATCTTGCATTGGTCAGTTTCAAGTCTGATCTTCAGAAAATAATTGCTGGTATTCCGCAGGGTTCCGTTTTGCCTCCGGCTCTTTTTCTTATTTTTATAATTAATCTCTTGTCAGAAACTTCTTTTACACTTCATTGGTTTTCATACTCGTTCTCAAATATTCCGGTCTATCTCCTTCGGAGTTAAAATTGTAACAGTACCGTTTAATAAGCTTATTAAGCTCCAATCTTTACAGCAGTGCTAAATGGGATATACAAAATCATGTGGAGTTTAATGATTGAAAACTTAATGCCGTCTATTGTCGTTGAAGCAGAATGTACCCCCTTATGCCGTTGTTCTTGAATGGCATCGAAGAAGCCAAAAAGCTCTCACTCGTTGGTATGTGTGTCAACGACGATTTTGGTGGGAATGACCACATTTTCGAGACCGCCGTAAACGCTGCTAAATGCTTGGGATTTCTCTATTGGTGTTATACAATTTTCACCCCACTGACTCGGCTACAATGTATAAGGTGAAGGTGCTTATACGTCCTTAACTCTAGTATAACTCGCAGTTTTGCACAGGACGTGCTTCTCTTCATTCACCAGATAGAATCCAGAACAGAGAGTTAAGATTGAGCGGAACTACAACTATCATGGAATCAGTCTAATCTCTTGCAAACCGTCGGAATGTTTTATGGCTTCTTTCACAATCAATGGTTCCTCGATTTAGCCAGTTGCATTCCTCTCCTAAATCAATTCATCCCTCAGACCCGTTTCCCTAGACCCCCTCGTCAGTTCATCCTCTGGTCTTATTTTGAACGTACCTTTAAATACAGAGATTCGTTTCCATTATGCATGGAATATGACATCCCTTAAATGCCTGCCTCGGCTTTTTACAATGGCACGGATCCGACTGGTTCAGATTTCAATGACCTGTCCGAGTATAAAGGGCTGAATTTCAGCAATGGCCCTTGGCACCTTGGTGGCCAATTTCTTTCACCTCTTCGAGAGATAACCTTACCCTCAAACCGTTTATCCGGAATGTCAATCGCCGCCATCCTTCTGGAAACACATGTCGTGTTGGTCCATACGGTTCAATTTGGGCCATAAGAAATTGGTTATCATCGTTCTGTAGTGCATGCCATTGACTAAGGTACGGACCAGTCCGAAATTCACACCAAACGGTAGGTTTTTGAGGATGCATTGTCACCTGGTGAGCTTCGTGTGGGTTGGTGTCGTCTAATATACGGCAATATTGCTTGTTAACACAACCATTCATCCAAAAATGCGGCTCGTATCGCTTAAGATGATATTTTAGTCAAAGTGTTGGTCCTCTTTCAAACGCTTCGAAGCATGTCCAGTCAGTGAAAAAATGGTGTTGTCTATGGTCATGAACTTTGAGCTCTTGGGTCAGTTGGATCATGTACTGGTGTATGCTCAAGACCCGATGCAAATTTCGTCAAATTGAAGTCTGCGAATCATGTTTTTTTTGTATTTCATATGGACGTTCTGTTCAATCATTTGTAACTTGCCATGGTGGTTTGGCATTAGTAACTGAATAAACAACACATTTCACATATGTTACCAAAACAATATGGCCGCCACACGCTGCCAAAATTTAACTATAGAACTACAAAAGGTCAAAGTAACATCATTTAAAAAAAATACGTTTCAACAAAATTATCAGATTCAAAATTTTAACGTTTAGATTCTTTGAAGAATTAATTTCTTGTCTCAGTTTGGATCGTGATGAATTTTAATTCTCCTATATGGGAGCTACAGGTTTTTCTACGACTTAGACCTGAAGTTGGATAATACCTGATCACTTCTTAACGGCTCAAATCTTTACCTTTAGTCTTATACCGGAAAAAATTAAAGTTATTCCAATTATTAAACCTTTTTACCAACCAGGGGCCGCTCGGCGTAGCTAATATGAGATTATGTTGAATTAAGTTTAATCATTGTGTGTATTGTGCTGTACTTTTTACGTTTTTCCCAATTTTTTCTTAACCTTGTTTGATATCAACCAATACCTTACATCTTAAATACTTAACCACCTTAACGTCCTGAACCATAAAAGTAATTACGTGTGACCTAATTTTGTGTTTTATTTATTCAGAAGAGTTTTCCTCTTCATGAGAATAAAAATCACTCATACGCCACAGTGTACAAATAAAATTAGTTTTATTATTATCGATTGAGTGTTTGCATAGCTACTTTAAAAAATGTCTGTATATATTTATTAAATTAACAATTCAATAAAAAATCCAATTAAAAGTTAAAATTTGTTTAACTAGAAATGAGCACCAATTATGCCACTGAAAATCACACCTCAAACAAATGGAACATAATATATGTTTATTTTCGCAATTAAATATTATTTTGTATTTTTTTTTGTAACACGTAACACGCGTATGGAAGTAGATATCGTCCTAGTCATATTGATAACTCAGATTGGTATCACATATCGAAATATTTACTTCGAAAACAATGAAGGAGCATTTTTTGAATGTCGTACATTTATATAGGACTACTATGGATATGGATAATGGCTCCCATTGAACTACAAGTAAAAATAAATTGGAAACTTTACCGAGTTTTGGTATAATGTTCGACCTCCTTGGGTGATAATTTTTGTTATTGATTATTCTTTAAATAAATTTTGAGTTGTAAGTATACCCACCCGAAACACATATTTTTTAAACATTTGGAATAGAAAAAAAATGGCAGTAAATTAGATCTATTAGGATATAGTATGGCAATTCCTTTCCTTAACCTCCACTTGAGCAATCATCCCCCCTACCAGGCCCGTAGGAAGATGTGGCTCCTTGCAACGTCTTGTAGATGAGTTTGATATGTCAGTGTTTGGTGTATATGTTCATTTGTTTGGTCGTTAGTTAAGTCGAAGAGGCTGTTTCCATACCAAAGAAGATTTTCTCAAATCTTAGGCAGAGGTGGCCCATCAACTTACTGATGCTCGTGTTCAACGTAGGAGTGGCAATCGCAGGTGTATAGGCGAGTGCCCATTCTCCGTTGGTGCTGCTCCTACAATGAACACGTCGTTAAGTCGCTTTCGTTCGTACTACACTATCGTACTGTAGTTGAAGGCGGTTTTTTTAGAGTTCAGGAATTCTCAAGCCATTTGGTATCGTTAACGAATTTTAATAAATTTTTTGCTTGGAATGTGAGAGAGCTCCTCCAAGTCGCTGAAGAAGATAATGATATGTTCATATGACACAGAAAATTCATGAAGCGCTGTGAACAAGGGTTGAGCAGAAAATTTTCTATTTGGGTTGTAACTAACACCTAAGAGGCACTTAGTATTCCCATCGGCTATCTCCACAAACAGAAAATCTATACCACTATCTTCTGATTTTTTTTAGGACTCTACAAGAAAGAGAAGCTTTGCAATAGAGTGCAACTCCACCCCCAATAGTGACGGTAGATGTCTGTTTCATAGATGATATAGCGCAGGGCAGTGACACAGGTAGTGAGGAGTGTCCACATGTATCTCCTCGTCTCCGCATCTCTGCGTAAGTCGTCCATACTGAGTTTCTTTTTCTTGTGGTAATCGAGTTGGTTTTGACCTGTGATAATGCTCACGAGAAGAGAAAGAGACTTTATTAAGTTGGATGATAACATCGGCCTTTTGTTTACTGAAACTAGGCTATAATTTTCTAGTTGTAATACAGGAATCGAGAGTTCCATCTGTTTTTGTTTTATATTAAACGCGCACTGAAGGGGTTATGAATACCCTTATAATGATAAACACAGTGCGAGGAAAGTAGGATAGGATTGGAAAGGACATACACTTAATTACCTGTTTAAGATTACAGGGTGGCACTTGAACTGTTGTATCTGCTTGATTAGGATCAAGTGTTGATCCTTTTCTTGCCAGCTCGTCAGCGCTTTCATTTCCTGGGACACCACTGTGACCAGGCAGCAGAGTCTAATGTTGTGCTGTGTACCAAGAACCCTAAGCTCTTTGCAACAGCAAGTTACAAGCTTCGATTTGATTTGATTTGAATTTTGTTTGCATAAATATCAATCTTGTCATTCAATTTTTTTCTATATCTTAGAAAATATTTTTTTTTTCAAAAACTGTTCAACAGAATTTTTCAAAAATTTAAAAAAAAATTTTAATTCTTAAAACTAAAAAATGTTTACAAAAAATGGTTATTAATAGCACACCCCATAAAACAATGTTGTGTTGTTTTCGATTTTCTCAAAAACGGAACAAGTCAATTTGGTCAATTTGATTGAATTTTATGCTAAAGCTTCTTAAAAATTCGAACAGTATGGCGGTTTCAAATTAATATTTTTTTTTTGTTTTTTTCTTTTTAAAAGCCTATATGTATCTACATATTAAGAAAATTGATATTTTCTTAATGCTATCTACAAGTCGTATAAAAATATTTTTATATTATCTGAAAATAACGGTACCCATTATACATACATAAGTATAATCCTACTTTTCACGAAATGGCACCTACAATTTTTTCTCTTCCTTAATTTCTACGATGTATACTTAAATACAATAAATTGAATTAAGATATTACCGATTGGACCTACCAAAGAACGATTTCCGGCATGACGGATTTTAATGAAATTTTGTATACCGAAGTTTCAAACATTTTTAAGGAGCATTGCATTTCAAAACTTAAACAAAAATATTTATTTTAAATTCATTTTTTTTTTTTTTTTGAAAATTTTATATTTCAAAAACGGCTCAATGATTCTTTTGTGAGATTTTAAGTTCTATTTACATATAATAAAAATTTTAAATTTCCGTCCAAATTTGTTTCTTAATATTTTATCCAATTACCATCGATTTTTAAAATTCTAAACATCTTAACCCTGCAGTCGTCGCACACCAAAAAGTTTCATCAGTCGTCGCGCGGATTACATATGTTATCAATTTTAAAATTAGATTAAAACCAGTATGCTTTAATTTTTTCAAATTTATTTTGCTGGATATAATGCAATTACATGTTATTTAAAGTAAAAAAATATAATATAAATTATAAATTATTTCTTAATACAAAAAAAAAAAATACAAAAAAAAAAAAATAAATTAAAAAATTAAAAATTTCAGCTTTCTTGGATAAAAAAAGAACTTTACTTTCAAATTCAAGTCGATTCTTAAATAAACTTAAAATCTCTAAACTAATTATTGATTTCTTTTCTAAGCATGATGAACATATGTACATATGTATCAGGAATGGTCAGGACAAACGATTTTTTTCATGCGGTACAAAAACAGCTTGACAAAACTACCTAGACCAGTCGTCGCGCGGATTAAAATAGTAATCCACTCATCTTCACAAAGCTCTCGTGACACAACCACACACGATCGCGACTCGCGATTCACTGAGCGCAGGCGCGTAAGTAAGTACTAAAAGAGACAACAAATCTCCACCACCACTAGTTTTTTGGAAATTCTCAATTTTGCATTAGTGGATTACAATAGTAATCCGCGCGACGACTGCAGGGTTAAGGATAAGATCAAGTTCGTACGATCCAGTGGGGCATATTATTTTTTGGTTTCTTCCTCTTTGCGAAGGGTCGACCATCCCCATTTTTCATGAAGAAGTGCTTTTTAACCTAATCGTTCGGACTAGGCATAAAGTTGTTTAAACTTACTATGACTTACCACTCTCAGCTATTACTATGTGCGAATTGTTAGCAGGAATAGATGGGTGCTAGCCAAACTCGAACGCCTTAGAAAAGAAGACTCTTTGAAGATTAATCACATTTTTTCGATACAAGAGGCAGTACCCGTGAACAAATCTGTTTTATAGTCAGTTGACAACGGCTAGGAAACTCTTCCAGACGGTTTAAAAGAACCAACACGGGGATACTACTAAAATATTACTGACTTCAAAATTGTCACTCAAAAAAAAGTTTAGTGTGATCCTTTTTTACACAGACTGAGGTAGACTTGGTGTTCAGCGTATTCTCGGTAAAAGCAAATAAAATGCGGGCTAAGATGGAAAGAACTCTGAACCTTTACCGGTTTTTCTAATAATAAATCTTTATTATGTTTATGTATACATATGTAAATAGATCTAAATAGGTCTTACAAATTCAAGTTTAACTTAAAATAAATAACAGGTTACTTCATATAGGTGCAAAGCTGTTGGTATTGAGTTACAAGAGTAGACTCAGCCCAGGATATTTATTCAGAAAGAGTGAACCATTGATAAATCGGGAGCAATCTGATTCGTGCCCACCAGGGTAAAAAAAGAAAGATTTAAATAAAAAAAGGTTTTAGCGCTTTGCCAATACACGAAGTGCAATGTGCCCTAGAAAAGAAACTTTAAGCGACCCCTGATGCTAATCAACAGGTTTCAGCTGGAAATTCCAACTCCACACTGAATTCGAGTCCATTAGCTCCTTATTTAGTGATGAATTTTACTTGCTAAGTAAAATTTGGTGCACAAATGCAGTGTGAACTCTAAAGATGAATGTCCAAAATACATGGAATTAGAAAATAATTTTGTTGTGTAATCACGTTGACTCAGTCGGTGCTAGATTGAATTCATTTGTTAAAGGTGAAGACAAGTTGTGGGCCTGTGCTCTTAGTTTGTATAAATGAGGATTATGTGGTCAGTGGTAGTTTCATGAAATTTAAGACAAAAGTTACCATTGGCTTTTATGAGGCTAAATCTGTTAAGCAACATTATTTTAATTGTCAAAAAAATTTATATTAATTTATAACACTGTAGACTGAATTCTCAGATATCAGATTGTCACAACTTTACATTTCACTTAAGGCTAAAATATTTGGTCTATACCTAACAAAGCTGAGGAATACAGCAAAAAAGTTCTTCTAATTATTTTTTTTTCTTACCGCAAAGATGGGAGAAATGCTTTATTTTTTGGCCTTAACCATCCTCGGGTGTCGGACTCGTTTTCATCTTGCTTATCGACCAAAATTACTCCAAGCTCTTTTTGGCGTGTGACGTACTACCGCCCCCCCCCCCCTGTAACTATAATCTACCTGAAAATTACCCATTATATACAAACATTTAATCACAATTTTATTAATACTAAATGTTTTCATAATTTAGAATATTGACTTCGAAATTTAAGCGAAGCAACGCAAGCACGGACTAACTAGTTTCGAATGAGTTTTTTGACTATGGAATTTATTTGTAATACTATTTTTGTACTCTAAATATTATGACTGTTGAAATATCTAGCAAGTCTTACATTCCATATCGAAAGTTTTAATTCTGAAATTCATAAAATACGAGTAAATACTAGTGTGCCTCAGGGTTCCGTTTAGTATCTGAACCTTTTATCTTTTATTTTTTTAATATTTCTATGCAAAATGGAATTGAATATACTTAAATGTTTTGTAGACGAGAATGACATTGGCCGGAAAAGTTGTGTGAATGTGGATCTACAACATCAGGTTGCAAAAATCTAATTTATTTCAAACCTTTCGAGTCTTAAATTACATTATGTTTACAAACAAAACTCTCTTTATTCAAATTAAAGGTTCTTATATAATGTTTGTAAAATTTCATTAATCACATTAATTAGTGAAGTTACTCAAATCAGTCTGACTTTTCGGTGTAATCAATTTTCGTCTCATCTGAAACGGTGCTTAAAAAACTGTCTTAACTCAAAAATCACTTTTTATTTTGTTAAGACAGTCAACGCAAAAAGACCCATTGGAGCTTAGACTGTTTGAGACAAGAAGCAATTCGAGTATTGCGAAAAGTTCAGATTATACAGGAATATCACAGAAAGGTGCTTCTATTAAGCCTAGAGTATTAATTATTAAGAAGAAAGCTTCCTAAAAGTTTCCAAATCAAACTCACTGATGTTCATTGTTCACTGAATTCGGCCCTTAATTAAAAAGTTTTAAATAAATAAATGAATTTACACAAACAAAAATTCTGTGTTTTCGAAACAAAGCTGTATGCCCTTAAGCCAGCCAAAGCTCTATTTGAGGTTAAATTTTCATCAGACCAGAACTACGCCAATCTAAATATTTTTGCCTAGCATAATTGCTTAAATAATCGCCCAAGTTAGTCAGTGTAATTTTAAATCCTATTCCACCTGAATATTAAAAGGCTACTAGTTGTTTGTTTTTTTTTTTTTTGTTTTAACCCTTAAAAATAAACACTTCCAAGGGTGCCCAAATTCATCTGTATTCCTCATTACTTTTTACAATAATAACTCAAAAATTACCCTCATAACCGTCAATGAATATTTTAAATGACCACTCCGCCGATAACCCAAAAGGTTACACTAAATTCCCTACACGCAGGGACAAACATTCAAACCACAATATTCCATTAAAAGACCTGCAACATCACAACAGGAATAAGTTAACAAAACAAAAAAATGCAAATAAAAAAAAAAGAAGGAAAAACATCTGTCCTTAGCCTCGTCCTTGCCAGATTATGACTAAATCATGTCAATGTGTAAATAAACAGAACTTATTTTAATTACCATAATGTTAATTTTAAGCCCACCCCATTAAGTGTTCAAGTGTACCTTCTCCCTGTCTGACAGAAGGAAATAAGTGGGTACTAACTTGACACTGGGGAAAAACCTAAAGCCACCACACCGGCCAGCCGGACTAGTTGTGAAATTCATTAGATATTTTTGACATATCAGCCCTATTCCAACGGAATACCATTTAGAATAAAAAAAAATATTTATGTGTCCAGTCGATGTCCAAAAATTATGATGTTTTAAATCTTTTGGCACTCTCTTTGTTGAGAGACAAAAAAAAAGAGAAAGAAGCTGTAAAGTTCCTCTTATACAAGAGCTTTCGGCTCAACACATATCTCGTTCTCCTACTGCCAAAAATGTGCCCAAATAAAAATAAAATTTCGTTAAGGATAACAACAAAACATCAAATTTACAGGACTTCTTCGATTGAAGCTTTTGGCTCAGAAGCTCCCGAAAGCTTACCTAAAAAATAACATCACATGCGCCAAACGGCAACGGGCTACATGTAAACTCCACTTGGTCGGGTTACGGGCGTATACCAGTCCTTAGCGAATACTCGTCGAAAGCTGGCTAAACTATCGCGAGTTACCGTTAGAAGTTCGTATGTTTTCTGTGTACATTTCTATGGAACGATTATCGTTTTTTTTTCCCTAAAATAAAAATATAAAAAAAAAACCTTAACGACACATTGTAACGTATACATGACTACGAGTACATATGTATATGAAATTCAATTGCCCTCGAAATAAATCGTCCTTTTTCGGTAATATAGTTCCGCTGCTGTATATCGTTAACCTAAATCCGCGTATGACCTACGACACTGGGGCATCATCATGATGTGTGTTTGTGTACCAAGACGAATGTTTTGAAAAAGAATCAAAAAATCAAAATGGCAACACAATAATTGTGAGAGAAATCGCGCAAGGATAACATATCTGTCTGTACAAAAAATAATAATGAATGTGTGTGCCAGATAAAAAAAAAAATCAAGTATATTCGTCTTCTAGGTATCATCCCGACGATAAGCCAGAGAGACCGAAGGTATTTTGATTCTGATTAACTTAGAGAAGGGTTACACGACACCCTACTTTGAAGGACCATTTGCGCCTCCTAGGTCGTTAATTTACCCTTAACACACATCAAAATTTCTTTTATCTTTTAATCACCCTTGTGATATGTAAACATCCTTACACAGCGCGATAACTTCATCACCGTTAACGCCGTCGCCGTCGTCGTGTGTTTGTGTGTGTTAAATATTTTTTTTTTTTTTTTAACCAGGAATAGAGTTCCTGCTGTCCCTCGTGTTGGCCTTCAGTTCTGACAAAAACAAACGCGCCTAAGCCATAATATCCACCTAAGGATAAACGGTGTGGCGTAGATCTCTGTCAAGTGCACAACATCCTTCGAACATCATTTGTCATGTTCAGAGTCGCGTGTCCTGTTGGCTCTTGTTCTATCTGTGTGTGTTTGTTTTGAAATAAGATACGTACAAAAGAAAAATTACACATCCTTAACGACCTGATGTGATCATAATATTTATTGTATGTCCTGATTGCAGTGATTATGATGTGAGTTAATGGTCACGGATAGTTGATGATGTGTTTGAATATTTTTGAAATACCACACACAGGAGCTTTGTGAATTTAGTAATGTCCTTTTTCAACATATGATCGGCATACATATGTAAGTGTGAAAAATTTGTAAAAAAAAAGATGACACCATTTTGGTCTGCCTGTCAGGAAGCTGCTTACTGCTATTGATTTAAAAAAGAAAAATTAAATAAAATGTGCGTTGTGTTGTTTTTATACTTCTCCATAACAAACACTTAGAAACGAGTGTTGTCAAGTTTACCAGGAGCTTATTTTCTTGTGTGGTCTGTTATCCTTCGATGTTATACAGTTATCACATTGGTGTCATAAAAATAAATCTCGTAAAAATATAACCAGTGCATATATTAAGTGTTTAGAAAATTTTATTTTTATAGGACACTAAGGTCCTTAATATAAATTTGTGTCACATCATATTGACAGAGCTATAAAAATATTTGAATTAGTGTATGTGTGTTTTTTATTTTCCAAACATAATTTTCAAAATGGAAAAAATACACTTTGAGTGTAAAAATTAAATGACCCCTCAAGAATTTAGTGGAATAAACTTTACACCCAAAACCAAGGATGGTGGATTAACCGAATGTTGAAAAGTGTAAGTATCCTTTTATAGGTTAGGTTTTAAAATATTTAATAAAATGTGTAGATTTATGTGTGGGTTGGCACAGGATATTAAAATTAAGGAAAAAAAAATTAATATTGTCCTTTTTGTTTGCGATTGAACAACAACAAAAACTCTATTCAAATTGAATGCCCAAAGTTTTGGGATACTTTGTGGCTTACTTACTTTTGTGTAGTTTTTTTTTTTTTTTTTGGAACGAGATAAGTAGGTAATCCTTTTTCAATCTTGAAGGCTTTAACGAACAAAGCAAGTAGAAATGTGTTGGTGTGGATTGAATCCAAAGAAATGCAGACCCATAATATAAAAGGATTTCATTTTTCATTTCTATTTTTCATAATCATATTATTTAAAAAAGAGGGTTCCGTACCAACAAGTTTTAGGGTAGATTGATTAAAAAAAAATTTACTTTTCGACTTTTACTTTTGCTGATAGTAGTTTTTGATGAGTTTCCAAAATATTTCATTTTATTTAATTTTTATATTTTTCCTACTAGCTGTCCCGAAAATCGTTGTCCTGTCCCAAAACCAGTCCTTTTTATTACAAAATTTGTTTTGAAATGTGTTTCAAGTACCTACGTTATTATTGTTTTTTAACTATAAATTTCATTTTCCATATAATTTTGTTTCTCACTTAATACCTATAATGCTGTTCTGATGAATAAATTAGTGCCCAATACAACGTAGAGAACCTCAACCTAGTCACTCACAACACTCAATCTTCCCTATATCTAAACTCAATCTTAGAATCTTAGGATGAAAATATAGGGTCCAGTAAAGAATTCCACATCCGTGTAGTGCGGTTAAAGAAAGAATCTCTGAATTCAACAGTATGTCCCATGTTGGTCTAAAGGGTAAACTGATGGACACTCCTTAAAGTGCTGTGAAGTATTATGGCTAAATAAAAGGGGAGGAATGCAATTTGCTGTTTCACTAGAACAGTTTTTATAAAAATATCGGTAAAATAATGAAAGACATAAAGAATTGCGGCGGTACCCGGAAGATTCAAAGGATTCTGTTATATCTCTATCACCCATCATTTTTTTTGATTCTATTTAAGAGACTCAAGTGAGTTATTGGAGCATTTGCCCAAATATGGGAATTTTTGCCGAGGTTTAGGCGAATATGAGCCTTATAGATTACAGCCAGATTAGAAGGCGTACAAAATTGCTTGCAACGTCGAAGGAATCCTAAGCACTTGGGAGTGTTTTTGGAGACTTCGAATATGTGATCATTGTGGTCTATGATGCACACACCCGGAATTCAAAGCTGTTCGGTTTCCTCGATGGCACTCGTGGATAGTGGCAAGGGAAGAGGATTTCGTTTTTACGACAAAAAACTCCACTGAGTTTTTGTAGCATTATATTCTGCGCGATTTTTTGTTCCCCATTTGACGATGCTACCGCGACCAGAATTTAATGAGCTTATCATACGTTGCCGTTCTAAATCCACATCCGAAGGACAAGTACGAGATTCTGGAAACAAATATGAAAAGCTGAGAGTACTGTCTTCAGCAAAACAATTTAGTAGACATAGACATAGAAATAGACAATTTTAGACTAGAAGGGAAAAAAAAGACATCTAAGTTGCAAAGTGTGTAGAGACTATTAGAATCTCTTTGAAAGGACCTTCCATATTCAGATTGAGGAGTCCACAGCGAGATAAGGCAAATCATATTGCAAGGGTTTGAGATGTCAAAGAAATTTTTAGGTACTTCCGAATATAGAGCAGATTGCAGTTATCATCATGAAACTGGGATTGATTGGTATCGCTTGTAAATTTGGTCCAGTTTTTCCTTGAGCTTTGCTATTAGGGTTTTCTGGTAGAAAAAAATACCTTTGAATAATAAAAACGTTGTAGCTTTTCGATTTGTATGTGTTCGCTAAAGCTCGACACCTGAATTGACCGGATTGATCTCAGCATCATGAATTTTAAATTTAATTGAGTGTTGGACTGACATATTTCTTAGCAGTACGGACCGCGTACCATTTATAAAGTTTTTTTGATGTTGCGAGTCGATTATGTAGATGCTCATTCCAAGATATATTGAAGTTAAAAACAATTCCCAGATATTTATATTGGTTTGACACTGTTACTTAAGTGCCATTACGTCTACGTAATCCTCTACGTCTACTTTCTCCATTTCGAAAAATTACTCCGATTTTTCGGGACTAACTTCAAGATTCCACTTGTTGCAATATATTATAAAGCTGTTTATTAGTTCTTGAAGATTTGAAGGGTTATCCGATAGAAGCATAATATCATCAGCATATAATACGGCATTAATTCCAAGATCTTCTATAATTATTTCAAGGGGTAGATTGTCATGTAGATCGTTTAAATATACAACAAAAAGCAAAGCTCTTAAGACGAAACCCTGCCTTTGTCGGAGAAGAAAGAATCGGATATATTTTTACAGCTGAAGTATTCATGTAAAGAGCCCTAATAATAATAACCATTTTTGAAAAAAATTCCTGCTGTAAAAAGTTCAGAGAATAACGCTTTAAGGTCAATAAAAAAGGCATAGAGCTTCTTCTTCTGATAAAGTTGAATTTGTATGAGACATGATAGATTACTCGTATATGGTAATCCTGGTCGACAGTAGAATAGTTAGATCTGTAAGCTGCTTGAAATTCATTACTGGTGTTATTATCTTCTAACCAAGTTGTCAAGAGAAGAGAGGCCTCTATAATTAGACACCACATTTGTATTTTCTTTCTGGAACAATGGATAAATAAATAATCGATTTTTGGAACTATGTAGAAACGGTTCCAATTTCAAATATTTAGACAAATAATTTATGGATCTCGATGATTAGATACGGATTGAAATGTTTGTAAAAATTCCATACCTTGGATTTTAGGTTCTTTTGAAATCGAAATCGAAGAAAAGGCTTTATCAAGATCAATGATGCGGTCGAACTGAGGTTCGGAGAAGACTTGCACTGATTATAGAATCACGTTATTTCATGTTAGCAGAATTGTAACTGTTTCTGCATGTATTAAGTTTAATCTTTCTAAATGCTATGAGGTTTTTAAACGCTTGTTACCAAAATTTTCTAAATGCGAATTTACTAGAATTTGGATGGGGATGAAAGTTAAGATTTATGAAGACAGAACTACAATCCGCAAAACACAAAACAGGAAGAATAATTAACTAAACGAATTAATTAAATAATCAAATAGTCGCAACGAGCCGGCGCGGCGTGCTAGAGAAAAAAAACTAATGACAACTGCCAAATCGATGGTAGGTGCGTTTTTTGATTTCGCAACAAGGAGCATATAAAAAAATGCTGGCCCATCAGCGATGGGAAGGGTTAAGCAAACTGTGGGCTTTATTAATTGGGGGATCGATAAAAAAGGATTAAAAAACTAATTAAAATCAATCAATTGAAGAATAGGATGTACCAAAATTAAAATGGGCGCCAGTATTTTTTTTGTTTCAGTTTTTAAATAAATAGGAAATTACAAACCTTTGAACCAATTAGCTGAAAAAGAAGTTCCTTTCCAAGAAAAATAAAATAAAATTTTAATTTTACCTGAAAAGGATTTAATCGAAGTTTTATTTTTAAATTATCTGGGAAACCTTTATGAGTATAGGTATAAAACCTAGAATTTTTTCAACAACAAGCAAAAATTTTACAAACCTATTTGGCAATAAGCAGAAGGCTAATTTCTCAAAAAACTATGCGCTGGAAAAGACAAATAAAACAAGAAGAATGGTCTTGTGCCACAACGGGACACAAAGAAAAATCACGTTGAGAAAATTCTCTAACAACAACGGAATCTTTAGAACGGTCGTGGGTCCCGCAATCTCGGGAAGACAAAAAGCGAAGCGAAAGCCTACTTGGGGTAAATTTAAAGTAACTTAATCGCCGCCAAACAAAATGAATAAAAGTTTTCTAAATACAACCGGTGCACTTAACAAGATATACTTGGCTTTTCTTTCCTTAGCGGATCCTGTCTCTTCCAGTCTCACCCTGGCTATATCTCCTCGTTCAGAATGCCACAAAACAATAGCACTTAACCTATATTTTTTTTCTAATATTCCCCAACTGGGAATTCCTCTGACAAACAAATTGACCACCAAATCCACAACCAATATTTCTTTTTCGACTCAATATTTTTTCGTTCTAAGCTTTTCTCGACTTAATTCTTTCGTAGATTTGTAAAAAGTTCCTCTCAAAAGGCGAACTTTTCTCATCCATTCGGCCACGACATATGTACATGTATGCCATCCTACTCTGACCTTTGGTCCGTGTTGGTATTCTGTCAAAGTCTAACTGCGACACCCGGCTTTTTCGCTGGGGTGCATGCCGCTGTCGAATCCAGCCACGCATATATGGTCTCTTTCAAATTGGTGATTTGAACACCAACCTTGGCTTAATGGACGAGTTCAGTTCTAATCCGTCAATTTCAAATGGTCTAAAAAGTTAAACGAAAAATTATTAAAGATCGCGAATAAAGTCCCCAGCCCAACCGGCCCAACTCAAAAACTTGAAGAAAGCATTCTGTTAGATGGGATCCCAAAAATTGGGCAGAAGGCCATACTAAATTTATGTTGGTGTGAACTTGAAATCACACATGCCGTTGAACATGGGTCAAAATCTTCATGTTTTTCAATCCTGTGTGGACCATCTGTCGCACACCCACATATCTTGCGGACCATCTGTCGCACACTGTGTCCCTGTGTGTTTTTTGACGTTGTGACTCATCCGTCACATATATGTATATGGGTTCTGGTGACCACCTGTCACTCAACTTTGTATTTCAGAACCGAAGACCTATTTTGATTGCTTTTCCAGAATGCTTAAGAGTAGGACTCTGGACGGTGGAAACCAGGTTTCAACTGAGCTCTACAGCATTTTGGAGCCGCAATAGAAAGGAAGGTTGAAAAATGGATTGGGGAAAATTGACTAGGTAGGTGAAACTTGTTGTGGTAAATTTTACCGCAACAAATAATAAAAACTTTGAATTGGGGTACCAACATTTTTTCTTAAAAAGCTTTAAAAAGTTTGTAAATAAAAGTTTTTTTTAAGAAACCACTAAAACGACTTAAAATTTTTGTTCTTGCATAAATTCATATTTGGATAGCATTATGTTTTTGTCTCTTACTACTAAAAGAATTTAAGAATTAATTTTATCATTATGAACAGTTTTCTCTAATAACATTCGTTTTTAAAATTCCTAGTCTATTACATAGGAGCAAGTTCGTGCGACCCAGTCGTGCATTTTATTTTAATATCGTGCTAGCTTCATATAACACTTCGACATTTGCAAACATCAAAAAAGGTTCGTGTACTTACTTTTTTACACGAAATGTCATTGTTTTAGGTGTGTTCAGAAGCAATTTATTAAAAAAATTCTTTTAGTACGATACTAGTTAGAAAATGTTTAAAATTATGAATAAGTTAGTCAACTACTATAAAGTTAGCAAATTGTTAAGTAGTATCATACTAATACCTAAAGAATAGGCTGTTTAAAATTTTGCGCCAATTTCTCCAGATGTATTAAATTTTTTAATTCTATATGCAATGAACTTGATCTCTCATTATAACAGATTGGAATTTAAAATACATAAAATTACAAAATATTGTAAATTAGCTTTAAGTTTTCCTATTTAATAAATATAAACTATAACTTGAATTTGTTAGTTATGTGTAAGATTTATATCGGTAGATGGATAAATAAATAAAATAAATAAATTGTATTTTTTGCCTTAATTGTTGGTCATGCAAAAATTTGGTTCTTTGAAAATGATCATTAACCCTAGTTTACATCCTGGGGTGTGATACATCCCAGACGACTTTTAAATGCTTGTAACTTTTTTGAAAATCAGATTTTCGACTTGGGATAAAAAATCAGTGAACAAAATTCTTTTTTCTGAATATTTTTCTTCTTTATTTTATCAAAGAGCTTCAACTTGATTTTTTGGAAATTTTGTGTGAAAAAAGGTCGTCCACACTTGCCTGGGGTGTGTTACACCCCAATGATCAAAATGTGAAATAAATAATTTTTTTTTAGTGTTTATTTTATTTTTCATGAATTATAAGTAAGTAAATTATAATTAATATTTCGATGCGTAACATTATTCTAGTATAGATGGAAGTTCTGGGAGACATTTTGTACAAACTGTATTGATGTGGCGATGACAGTGTATATTGAAAGTTGCAATGGATATCCAGTTGAAGCCACCAAAACTTGATACCATATTTAGCAGGTTTGCTTGGCATATATTGACGAAACTTACAGCGACCACGAAAGGCTTTCAATTGCTCGTCAATGGTCAGATTTTCGGTGGAATGTAATTTGATGTCAAGGTTTGATTCAATTCTTTCAAAAGGAATTCAACGGGCTGGAGAATGTTTTTTTTTGCGCCTGACTGTCCTCGACGGCCAATTGAATCATCGAATCGCAAAAATAAATTCAACTCCTCAAAACGTGTAAATGACATCACAGCGCGAAGAATTGTATGGCCAAAGGGTACGTAGACTGCCGGTGGTGACCATCTTTCATTGTTCCCATGTGAAGCAAAACCCTAAAGTATGCCTGCAGTTCATTCATATTTAAAGGCTTCCAATAACGTTGCTTTGTTCGCTTTGCATTTAATTTTCTGTAGACATCATTGACCTTTTCGTTTGTCCGTTTGATGATTTCGTTTCTCATATCCAGGTTAAAAATTCGATTAAAAATTTGGATAAGAGACGAGTGTTTCGAATTAATCGTAGGCCCACCAGTTTCACCAGGCTTGAAAACATTGCTTCCTTGAACACGAGACAGAGCTGCTATGTTAGAAATCAATATCTTCATACTTACTTTTTGATAAATTCCAAAGTTTTTTGCACTTCTCTACAAAATCGCTTTAAATGTTGCCGAACAATACACGTGTTCATAAACAGTAACAATTCCGATGTCAACTCGATTGAAAAAAAAAACGTAAACAATGCACCAGAACTTTAATTTAAACAATTAGATGCGTTTAAAACTGTTGGGGTGTAACACACCGCAGGCAAGAAAAGTAGTAAGTTTTTTGGGGCTGTAAACTAGGGTTAAAGGTCTTTCTAGCGTGTTTGAACTTATTCCGATTTTCCTTAGTACGGTTGGCTTTACAACATCGCATACTTACTTATCTGACCCTATTAACCTCTTAACAGCTCGAATCAAACTAGTAATGAGTTCTCTTTGGGTTTGAATTTCTTATTCCGAAAAAGAAAGACCAGTTAAAATTCCTGAAGAAATCATTGAGACCGTCCCAATTGGCTTTTTGGTATTGCCAAACGGTTTTCTTAGGAATTATTTCTCTAACTGGGTTATGTTGATATGAGCTAATGATCTAACGTAACCTATAGGTGATGATACACTTATAATGTAATTTTCAGGGTAAGAGGAAAGGAACAAGTCTAGAGTGCTGGCGGATTGACCTGTAACGCCAGGAACTCGATTAGGTTCATGATTCGTGAACGAGCTCAGTCAAGTAGCTTAACTCAATTAAAATCTCGACATATAAATTCCTTCGAGTGTTATCTGACCAAAATAGCGCACTTACGAATTGTGTACATTGAAAACGATTTTTCTGTGCAAAAAATGAGCAACAATTCCTTGGATAGAGTCAGATAGCGAATTTGTTAGAAGCCGAATTACTTTCCAAACTTGGGCTGCGATAAATATAACATAGCATGTATGAATGCTTATTAACTTTAAATTTAAACGACATGAAATTTAAGTTTACATTTAAAGACAATCTGTATTGCGGTTGAAGCTGTAAAGCAACATATTTTCGTAAATAAATGGCTAGCCATGGTGAGGGAAGAATAGAGGCACTAAGCTAGAGCCAGGCAGGCTAAATTCCGTGTTATCAGAATTTTCATCCACCTGGGCTTCGATAAGTACCAAAACTGCTGGCCTGTTTTTCGCAGTATGGACATATACAGCACAGACATTTTTCCTAAGCCCCCGAATGTTGCTACAACCAACTCTTAATTCACAGAACATAAAAAGAACAAACAATAAACTTGTTATGAAAAGTGTTTCTCATTTAAGCCGTTCGGATTCGGTGGAAAATTGTCCATTCCTGTCGACAACACGCATAATGTGAATGGTTAAGAGTTGATGGTCCCTAGGATCAGATTCTCTTTGAACTGTAGTGCTTCTAACCTACTCTATTTTGTGTTTGTTATTAGATTAAAACAAAAAGTTGCAAACAACAAATTGCCAGTAAATTACCCTAAACCGAACTTTTGTAAATATATCACTGAACCAAATTTGGTAGTCATATTGAAGAAAAAGTAGGTAGAATTGAAGAAAGGGTGATCAATATACGGTCAATGAAACCTATCCGTTGTTTTGAAGAAAATTTTGTTATATTGAAGAAATATTGTCATTTTGAAGAAATGCATAAAATTTTTCGTTATGGTGTTAAATCCACAAAATTTTGTGAAATTGATTAAATTTCATCCTTCTTTCTTGAAATTATATAAATAAAAATAAAGTTTTTTATTAACTGTTTGGTTTTTTTATTATTGTTGATTATTTTCGAGTTCTCTCCATTTTTTCCTTGTCTCCCTATATTCGATTCCTTATGTGATTTTTTGCTGGAACGAAAGAATTTTAAAAGTTTTTTTTTTTAAATTACCTCTGTGCTTCCACTGAAATTCGAACCCGAGTCCTCTCGCTTGCCGTGCTTGTGCTCTACCTATTGTGCCACTGTAATACATAAAATATCTTGTCTCAAAGTGCTACTCAAATATCTCTCTCGTGTTTTCGTTAAATCAAAAATTAACAAATTGTTTTCATAGATATGACAAAATTTCATTAGTTTGAATAAAATACTAAATCATTCATCATTTGAAGAAAGCTTATTCATTTTAAATATTCAGTCTTCAATATGAAGAAAAATACTATGAAAAATTGTTGATTTGAATAATTGATTCTTCAAAAATTAACAAAATATTTTCTTCAATATCACCTACGCGATTTGGTTCAGTGTAGATATATTATCTACGACGATAGCTATAGATATTTGCGTCAAAGAACTGATTTGATAAAACATCACACATTCAAACTTAATTGTAATTATTTCCTATTTCAGTTATAAATTTTAAATCCAATTTATTTGGTCTCTAATTTCATCGAGTGAATAGTTCAGCATTTAAATACGATTATAGCTATACAAAATACACGAATAGTGATACATATCTGGACTATTCACACTGTACTCATTATGTCAAGGCTATATGGAAGGTTTAAAATAGTTTAGCTGGTTGTTGCAGTATTTAATGTCAAATAGCAACAGCTATTATTATCTGGATAACCTTTTTTTTTATGGCATTATCAAAATATTTATTATATTTAAAATAGAAACAGCTTTCAATTACTATTTCGGTTTGGTTGGTTTTTTGTTTCAAAAAATCATTAACAAATATGACCTTATACCAAAATATCAGTAAAGCACATGCTTAAAACATGAAACAAATATTTGTTCTTTTTTTTTTTTTAATGAAAATTGAAGGGTTTGGGAGGGTTTTGTTTTTTATTCCCAGAGATACATATAACATCTGTTTCATAAGGATTTTATTTAAATTTTTAATTTGAGATTACCACTTTTTCACATTATACAAATATTTTGAGATAAATTCATTTTAAATATTCGTTATCAATTTGCTGAACTAATTGAAGTATGAAGTGATAATTATATTTAGGTTTTTTTTTTTTTTTTGGCTTAAGCCTTATGGCTATTTTTGTTTATGATTAACGAGAGGGTGAATTATTACTGAATCATCAGCTTTAACCCATTTCCGGCCGGCGGCACATAGGAGTATTTCGATAAAAAACCTGGACAAAATTATTTTTTGAAGTAAAACATTTTATTTTTGTTAGAAATGATTATTTATGCAATGTAAGACAAATTTCAGATATATTTCATACGGTATATAAATAAATTGAAAAAATAATGAAATTAATTAAACGCTTTTTTCCGACTCTTCATCTTCAATGTCTTCACTGTGCTCTGGGAAGAAGCATTTCTATAGTTTCCTTTGAAAACTTTTCTTTCGGCTTTGAAGACGATTTTCTGAGGCAACTTAAAAGTGGATCAGAACTCAAAAAGCAACCTATTGAGTATATCGAGGCTACAGTCTCTCCTTGAGAACTTCCTTGCATATTTTAGCCGGTAGAGTCTGTGTTTCAAAGTTTGTAATATATTTAGTAAAAATCATAACATTTTAAGATTGAAAAAGAAAAATTGAATTGTGTATATTCACCTAAAATGTTTATTTCTAGCTTCTGCTGCTTCTTCAGATAGCTGCCCAATTGGAAGCAGAGCGTTTTCAATTATGACACTTGCATGAACTAATATTTTATGCAATGTAGGAGTCATTGGATACCATGAGTACAACTCCACATAAAGTCTTGCAGTATCCATTGCAAACGACTCAAACTTCAATACATTAATTTTGTATCCACTTGAAAAACTTTCCAAAATTATTTAAAAACGAAATATCAAATTAAAATCAATTACCGTTATTTCAGAGGCAACTTCAGAGTTTTCAAAAAATCTTCTGCTCGTATTGCCGTCATTGGTGTTTCCAAAACCAGCTCGTGGGAAATCAACAATAAGACCAAGCCTATCTCTAAATTCTCTTTGAATTTTTCGTATTTGACATACATTTTTGTCATCCTCTGATCTTATTTGCCATTTTTTCAAAGGCAGTTTGTAGGACATACATATGTAAAAGGCTCTCAAAAAATCTAATACGAGCATGTAGAATTTAAAGTCCAAACTCAAGAGCTGTTACATAAATTTCATTTCTTTCCATGCTTAAATTATTAAAATCTTTTGAAGTCAATCCGCATATGTAGCACTTTTGAGTTGATGTAGTTTCAGTTATGGCATTACATATTTTTCCATCTACCATAGTGAAAATAAGGTATGTTTTACCTCAATACTAGAAAAAACTGTTTTGTTCAATAAACCAATCTTGTTTTTAATATAATTCACTTCACTTCTAGTAATGTCTGTGGTTTCTTTCACAAAATTTTTTCAGAATCGAGGAGAAGATAGAGTTGGATTTTGCCAAATGATTTTTGGGCCACAAACCAAGTGCAAAGGCACAAGTGAACTTTGGAAAATGAAAGCATCTGAATCAGAACTATCTTCGAATTTTTCTTTGTATTGGACTTGTTGGGACCCATCACACCCCCATTTAGCAATTAGCTCAAGGGATTGTCGCTCGGTTTCATTTAAAGTTTGTGTTACCTTACCTCCTGCAAACTCATTAGCAATCTAAGAGTGGTGTGGTCCATTAAATCCTGAAGATTGACCTCCGCCAAGGTTTCAGTCACAGTAAATGACTCTTCAACTGGATAACAAATTTTTTTACTTGTTGCTGCAATAATTTCATATTGTTTTCTGGATAGATTTGCTTCCACAAACATGGAAAGTGTTTCAAGTATGGGAAGTTTTTCGGTTTTTGCTTTGAGAGAAACGCTATAAGCTTTATATTTATTATTATTATTATTTATATTTCATCGCTCTTTGAGGAGTTTTCAAGATTTCCGTCAAAACTTTTGATGCCGTAGTTTTTCCCCGATTCTCTCAATTTCATTTGAGCTGCATAAGCCAGTTCCTCAGTTTGAGCAGTTTCTCTAATTGTTTCCGTTTTTTTTCTTTTACTCCTGTCACATAATTCTTCAAAAGATTTTTCGGGTCGCCCAGGTTTGGCACAAGACATGGAAATTGTGAAGATCCCTTCTAGCCACGATTTATTAATTTTTAAGAATGTAACTTTTCTGCGACTGGATTCAACCCATTTTTGTTTAAAATCATATAAAAGTTTAGAAACTTTAGCTTATAATTTTTAAGTTGGTCTTGTGAAAAACGACCAGAAAGTAAAAAGCTCTTAAGATAGTTAACTTTTTCATTTATATTGCTGTTACAATTTTCTTCCATAATATTGAATTGATAGTTTTTGGTCACAATTTTTGAACCTGATGAAGCTAATAGAAAAAATTGTTTGTCTTAGGTTTTTTAACTCTTATTATTGACTTATTGCACAAAAATTAAATACTCACGGTGTATTTCGACAGTAACAAGAAAGCGGCTCTCCAAATCACACAAAAAAAATTCACTTAAAACTATTGAATACATAAAACACATCATAATTTAAAAAAAAACGTATGGCGTATGAGTGTTTTTTTCTCATAGTGAAAATTTCATTCTCAAATAATTTTGTAAATCGCACAAGATCGCACGCAAATTATTCGAATTAGATTAAAACAATAGTCAAAGTTAACAAAAACCTATATTTCAAGAAAGAATGGCAGGGTATACTATAACAAAACACTTAGGCTTTAAAAACAAAACGTTAAAAATATCCACATGTGGCAGAGTATTTTCCCACTGTCATTTAAACAAACAAAAAAAATTTAATATTTCTGGAACTACTGTTTAATTATTATTTAATACCTGCAATTGAATTTTCCATTTAAAAAATTTATGTTGAAAAGCACACCCACTCACAATCACTCTCTAAAGAATACTCACCAAATAACCACAAATTACCAAAAAAATGCAACTAAATAAACAGTTGACTTTGAACTTGTTTTGTCAAGCCACACACCTTACAACAAAAAAAAGAAGTGCATCATATGAACCCATGTATATTTACCGTCCGCTTCGCATTGCATTTACTTCACAATGTTACTTTTTAGAAAATCGACTTTTGTCCAGGTTTTTGATCGAAATACTCCTATGTGCGGCGGTTATCAGTCCCAGTTAAGCTACGAGTATAACAACGAAATTTCATATTATTTTTATTTTTGGTCTAGTAAGAGGAAATCTAAAAAAGAGAAAATAAAATGCACAACTTTTGTTGCTTAAAATGTTTAAAAGTTCGAATAAATAAGCAAATAAATTTCAGGTCCAACAGTTCGTAGAAAACGGGGGCCGTCAAGTTATTTACTAGTGTCAACCATTTTGTTGTCGGCAGAAATGGCGGACACACAAATTTCTGCCGAATCCGAACGGTTAAGATGAGGGCATTTTTCACCGCAAGATTTGTCTTTGGACGATCTGAAACTCCTTCGCAAGAGACATTAGCTCAATAATAATAACTAGCGGACCCAGCTCTCGAAATTCGAGTGCCAATTTATTTATTTAATTCATTATCATTCAATAAAAGACAGAGAATTCATGATTTTTTAAAATTGTTGAATGCAATGAGAAGTACCTACTAAGCACTCAATCCTGGAGTCCAAAGGAAAACAGTTAATGGTAAACAAAATTTCAAACCTATACACATTTCTGACACGTTGCAGATTGGTTGTTGATGTTGTAGGCCGCAAAAACAATTGTTGGGTTGAATTGATGTTATTTGATGTATCAGAATCCGGTATGTTTAATGTGGATTTTTGGACGTTTCTTAATCCATCGACATAGTAGCCATCTTTTGATGGAATTTGACAGTTTATGACTTGACGAATAGAGGACGAATCCAGTTATGACGTACAAAGTGTATTTCGTACAAAATGTCAGCCGAAAGCCCTAAAATTTCTCTTTTCCGGAGCAAAAAATAAAATACCTTTTTTTGGATATTTATAGACGTTTTTTAATCCATCAAAATCTTAGCCATCCTTTGATGGAATTTGACAGTTTATGACTTGACAAATAGATAATACAGCTTTGACGTACAAAGTGTATTTCGTACAAAATGTCAGCCGAAAACTTTTTTGACACTTTTTAATCCATGTACAAAGTAGGCATCGATGTTATTCGATGTTATTTGGCAATTTATGGCTTACAGTAATAGAATATTTTGTTAGAACTATCAAAGCCATAAGTCAATCTTATCATCGAAATTGAAATTAAAATCGAATAGGAACAGTATTGAATCATTTCAGTGAAATGAAAATGATCGAATGATCGGTTGGTTGAAATGATCGGATCATTTTCGTAATCGATTGTTGAACGATTCAATCATTTGAATTGAACGATTTACTCAGGTCTAATTCGAATTTAATATTTTGTTTGTTTGTTAACGCATTCTTGTCAAACCAGGGGGATATTTTATTTTTAGGGAAGATTTGAAAACAGTAACGCATAGAATAAAGCTAGATGTACATGCTCTCTTTTTCCAACTCATTTCAAATTTCTATCTTCCATCTCGAAAAACACAAAAAGTAAAAGTTGAAATGGTTCCAAATTTCACTTTTAGAAAACACTAACACAGAAATTGCCCGATAGATGTAGTTAATACTTTAAGACTTAACTACATTCAACTTCAAAGAGTAAAAAGTGAACAAAATGTGCTGTATTTTTCCAAATAACAACAAAATGGTTTTAACTTTTACTAAACTTAAACCACAGATAATCTATACTATTATATAAAAGCGAAACCATTTTAAAGTTTGTGACGCACGATCTCAGAAAGTAGTGAATCGATTTATTTGAAATAAATTTTATTATTTTCTATATTGTTATAAGAGTGTTTATGGCTTAAATTTTTTTTCATTAATAATTTGTCAAACTTAAATATTATTAATTTTACATTTTTTGTCCATTTTTTTTCATTAGTTGACTTATACAACCACTCATATCATATCAATAATCGACAAAGATTAGCATTGCTTCATAAAGTCAATATTGTTGCGCAAATTTTAAGCCCAAAATCACTTCTTAGTTACACATACAACCTGAGAAATAAATAAAAACAAATTATAAAATTATAAACTTTTTGAATTTATTTTATCCAGGAATTAGATTTCATCACAATCACGAGGTCGCTGCTTTGTTTCATGTCATTACCATTCCAACATTTTTAATTTTCTTTTCTTCCCGTTCCCATACTCTCTCTCTCTTAATATCTGTTCCATTCAATAGTTACGTATTACGTTTTTTCTCTTACCTACCTACCTACATATTCAATTTTTCTGTATTGTAAGTATAGTTTATTAAACTAACCGACACACACACATTTTTTTTGTTTCTCTAATTCTATCGTCACATCGCTAAGCAATGTGGGGGTGAGCTCTTTTTACTATAGGGCAAGTTCTGCATTTGAAAAAAAAAATCGAACTCGAGATTTTGATCAAAGTTGACATTACGATGATAGCGAAGACGAATAAAGTGGATCCGACGATTCCGTCTCTTTGTCTGTATGCCTGTATGTCCGTATGTCTGTATGGCTGTACCTCGATCTAGAGCCTAAGCCACTGGAGCTATTTTCTTCAAACTCGGTACTTAAGGGTCTTCGGTGATTCCCTAGATGAGAAATTGAATTTTTTTTTTTAGCTCTAAAACCCGTAATGCATAATCTTATTTATCTCGAAACGGTGTGATATTATGGATATTGGACATGGACTACATTTTTGTCAAAAAAAAAATTTGGGGCTAAATGTTATTAACGGTACCTGTCATAGAACGGTTTTTTGATTTTTTGACTTTCTCATCAACAGCTCTAACGATTTTAACCAAAAATTCAACAGGAGCCCCCTTAAGTTTAAAATAATATTGTATATAAAAATATTCGAAAAAAAAAACTATTTCTAAAATCTATACTACATACCTAATACTTAAAATTTGGCATCCCAAACTTTGTTCTCGAAAAATTTTAAGGAAATTTGTCATATAAAAAATTACTTAAATATTAAAAAGATTAATCAGACGGCAATTCCATACATTTGAACATTCTTATCTCATTAAATCCGTGTTTTATATTTATAAAATGTATTTTAAATTCCAAAGTACTTTTACATAAGAGCAAGTTTGTGCGATCCAGTCGTGCATTTTATTTTTTAAGTTACTTGAATACACTCAATAGCATTTTGGGTGACAAAAATGGACATTCAATTGACTACAGTGCCGTGCACATGAACTATTCTATTAAAGCGAAACCATTTTAAAGTTTGGGTTGAAGGATCTCAGAAAGCAGTCAACCCGTTTATTTGAAATAAATTTTATTATTTTCTATGTTGTTATATTTATAACATGCACAAACATGAACAAGCTCTTTTTTTTTGTGAAAGAGAATCTAATTCGATACAGTATGTATATAAAACTAAATATAAACTAAAATTAATATTATTGTAGCAAATATGCTCAGTCCCATTGACAAATGTTTTCTTATGCTAATATTAATATTAAGAAAATATTCGTAGTTACAATTTGCGAAGCAACGCGAGTATGGGTCGGCTAGTTATATATATAATGTATGACAGTGTCCCCTATTATACGTTGCCTCATGAGACATGTCTCAGTTTTGACTTTCCTTTTAAATTTGTATCTCGTGAGGCAAAAGCTATTACACGTTGACTCATGTCTCATGAGACTCATGTCTCAAATTTGACTGTTGTTCGTATTTTTTAATGCACAACACAACATAAAACGAATTTGAGAAAAAGAAACTTCAAAATGAGACTACTAAAAATATTTTTTTTGCATCTCATTTCCTCATACGAGTATCTGCTTTCTTTTTCGCACTTACGTGAGCCTCGTCTCGTGAGACATCGTATGACAGTATAGTGTTAATGTAAGCTCTATTCAGCAACAGATGTCGCTAGTCGATAATTATCTGTGCTAAAACTGTATGACGGTATAGTGTAATTGTATGCTCTATTCAGCAACAGAAATGTCCGGGCATTTTTTTTGCAATTTTTATTTGTTGTTTTCAACAATTTCTGTGTAGTGTATTAAAATAATTTTGGCATTGTGCACATCTATGCAAAAAATGCTTTCGTTTAATATGTAATTTATGTTCCTTCGGTTTTTGTGGGCCGCGTAAAGTGTACCACTAAAAACATTTTTGCCGATTTATTATATGATTGTTTTAAGGTGCGATCGGCTGGGAGTCAATCGAACCCTGTCACCAACGTTATCACAGGGACTCATATGAGTCAAATCTCAAATGGGACTTATTTTGTTTAAGGTTGACTCAGGCACTCATCTTATTAAGATTTGACAATTTGTTTTTTAAGAATTGAAGCGTGGGAGCTTCTTCTTCTTCTTCCTTCTCTTCTTCCTTTTCTTCTTCTTTAAAAAATTATCCTCCAACGATTACCTAGGAAACCAGAGCCAGGCGACCAAATTAATATTTGTTCAGCTTGTCTACTGCATAATACAATCCGTCAAATAAAAAAAAAACAATTGCTCCAACGTTTAGTTGTTTGCTAATAGAATTTATTGAACAGACTGCGACTTTTAGTGATTTTCTGCGGCCTTTTATACTGTGGAAGGCGGCAGCACATTGCAATATGAAAATTAGAAAGTATGTGTTTGTTAACAACTTTGTGTAGCACTTTGACATTTACTTTATACAAAAAAATGTGCTTTCTTACAAATAATTTTATATATGTAATCAAGAAATATAAGTGAGGGAATTTAAGTACATATAATTAGGATGACTTCTACAGAATAAAAATATAAACTTTGTAGAATACGGTTAAATCAATTTAATACCAAAAAAAAAATTATCAAAATTCTAGGAACAGTATACATAGTGGACCAAATATAAGTTTCTTTTTAAAAATGCAATAAAATGGACAAAGTTCTATTTTTTTCACGTTTTATGGCTTTGTTAATAAGAAAAAACATTCCCATTAGTAATGAAATACAACGTCTTTCAAGTGGATACCTCGTCTGGTTTCGCAGTAGCGCATTCTGTCACTCCAATTTTCCAAGACCTTGTTGATGGTTTCGGGCTGTAGCTCACGGATTGCTTGGATGATATTGGCCTTAAGTGCTTGAATCATTTCCGGAATGTTGGAATAACATTGGTCCTTCAAGGTTCCCCTTAAAAAAAAAGTCCAAAGGGGTCAAATCGGAACTCTGAGGCGGACGATTGACATCGCTGATTGATAACACTATTTGTGAATATGGTGGCATGGACTGTGTGGCGTGGCACTCCATTCTGCATGAACCAGAGGTCGTCCGAAATCCATGTCTTCAATTTCATTAAAAAAAAAGTCGGTTTACATTGTTCCCAGCCTCATTTTCGAAGTAAAATGGTCCAATGATGCAACCGCTTCATAATCCTCCTCCATCCTCACCCTCTATGGATGTTATGTCTTCTGAACAATAACGTGCGGGTTTTTCGAATCCCAAATGCGACAATTTTGTTTTTTAACGTAACCGTCGAGATGAAAATGCGGCTCGTCAGAAAAGATGATGTTTCGCCCAAAATCGTTGTCCAAAAGCTGTTCTAAGGCCTAAACTGCGAAGCGATAACGAAGCGGATGGCCGTGTCCGTGTGCCTTCAATTTCTGAGTCAAATATACCTTGTAAGCGAATAATCCGAGACCTTTGAGCAGAAGTCTCTTCAAGCAAGTTCGTGAAATTTTGAGCTGTTGAGATCGATGGCGAGTTGATGTTTTTCAATTGAGTCTCACACTCTCGGCTATAGCAGCCACCTAGTCGTCTACGCGCACCCATGAAGACGGGGTACCATGAGTGCTACAGCAGGCGTGGTAACACTCATTTAAAAAGAAACCACTAGATGGCCCACACTTTACCTCTATAATTAAGTGCATTTTTGATTTAAGGAAATTATCAGGTACTTTGGCACTTTCAAGGATTCTGTTGAATGTTATTGTGATGTTATGTTTTTGAACTCGGGCGGGCAATTTTTAAAAATTTCACAGGGGAACCCATCTCCCTTTGCAGCTTCATTATTATTGGGTTTTGCAGCTGGCCTCTTCTATCCCAGGCAGAGTTATTGGCGAGTTCAATTTTGCATCCAATATAAGAGGAACTGTAAGGAATTGGTGGTGAGCACTGTTCTGCGTTAAAAAGTTGCATGAAGTGAGTTTTGAGCTGGTCTAGAGGGAGACCCACTGCAATAATGTTTCTTTTTCGTATAACCACCTTAGCAGCTTTTCAAAACTCTCCTGTTTATCAGGCTGCGTTGATGAAGTCGATTTTTTTTTTGGTCATATGATTTTTTCTTTGCGGAGCATAAGTTTTCAAATTTTTGCTTTTGCATAATTAACTTGTATTAAGCCGCTATTGTATTTCTAAAGTAGTCGTAAAAACTCAAAGGAAATAGCTCTAGCATGTCTGCATTTGTGATCAAACAAATTTTTTTATATTCTTTGGGGCAGCGTTTTTAGTTTTTCGACTTTTTGCAACTTTTGCAATATTTAAAACCTCAATTTTTGTGTTTGAATTACGTTCACAAATCTCACCTTCGCTTCATAATGTTTTTGAAATTGGATCTAGTTATGTTGTAGTAGCTTCTTTTTCACTTCCAGAAATTTTAAACATTACTTCTAAGGGCATAGGTATTGTCAGAAAAAGCTTTAGGAAAAGCACTCAAATTGTTACAAGTATCAATTTAGAAGATAACATCCAGAAACGTCTCATAACGCTACAATCTTATCACTTGATCCATCTTTGAATTTGCGATCAAAATGTATCGTTGGCGGAGCCATTCCTAACCCAAGGTACATTATAACTTACAATTTTTAACTTTGAAAATGTGGATGTTATCTCATAGACAGACGCTTGAACAACTGCATTAAGTACAGTAAAATACAGAGATTCTTTTTTCAGCCAGACTACGCGAATGTGGAATGCTCTACCTAGCTCAATATTTCCATCTCATTGTAATATTCAGATATTTAAAAATAATGTGTTCAGTAACTCCTTTTAAACCCTGTCCTTGTTTTCTAACGCTCGTACTGTGATGATGATCATCATTTTAAGGGTAGTAAAAACTTGAGATTGCAAAAAAAAGTCACTGTTTCGATTGTGTTTTTACCCTCGGTCATGTCCCAAGTAAGCACCTTGCCTAATAAAAATCTTTCATCCATCAAATTGGTTTTCATCCTGGGATTCAACTCACTCAGCACCTTCATGACAGCCCGCAATCCGCTTCTTCTTTGTCGGACAATTCGGAGTTAATCCAGGTGAATGCTAATGTATGTTCCTTTGAGGTTTTTTGTGATACAAAGGACGTTATTGAAACTTGTAATGCTTGAACTAGTCCTTGAATGCCAAATAGCACAACGCAAATTGCCCTTACCTTCTCGACTAGATCGGAGCTAGCTTCCGCTGGAAAATGAACCTACAAATTTTCCTTTGTCCTTTTTTGTATCAGTTTGTTTGTGCCTCAAGAAACCTATTTCGGTCTTTCAGATACTTTTAACTTTTGCAGAGACTTCTTCGTTTGGATGTTTATTCGTTCAGTTATGAATAAAGTAAATGAAATTCAGTTTTAGTGATTAGTTCTTTAAGAAGATTGTTATTGTTGTCTTCCAAAATGTCTTTCATTTACTCAACGGTGATAGGCATCCTTAAATTATAGTTTTCTGAAGTTTCCTTACCGAGGAATGATCGAGCGAAGCTTGGTCCTGCAGTCTTTTGTTCATAAAGGAGTTTATTTATGTACCGATTTTTGTTTTCTATATTAAGAGCTCAATAAATAGGACTTACTCAAACTTGTGCTTCAAGCTAATTCCAAATTCTACGTCACCAAGTTCCTTTATATCACCTTTGCTAGACCCCTTCTGGTGCATGCCTTCCAGATCTGGTCACCATATATCAGATTCATATTCAACGTATTGATGTGGTTCAGCGTAGATTTTTACGATTTGTGTTACGTGACCTTAGTTGGGATCAACCATTCGACTTGATTCCTTATGAAAATCGTCTTAACCTTAGAAATGTGTAAACCTTATACAAACGTTGTGATAATACAGAAATAATTTTTACACACCATCTCCGATTGTCCAGCCTTTCCTGAAAATATTCAATGGAACGTAAGCCAACATCATTTAAGAACCATACCACTTCTATGTATTCTCTTCCATCCAACTGAATACGGCCAGAATGAGCACTTGACCAGAATGCTTCGGAAAGCTAACAGCTCAACCATTTTCGATCCTAATCTCTCCAAATCATCTTTTCTACGCGTTCACCTAAGTTAGGTTAGGTTTGGTGAGGTGATGACAACCTCACTTGGATCTCAATGAATCCAGTGTGGTCCACAGGGCGTTGGTAATGCAGCGATGGGAAGGGTAAGAGGAAGGATTTAGTGAAAGCATTAGGTATTGGCTACCTCCGTAAACCATCCCGATTTCTGAATGAAGTTAAGGATGCTAAGTGTCAAAAATGAGACTTCGCCTAGTTCGTCAAAAAAAATATTTTTCGAGAGCATCTTTTCTAGTTCTGGCTAAGCTGGGGCATTCACAAAGGAAGTGAGATGAGTCCTCTTAAACCTCTTCGTCTTCAGACTACATAATTCAGATTTCGAGATGCCCATTCTGCTCATGTGGACTCCAATTGACAATTGATGCCTGCTAAGCTTCAGTAAAATACTTTGTTTTTTTCTTTGAAATATCTGACCAAAGATTCCTTGAAACCCGACAGGTGTCAATTATTGACGATCTGTCATTTGCGGTCTTAAGGAAACTTTGGTGAATTCAATTTTTTTCCTGCTCCAGTGGCATAAGTACACAGGGTACAATTTGGCTCGGTTAAAGTGATGAACCGTTTTTGGCCAGTTCATCAGCCATTTCATTTCCACGGTGTCCTGGAACCCATCGAAGGATGACTGAATTTGTTTAGCCGAGCAATCTTAATTTACTACGTCAACGAGCAACCAGTTTTGACTTCGTGACAATTGGCGAAATGGCTCTGATTGCCGCCTGGCTATCTATGAAGTAATCAATGTTCTTTTCCGTCACATGTCACATTTGGAAAGATGTTTTGAGGCCTTTTGATGCAAACTGCAAGCACTTCTGCTTGGGAAACACTGCAAAAGTTTGAGACGTTAATGATCTATTCATTCATCTATTTCTTAGCTTTTCAAGAGTTGTTTGTAGGAGCTCGTATATGGTGGGCAAACATTTTACTGATGACATTATCACTGATATCATCAGTATACGCCACCACTTTAACGCCGCTTTTCCCTAATTTAACTTAAATCTGGCTTACGAGCAGATGCCCAAGCAGAGGAGACAAGACACACCTCCCTGTAGCTTACCCGTGCACGTCCTACCCTTAAACTTGCTGTTACCCATTTCTACATTAACAATTCTAGTTTGAAACATGGAGTCAATCCAGTTTGACAGCATCGGGTCGATGTCGACAGAGTCTAGGGCTTGTCGTATTGTGCCATTTTCAACGTTGTTGAAGGCCCCTTCTATGTCAAGGAATGCTACCAAGGTACATTTTTTAAAGTAAATTGAAGTGCCCTAAATGTAAGCATGTTGGGCCTGCGAAAGAACACTATCATTTAGCTTGAGGCGAATGTGCGTTTCTATCAGCCTTTCTAAGGTCTTAAGAAGAAAAAAAGATAGGCCAATTGGTCTTAAATCTTTCGGTTCAGTGTAAGTGGGCTTGTCAGCTTTCCGAATGAAAACTACATTAACTTCTCTCCAACTAGATGGAATATAATTGATATTTAAACATCTCTTAATATTTCCACCAGAAACGGTATAATAAAATCTTTAGAGCTGTGGAGCATAATTGGAATTATTCCATCAGGCCCTGCAGACTTGTACGCTGAGAAGGAGTCTATGGCCCAAGCTACTTTTCGGCTATTTACTATTTGATTACCGTAACTAGAAGTCTCGCTTATGTTGGTGTCCCTATCCATAAGATATGCAGCAAAAATACATCCTGGGAAATGAGTGCTCATAAGTGACTCTGAAGTTTCAGAGCAGGACTCAGTCCAGGTTCCATCCGCTCATCTAACTTAATCTTAGTCTAATCCTTAAACCTTATGTCCATATTACCTGGCTCGTAAGTTTTAATTTAGTCTTAAGATTTTAATTCTTAGTCCTAATTAGTAGAAAATCAATGCTGATTCATTGAACCAATGAAGTCCATTATCGGGTGATTTATAAATATAGATATTAATTTCGCCAACGAACTTTTTCGTTGTCTTAACGTACGGATTTTGTTAAATGTATTCTGAGTTGAAGTAAGCCCTTGATATACCGAGATCTCAGCAAACTTTCCTAAGTATTCAAGTTTTTTTTAAGCATTTCCCAAAACTCTTTTTGAAAAGGTAAGATCTTAAAAGTAATTCAATCAAGTAGACTTACCTTTCCCGAATACCATTTTCGTGGGAATTTCTTCATTTTTCATATACTTAACATAAAATTTATATAAAAACTTTATTCATTTTCGTTTTTTTTATGGCTTCTTCTAGACCAAAGTAAAAAAAAGACTGTCGCTGACAAACACATGTTATCATATCAGCCATTGTTTTTTTATTTCCCCTTAGGTTATATTGAAAAACTTCTCATCCAGCATAGCTTGAGCTTCACTTCCTTCCACCTAACTCGAACGAACTTAATGTATTCCGATCCTTAATGGCCCAATTAATGACATGGCCAAAAGAGCCCAAAGAATAATAATCGAACACAGTATGCATGTAAATGTTGGCATACATATTTTAGGGATTGTTGAGTTTGTGGGAATAAAACTTTTGAATGGCACTCGACTTTTAGGACTAGGACTATCATAAAGAATAATATAATTTCCCATCTCTTGGTCGAGGCTTAATGGCAAACCAATTCCATTTATAGCTAAATGGAAAACAAAATAATTTCGACGTAAAATCTTAATGACCAAATACAAAAGCGGAATTTCCCGAAGCTTAAATGACTCTTATATCCTGGATTTGATTATAGCCAAAGCCAAAGCCCAACACATATAATACGCATTCTCCCCAACAAATGGGATTCGTTTCGCCTGAAGGATAGGCAGAACATTTTCTTAAGGAGTTTTTTTTTTTTTTTTTCTGTTGCCCTTATCTACATGGGCATTTAAAGAGAAGTTAGACGACGACGCAGGCACTTCGCCACCACATCTTTCCAACAATGACGGCAAAAGGAGCAACACAACAAAAAAAAAATAATTAGAACGCGAAAAAATATTTCGTTTATCTTACTCGTTTCTTTCTGGCATTTGTATCCCCGAGGGGATCTGCCATTCGGGGGTGGTTTTTGGTGGCTGATGAGAGACGACAAAAAGAATAGAGACCACAAAACCAGAGGAAGTCAAAATGATTTCCTTTCGAGATTAAAACGGATTAGCTAATCTTTTGTTACTGCCTCGTACGAAAGTCAGTCTTTGCTTGTGTAATATGAGTTACATACACACTCGAATGTAGTTTTAATATAACTCTTCATGTTCACCAAAAACCCAAAAACGATGGATGCAAAGAAGGAGAACAAAAAAAAAAAAAAAAAAAAAAAGAATGGAATTAACGTTTTGGCAAAACGTTGGTAGGAATATTCTTACCCTGAGTGTCTTGAAATGTTTGTACTCCTTACAGCAGTGTTGAGGGACACTTTTCTGACAAAAATCCCATAAACTTTTGTAGGAAATTCCCTTTTGTATTTAAATCAAATGCATCACGGGTGTATCGCTCGTACTTGCTCTTATGTTTCAAAGGTTTGGAAATTGGAATTGCAATACAGTAGAGTCGGGATAATGTGAACTAATTATAGCAAGGACTATGTAAGCTATTCATTTTTTCACGTTATTAAATATTTTTTTAGAGCACAGTTCTGCTTGTATTAATAAAAAAAATTTTTAAGTATTTAAGAAGTTCATTTTAAAAAAGGTCTTAATAATTTTCCTCAGATTTTTTTCACGAATTCTTTTTAAACCTTTTCTTCTAAATACTTCATTGGAAAAGGTGACCAGATAAGAAAGATAAGAGTAAAAATTTCAATAAAACAAAAGGAGGCATAAGACCTTGGCTTTATTTTGAAGCAACATGACATTATAAAAGGTTTTCCAATTATCGTGGGAAAATTTTGGTTGCCATGTTGTTTTGGTGACATATGTCAAATCTGTTGTTTCAGATTGAACAGCACCTCCAAATGATAAAACTTTATTATCAAAATTAGTGTTCGTTAGTGCAAACGTTGCGCCCATTTTACGGTAGACGTGGTAGTTCTTCGCAGTCAGACTCTTCAACGTTTGGTAGGTAAATTTAAGGAAACCAGTTTGGTAATAAATGAGCCAACTTGCGTACGTCAAAAGAATGCAAGATTGCCTGAGATTGTTGATTGTTCAACGTGCACTAGAACTAGGCCTTTCGCAGACTTCAATTTGGCGAATTTTGCGTTGGGACATTGGCAAACACTCTTTCAAGGCCCAACTGTACCACGAGCTCAACGTTCATGACCATATACAATGCCGTTTTTTCCAAAGACCTGACCTTCGGTCAACATTTCCAGCTTCAAGTAGTGAACTCACACTGGCGCGGCGGCGTTGTCTGTGGCTGTCTGGGTGCCATGGCTAACTTTGACAGGTGTTTGTGGCCAGATTGTTGAAGCTGCGTCTTTCATATTAGCTGTCATTTATGAGCTCCTTATAATTTCAAAACAAAAGTTATGAACTAAATTCTAATGTCTTGCTTAATCACCATGGAGAGTTATGGCGTTGTTTGATCAATCTTTCGGGTGCTTTGACCATTGGACGGTTGTCATTATCATCCTAACAATAGATCTATTTGCAACGTGGTAGATAAGTTCGAGGCCACCGGTTCATTGAACTAATCGCCAAGACTGGTGAGTCAAGGTGGAATGCAAGGAAAATATCGGTGTCCTTGAGAATGTTCAAGTGCGCATAAGAAATCGCTTTTTTTTCCAGACCACAACTTGGCGAATTTTTCGTCAGCCGTACATCCGTACAAACTTCAACTGCCCAAAAATCTCAGTGCTTATGGCCATAAATAACGACGCGTGGTCGCCAAATGTACTCTCATGCAGTTTGGTCGAAAAATAATATTCAGCGATTAGGTTCATTTCTGGATGAATGGGTTCATCAACATACAAACTTGTCAAATTCGGGACGATCACAATCCACACTAGATCCACCAAATTGCAATGCCTCCAGATAAACTCACTGTTTGGTATTGATATTGGACTGGCAGCATCATCGGTCTATACTTCTTTGAGGACAACGTTGGCCAGGCCACCACCGTTAACGGCAAGAGCTATCGGTCGATGATAACCAATTTATTTTGTCCCAAATTGCATGACTCAAGAAGAGACAGCTCGTGTTACAATTGTCAATTTGAACAAGCGACTTTTGAACATGATTATCTCACGCGGAGGCCAACATATTGCAACATATTGCTCTTCTTTACTTTCGAAAGAAATTGTATTGTACTTTAAGCTCATAAAGGATCATTCCGTGCATTTTAAGTCATAATGGGTTCAAATATTTTGGAATTTAAAATGTGTCTTATGTGTCTTTTATATTTTGAAAAAAAAAAGTCTAAGGTCTTCTGTTTTAAAGATATTTCCGTCTTTTGATTATTAAGAACAAGTAATTTATGAATATTTGAAATAAAACTGGACCAAGATAGCTAACTTGAGGTCTTCCAAAAGTGGCTCTATTTGAAGTGAAATGAGATCACAGAACCAATTATACACTTTCAGTTTGTTTTCGAATATAAGTTCGCAATAAGTAAAAGCAGCAGACCATATTCGAATATTTCGAAAAGACTTGTAATAGTCAGTGTAGACTGCATCAATCTGTGGTCCCCTTTTTCTATTCCTTGAAACAAAAACAGGGTATAATCTGCTACATTAACAGCTGTTAACCTGCCCCTAATAACACTATATAATGTTGATTCTTATTTAGGACAGACCCGCGCACCATCTACTCTTAACAAGATTTAAGAAGTTACACGGTAGTTTATCTCCTTGGCGAAACCCTGTTCATGTTTGGATAGGTTTGAAAAAGCTATTTCCTAGTTGCCTATTGCACTGCGTATTTCCAATGTCATGCGATACAGTTGGATCAGTTTTCCGTTGATTCCTAGTTCGACCATAGTCATATAGGTAGATCTCACAGTAATGTATCTTATTAAGTATATGTGGTTTTGGAGACAATCAGAAGGACGTGAGTCTCGACTTGAAATTTGTTGATCTTTTCCAGTATTTGACTCAATATGTAGATTTGGTCTATCTATGGCAGGTATTGACTTGAAATTAACATTACATTACATTACATATTACACTACTCCGAAGATAAATCTACGAAGTAGAGACACTTAAGGTACTGACAACTGAGGCCATCGGCTTAGACAATACAACAGAGAGAGACAGAAACAAAGAACAACAGCAGAAACACATGTCAACAGCGCACGGTTGGTATTTGAACGGTCCCCCATCCAAGTACCAACCATGTGAAATGATCCTTGATTTCGCTGATCGATGGGAAGCGATGCTTTCCTCAAAGCCAAGACGGCATCTCCGGTGTCTTTGGTCGATCAAGGGCCGTTAAATTTGATAGCCTAGAGGTCCATATTATAACTCGATGCTCAGCTTTCATCTGTACTGCTTGGGTCGGGTTTGTAGCTTTCAGGCTTTTTGCGACTTTCCTCTATTTGAAGGTAGTGGATTCACCCTTTTTGGGTCAAGGGTTTCCTCTTCTTTCACCGTCCTTACTACTCGGTTGGTCCAGATTTTAGAGTCTTGAGGCAGCGGCGGGATAACAACTGGATTCTTGTTACCCATATTTGCGGTTGTTCGCGGCTCAAAATTATTTATACGGGCGCTGGATCTGCGGTGGCATGTCAATTGGTGATTGTGGTACTCGTATACCGCCAACAGGTTTTGGCTACGTAGGATGTCTTATACAAAGGTTGGACATTTTGTCAATGTCCCATGTTCGGACATTGACCTCAGCCTGATACTCGGTCTTGATCGTTGGTCCCTTTGATATCTCGCAAGTGCCCACGGATCATCTGTTCAGTTTTTTTTCCTGAGCAACTTTCTTATAAACACGTTGACTGGGGAAAAAAAAATTGTACCACTTCAAAGGGGCCATCATATCGAGGGGCTAGTTTCTCGGTAAAATTGTGGACTGCAGAAGAAGGCACTCTTGCCCTTTGGTATATCCGATCACCGATACCTGGCTTCCAGGGTCTTCTTCTTACAATATAACCTTTTTGTATCGGCGCGGCGGCTCTTTGTAAATTACTCCCAACTAGCTCGTGAAGTGTTTTCATTCTTACTTGTCTGGTGGAGCCAAGATCGGCGGGGTTTCTTGTTGCATCAGGCATTCGTAGACCAGTGTCATAGTTCAAGGAAGCTGGGATTTATGGCAACGGTGAGCTCAGGTAGTTGTTCGTCCCAAGTTCTGATGATTTTGTACACATAGGGTGAATCGAGTTCTTAAGACTGTGATTGCGCACGAACAAATCCCTATATGAGCAATCATTGTTTTAAGAACTCGATTCACCCTTTTCGTGGGATTTTTCCGAGGCGTATAGCGGTTAAAAATTGTTTAATCCCAAGCTCTTTAAGAAAGGTTTGGAATTGCCGAATCACAAATTGATATACATTAGCACACAGCAAGACGAGGGAGAACCCGAATTCTTGGATGATCCTTATCAGCGACATAGAAGTAGCTGTGGGTAGCAACGGTATCGCTTCTAATCCCACTTCATAAATTTGTCTAAAAATACCAACATGGCAAACCAACATGGCAAACAAGAATTCAGAAAAAAAGGCATTTTTTTAAACTATCAAAGAAATATGTAATCTCACCATAACTTCAAAACTGCTGCTGTACAGGACCATGGTCCTGCCAGTACTCACATATGGATCCGAGACTTGGGTGCTTAGCAAAAGGCACTCCGACCTCTTAGCTGCGTTCGAGAGAAAAGTCTCAAGGAGAATTGTTGGTCCCATATGTGAGAAAGGACGATTCCGGAGATGGTACAATCATGAACTGTACGCAATCTACCTAGAAGCAGATATCGTGACAAAAATTAAGCTCGGTAGACTCCGGTGGGCAGGGCACCTAGCTCGCATGAGCGAAGAAGAACCTGCTCGGAAAGTTCTTTGTGGTACATTCTATGGTAGACGACAGCGTGGTAGACCATGCTTGCGCTGGAGAGATGGCGTAGAGCAGGTCGCCCGAAGCCTTGGGGTGCGCAACTGGATGGCGTCGGCTCGAGACCTGGATAGGTGGAGAGACTTGTTGAAAGATGCCAGGACCGGAACCCGGTTGTCCAGCCGATGATGATGATGATGAAAGAAATATGTAACTCCGGTACGAGTCTTCAAAATGAGCCAATATTCTCAAATCACTTTTTGAAACTTGAGCTTACACAAACTTCACCTTAGGTTATAAATTATTTTTTTGACAAATTAATACAAAAAGTTTTTTTCAAATTTTCGAAAGAAAGTTATCAAGTTACATAGTTCTAAAAGGGTCAATGTCCAATTTTTTTTCGTCCCATATTACCCTTTATTTCACATACTGTAAAACATCACTGGCCCTTACTAAACGTTGGAATCGAATAATGGGCTAACGAGAGCACATTGGTCTTTATTATAGTCAGGGAATAAATCCAATGTAATCGAGTCAAATTTGTAAAAAATTGACATTGACCCTTTTAGAACCACGATACAGATATATTTTTGTGTTTTTTTCATATATCATCAATGCGTGTATGTTGTTGTCAATTTTTCCCAATATTTGCATGAATATTTTAAAAATACAAAATCATTCTCAAATTTCCCGCACAAAAGGAATTTTCTCCTCGATCTTCCAACACTGCTTCATATAGAGCCTTTTACTTCGTGATTTCGTGCTCATAATAGTATATGTCAGGAATTCTTAAACGGAGATTTACATACTCGTAACATATCATATAACAGCTTGAAGCATCATTAACTTAAAACATACGAAAGGAAACCTAAGCAATTATTTTATATGAGGTTTTATATCAAAAAAAAAAAAAAAAAAACAAAACCCGAAAAGACACATTTATGCAAGCAAGCAAAAAACTAAGCCTTTAACAATGGATTTTGACAAATCCATGCGAAATAATGGATCTATTATTTTTCACGACTTTTCCTTTGGCAATGATCACAATTTTAAGAATGTGCAAGATGGTGGCCGAACAGAGATGGGAGTGTATTTTACCTTGGGTCATTTGATTATTTTTTTTCTTGCAGGAAAATGCGCTATTTACCTAATGAAGTGTGGTTTCCTGTCAATTTCCATCAATTCCTATCATTTTGTGTTAGGTCAGTTCTAATAAATCTATTAGAGACATTTTGTTTTTTTTTATTGTAAAAACTTTATCGAACGAAAAGTCATCGTGGGTAGAAAATATATTTTTTTATGATAGAAAAAGAAGAAAAGATTCTAGGTATCATCATTTCATCGGAGCAAGTCATTGATTGGAGTTAACGTCATTGTCCTATTTTAGCATTTATTTTTGTTTTTGTTTGACATTGAATTCTGTTCTATTTCTACCAATAACAAGGACATTTTTGCAGGAAAAAAGTATTAAAAATTCTTTGAGTCGTTTTCAAGAGAAATTAGATTACGTTATTTTTGAATAAACGAACTAGTTCTTTTCAATCTTTTAGACAGTTTAAAAAAGGTCAAAAATCGAGCTGTACGGTTTTCGAAATAAGTATTAAGTTTTCATACGAATTTTTTTTTAAATATTTGTTATACCCCAGGGACTGTTATTTTTTGACTTAAAAAAAACCTATTGGCGCAGTTATAAATTTAAAACTTCCTGCCAAGTTTAAAGAAAATCAAACAAGCTGGTTAGATTATATCTGAACGAACAGGCAGAATGGAAATACCTACATTTTTCGTAACCGTGCATGAGGGTTTTGTAAAAGAATGCAATCCTTTTTTAATCGTTAAAAATTCAATTATAAATAATTAATAGAGGATGGTCCGATTAGTACTTAGCCTACAAAAGAAAACCAAATTTTTGGAAAAGTGGTGATAATAGTCTCATTTAAGCTCGATACACTTAATCCCATCCGAAAAATAGGTTTTCTCGAGTTCTGCAAAGTAGGCCTCAGTGGCGGCGATGACCTCCTCATTCGAGTCAAATTTCTGCCCTGCGAGTGATTTTTTTCAAGGTTGCACGGGGCCAAGTCTGGAGAATGTGGTGGATGGGGCAGCAGTTCGTAGTGCAATTCGACTAATTTGGCCGTAGCGAAGGCGTGGTATAATATGTGTTTCAGTGAGTGGTTTCGATTATGTTTGCAACAAAAATTCCCTACCACATGATTTTTTGTCAGTTTAACAAAATATGCACTATAAATAATATTGTCAGTTTAACAAACCAAGTTTTGTTAATATAACAAAAAAATGAAACAGAGATTTTTGTCACATCGACAAACTTTTTTGTGATGTTAACAAAATAAAATGTCTGTTATATCTACAAAAAATCTGTTTTGTAAATGTTTGTCAATATCACAAAGTTTTTGTTAATTTGTTTTTGTCAATTTAACAAAAAATGAAAACGTTTTTGTTAAAATGACAAATATTTTGTTTTGGGGTTGAGTTATTTTGTAATATTGATAAAATAATATTATCAGATAGATAAAACTATTTTGTAAGGAAACCAAAAAATTCTGCGCGTAAATTTTTTTTGATCATGACATTTCTTTTGTGTATGATGTAGTGCACATTTGGTTTTTGTCAAAAAATCGATGTAAGATTAACTAAACTTAACAAAAATTGCGTATTGTACATACACCCTCACAGATGGTTGCATGTGAGATCGTAGGGACGAAACGCCAATTTTTGTGGACTTAAATCCAAAAAAAAATATTTTGACAAAATTAATTTTGTGGATTCAATAAAAGAAATTTTTAAAATTGACAAAATATTTTGTTGAATTGACAAAATATTTTGTTGAATTGACAAAATATTTTGTTGAAATGACAAAATATTTTGTTGAATTGACAAAATATTTTCTTAATTTAACAAAATATAACAAAAAAGTTTTGTTAAAGTCTCGTTCTTTGAAGTAGGCGCACAAGGTTTGTCTCATCAACTGTTTGTCGAATAATTCTATTACTATGGTCATTTAAGTGAGATCGTAGCTTTCCAGCGAAAACTGCTATTTCATCTTCAACAGTTGGTTATCGTGAGTCTCTGTGTAAATCACTGTTTCTAATGTACCACGGAGCATTAACGATTTCTTTGAGAACTTTGCTCTGAAAAGATTGTAATATTTGTCTATTGCTTGGTTTAGTACAACCCCAAAGTTGTATTCCGTACGTCCATACTGGTTTCATCACTTGCTTATAGATAAGCAACTTATTGTAAATGCTGAGTTTGGAGTATCTTCCAATAAGCCAATTCATTTCACGTAATTTATTTTCAAGTTGATCTCGTTTCTTTTTAACGTGAGGGTTCCATTTAAGCTTAGCGTCTAGTGTCATTCTTTTGTACTTTGCTTCATTAGCATATGGTATTTGCAGCGAATTAATGTAAGTGGGCAGATTGGTATTTTTTTTGTAAGTAAAATTAAGATGTGTTGATTTGGACTCATTAAGAACAATTCGCTATTTCTTAGTCCATACCGAAATTTTATCTAGAGCTCGTTGAAGCTTCTCAGTTGCAGATTCAACTGAATCGGATATTGCAAGTATAGCCGTATCACCTGCAAAAGTACCTATTATGGTATCTTCTTCTTGAGGAATATCGCTAGTGTATAGTACGAACAGAATCGGACCGAGAACACTTCCCTGGGGAACACCAGCATTGATTTCCTTAAAATCCGAATATACCCTCCCTTGCTTAACTCGAAATAGCCTATCTTCGAGGTACGACTCAGGGATGTAATATATTTGATCCGGAAAGACCTGTCGCAGTTTAAACTTAAGGCCATCGTGCCAAACCTTGTCGAAGGCTTGAGAGACGTCTAGAAATGTGCTTGAACATACATTCTTTCCCTCTAGTGATTTCTCAATTTCATTGGTTATTCTGTACACCTGATCAATTGTTGAGTGGCTTTTCTGGAAACCAAATTGATGGTCAGGAATAAGCCGCTTTTCTTCGAAAATAGAAAGCAGTCGCTTTATTAAGATTTTCTCAAATACCTTGGAGAGGTAAATCGGAGACTTTTCCGGTTTTGGAACCATTAAAACTTCTGCGACTTTCCATTAGCGTGGAACATATGAAAGTCTTAACGCCGCATTCATAAAGTGCTGAAGTTTTATTGCTGCTTTTGTGGGTAGCTCTTTAATCATGCGAGCATTTATTAGGTCGTACTTAGGAGCTTTATTATTTTCAAGATTTTTAATAGCTTGATAAAGTTCTGATAACGTGATATTCCGAATAAGAAAGTTTTTAGATGGCCATTGGATATCACCATGTTCATTTATCAACGCCTGACCGTCAAAAGGCTTAAAAGTTTCCTCTAAATGTTTAGCAAATAAATCGGCTTTTTCTCTATCGGATTTAGCCAATCCACCATTATTTTGTCTGATTGGTGCTGAATGTAGTTGCGGCTTTTTAACATCTTTTATAGCCTTCCACAATGAATAATTCGTATTCTTATCTGCAGACCTTCAGACCTTCAAGATAGGTAGAAATCTTCCGATTTTTTGAGTCGCGGATAGCATATTTGACTTCATTCGAGAGGCAGTTTAAGATGGTTTTGTCCTGAGGTGCACGGAATTGATGCCATCTTTTCCCAACAGTTCTTTTTTCGTGAAGCAGATCTCTAAAGTTGTGTGGAGTGTTTTTCCATGCAGCGTCTTGTATGACTTTAATAAATATATCGACTTCATCTTCTAGCTCTAAAAGAGTTTTCAAAGATATCGATACCTTCCCGCAAGAATGTATTAAGCGACATTTTTAAAATTGTTCAGGAAACGAAAAAAAACGTCTCATTTAGTTATTTTTTTTCTCTGAATTTATCCCAGTTAGTTCTGTTGTTACATAAAAATGGAGCTCTTTCCTTTTTGACCAGCTTTCCACTTACTCTCAACATGACTGGTGAATGATCGGTGGAAAGGTCAAAGTTTTCCTCAATTTTCGTGTAAATTTTATCCATACTCTGTTCAACAAAAATTGTCAGTATAGGGAAGATAAGACGTTTGCCTCTCACTTTGGTTTCATTGGCTTGCATAGGTGTGTTGCCTTTTAAAGCTTTCACAGGGTTTCCCTTGTTTGTATTATAAATCGCCAACACTCAACATACTCAACTTCATTAAACTTGTTCTCAAAAGCTTCAAATCACAAAAGCTCCCTAATAAAATCCACTGAAAAAGCTCCTTGCTTTTAATTTAGAATGATGATGGTAGCTATGTTCTGATGTTTATAACAAGCGCACGATCCTATTGACTTGACAGTATCCCTTCAGCAGTGGGATTCAACGGTCTTGCGAATAATTACAACAACAATTCTTTAAGGAAAGTCAGTGGCTTGCTCTTTTTAAAGTGGCATTTTTTTCCAACGTAGTGTAGTGACAAGTGCATCAGGCGCCACTGCTTGGGAAAAAGCTCTCCCGTACTGACAATTTTTGTTGAACAGAGCCAGTTGGCCAGTAAGATGCGATACAAGCTTTGAAAAGCTGCCTACCTTTAGTTGAGATGCACCTTGATCATCCGAAAATTGTGTTTCGAACAATAATAAAAACTTCAAATTGGCGTACCAAAATTTTTTCTTAAAAACGTTTTAAAAATTTTGTATATAAAAGCTTATTTTCTTTTAAGAAACCAGTACAGACATATAATTTTTAATTTTTTTAATTTAATTTTTGTTCTTGCATAAGCTTACATTTGCTTGAATCACATGGCATCCTGCTTTTAGCTCCAACTACTTAAGGAGTTTTTATTAATTTTTGAAATTCTTAGTCGCTTACGTAAGAGTAAGTTCGTGCGACCCAGTCGTATTTCATATTTTTCAATACTCAGAACCAGTTCGCTGAATTACAGCGGAAGGAAGCAATCGAAAATATATTTAAGTATTTTTATAAAATGAGAATCGGGAGAAAATTTCACATAAACATACAATTTCGGCGAATTGGAAGTTCCTCTAAATATCAGAAGAAACCCTTCAAATTGATCGGGTTTCTAGCAACTTGGAAGAATGCAACTTCCTACGTCTAAACGTAGTTGCAATGACTTAGACTTAACCGAAATAAATCGATTTCTATACAAGAAATAATTTCTTTCCTACTTCGCAATAAGGACCTTCCACCGCCTTTTCTTAAGAAAAATATGTACCCTTAAAAAAAATGTCCTCCTGTTTTGCTTGGGCTCGGTTAGTCCTAACTGAAAAAAATATCTATGTAGTTACTTCATTTTTCATTAAAGGATTTCTTGAATTCCAATCAATCAATGTTGGATAATTTTTTTTATTCGAATCGGAGACTGAATAATATTTTTTCGCTTTATAGGTATGACATGACAGAAAATCACAAGATTGTAAGCGTAATGAATTTTTAATTTTGTAATCCTTTGCCGAGGAATGCCTTGACTGACTGACAGAGCTAACTTTCAAGATCCAACAAATATACATACCCAGGCACAAAATAGGAATAGGTAGGAGTATAAGCCACACAAACACATACACAAGCATTTTATACAAATTATTGTTCGTAACAATGTAATAATCAGGAAAATAAAATACAATGATAAAAGCAATAAGTAGAAAGTAAATGGGCACAGCTAGAAAGCTTCAAAATGATGCCATATCCATCGAGATAAACAATATTGCCTCAAGCTATGGCATTATTACTATCCTATCTGTGTTTATATTTGGTCCTTGAGAGTAGGTATGTATATAGGAAGAGAGGTTTTTTTGAGAATCATTTCAACCTTTGGTTGGTTTTTTGTGTATCTGTATCTACCTAGGAAATATTCGACAGACATCCAGGACATCGTCGTCCTGAAGAAAAACCAAAATCCTCCGTCGTCGGCGTTGATAGTTGTAGACTCTCTTTGTCGTTTTGTCATGTTTTCTTTGTATTTCTATTTTTTTTTTTTTTTTGAGCATTTTCTTGTTATTATTGTGTGCGTGTTTATGTTTTTGTTTTTTCGTCTTTTATTGTGTTTATTCAAAAGTTTGATTTTCGATTAGCGATAGGAATGTACTCGTACACGTAGGAATATCTATTGTCGTAGCCTTTAACTAGATCATAAAGCTTTCTTTATCACGCCACATAAAGCATTAAGTGTTTGCAATTCGAGATTTATTCTTTCGCAGAGTGAAATTCTTAGCAACTCATCATTTTTTCCTGGAATGTGTAGGTAGGAATTTAGGATGAAAATAGCTAAAGGTATGAGATTGGGTTAGGCTCATCTTTTCTTGCGAATAATAATCAGGCTATTCAAAGTATTTGATGGGACAATTTATCAAAGCGATAATATACACATTAAATGCCTTAAATCTTCTTTAATCTTATTTTATGTGCTTGAAACCAACTTTCAGTACTTTAAAAAGTAGTTATAAGTGTCAACAAAGCCGTTCTATTGGGCTTCATGAAAATGTGCCGCTAAATTGATCTAAAGATGATAATTTGCTCGTAGAGCTGGGGTGCTAGGAGTTTTCCATGATTTAAAAAAGATTGAACTTAAAGTCAACCGTAATTTATTTTTTTCAGAATTAACGACTTGAATTTGAACTCAAGTGGTTTTCCCTCTCGTTCATCTCAGATTTGGGTGTCCGATGGCAGATTTTATGGTGGCAAATAGAACGAAAATCGAAATTGATTTTTTTCTGAAGTTGTATTTTCAAATTTTTATCATAAACAGAAGGGAAAAAAACATATTCAAATTAATAAAATGTCGGCCACTTGAATTGTTCAAAATATGTTTTTCAAAGAGCATTTGGTTTTATATGAAACTTGTGGCTAACGAAAACTTGTTGTATAACATAAACTGTATGAGAAAATTATCAAAGGGCACTTTAGTGCCCAGCCAAGTTCTGGCACTACACCATTTTTACAGGAACAAACTCAGGCAGTTTTTGACCCCTCCCTATGTTCAGTACTAATGAAGTCAGAAACTTGATATTCCGAATATTTGGTAAGCTAGTCCGGCACAGGCGCCTCACCAAATTTCAATTTTCTAGCATAAGCGGTTCCTGAGATATAAGACCTCAAAAATCACAAAAACCGTAACTGACTGACTAACTGACTGACTGACAGATCATCAAAATTATGGAGCACTTGCCGACATCGTAGAATCTTGTAATTTGAGGTTTTCCATTCAAGTGGCGTGGTATTCGCCCACTTTCTCCGAGTTGTTAGTTGATGGGCTTACTTGGCAAGTTTTTTTGTATGCCTAATTCGAAAGGTTTTAAAAACTTGACCAGTGAACCCATCAAATTTTAGTCAGTAATCATTAAATTATAAAATTTCTCTATTACATTGTAGCTGTTTCAATATTATTCTACTTTAAATATTCGGAATTAAACCTTCATGAAGTAAAAACTTGGCGTACTTTTAGATCTCAGTACTTTTCACGGCTGACTTGTTACACAAAGGTTTTTGTATAGAAGAACTTGGCCAATTGACCGGTCCTAAACGTGAAATAAACTGTTCACCGAACTCGCCACTTAATTGGTCCATTGTTACGCATGCTGTGTGGCATGTGGCTCCGTCCTGTTGAAACCACATGTCATGTCAGTCAAGCTCTTCCATTTTGCGCAAAAAAAATATTGTTATCATCGCACAGTAGCGCTCACCATTCACAATAACATTGCGATTCGCATCATCTTTGAAGAAATGCGACCCAATGATTCCGCCTGCCCATAATCCGCACCAAACTGTGACTTTTTATTGATGCATTGGTAGCTTTTGCAATGCTTCTGGCTGCTCTTCACTCCAAATACGGCAGTTTTGCTTATTCACGTATTCATTCAACCAGAAATGAGCTTCGTCGCTGAACACAATTTTTTGATAGAAAAGTGGATCTTCCGCGAACTTTTCAAAAGCCCATTCGCCAAAAATTCGGCGTTGTGGTAGGTCGTTGGGTTTCAATTCTTGCACCAGCTGTATTTCGAAAGACTTCACACCTAAATCCTTCTGCAAGATTTTCCACGTAGTGGAGTAACAGAGGTCCATTTGCTGCGAACGGCGCCGAATCGATAATTCAAGGTCATCAATTACACTGACAGATACAGCTGCGATATTTTCCCTCAGTTCGCACTCTACGTAAGCGTGTTGGTGGTTTAAAGTCCAACAATGTAAATTTGGTGCAAAATTTAGTCACAGAGCACGCATTTTTATAATAAAATTGAATAATTTGCAAGCCTTGTTCGTTTGTAAGACGATTCATGGTTAAACTATAGACCAGACTGAAGATGTTTGACAGTGACACAGAACACGAACCGAGCGTGAGCTGTCAAAACCAGTGTTGCCAAAAAGAAAATAGCAAAAACATCACCCATTAGTTACTGAAAACAAGTTACTGATTGCCTAGTACTATCGAAGAAATGAACATTTAGCTACTATCAGATAAGACCATAGTTTTTATTCGATAATTTTTTTTTCTTCAAGAATCACGCTTCTGAGTCCTTGGGGCACCAATGAAATTGGCTACTCCAATTGAGTAGATAGAATACTCCAACAAATACGATTGGCTACTCCATTTGAGTAAGTTAAGCAACTGAGTTAATTAGATACTTCAACTAAGTAAATAGGTTAATCTAACCAAGTAGTTTGACTGCTGTAACTTAGTTGGTTAAAACAACCAAACTGATTTTATAATGAATAAATTTATACTTACCCTAACTGAGTTTTAAGGCTATTATATATTAAGGGCTACATTTGCTATTCCAACCGAGTAAATTGCTTACACCATTTGGGTAAGTTTTTAATATCACTACCCCAACCGAGAAGATTAGCTGCCCCAACATCAGAGAGTCAGCCAATGCAATCCATTGAATTTATTACATCAAAAATAAGTAAGCGATTTAATAAGGTTCTTTTCCTAACTAGCGGCTATTTCTACCACTTTAACTCAGAAAGAACTATTAGGTCCGTCAAAGTCGGCCTGTCAACAAAAGAGTTTTAAAGTTCTAATGATGCAGGATTTAAGTTCTATTTGGTCATAGCTTAGCGGCCCAATCCAAGCTTGGTAATAAAACCTTATCCCCATCGAACTTGTTGCGGGCCCAGCTTGAAACTAAAATAACGGACTCCGCTTGACGTCAAGATTGGGTCGTCGCAAGTTTGATGTGCAAGGAATTTTAGTTCTAAGTTGAGATTTGGGTAGATACTGAATTATCATAAAAATCATAATTATAATAAGTGTTGAAAATTTGTGTTTATGGGAGTGGCGGTCCTAGTTTGATGTCAAGCAGGGTCTTCCTAAAGTCGGACGGGTAAGGCAATTTACATAGTTCAAAGCTGGAATTGGGGTACAAAACTAACAAAAATCAAACTTAAATCCTGCTTCATTCGAATTTTAAATGACTTAAGTGGCGGACATTAAACAATCTGAGAAGCAGTTTAATTAACTTAAGAACACTAGGATGTCTTGAGCCCCCTAATTTATGCAATTTATTTTTCAAGTCACTTTCTGCTTGGAGAAATAAATTCATTAAGTTTCAATTTCCTTCCTTCTAAGAAGATATTTCTCATATTTTTCAAATTCCAAATGTACATAAGTATCTACGAATATTCTGGAACTAAAAAAGCTTAAGAAGTAATAGATACACCCAGATCAGTTTGCAATCTACTCCACCTACTTAGTTAATTTATTAAAATTGTTATTTCAACTATTTCCTTCGTCGCTCGGGAATGTCCTTGCAGAATTTTAAATAATTTTCAATCGGCATCATTGAAAACTTTGTCTGCTACAGCCATAGCTGTAAAGCGATATGACATCGAAATAATAAGTGACGAACAAAAATAACTTTCGAAAACGATGGACCCAAATTTAACTATCACAATCACAGCCATGCCTGTCTACATTAATTGCTTCCTTAATCCTTTTAAAGCACCACCACCGCTTGGACACGAACTGAACATACCGTCTTCCTCTTTCCTCACTTTTGAATTAAATTTTTGACACATTTTCACTCCGCAAACACAGTATGTACATACATATCTAGTTGAGGGAAAGGAGGAATCCTGAAACGTGCCTGCAACATGACCAAAAAACCCGAAAAAAACTTATATTTGCTTCGTCCTGCTAAAAGTTATTTTTTATTGAAAAGACCGTAAAGTAGAAGAAGAAGAAGAAGAGAATACAAAAAAAAACAAACAAAAGAAGACTATCGGTATAATTTACGAGTGATTTTATTTTTAATATTTTACGGGCTGTTCCTTGGAATATTGGTTAAAATGTTCACCATCTGGGGACCGAAGAAGGCTTTTGGAATTCAGATCTAAAAAAAATGTGGCATGTGGCAATCAATGGTGAGCCTTCGAATTAACAATTTTTCGGAATGGGCTATTCTGAGGAGTCCCATTCTGTTTATGGTCACGACCTCACCAGTCAGGACCTTTTGCGCCAAAGAAATATTAAAAGAAGTATTAGAATAATAATAAGAAAACAAAAACAAAAAAAAAGTAGTGCTCCCGAATCAGGCAACATCAACAAATCGATGGCAGATTATTTTCTGACTTTTGCAAGGATTTTTTGTGTTTTCATTCTAAAGTCGACGACGATGATGGTCTGCTGGTGTTTTGCTCTTGGTTTTCTTTATTCTTTTATTGTTGGTTCTTCTTTTCCTTAACGAGGAAGAGAATGGTGAAGATTCACTGGTATTTATGGCCAATTTGGTTGTGTTGTTCGTAAAAATGATAAAAGCAGATTTTCCAATCGAATAACTTCTAACATAACTCGTCAAGATGAACCAAACTAAAAAAAAAGGAATCCCCTTTATGATCGGGTTTTGTTTTGTAAACAATAAAAGGATACTTTGGTTGTTTTAGGGCGGTTTTATTTGTTAACTGACGAAGTTTTCTTAAATTAATTGAAATACAAATTAAGTACCTACATAAGGTTTTTTTCTAGAATGATTGGAGATGGCAAAAGTATAATCCAGAGTTATGTAGATACTGGTTGAATAAAAACTAAGAAGTTAGTAATTTTTTTTAAGCTTTAAATCAAGCAATTATAGACATGGCTTATGATGCGTCTAGCAGACTAGTGTGCTTCGGTATAAATCGAGTTTAAAATAAAGATAAACAAATCTAGAAGTGGTGGCTTTAATAAAATAGTCATGATCTTTATTAAAGTTTCTCGAAAACGACAAAAACAACCTTCACTAAACTTTCTACTTCGCTGTGAATTCTAAAGCTATGAAGTGTTCTTCATCAGATGGTCCGCAGGGTGGGCGTTATTACAGATGTCACTATATTAAACAAAATCTATCCCACTGTTGGAGTATGCGGACATTATAGGCCGTTCCCAACATTCTGTCTCAGACTCCTTTACGGCAATTGAAGATCGTGCGAGACTTGTTGATCTTGAAATATTGTTTACATCTGTCCACCGATAAGGGCAAAACTTCACTATTGATAGCAATAATTTCTAGGTTGTTCCAAGAGTTCACTGTCATAGCTGTGGGAACCAGCGGACAAATAGTAGTCCATTTCCTCTGCAAATGCCCTGCTCTGGCAAAATTTAGAGCAGACTCATTAGGAAGCGAATTTTTTGACTACATTGACGAACTTTTAGAAATGAAGATTAAAGATTTGATCCCGTTTCCCAAAGCGACGAAATGACTCTAGGTCGAACTTCGGTGACTTCTGTCCGTTCCCTTCTTTAAACTCCTTAGAACCCGAGCGAGCGGACTGAGGACTTTGACAGAAGTGAATGGTGCATTGGGCCCGATGATCACTCAATTGGATAGACTACTGTTTCAGCACTAGTTCCGGATGAGTGTGGTACTCCGGTTGAGACACGGATCCAATTTCCGTATGATTGAATAGATGATTGATATCTTTGAACTTTATCCAAACTGAAGGAGTCCAAGAAAATATCCACAATTTCCTATATCAATTTCATCTACTGATTTATACGAGTAATGGTTTCAAAATGGTGTACAAGTGGGCCACAAGACTAGACATTGGAGACCTCGGAGTTATCATTAACTCCACTATCGAAACCTCAGACACCGATGAAGAATTACTCTAGGAAACCGTTCCTTCTTCGGTTTAGCAAAACAACTAGGTTCAAAACTCCTCACTCAAGGCGAAGAGCACGCTCTACAAAACCCTTAAACCACCAGTCCTGATTTACGGCCGGCGGCGGCGAGTGAGAGAGAGAAAAAGGGAGAGGGAAAGAGATAGATAGAGAGCCAGAGACAAAGAGATAGATAGAGAGAAAGAGATAGATAGAGAGAGAAAGAGGCAGAGAGAAAGAAAGAGAACGATTGAGGGAGAGAGAGAGAGAGATGATACTGGGCTGAACGGATATTTGGTCCTGTGTGCGAGCAGAGAGAATAGAGGAGAAGATATAAACGACAAATACAAAGATTTAGAAAACCAAAACACGTCGACCACCTTGGCTCGGCCAGGTTGAACGAATGGACAATAATACCCCAGCTAAGCGAGTCCTCGAATGCCAGGTTCGCGGCAATAAGCCATAGCTAGTGCCAGAGCGCTTGGTCTATATGACTGTGGAAGCAGTGTTTTCGGGATCGGAAGAAGATGGAAAGTTGCCGTGTCTCATGTAGAGACCCTTCCTGTATCAGGCTCCGATTAAATAAGTAAGTAAGTAAGAATTTAATTAAGCATCATTTTTATTCACATACCTTTAGGCGAAGTCAAAAAATAACGATTTAAAAATACTGCTTATGTATAAACAGTGATTTTTTTGCTATTTTCTTTTTGGCAACACTGGTTTTGACAGCTCACGCACGTTTCGTGTTTTGTGTCACTGTCAAACATCTTCGGTTTGGTCTATAATTTAACCATGAATTCTCTTACAAATGGATAACGCTTGCAAATTATTCAATTTTATTATCAAAATGCGTGTTCTGTTAAGAAAGTTCATCGCGCTTCTTCCATTTTATGGTCAGTTAAATCGACCTATTGAGGCTGCTGTTTGGGCTATTGTGACTAAATTTAGCACCAAATTTACATTGTTGGACTTTAAACCACCAACACGCTTACGTGGAGTGCGAACTTGGGATAATATCGCAGCTGTATCTGTCATTGTTATTGATGACCTTGAATTATCGATTCGGCATCGATCGCAGCAATTGGGTCTCTGTTACTCCACTATGTGGAAAATTTTGCGGAAGGATTTAGGTGTGAAGCCTTTCAAAATACAGCCGGTGCAAGAATTGAAGCCGAACGACCTACCACAACGCCGAATTTTTGGTGAATGGGGTCTTGAAAAGTTGGCCGAAAATCCACTTTTTTATCGAAAAATTGAGTTCAATGACGAAGATCATTTCTTGCTGAATGGATACGTGAACAAGAAAAACTGCCGTATTTGGAATGAAGAGCATCCAGAAGCATTGCAATAGCTATCAATGCATCAAGAAAAAGTCACTGTTTGGTGCGGATTATGCAACGTTACTGTGAATGGTGAGCGCTACCGTGAGATGATAATACACTTCTTTTTTGCGCAAAGTGGAAGAGCTTGACTTGCATGACATGTGGTTTCAACAAGACGATGCCACATGCCACACAGCACGCGTAACAATAGACCAATTGAGAGGCCAGTTAGGTGAACAGTTTATTTCACGTTTGGGGCCGGTCAATTAAACTCTTAGACCGTGCGATTTAACGCCTCTAGGCTATTTTTTATGGGGCTATGTTAAGACTTACACAAGCCAGCTTCGATTAACGCACTGGAACCCAATATTGAAGCATTTCTTCGTGAGATACCGCCCGAAATGTTAGAAAGAGTAGTCCAAAATTGGACTAAGCGGATGGACCATTTAAGGTGCAGCCGCACCCAACATTTGCATGAAATAATCTTCAAACATTAAATTATATCGACCGTACTATCGATTCAAATAAGGATTTTATGCATTTTTCTGAATTTTATGTTTTAAATATCGATAGCTCTTAAAAAATCACTTGTTATAATCTACTCGTACAAGATGCGATAAAAAAAACGATTATTTTACCTAAAAATAGCGGTACCCACCATACAAATGTTTAAAAATGGTTTTCGAAAATCGTACTTTCCTCGCAATCGGTTCTGAGAATTTTTATACATTTTTTTTTTTCTTTTTTCGAATTTTGAATTTCTCATTATCGGTTTAACGGATTTTAATGAACATTTTTATAGAGAAGCTTCTAAAACAATTTAAAAACATTCATTTATTTATTTACGAGTAGACTTTAAAAAAAAAATCAATTTTTTTTAATTTTTGAAAATTCAATATCTCAAAACGGCTTATAATTTTTTTTGGAAATTTATTTTTTATTCGTATACTAATAAAAACTTAAAGTTGACGTGACAAAATTTTCTTAAAAATGTTTTAAAAATTTTGTATAAAAAGCTTATTTTCTTAAGAAACCGATTACAACGACTAATAATTTTAGTTCTTGTATAAACCATGACATCCTGTTTTTAGCTCCAACTACTAAAGGAGTTGTTTGAGTCATTTAAAAAATCAATTTTATGCTTATGAACAGTTTTTCTCTAATAATATTCATTTTTGAAATTCTTAGTCTCGTGCATAAGAGCAAGTTCGTGCGACCTAGTCGTGCATTTTATTTATTCTTAAGACCGCTGTATTCGGGAACTTGTCCTGTCTGGTGGCAAGCATTGTTTGCCTTTCTTTTCTTTCAAATTACATTTTTTGTTTGCCCCGTGCCTTTTTTTAAGAACTTTGAAAATTTCCGCCATCCCAATACTATTTGAATCGTCCTAAAGCTAAATTCGCGCGGTTAAACAATTTCACAAGACCATTTTGTGTCGCGAAGATCTAGAGCCTCCTTAATATGTGAAAAAATCAACCAAGTAAAATCTATCGTTCCTATAACAACATATGGATAGCCATATCCCAAATGCACTTGACCAAATACGTGCGACCGTGTTGGACATTTTATTTCACATCTCAAACCAACAAAGAGGGTATTATTAATACCCAAACACTTTTTAACTCAATGGCTTAGAAAACAAAAGAAAAATCTTTTCAATAACACATCATTAAATTCGTATAAATCCGCTTGCTTTCGACAAACATCCTTTTTCCATTAATCTAGGTCTAAAAAAAAATAATCAGCTTAATCATGGGATGGATATATTTTTCTCATTGGTCACGATTTTTTTTTATTTTGTCATTTTCGAAAAATATCCCAATAATCCTCGTCGAGCTGTTAAAGGATCATACAAAATGGAAGCACATTCTTTTAACACTTTTTATTTATTGCTCTTGTTATTGAATGCTCCTGTCTATTGACAGCTCAATGTACCTACATATTTATAATATTTCACAATCTCTCTGCTTCTGGTTTTTCGTGTTTTTTGTTAAAAATTGTACAAAAAACTCGACATTATGCCGCATAGTCGGTTCCAGTATTTCCGTGAATCAACGCCGTAATTCATGTAAAAATAAAAAAAATAAAAATAAGCTTCTATAGATCTCTGGCAGGAGAATCCTTTTTGCTTGTTAGTGGATATTTTTTTTTTGCTCATGCATGGCTTTAAATTTGACACAGCTGACAGAAGGTGCTTTGATGTCGTGCCAAACACTTTGCCATTACATAGTTAGGAACCTTGTTTAAGGACTTGGGGTATAATCCAATGCCTATACGAGTACATACCTACCTATGACGGTGGAAGATGTGCCCTTCAAATTCATGGGCTCGTATTGGTAAGAAACGTGCTCTCATCCTTCCTATATGTATAAAAATCAATAAAAATTTCGGTGAAAAATTAAGTAAGCTGCTTCAGAATTCTGCCAAGTAATATTGACAGTTTTGTGGCAAGCACAGGTAAAGTCTACATTTTTTGAGAGATGAATGTCTACAGAAGTCCCTCCCCCCACACAGCATTAAAAAGCAATAAAATTGTTTCTTTGAACAACGTGGAATAGGATGAGAGCGAGTGTCGTTAATGCGATTTTATGATTTTTGAAATATAACAATAATTAGATTTTAAGTAGATGAAGATAATAAGAAGCATAACGCGGTTTTCGACAGAACGTTTTTTACAATGATAAAAAAAAAGAAAAACTGAGGGGAGTTTAATCTGCATGTATATTAGGGAAGTTTAATGCTTAGGTGCACTCAATTTCTATTGTTGTCGTAAAGTTTTTTTTTAATGATTGTTTGGTTACGACTTTTAAACAGAAGGGGCTTGACTGAATTATATAATGCTAAGAGACTTGATAATTGTAAGTAATTAATATTAAGATCAGGACACAAAATATTTTATGGATTTTCGCATTAAAGCCAGGGTTTAAATGAGTTTAGGTTTGGGTTTAAATTTATTAACCACAAATGTAGAGACAATAAGATTAATCTTTCAAAGTAGGAAAAGGATGTGAATTATAAGTTCCCTTAATTAAATTACGTAAACAAAAAATAAAATAGTGTTTGAAAATAAAAATGTAACTGGATACTTCGAGTCAGCATTGCTTGTGAAAGAAGTGATAAAACAGGGAAAAGACTTGACATATTTTGAAGGTGTTCAAAAGATGAGAATTGCTGTTTACTATCTATCACAGGGCGTTTAATTCTGTTATACGAAAACAAAGAAGTTAGTTTTTTCTGTTTTTTTTTTTAACTCTAGAACGAAATTGACCAACTTTGAAAAGCTCTATAAGTCAAACTAGTTAGCGCAAAATTTTTTTGTTTGCTGTTTTTGAAGCTCCGTTTATATTTCTATTAGAAATAAAAAACAAAACTTTAAAAATAAAACATCGAAATTAGTATTTTTGCCACGAAATTTTCCTTTTTGGACCACAGTGCGGCGCGGCGTTTTCGAGAGACTACGGCTTACTGACGCCGCCGCTGACCCAAAATCCACATCCAACGGTAAATTTTTGAGGATACATTCTCACCTGGTGAACCTCGTGTGGGTTGATGCAAATACAATAAAAAAGATGATTTTTTGGTTTAAATTTGGGTTCTCTTCCAAACGCTCTGAAGCCAAGTCAGCGAACAAATAGCGTTGTCTATGGTCATGAATTTTGATATCCTAATTTGAACTTTGTATGTCCAAGGCTCGATGCCAAATACAGCAAATTAAAGTCTGTGAAAGGCCGACTTCAATAAGCATATTGACTCATTCATTTCCGAACAGGTCGTCTTAAATTTGGACACAAAACGCTGAAGAGTTGACTACGAAGAATCACAACGTCTTCCGTAAAATTTAGACGTGCTATTTATTCGTGTAACTTCCTATGATGACATTTCATCAGTAACTGAATAATAAACAACAGATTTGACAGATGTCACCATAACATCATGGCCGCCAAAATCTTCCGCTGCAATTGTGAAACTCATTAGTAGTTCCTTTTTTCTTAAAAAATGTGTTTTGGTAAATAAAATGCTTGAGAAAAAATTTTGGTACGCCAATTTTAAGTTGTTATTATTCGGCAAATTTTTATGAATTTAATTTCCAAAAAAAAAAACAAACATTAATCAGTTTTCAAGATATACATATATGTACATAATAGTTTTGAAATGCACAGTTTTTCTTGAAAATCCCTTATGCCGAAAATGAGAAAGACAGTGATAGGTATGGTCAGAACCGTATTGTGTTTAACGTGGACACCTGTCAACTAAGACTTAATTCCACGGTTGGCCTACCCACATCGGAGTTAGATTGAGCGCTGTACCATGAGCTCTGATAGAGCCCAAGCCACATCAGTAGCAATTCTGTGGCATATTGCAGCATGAACATACACTTTGCTTTAGAGTGAGGCCTTGCATTAAAGAAACCAAGTAAACCCGGTTAACTTGGAAACCATTATGCCGCGAGGTTGGGTGTATGCAAGATTTCTTTTGCATTTACAGAATCTGGATTTAAAGAAACTTTGAATTTACCCTAAGGCCTATATCCAATGTCAACTTAAAAAGGTTTTTTTTTCGATGAAACCCCATAAAACATGTCTCCCCCACCTTTAATTATCTTATTCTACCTAATAAAATAGTTTCCAGGTGCTGAAAATTTTTTTTGGAGCGATTTTTGTCTGGAGCTCCAATTCTAAATAATTACCAAAATTTTTAAAACATTTAAGAAAAAAATTTGGTACGCCAACTTTAGGTTTTTATTATTGTACGAATGAAAATTAAATTTGCAAAAAAAATATAAATCCGTTTTTGAGATATCGAATTTTCCAAAAAAAAATATTTTTTTTTTTTTTCAAAAATTCAAAAAATATTTTTTTTTTACGTTTTGAATTGCAACTTTTTAGAAGCATCTCTATAAAAAATTTCATTAAAATCCGGAATGTCAATAATGAGAAATTCAAAATAGAAAAAAAAATGGTTCTATGGTTCTTAATTTCAATTTCTTTTTATTAAATTAAAGATCGTAAAAATTTATCGAAAGACATTTTTTTTTTTTTTTTCAAAAAATACGATTTTCTTACATTTAGGTAAAACAAATTTTTTTCTCAGATCTTGTAGATTATTATATCTATTTAAAAACTTTTATTTTTCCAAAAAATTTTTTTTTGAAAATTTGAATACACTATAACATTTAAACTGTTGGGGAGCCCTACCATAAAAAGAATTTTTTGTTTTTTTTTTTTTTTTGCGTAGGAAGGTGAGAAATCTTCAGGAAGACACTATAAGCCCGATGCTTATAGTAGTGTCAGATTTTTACTGACTAAAAAACACCTCCCTTATCTTCTATAGAGATACTACAACTAAGTCGAGCTTAACAAGTAGTTTTGGCAGCAGTTTCGTTCGCATTTTGTCAGGAAGCTCCCCAACGGGAGGACCTGAAAGTTCCACAAGATTCGAGTGGAGAAATAAAAAGAATGAATGTCTCGTTTTCTTGAAAATCAGAAACAAAAAAAAAAATGGTTCCAAGGGGTACCAAAAATAACCATTTTTTTGTATTTTTTTTTTTCAACCCTTGCCTAGCTTTAACTAAACGAAATTTTTTGATTTTTTTTTAAATCTGTACGACAGTTTCTGGTAAAAAAAATATTTATAAATTTTCGAAAAAAATTCGTATGGTACGTACCGTTATTTTTGGTCTTGAAAAAAAAAAAAAAAAAAAAAAAAACGTGGAGGGAAAAATTAAAAAACGATATCTACCAAGTTTCACGAAAATCGGACGAGCCGTTTAGGGTGTAGTCGAACAGAATTGCGAGACCCAGTTTTTTAGTCTTCGCTATCAACGTACATAATGTCAACTTTGATCCAAATCTCAAGTTCGATTTTTTTTCCGAATGCATAACTTGAGGGTACCCCCCATGGAACCATTTTTTTGTTTTTGATTTTCTTGGAAACGGTACAACCGATTTTGATAATTTAAATAGAATTGTGTATTCAAATTTTCAAAAACAATTTTCTTGGATTTTTAAAAAAAAAACTTCAAATTTTTTTTTTCAAAACTCAATCATTCTTATTCCGATAGTCATTTTAATAAAACGCTTTTAAAACGACAAGGCTCCAGAGTCCACATTTTGGGTTTAAATAATACAAAAAGGGCAGCGTTCTCTACGTTCTTCACTTTTCTAAGCATTATAGCGATAGTCGTTTCATTAAATTCCAATTTTCGTTTCTAGAGTCTTGTCGTTTTACTGGCGTTTTAGTAAAACGACTATCGGAATAAGGGTGAATATTTCGAAAACCCCATGCTAGATTTTTTTTAAACTTGATAAATATAATCTACAAGATGTGCGGGAAAAAATTTATTTTACCTAAAAATAAAGGTACCTACCCACCATACAAATGTAAAAAAAAAATTAAAAAATGGTTTTCAGAAATCGTATTTTTCTCGAAAACGGCACCTAGAATTTTGATTACATTTTTTTTCTTTCAATTAATTTTTATGTTCTTTAATTTAATAAAAAAAAAAATTGAAATTAAGATATTAAGGCTTGTACCTACCATAGAACCATTTTATCGAATTTTGAATTTCTCATTAATGACATTACGGATTTTAATGAAATTTTTTACAGAGATGTTTCCAAAAAGTTTAAAAAACATTGCATTTCAAAACTTTAAGAAAAATAGTTTTTTGAATTTTGAAAAAAAAAAACTCTTTGTTTTTTGGAAAATTCAATATTTCAAAAACGGCTTAATATTTTTTCTTGTAAATTTTAATTTTTATTCGAACAATAATAAAACTTTAAATTGGCGTACCGAATTTTTTTCTTAAAAATGTTTAAAAATTTTGTATATAAAATCTTATTTTTTTAAGAAACCACTACAACGACTTATAATTTTTGTTCTTATAAAGGGTTTTCCAATAAGAGGTGTTATTTTGATATTCAAAGAAAAATGGCATTTTTGGAGATAAATGATCGGATGTTTATTTCATTATAAAGAGGAAGGTATGCCGTTAATAATGAAACACAACATCAGCCAAATGGCCGCCAAGACCACGCTTACAGGACCATATCCTTTTCATGAAATTTTCCATAACCAAATCGCAAAGTGGCTGCCCTATGTCCTCGATAGCCTCACGAATTTCATCTTTGAGGTCTTGAATCGACGCTGGGCTGTTGGCGTAGACCTTATCTTTCACGTGGCCCCAAAGGAAGAAGTCGCAAGGTGTTAAATCACAAGATCTCGGTGGCCAATTGTGATCACCTCTTCGAGAGATAACACGGTCCGGAAACTTTTCCCGTAAAAGATCGATGGTTTCATTGCTTGTGTGGCACGTAGCGCCGTCTTGTTGAAAGTAAACGTTGTCCAGATCAATACCATCCAATTCAGGCCATAAAAAATCATTAATCATCTCTCGATAGCGCTATCCATTGACCGTAACTGTTGCTCCAGCCTCATTTTCGAAAAAGTAAGGTCCAATGACCCCGCGGGACCATAAACCGCACCAAACAGTCACGCGTTGAGGATGGAGAGGCTTTTCAACAATAACTCTTGGGTTTTCCGAGCCCCAGATGCGACAGTTTTGCTTGTTGACGTAGCCTCCGAGGTGGAAATGGGCGTCATCAGTCAAGATGATTTTCGATGAAATTCCGGATCATTTTCATGCATTTCAAGGACCCAATCAGCAAAGACACACACACGGCCATTTGGCTGATGTTGTGTTCCATTATTAACGGCATACCTTCCTCTTTATAATGAAATAAACATCCGATCATTTATCTCCAAAAATGCTATTTTTCTTTGAATATCAAAATAACACCTCTTATTGCAAAAACCCTTTATAAATTCATATTTGCATAACATTCTGTTTCAATCTCTTACTACTAAAAGAGTGTATAATCGCGAACCTGTAATCCATAGGGTTTTATTAAATGAAACACGGATTTGTTTAGAGTCGGGAAAATATGTAAAAACCCGACTATTAATATCTTTTATTAACTAACTCTCGAATGCTGTACGTCTGTACTGTGAGACGTTTCCTTAACGACTGAGTTCAATACAAGGACTGAGTATGTATCTCAGGATATACTACTTATATTGATATAGTTATTTTACTCACACATAAAGGTGTAGCGTAATAATATAAATGTGATATTTGATGGTGTGAATATAGTGAGGCATTCGATACAGTGCCAGCAAAAATTATAAATTTTTAACATACTTTAGGATTTCGTTTTGTACTTATTTATCGTAATATTTCACAATAATTATGTTTTATCTTTCATCTTTACTTTACAATGTTTCATAACTTTACAAAATACAAACTGTGTTGTAATTTTATTTCTATACTTTCTTCATTCTTTCTTTCTTATAATTACTTTAATTTTTTCTTATTTTGTTCTATACATCAACTTTCTTTTGAATCTCTGTACATCAACTTTCTTTTGTGTCTCTGTACTTTAAATATTTAACTTTTCTACTTCTACTGGAATAATACAAATTTTCTGCACCGGTCGCTTCAGCTTTCCAGTTTCAGTCTGCACGACTACGGATCTCACAAGGCCGTCTCTGCTAGTGATGAGCTCACAGATTCTACCTAGCGCCCAATGTGCTGGTGGGAAGTTTTCGCTTGCAATTGTCACTAACTGACCGACCTTGAACTTCTCTTTCTCTCTTCGCCACTTCTTACGCTGCTGTAGAGTAGTTAGGTATTCGGAACTCCATCGGTCCCAGAAATGTTTGAGCATCAATTGACGATCTTTCCAGAGTCTGACGCCTACTGTTCTTGGCTGTTTGCTGAAATCAAAAGGAATGGGTAATATTGTTGGTTCACCTACCAAAAAATGTGCTGGAGTTAACGCCTGTACGTCTGATGGGTCATCGCTTAAGGGATGAATCGGCCTCGAGTTGAGGATGGCCTCTATCTGTACTAAAAGTGTTGTAAGTTGTTCATACGGGAGGACTTTCAGTCCTACAATCCTCTTCAGATGATACTTCATTGATTTTACTGCTGCTTCATAAATTCCGCCTTGATGTGGTGCGGCAGGGATCATGAAATGCCATTCTGTACTTTTGTGGTTTAGATGAGAAATTGTTTCTTCACTCGTCCACTTCTCTATAGCTCTTTTCAATTCTTTATTGGTACCTACGAAAGTCGTACCGTTGTCACTGTACATACGTTCGCACCTGCCTCTGCGTGCAATAAAGCGTTCATAGCATGCGATAAATGCTAACGATGTTAGATCTGTCACTAGGTCGATATGTACGGCTCGAGTCTTAAGGCATACGAAAACTGCGACCCAACATTTGCTTCTGGAAATCTGATTACCTTGTCTGTTAATCATCTTTACTTCTAATGGACCTGCATAGTCTATACCGCAGTGTAGAAATGGTTTGCCTATCTGTACTCTGTCCGCAGGTAGTTCTGACATCAGCTGATGCTCTAATCTGAAGCTGTACCTGGCACAGGTAACGCATTTGTGTAGATAATTCCGTAATTCGCTGCGAAGCTTCGGGATCCAGTATTTCTGTCTGATGAACTGCATCATTATCTGTGTTGCGCCATGCTTTGTCTCTCGGTGGGCGTGATCTGTTATTAGCCATGCTAGCCTTGAGCTGTTTGGAACTATGACTGGGTGATTCATCTCGTATGAGTTGCTGCTCCTATCTAACCTGCCGCCTACTCTTAGTAGACCTTTGCCATCAAGTATTGGCTTGAGGGGTTCCAGTTTACTTTTCTCCGGAAGACCTTTTCTATTCTCCAACGATGCTAGTTCGCTACTGTAATGTGCTTCTTGTGACTTTCTTAGGAGATATGACATTGCTCTTGCTTTTTCTTCCAGTGTCGGTGTACGAATTCTGGCTGTACGTCTCTTTGCTCTTATTTTAAATGTTGGAGTCTTTGACCAGTTATCCACAAAACGAATCGCATATCCGATTATAATAACTAACCGTTCCAGCTTATTAGAAAAATCCAAAAGCGGAACATTCTGACCTGTACGTTTTAAACCTATACATAACATTGGTTTGGTAGATATGACTGCCAAAACCTTGAATTCTTTCTGTACCTCTAATGTTTCATCTGTACTAAAACCTGTTTCGGGCCAATCTGTACTGGGTAGCCTGAGCCAACCTGGCCCTTCTAACCATAACTTATTATTTACTAACGCGGACGCTTGTACTCCTCTACTCAGCAAATCTGCCGGGTTATCCTTTGTGTTGACGTAGTGCCAGGATCTCACATCAGTGTTTGTTTGAATCGACGAAACACGATTAGCAACATATGTCTTGAGATTGCGTGGTAGTTTATTTAACCAGTGTAAGACGACTGTAGAATCAGACCATAAAAAACATGGTGCACTTTGCCATTCCATTGATTCTCTTGCTTGTAATAGTAATCTTGACAACAACTCTGCGGCTGCAAGTTCCAACCTTGGGATTGTAACTGTCTTTAAGGGAGCTACTCTTGTCTTTGATATGAGTAATCTGCTTGTACCTGTACCATCCGCCTGTTCTGTGCGAACATAAAGAACTGCCCCATATGCTGTACTTGATGCGTCTGAGAAACCATGGATCTGAACTGCTAATATACCTACGGTACCTAGCCATCTGTCTATACGGAATTCTTCTAGGAATTTTATGCCATTCCAGTATTCTTTCCATCTTTCTTCTATTTCTTTTGGGATCTGATCATCCCATCCTGTACTTAACCTCCAGATGTCTTGAATCATGATCTTTCCAATGATGGTGACGGGAGATATATAGCCATTTGGATCATATAGTTGGGCTACGCATCCGACTATTTTTCTCTTGGTGAGTGTGCCGATTATCTTTGGTGTTTTCACTTCGTACGTGAACTTATCTGACGCTATCAGCCATTTTAAACCTAGGATGGATGATTCCTCTTCCCCCGAAAATACCAATGAGGTATCACTCGTGCCAGCATTCATCTCCTTCATAAACGTTTCTGAGTTCGATTTCCATTGACATAATTCGAAACCGGCTCCTCCTAGTATTTTATGTATGTCTTTCGCTAACTGAATCGCTTTGGGTACATTTGACTGGCCTGTTGCGCAGTCATCCATGTAGAAGTCATTCCTGATTGCTGCGGATGCTTCTGGAAAGGACTCTTCAGCTTCTATAGCGGCTTGAACTACTGACCGAACTGCCAAATAAGCTGATGATGTTAAGCCGAACGTCACCACTGTGAGCCAATATTCTAGTAATGGTTTATGCTTGTCTTCTCGCCAGAAGATTCGTTGGAGGTCCCATTGTCTTTCGTTTAGCTTGACCTGGTTGAACATTTTCTTGATATCACCACAAACTGCAATGCGGTGTCTTCTAAAACGCATAATTATTTCATGTAAATCTCTTTGCAGCTTTTCGCCTAGCATCTGTACATCATTTAAAGATATGCCTTTATCTGTGCGACAACTTGCATCGTATACTATACGAAATTTCTTTTCTATACAGTGGTGTGGTATGTAATATACCAGATTTTCTGCTTGAGGATTACTAGTTGCTAGTCTTACATGACCTAACTTGATACTATCCCGCATCTTTTCTATATAAGTTGTTCTTAATTGATCATCTTTTTCTAATTTTCTTTCTAGGTACATAAAGCGACGCAACGCTATCGTGCGTGAACTACCTATGTCTGTATATTCTGATTTTAGTGGCATCTCGACAACGAAAATACCATTCTTGTTACGATAGTGGGTTGACTTGAAGTGTTGTTCCACTAATTCCTCTTCTTCTGTACGTTTAGAACCTGTGCCCACTTGATCCATCTACCAAAGTCTACTTAAAAGTTCGTCTAACTGATTCTCTGACGAGTATTCAATTGCCGAATAGGCATACTTTGGTTGCTCATCTCTGTCTTGACTTGGACCTAGGAATACTATGCCTAGTGTCGTATCTAACAAAACTGTACCGTCTGAGCGTCTCTCATATACTGACTTGATTGATCTCGCGAAGAAACTAACACCTAGCAGTATATGCACCTTATCTGGTCTGAAGTACTGAGGATCTGCATAATTACGCGGTGATATATCTGACTTACTATCTATACGTATTACCTCTTGTGGCAAAATAGGTCGCCATTGACTTTCCTCTGGCAGAATCCAGAAAGATTCAGTCTGGTGCTCATTGGTAGGATTCGAGGCGTACCATGGCAGTATTTTCAACACGGTTTGGTGCGTTATGACAAAGGGTGTGCCATCAATGCCAACTAGCTTCCCTGATAATTGCTTTGTATGTAATTTCAGATCGCGTTTTAGCTTACCTGCAATTAAATTTAAGTGTGACCCTGTGTCTAACATTGCTCGAAAGGGGCCATGTATAAAACCATCTGCTGTTTGAATCTTAACTAAAGCTGTCGGAATTAAATTTGTGTTACCTAAAACTGGATTAATAGACTGTACGTAATTTTCATGGTTAAGTTTTATTAATTTGTTGTTGAACATAGACTGATTATTATTTTCTGACTTCCTTTTATTTGAAGTCTGACGTTCTGTACTTTCCTGGCTTACAGGATTATTTACTTCTGTACGTTCTATTTTTGTGCTGCGAAATGGATTTATTTTAGAACAAATCCTACCTGTACGAAATTTTTTATTAGTTTTAACTGTACGGACTGTACGGTGCCTGCGTGCTATGTTGCTGTGCTGACGACGTCTTACTCTACTATTGCGATGTACTAGTCAGTCTGACTTGTTCTTGACCTTGCGTCTACGCTGTGTGCCGGTCGAAGTCCCTGGAACCTCAGGGTCGATAGAGAAGGCTGACACTGCTGGCTTCAAAACTTCTTTCGTGGGGCATAGAAGGATGTTGTGTTTCGGATTACCTGGGCACCTAACGCATCCTCGGATGTAGCAGTTATTTTCTTTGTGTCCTTGCTTCAGGCAATTGGGGCAAATAGCTCTCCTATCGATAAAATCTTTACGGCCACGGAAAGAGAGTGCTGCAAAGTCTGGACATCCCCAGATCTGATGATCCTCTGCACATATTATGCACAGTCGGTCTCCACGGGTGCGTATTTTCTTGAAGGCTTTGGGTTGAGCTGCAATCTTGGCTCGCTCTTCTGTACGAGATGGATTTTCTCCTGCTTCTGTACGTGACTGCTGTGCTTCTGAGATGTTGGAGAGTGCGCCTGCTTGTTTTTCTATAAACGCCAGAAAATCTGATAACTTCGGCTGCTCGGAGCTCCTCTGAAGTTCCCATTGACGAGCTGTCTCCTTATCGAATTTTTCACTAATCACGTGAACTACAAAGAAGTCCCAGTGTTCAACTGGCAGACCTAGTGACTTCAGCTGTCGTAGCGTTTCGTGGACAGTATTGGCGATGTGCTGTAACTCACCAGCCTTTTGTTGGTCGTGCATCTTCGGAAGCGAAAGCAGTTGACGCAGATGGTCACGCCCTATTAAGTATTTTTTATCATACACCTGCTTCAGGCGTTCCCATGCTTCGTTGTAGTTTTCCTCCGTCAGTTGCCATTCTCCTAGAGTTCTAGCTGCTGGGCCTGTCAAGGACTTCTTCAGGTAGGAAAATTTGAATGCAGCTGTTACTTTCTCATTGTCGTGGATGGCAGCCTTGAAACGATCATGAAATCCTATCCATGCTGTATATGTGCCATCGAACGTTCCCCAGGTGTTTCGGAGATCATGTTGTTGAAATGGCATGTTTACTTGTACCTGTATCTAGCGGTTGCCACTTTCTGTACTGGCAGCTCTTTGTGTATCAGAACCTAATGCTGACATCTTTATCTGAAGCGCCGAGTTGGCAACGAAATATTCTGCTTTTACTGCTTCTAGCTCCTCTAGCAGCTTTGGAAGTTCTTTCTTATTGGCCTGATCTAAGGCATCCTCTGATAGTCTATGAAACTTGATCCAATCGTCTTCAAGTAGCTCCGGACGTAATTTTGCCTCCAGAAACGACAGTGCTCCGAAAGCTTCTGAAAGGGCAAAGGCTTTTGCTTTATTGATGCCGTTTGCTGCGGCTCTTGCTCTATTTGCTGACATCTATTTGAATATATGGATGATAATTTGATTGATTAATGTTATGATTTTAATTTCCTGCTTTCCATGCTTGTATCTTGGCATAAAAAAATCTGTAGGTACTCTAGAATCTGTACTTCTAAAATGTTTTATGATTAATATAATTAAATGTCTGTACTTGTATTAATATTTTGACTTAAATCAATTCATTAAGTCTTATCTCTCTGTACTTATATGTTTATGGTTTGGCTCTATAGTTCGTTTTGTTCTCCCTATCGTTTAGTAATTTTGTTCAATACCAGCTGCGAGATTTACTTCAAACATTTTTAATTTGATTTTACGAATGGTTCGGATAAAAAATATTTGTATGACCATGTATATTTGTATGCTGTATCTTATTGTTACAATTTTATACTATTTATGCTTTAATTTTTTATCTATACTCTATTATTTTGTAAATTTGTACTGTTCCTATACTTTAATGATCTTACTTTGTTTATTTGTTCATGTTGTTGAAGACTTGCTTCGAACGACAATCTATACCGTTTCTATATTCTTACTGAATTTTCTCTATTTGTTGTTGAAGGCTTGCTTCGAACGACACTCTATACCATGTCTGTACTCTTACTGATTTTTCTTTATTTGTTGTTGAAGACTTGCTTCGAACGACAATCTATACCAAATCTATACTCTTTCTGAATTTACTTTATCTGTTGCTGAAGACTTGCTTCGAACGACAATCTATACTCTTTCTGAATTTACTTTATCTGTTGTTGAAGACTTGCTTCGAACGACAATCTATACCAAATCTATACTCTTTCTGAATTTACTTTATTTGTTGTTGAAGACTTGCTTCGAACGACAATCTATACCAAATCTATACTCTTTCTGAATTTACTTTATCTGTTGTTGAAGACTTGCTTCGAACGACAATCTATACTCTTTCTGAATTTACTTTATTTGTTGTTGAAGACTTGCTTCGAACGACAATCTATACCAAATCTATACTCTTTCTGAATTTACTTTATCTGTTGTTGAAGACTTGCTTCGAACGACAATCTATACCAAATCTATACTCTTTCTGAATTTACTTTATCTGTTGTTGAAGACTTGCTTCGAACGACAATCTATACTCTTTCTGAATTTACTTTATCTGTTGTTGAAGACTTGCTTCGAACGACAATCTATACCAAATCTATACTCTTTCTGAATTTACTTTATTTGTTGTTGAAGACTTGCTTCGAACGACAATCTATACCAAATCTATACTCTTTCTGAATTTACTTTATCTGTTGTTGAAGACTTGCTTCGAACGACAATCTATACTCTTTCTGAATTTACTTTATTTGTTGTTGAAGACTTGCTTCGAACGACAATCTATACCAAATCTATACTCTTTCTGAATTTACTTTATCTGTTGTTGAAGACTTGCTTCGAACGACAATCTATACCAAATCTATACTCTTTCTGAATTTACTTTATCTGTTGTTGAAGACTTGCTTCGAACGACAATCTATACTCTTTCTGAATTTACTTTATCTGTTGTTGAAGACTTGCTTCGAACGACAATCTATACCAAATCTATACTCTTTCTGAATTTACTTTATTTGTTGCTGAAGACTTGCTTCGAACGACAATCTATACTCTTTCTGAATTTACTTTATCTGTTGTTGAAGACTTGCTTCGAACGACAATCTATACCAAATCTATACTCTTTCTGAATTTACTTTATTTGTTGTTGAAGACTTGCTTCGAACGACAATCTATACCAAATCTATACTCTTTCTGAATTTACTTTATCTGTTGTTGAAGACTTGCTTCGAACGACAATCTATACTCTTTCTGAATTTACTTTATTTGTTGTTGAAGACTTGCTTCGAACGACAATCTATACCAAATCTATACTCTTTCTGAATTTACTTTATCTGTTGTTGAAGACTTGCTTCGAACGACAATCTATACCAAATCTATACTCTTTCTGAATTTACTTTATCTGTTGTTGAAGACTTGCTTCGAACGACAATCTATACTCTTTCTGAATTTACTTTATCTGTTGTTGAAGACTTGCTTCGAACGACAATCTATACCAAATCTATACTCTTTCTGAATTTACTTTATTTGTTGTTGAAGACTTGCTTCGAACGACAATCTATACCAAATCTATACTCTTTCTGAATTTACTTTATCTGTTGTTGAAGACTTGCTTCGAACGACAATCTATACCAAATCTATACTCTTTCTGAATTTACTTTATTTGTTGCTGAAGACTTGCTTCGAACGACAATCTATACTCTTTCTGAATTTACTTTATCTGTTGTTGAAGACTTGCTTCGAACGACAATCTATACCAAATCTATACTCTTTCTGAATTTACTTTATTTGTTGTTGAAGACTTGCTTCGAACGACAATCTATACCAAATCTATACTCTTTCTGAATTTACTTTATCTGTTGTTGAAGACTTGCTTCGAACGACAATCTATACTCTTTCTGAATTTACTTTATTTGTTGTTGAAGACTTGCTTCGAACGACAATCTATACCAAATCTATACTCTTTCTGAATTTACTTTATCTGTTGTTGAAGACTTGCTTCGAACGACAATCTATACTCTTTCTGAATTTACTTTATTTGTTGTTGAAGACTTGCTTCGAACGACAATCTATACTCTTTCTGAATTTACTTTATTTGTTGTTGAAGACTTGCTTCGAACGACAATCTATACCAAATCTATACTCTTTCTGAATTTACTTTATTTGTTGTTGAAGACTTGCTTCGAACGACAATCTATACCAAATCTATACTCTTTCTGAATTTACTTTATCTGTTGTTGAAGACTTGCTTCGAACGACAATCTATACCAAATCTATACTCTTTCTGAATTTACTTTATCTGTTGTTGAAGACTTGCTTCGAACGACAATCTATACTCTTTCTGAATTTACTTTATTTGTTGTTGAAGACTTGCTTCGAACGACAATCTATACCTGTACTGAATTTACTTTATCTGTTGTTGAAGACTTGCTTCGAACGACAATCTATACCAAATCTATACTCTTTCTGAATTTACTTTATCTGTTTATTTATGTTGTTGAAGACTTGCTTCGAACAACATCTTTACCTGTACTCTATGGTTTGTGGATCTGTACCGTTTCTGTACTGTTGCGTTTTTATATTGTTTATTTATGTTATGTTGTTCAAGACTTGCTTGAACGACAAATTCTTCTGTACTCTGTTTATGTTGTTCAAGACTCTCCTTGAACGACAATTTGTTCTGTACTGGCATGCTCTTTTCTGTACTGTTTTGTTCGGCCTCCACTAGCCTTTGTGAACAAAACTCTATAGCCTGTACTGCCTTGTTCGGCCTCCACTTGACCTTGTTGAACAAAAGCTCTATAGCCTGTACTGCCTTGTTCGGCCTCCACTTGACCTTATTGAACAAAAGCTCTATTATCTGTACTCTATATTCTTTCATATTGTTTCAATATTGTTTCAAATATTTTTCCTGGAGAGCAACCCGCAACAAGTTGTCTCCACTTCCCCCATGTAACGCTTTGAAAATTTCCATTTAACTTGCATTATTTTACGCATTGTTTATACTTGTTTACCTTTACTTTGTTTTTTATTTTATTACCTTGTAAATCTTTATTACCTTGTTTATTATTATTTTTCTTTACGCATTATTTTATTGTATTCAAATATTTTGTGAAATAAAACGATTTTATCAGTGGCCACTGAGTTACTCGTATTGAGTTATTACCTCTGTATAATAGTACTATACAAGAGGCAGAAGCATATTACGAAGTACTAAATATAAATAAATAAATTCCTACTACGCATCAACTAAATTGACGTCCCTGGCAGATATATTCTTTTTCGTTTTTTGCATGGCCCGCTCAGCGCATGCTATACCTATAAGTTATCATATATATTGCGCACCGTCGCGCGCCGCTTTTATTTACCATATATTTATATTTTCTCCTTCTTGAACACACTGTGCGGTGGCCAACAACCGCAGACTCTCTCCTGTGTGCAACAAACTTATGTGCCACATTGTATATTCCATGTAGGAGAATTAGGGATGATTTTGTTGTTTATTCCAACAAGATGTGATGAGAAAATTCTCAAATCACATACGCAACGTAATGTAGACATATATGATGTTCTACACATCCCTCCATGGAGGAGAACGAGAGATGGGGGTTGTTTTGTGTTTGTGTGTTTATTTATTTAACGAGACGAGACGATCTCAAGTCACGTACGCAACATTTTGTTATTTTTAGAAACAAAAAGGAAAAAATATACTACGCTTAACACTCGCGCTTGGTATACAAACGAACTATAGGCACTTGAATGAAACAAATATAATTGACTCACCCTTTCCTGTACGATAGATACAGTCGACTCCGCTTATCTGCACTCCGCTTAACTGAAAATATCGGATATCTGAAACAATACATCTATCACCGATTTATTTTGTACTCTTTTCCAAATAAATAGGTTCGCTTAATTGGAACTCCGTTTAAGTGAACACTCCTTTTATTTGAAACAATTTTTTCCCCCAAATAAACAGTTTGTATTAAAATAACTCCGCTTAAGTGCAACTTAGAACGTGTCCAAAAATTTTCAAACGAACACACATAAAATTTTACATTTGAAGTTACAATATGAAGTTACATTATCACCCTTCCATCAGTCATTCCAATCGTCACAGTCGTATTTTTACCTGAAATTTGAATTAAATGCAAATCGTCGGCTGGATGCTATCTTGTTCAAAAGGCCATTTTTTACGAAATCGAGTTATGTATGCAGGCCTCGTAATTTTGGGACGCTCTTTCATTTGGCGCAAACCATTTTGTTCTATCTCTTTTAGTTTTCAATTTACAGAGAACTATTTTGTTCAATAAGACACTTTTTTAACGATTTTTCAATTCGTTTTTGTTCAATAAACTGCTTTTCATCTTTTTTTGTATTACATATATTGAACAATTGTTAGTATATTAAAAAAAATGCATAATTCCTATCTTGTACAATATCCATACATATAAATGACTTCCTCGTTGATTTTAATTTATAACTAATTCAAAATAAAATAAAAACAATTTCTGTAGCTTGATTTATAAACAAAATTGTCAAGGCTTTCAGAAAAAAAATAATACCAATCAAATATTTTCTTACATACACAAAAACTTTCAATTTGAACTTTAAAAATCGATTTCCCAACATTTTGAAAAATGGACATTGAACAAGATAGCATCCAGCCGACGAAATATGCATAAAAGTAAATATAATTTGAAAACAACTCCGCTTAAATGAAAAAGAGTTGCATTTATCCGAAGTTCGCTTAAGTGCAACAAGGTTGCAGTTATCCGAAGTTCGCTTAAGTGAAAAATTCGCTTAATTGCAACGATTCTTTTGCATTTTGGGGTTGCAGTTAAGCGGAGTCGACTGTAATTCTGTACTTGTTGTTTTTTCTGTACGTTTTTCTTCTATACCTCTCCTGTACGTATACTTGCTGCTGTCTCCTGTACTTTCTTGATGTGTGTCTTCGTTTTCCTCCTGTACGATTTTATTATCTATTTTTTCAGTTAATTGTTCTCTGTACACTTTATTTTATAATTCGATTATTTCCTGTACACTTTTAATTGTTATTTTTGACTGTTCTTTGATTTTGTTTGTTCTCCGTGAACTCACTGACTAACAATCATTCGATCGACCTTTCGCGGCGAATACTTAAAAAAGACTGTACTGGGGAGTGAGCGCGCAGCTGGAATTTCGTTGTGCGCATACACAGACATATACTTGCGAGTTATATGCTGCTTGTTCTTTCTGTACGAATACGAAACCCGTCTGTACATGCATATTATTAGCGAGGGGAATTTTTATGTACCGGCGCGTCGTGTCGCGACTTGTTTGTGGGAAAGAATACAAATTAAAGAAACCACAGGGCGGCACGGCTATACTCGCGGTTTTTCACTGATTTTTTATCCGGCTCGATGCGACCAAATGTATAATCGCGAACCTGTAATCCATAGGGTTTTATTAAATGAAACACGGATTTGTTTAGAGTCGGGAAAATATGTAAAAACCCGACTATTAATATCTTTTATTAACTAACTCTCGAATGCTGTACGTCTGTACTGTGAGACGTTTCCTTAACGACTGAGTTCAATACAAGGACTGAGTATGTATCTCAGGATATACTACTTATATTGATATAGTTATTTTACTCACACATAAAGGTGTAGCGTAATAATATAAATGTGATATTTGATGGTGTGAATATAGTGAGGCATTCGATACAAAGAGTTTAAAAAATAAAATTTATCCTTATGAACAGTTTTCTCTAGTAACCTTCATTTTTAAATTCCTAGTCTATTACATAGGAGCAAGTTCGTGCGACCCAGTCGTGCATTTTAGTTTATTAACATTAATCTTAAAATATCTTTAAGCTAGACAAAAAAAACTAGCCTATTTATCTAATGTCTTACAACTAACTTCCTGTCCCTATGCGAGAGCTCTAAGCTAATCTATATCTTAATTCTAATACCTTTCGGCCTAAAAACTATTTTTGTGTTAAACTAGGTATATCATTTTATTTTTCTCTAGAAAATCCAAAAACTCGGATGTATATGTATATATATATGTAAATATATTTTTGTTTGTGCCACCCTGGCTGTTTCTACCTTAAAGACTAAAATTCCTCGACAACTTTCTCTATCATCAGACAACCACCATAACTGGTTCTCCTGTCTCAACCTGTCCCTTTGATCCCGTTCAGACTCAGTCCTACTGAACCGAAGGCGCTCCGCTCTGTCTTGTGCGAGCACGTCTCGACCATAGAGGAGCCGCCTATCCAGGTAATAATCGATCCGTAGCAGTCTCTGTTGACAACAATGGATATGTCAATTTCCTTTTGGAGCAAGTATGAACTTATCAGTCCAGCAGAACAGTAACTTTCTCGTGATAATAATCTCTGTTTCAAATCTGACAAACCTATTCGTCCAAAAATGTACCTTACCGATGAAGACAATTTTTTTTTTGCGCTCACGCAGGAAGTTTGTCCATTGGAGCACTTATTAAAAAATTTGAATTTGATATTTTGCACACAAATTTGTAAGAGATGTTTCCAGAATCCCTTTTGAAAGACCCTTTAAAATGCTGCCAAGTTTGGGCAGTTTTTAATTTAAAGATATAAACTGGAACTCATTATTTATTTTTTTCAAAAACGGTTCCCAGTTTAATATATAAAAACTACTTATTTGAGAGACATACAAAATTTACTAAAGCCTCGTCATCATCATCGTCGTCGTCGTCGTCGTTTATCTGTCTGCTCGGTGACCAAAGACAATTTTCAACGAAAATTCATAACTCTCTTGGTCTTCACCCCTCCACTTAGCCGGACATATTTCCATGAAAACATCAAATGAAATGCCATGGAATGCATTTTTTATGGTCCCCGTTTTTCCGGTTCACTCCATTTCCATATAATATGCGTTGTCATCGTTAAAAACAAGGACACTAGAAATAATAAAAAAAAAACATACTGGACGCCCTCGCTGCTCTCTCAAGTAAACACAGTCCTGGAAGAGGTATGGTTTTTTTTCTTAACATCTCAGCGCCATTATCTCCTAAATTGCTAAGAACATTTAAATCAAACGTGAGGAATTTTTTGATATTTATACAGTTTTTTATTGGCAGATGAAGAGAAGGGGGGAGGTTCTAAATTGTGTGTCTTATATCCTGCCAGATACATCCTTTGTAGAGTGAAAAGTTTTTGACCTTAAAGACTTACTCATGGGCAAATACTAGCTATCCACAGCTCCATTCGCATTCGTCCTTTGGAAATAAAGTGCTAGTGAATAAATTATAATTAAAAAATTCGTCAGGACTAAACGTGGTCTTATACGAGTATATACTGCCGAATAATGCTGGCTATCTCCGGTCATAATTGTGACATAATTCTAAATATTATCCCGAATTTCTCTACTTAACGAATTTAATATTTATATGTTTACCTTTCTGTTCTCTTAAATTCCCTCTGCATTTCTTCGAAATTCCTTCAAAAACGGGGAGGTTGTTGAGTCTCTATGACAATCAGGCAGAGGGATACACCAATTTCAGTAAATAATTTTAGATTTCCAAGGAAAGGTTGAAATAAAAGTTTTTCAATTTTCCACACGCCCTTGGCCCGTCCTCTTGACTTGACTCGTCTTACGTAAACGATGACCTTTTGTTAAACTTTATTGTTCTTACCCCCGACTTAGTACCCATCTTCTGTGTATTTTCCTGCTGTTGGCTTCGCAGTTCCTCGCAGGACTTAAGAATTATGCTTCCCCTTATTCACTTTTTGTTGTGTTTTGGATTTTTTTTTTTTTTTTAATTTTGTGTCTTGCATGACATGTTTTGTGCCTTTTGTTTTGTTTTTTAAATTAATAAAGAGAAAACAACTCGGAGAGATATTTTTGGTTTGTTTCCGGAAACTGACGGAAACAGGGTAGAATTTCGTTCATCATGGTGGATTAGTAAACATAAAGAAAACACGTTGTGATGTGTTGTAGAGGATGTAGAAAATGGCTATATGTATTGTGTATTTTAGGAAGTTGTATTATTTGCTGTTGTAGAACCGAGAGCTTGAATATAAACTGCCGTTCCTTTGTTATTGTGCTTCCTGGAAGTGTGTATAAAAATGAAAATTTAATAGAGAGATGATGATCGTTCAAATTGTGAAGTGTATACACCTGTCTACTATTGTTTTTGTAGGGGGTAGTTGTATGAATACACAAAATGACACATTTTTTTTGTATCCTTGCTTGGTATTCATATTCAATAGAAGTTGATGATGTCAGGATAATTTTTGCTTTACTGAATATGAGAACCGTTAAAAGATGAAAGTGTATTTGCATTATGTTCCTGTCAGTTGAGACATTAGATATTTTTTAACAAAGTCAAAATTGGATATTTTGTTCTTGGATAAGTTCAGTAGACCAGGGGCTTTTTTGAACATATTCAACAAACAATCAAGAACCTCTGTCTGATGATTTGGAAGAGAGGCTTTAGTTTTCTGGCTGGTAACTGGAGCGCAACGTTGGTTAACAACAGGTCTATTAGCAGAATTCTTTCATAAATGCTCGCAATCTTCGCAAATAGTTTCCGAACAATCAATACACAGAAGGAGGCAGTCCTTATTTAATTTCAAACTCAATGTCAATATGGAGGCAGGTGTAAGTAATTGGAAACAATATAATCATCCCCTTCAAACTGAAACTTAGGCTAATTCTTCAAACTAACGTATTTGTTTTTTAGATGAAAAGAATTTTAAATTGGCAACACTGTTTTCCGTGACAGCGGACTTGAAAGTTCTTGTTTTTTCGTTTTTTTTTAAATTCGTTTGGTTTGGCAATTCATTATGAATAGACTCCCACCGGAGCATCGTTTGCAAATTGTTCAAATTAACTTTGAAAAACATGGTCCAATTCAAGAAACACATCGGGCATTACGGTCGTTTTATGGTGCCCGGAATCATCCTGATATACAGCATAATGTTTATGATGATCGAAATGTGTCGAATACAGACTCATTAACTGCGAATAGTATTTGAAAATGAGACCTCCAGATTATGCTTTGTACGCCATATACCCGAAATTATATTCAATTATATTTTTAAGTTTTATTTCGAATTAAAGTTCTTCGTCTTAAAAAAAAACACCCTTTACCTGGAGTTTGTACGAAATGATTAACCAGAACTCTTGGAGGGCATTCCATTCAGATTCAGCTAACTTCATTGTTTCCAAGAGGACAGTGCTCCAGCATACGATGATCGTGACGTAAAGAATTGGCTAAGTTAAGAATACAGTGATCATTGCATAGTAAGAAAAAGACCAGTTCACTAGCCTGCATGACCATGTTGCTTTAAACATTTTCCTCATACCATTGATCAATTTGTCATCAAATATAAGCTAAATCAACTTATTGGGGAGTTTCTCCCCGGCTAGCTCTCGACCGTAGGTATACCTCCCATACTTTTTTTTAGAAAAATTCTCTTCCACACACACACAAAAATCTTCAGCATATAGCTATTTGAAGGAGAATTCCCTAAGATAAGAAAGACCTCTTTCATATCCTCAATACTTAAAAAGGACCCAAAGTGTGAAGTTGCAAATTATCGTCCAATTAACGTTTCCCAATATATTTACCCCTCGACAACATGGCTTTCTGAAAAGAATGTAGGTCCAAAAACCACTAATATCGTTGCCTCTGAACCTTAGATGGTGGTAAATTTGTCGCTTTGAGTGAGTCCCTTGGCAAAATTTCACATAGCTTTGTCCTTGTCAAACGGTCCACCCCTCCACCCTTGGCTTTGAACCTATATTCTTGCGATGAATTTCGTCTAACTTAAACAACCTTTACTTCAAAGCTTGCTTTTGATCTATTTTCTTCAATGATTTTTGAGCTACTTTCGAGGTCCTACAAGGCAGTCTCTTAGGTCCTCTTCTATTTATTTTTTCTATTAACGATATTAAAATATTTATCAAATTGTACAATATCTCACCCTACTTTGACGATACCAAATTTTTCAAGACTATTTTTTCGGCTCTTGGGATCTTGGTATCTCATAAATATGTATATAGTTATTAAAAAGCTCAAATAGTTTTGGAAATTGGTCAACCATAGATAACACAGGTCTGCAACAAAAATGCTGTCTCGATGTTTTCAATGTAATACAAATTAATACTCGTACTACGGACTTTGTAAAACCAGTATACTTCGTGTACTTTGGCTTGAAACTTGGAGATCAGGATAAAGTTTGGGCACCTCAAAAAGTCTGCAAACGATGTGTTGAAGACCTTCGAAATTGGTTTAAGAGCAAGAACAAGCCTTCCCATATGCGATTCCTATATGTTCTGGCGCAAGCAAAAGAACCATAGTGATGATTGTTACTTTTGTTTGTGTAGTGTGAAAGGATATAATTCAAAACGGAAGCAGTCAATTTCATACCCCAATCTGCAATCAGCTATTCGTGCCATCCCTCATGGGACCGAAATACCAGTACCCAAGGCCCCTGCTCCCTTGGAAGAGATTCCAAGTTCTGACTAGGATGGTGCTGTACGTGAACCCGATGACAAGCTAAGTTTTGAATTTGAAGATGGCAGCAGTCCAAAATTGTTTTCCCAGGGCGAGCTAAATGATTTTTTAAGAGACTTCTTCCCAAAATTTAAATATAAAAACAAACCACGGTTGGCAAGTGTGCGGTGATTTCAAAATCTTGGGCATGTTGCTTGGAAAACAATCGGGGTTAACCGAATTCCCTTGGTTTCCTTGGTCTATGGGATACTAGAGACCGAGCAAATCACTGGACCAAAAAGTGTTGGCCTCCGAGGGAGCCTAAAGTTGTCGAAAAGAACGTCCTGCATGAAAATTTGGTGCCTCCTCATAAATTTCTTCTACCACTGCTTCACATAAAGCTGGGATTGATGAAGCAATTTGTAAAGTCACTTCCAAGAGATGGAAATTGCTTCAAATACTTAATATCAAAGTTTCCAGGCCTCTCGGAGGCAAAGTTGAAGGAAGGTGTTTTCGTTGGACCAGATATTAGACAACTTATGGCTGATCCACAATTCATCACAACGATGAAGGATCCTCAAAAGAAGGGTGGATTGCCTTTGAAGAGGTCATAGAGAAATTTTTAGGCAAAAACAAAGACCCCAACTACAAACAAATCGTTAGAAAAATGTTAAAAGCATTTCAAGCTTAAGGTTGCCTAATGAGTTTAAAAGTGCATTTTCTTCATTCCCACCTCGACTACATTCTAGATAATTTAGGAGATGTGAGTGACGAGCTAGGTGAACGATTTCACCAAGATAAAAAGGAGATGGAAAAAAGATACCAGGGAAGATAGAGCGTCTCAATGATGGCGTTTCAGAGAGACATTCCAGATGCTTCCCACAAGCGAAAATGTACCAAAAGGAGTCTCACTGGGAAAAAGATATGTGTTTAGTGCTTACTAATGAATGTGTTTTAGATAAAAAAATAAGTTTTGTTACGCAATTATAAATTTAAAAAAAAAATTGTAGTCTTTTATCATTTATTTTAAGATGATAAATTGCTTAACATATGTAAATACCCACATTGTCAGAAAACGTGACGTTCTATGACAAAATGAAAGTCATTTTCGGATTCAGCACACCCAAAATCAAGAATTACGCAAAAAAAACAAAACAGCTCTCAATTTTTTTTTGCAGACTTGTGTAATGAGCATTCTCTTGCACTTTTGAAGAAAATTTAAAAATTTATAAAAAAAATATATCGGACCAATTACTAAAAAAATCTGAAGTATTAAAACCAATATTTTTAGATTTCCAAAATTAGGTGCCAAAAATCGTTCAGTAGACATCTTGAAAAAACAAACTTTAAATCTATAGCTCAACAATTACTGAATATAGCTGACCTTTTATAAGGACCTACAGACCTTTGAAGTCTGTAGGTATCAAAAATTGTTATGACCTTGAAACTGTTTGAAAAATTTCATAAAAAAAAACCATTGGCTGACCAATTAGTAAAAATAGTTGACCTTATACCAGGATCTAGTGATCTTTCGGACAGAAGCTATACATTTTTTGCGAATATCCCACAAAAATCGATTTGACCATAATTTTTTTTTTTAATTCATTAAAAACAATCTATTACTGAGCAATTACTGAAACTAGCATACCCTTTTAATGACCCGTTTTAATGACCTTTTAAATTGCATACTTATATTTTTCTTACTGACCCAAATGGGGCCAAAACTTTTGTCCGTGACTTTGAAACAAACTTTAAAAATTTATAAAAAAACAAATGTATGGCTGACCAATTACTGAAAATAGTTGATCTTTTATTAGGATTTAGTGATCTTTCAGATGGTATATACATTTTGCGAGTATCCAACAAATGAGGTGCCAAAGCTTAAGCCTTGATTACAAATTTTCTATGGCAAATTTCCAAAACCATAGTTGATCTTTTTTGACCAATTAGATGACATAGTTTTTTTCACGAATATCCCATATATGGGGTGCCAAAATCGCAGAGCCCATTTCTTCCACACATGATTCTACACTTCTTCAACTTCTTATTCGACAGTTTTTCAGTCTGGTGCCTAAAATATTACTTGGAGCTTAATATTTCCCAATGCCTATAAATTACTTTTTTACGAAAACGCATTTCAATCTCCTCCCCGTCTATATCTTCTTCATTATCAGCCCATATCAACCGCTGAGTCAATTTACGACCTTAGTATTTTATGTGGTCTAAAGGATTCTCTGACCCTTACGAAACCCGATCCCTTTACGTAACCTTTGTTTGCCATCTTTTTGAATACGCCTGTCAAGAATTGCACCTTATCAACTAATTTACATATCCATGATCGAGAGCATTTAACGTCTTTTCCTAAGTTTAACCCTTCGTGGTCTGTCTTGGAATATCCCTTTGACTTGAATACGCTTGAAGAACTAAGAGCAATAAGCTACATTGCATTGTCTTCATTCATCGACTACTTTCAGGACTTTTTCCAACTCCATCTCTTTCGAACTTAGCTATTTCCTCCACAAAAGTCAGTAGCAACGACGAATTTTACAAAAAAACCACAGTAATATCAATAGTGTGTAGGTATAATTAAAACTTTTCAATTTGACATTCTCCAATATTTGACAAGAATCGAAATACCATCACATATTAATTAATAATGCATCAAATAAACCACCGATGTCTGGTTTATCAAATATCACAATCGAATTCTTGTACGCAATGTTCCGTTATTATAGACATAAATACATCCTTGTTTGTATAGAACCAGCATTGGCTTACATGTGTGTCGTGTGTAGATATTTAGTAAACGTGTGCTCTTTATCATGTCTCATTAGGGAACATAATAGAATCATTGTCTTTGGCATTATAATTAACTAAATGAGGCAAAGCATTAAAATATAGATAGATCGAGTATAAAGGAACATTAAATCTAATAAAATTTATTATAACATTGACAAAACTTGAAAGGATACGAGAATATCTAGTGAATTTCGGCAGGTCTATACTTATAGCATGAATAGGCTTAACCTTGGGGAAATTCATAATAAATAAGAAAACTTAAAGTTTAAATTTAATCTCACAGCAAGATAAAAACCTAAATTTACTATATAGCTGCTTTACATGTATAAATCTTTGTTAAAATCGAGCTAAGGATATATGATAGGGTAGCTTATCAAAAACTTTTTGCAAACTAGGTTCGTCTAAGTTAGAAAATTCAAAATGAGTCGACAAAGTTTTGTTTTTTAATTGCTCCATTAAAGTCAAGTTTAATGCTTAAAAAGATAACTTTAGTAGATAAGGGATACATAGATCCTTCTTAAGAAAAAAAAAAATTGAAAAAGATGACTTTACAAAAGTAGAAGAAATACATTATGTTTAGACTTATTATTTGAAGTTTGTTAAAAGCTGATGGTTCTCAGAAAACTGGAGATAAAAAACAAAATAAAATATTTCTAACGTGGCATGTCTAAATCTTTGCTGAACGAACTTCCTTGTGAAATCTTGGCTTAAATGTGTCAAAATAGGTACATGAAACATAAGTCGTTTTTTATTGGTAAATGTAAAGGCAATATTTTACACAGTAAACAACAACAAAGAATAGTGCGTATAAATTAGGCTGTAATAAGAATGCACATAATAGTGCTGATAAAGTTTTGGAGCGTCTCAATTACAATGAGACTCAAATTGGCTGCGTAAGGCTAGCAGGCTTTGATTATTTATTCGAGAATGTGTTCGCTGATATTTGTTCTTTGAAATATTAATCTACGATTAGACGCTAAACGATAATAGTCAATGGTCAAAATGTTGTCTCTTAATGCGTTTGCATGTTCTCTATCTGTCACGTGAGGGTATGAAATTCATCGAAGGATTGCTGCGATGCCAATAGATTAAAGAGCATATGAAAAGTAAGGGAATGACATTATATTTTTCGGAGGGTTTTGCGGTGGTGGCATTAGCAACGAAATCCAAAAAATCCACGATTTCGATGTTTTATTTCCAATAGCTGAGAAGATAAAAAGATTTCCATAGAAATAACCAAAATATCATTCCTATTCCTGGCGAAAACACTAACGCCGGATTTGGACGACTTACAAGTTTCTTTTTCATTTTTTTTAAGACTTGTGTCTTTATTGTGTAAATAACTTTTATTTTCGACATAAGAAACTGGCTTCATTTTAATAACAAGTAACTTAAATTTTCACCAAGGTTAGTTAAGCTGGTTCTTGCGTACGGGTTTTAACCATCAAATTGTGAAAATTTGTGATAAATTTCAGGATACCAAACACACGTAATATTGTATGACCACCATATTGAAAATCATGTAAGGAAGCATGTTCTTACTAATTTCTTCTGACACCGAGCCTTTATTTGACTTTGTGTTCATACGCCATTAAGATTTGATTTTATTAACAATTTTGTCACTTGTTTGACAGAAAACTTGTCATTTGCTTAGAGTGAATTAATGATTTTGACATTTGTTTTTATCAAACATTCGGCCCTAGCGAGGTATCCATTCGGAGCGAAAAATTCTCCGATTTTGTACGATTCGGAGGATTTTTGCTTCGAAGTATTCTTCCGAACAGCTGTTCGGAATTTTTCTCCGACATTATTTTAACGCACCCGGCGAACTCCGTTAAAATGCGATCAAGTGCTTTATTTGTGAAATTTTTGACAGCTTAATGCAATTTTTTTCCCATTTCATCCGACACAAATTCTTCGCGGAACAAATTGCGCCAACGCATTTGTGTATTTTTATTCCTTCCGATAGGATACCTCGAAAGCAATTTGAACCTCCGACAAAGTGCGTTGCGGTCAATTTTCCGCTCCGAACGGATACCTCGCTAGGGCCGATTATCTTAAACGACTTTATGGCCTAAGTGATTTTTTTAAGGCTAGCCGCGCACTAGCAACTTTTAGTTGCGAAACTGCTTGGTTCGAGCAACTAAAAAGTTTGTGTTTGGACACAAACTAAACGATTGCCTAAAATAAGTTCGCAATTTTATTGAATATATAATTATCTGCAAATTCACGGCCATTCAACCAAACAGTTCATCTGTTTTCTATAAGTAACCAAACAGTTTCGCAACTAAAAGTTGATAGTGCGCGGCTAGCCTAAGAGTTTTATTTTTCATCTACTTCATATTTAAATATAAATCTCGACTGAAAAGGTAAAGTATCTTAAGTCAATTTTAATGATTTTTCAGGAGAGCAAAAAAACACTTCAAAGCTGCCTCCCGAAAAATCTTTCAAATGTAGACTTTACTCATAAAAGCATTTATATGTAAAATTTTATGATCTTTTTTTTTAAATTAATTTCAAAAAGATATATTTAATATTTCGCCCGTTATAAGGAAAAAATATGACTTAAGATAGTTTGGCTTTTCCTTAAATTGAATTTTATATTAATTTCCAAAATCTTAAGTTGAGATAAGTTATTTTGCCTTGCGTTTTCAAAGTACGTTTTCAATTCTTATGTCCATTTAAGATGAGTTGCGTGTGCAAAAGTGGAAAAAAAGAGATTTAAGATGATATTTTCTAGTTTTATTTAAGTCCTTAATATGAAAAAATCACATTTGTTCCATAAAGCTTTAATCTTAAAAAATAAAAATAACAAAGACTTGAATTTCTTAAAAAAAAAAAAAATTTATTAAATCATATTCGGTTCACAAAAAAAAAAAATAATTAAAAAAAAAAAAATAGTTTAGTTTTTAGAATTATTAAAATGAAACATAAAATAAATTATTTATTACTAATCATTAAATTATTAAAAAAAAAAAATAAATTCATTGGAAAAAACTTAAATCGATTTCTTGTAACATTGTTTGTTTTAAAAGTCAAATTAATACATAATAACAAAAAACTATTGGAAAAAATTTACCTAAGGGACTCAAGGGCCTTTGGTGATTCCCTAGAGGAGAAATTGAAATATGTTTTTACCTCAAAAACAACGGTACCACACTCGTAGTGTAAAATCTCATTTATCTCGAAAACAGCTCTAACGATTTTGATAAAATAAAAATTAAGTGAGCTATTATGGGCATGAACTATATTTTGGTTCAGACAAATTTTTGTATAACTTGGTGTGTTCAAAAGCAATTTATTAAGAAAATTGGCTTAGTAGGTACGATACAAGTTAGAAAATATTTAAAATTATGAATGAGTTTAGTAAATTACTTTAAAGTTAGCAAATTGTTATTATAATTTAAAAATTAATAATAATAGGCTGTTTAAAATTTTTCGCCAGTCTTTTTACTTAAAATTGATATCCCAAATTTTATTCCTGAAAAATTTTAAAGAAATTTTTTGTATACAAAATTCGTTTAATAATAAAACGATTTTTGAGCTTTGTTTGCATAAATTCTTAGTTTTCTGGAAATCAGACGGCAATTTCATACATTTGAACATTTTTATCTCATTAGATCCATGTTTTATATTTATAAAATGTATTTTAAATTCCAAAGCACTTTTACATAAAGGCAAGTTCGTACGATTCACTCGTGCATTTCACGCATATCACCTCTTTTTTGTTGTATCTATAAGTTTCAATTGTAATAATTTTTCAATCGCGTATGAAACAACACTGTCTGAAGCACTAAATGAAAAAAAGAACTGAATTATCAACACATTCACTAAAAGAAAAACATTCGTACAAAAGGAAATCCAGAACCAAACTACGCTTAAAAATATCTTATGTCCTTGTTATTCTCGGAATTTTTTTAGGTTTGCAAACGATAAAATATCCTATGACTACCTACTTAGGGAGAGAAAAATTTCAGTTTTAAATTTAAAAAATCATTTTATGTTCACATAAGATAATAATTTACATTTTCACACTTCTTCGGAATTTTTTTAAGTATTTTATCTTATGTCGACTTAAGGATGTTTTTTGTTTCTGTTTGCACGCGCGAAAATATCTTAAGTCAACTTAATATGATTTACGTTTCAACAATAATAAAAAAGTCTTAAGGACTATTCACATGAGAGCGACCACCGACCGACGAATAAAAAAACAAATGGGGTTTAAAATATATATAAGCCTAAATTCTTCACAAAAACTTTACAAAAGTGTAGTATTCTAGTTTAATTTAATTTATTTATTTATTTATTTATTAGAAAACCAATTTATTTTCTCAAATTTTTCTCATTTTAGCAATTACCACGCAAATTTTATTAAATTAACATTAAATTAAACTCGATTGCTACCCTTTTGTGAAGAATTTAGACTTATATATGTTTTAAATCCCATTTGTTTTTTTATTCGTCGGTCGGTGGTCGCTCTCATGTGAATAGTCCTTTAAAGCAATATAATCTTAAGTCTATTTTAGGTTTTAAAATTAAGCAGAACACACAATCTTATGTGGACTTACGATGTTTTACCTCGTGTAGAGATGTGTCTTTTGAACATAAGATGAAATTGTCTTTGTCTATAAAAAAGCAAAGGAGTGAGATAAAAGGATGCCGATAAGACAGAACTATAGCCCTTTAGAATGGCACTGAGGTTCAACAAAAAAATAATACAAAAACGTATACTTTTCCAATGCATCCTTTAGCTTATTCAAAAGTAGACTGTTTATTTGTAGGTATATAGTTCATATTCCTTTTTCGTTTGCTTTTACTTTGTCCACTTAATGAGTCTGAAATATCTACTAAATTAATATGATTTGTTAAACGAAATTCAGAAATCATTTATAGCCCTGGTTCTTTATTCGTTTCAATTTTTATTATATTTTTTTAAATCAGCTGATTTTGACATGAGTATAAATGTCGAGCATACCAACTGTAAAATTTAAAGTAAAAGTGTATACCTATGAAGTCAAAAAAGCATTTTATTCGGACTTGCATTCCTGCACTAGGTATGGATTACCAATAAAGTACACCTATCATCAGCAACATTTAAAATTTAAAAATAAAAATCTTCGTTAAGTTGAAATTTCTTGTATTAGTTGAGTTCAGTTCACACTATATTATTTTTACTTGCGACTTATAGGTACTATAAGGCAAGTTATGCATTCGTAAAAAAAATCGAACTCGAGATTTTGATCAAAGTTGACATTACGATGATAGCGAAGACCAAAAAATTGGGTCTCGCAATTCTGTCTGTCTGTCTGTCTGTCGGTTCGACTACAGCCCTAAACGGCTCGGCCGATTTTCTTCAAACTTGGTAGATATAGGTTTTAATTTTTTCCCCCCCAGACGTTTTTTTCTTTTTTTTTTTTAAGACCAAAAATAACGGTACCTGCCATACGATTTTTTTTCGAAATTTTATAAATATTTTTTTTCTCAAAAACTGTCCAACAGAATTTAAAAAAAAAAAAATGGAAAAATTTCATTTAGTTAAAGCTAGGTAACTCGAAAACGGTACAGCCGATTTAAATAATTTTTTTTATGCTAAAGCTCCTCCAGAGTTTGAATATTTTTACATATTCAAATTTTCAAAATTTTCTTTTTTGAATTTTTAAAAAAAATTTTCAAAATTTTTTTTTGGAAACTCAATATTTCGAAAACTCCATGCTCGATTTTTTTCAAACTTGCCAAATAAAAGTTTCTTAACATAATCTACAAGATTTGGGAAAAAATGTTTGTTTTATCTAAAACTAACGGTACCTTCTATACAAAAGATAAAAAATGGTTTTCGAAAATCGTATTTTTCTCGAAAACGGTTCCGAGAATTTTGCTAAAATTTTTTTTCTTTTGATTAATTTTTACGATCTATAATTTAATAAAAAAAATTTTGAAATCTAGATATTACTGACTGTACCATACAACGATTTTTTTGAATTTTGAATTTCTCATTATCGGCATAACGGATTTTAATGAAATTTTTTATAAAGAAGCTCCTAAAAAGTTTAAAAAACATTGCATTTCAAAACTTAAAATAAAAATATTTTTTTCAATTTTTGGAAAATCATTTTTTTTTTGGAAAATTCTATATCTCAAGAACGGCTAAATATTTTTCTTGGAAATTTAACGAATTTTTTTTGTTAAATGTTTTAAAAATTTTGTGCATAAAAGCTTATTTTTTTAAGGAACCACTGCAATGACTTATAATTTTTGTTCTTGCATAAATTCATATTTGCATAGCATTCTGTCTTTATCTCTTATGTACTACTAAAAGAAATTTAAAAATTCATTTTATCCATATTAACAGTTTTCTTTAATAACATTCGTTTTTAAAATTCCTAGTCTATTACATAGGAGCAAGTTCGTGCGACCCAGTCGTGCATTTTATTTTTTGGTAAATATGCAATGTGAACTATTTCTTAGAAGCTTAAAATTTGTAATGGTTAGAGCCAGAAGATTTTGCCCAGAATAGAAACAAATCTAAAAAAATTCTTACAGAGTTAGGTTTTGTTGATAAATTTTTATTTTGCGAAATTCTGAACATTTTCATCAACTTTCCGTGTCGAACATGAAATTAAATTTAATGTGGATTTAAAAATAAATCACGATTCTATACTCTGTCCAATAAAAATATGCAGTGTGGGCAAGATAGGACGTTTGCCTCGCATTCTGGCTACATTGAATTGCATAAATCTGTCCTTCATTAAAGCTCTCACAGGGTTATCGTAGTGTTGATTTTAAATGGACTTTTAAAGCTCTAAAATCAAAAGCACCTCAACAGAAACCCAAGGAAAAAAAACTGAACAAGTTACGAAATGAACAAGGGTAACTCTGAACGCACATCAATATTGAATGGGGGTTGAAATTGAATAGCACCAACAACCATAGACCACAGCAATTCAGTGCACATGCACACTCAGATGTGCAGTCAATAGGACGTCGGGCCTGCGTCAGATGCAATAGAAAATTTATGGGCGCACAAACACTTTTTTATGGAGGAGTTCTTTGAATTTAGTATGGTGCAAAAATATAGAACGCTACTGATTTTGAAAAAGCTCTCCTATAAGACGTGTACTGCATATTTTTATTGGATGAAGTATAGTAGAAATTGTTTGCGTTTTTCCAGAAATTTTTATACACAAATATACCCTGACATTTCATCTTTGTTTGAAAACTTTTTTGTTGCTCTAAGGATTTTAATAAAAAAAAAAGCTGTGTACTACTGTAAGCACGGTCTACATTTGGGTAGAAAAGTCAATAATGTCGATTACAGAATTCGAAGAATTTTAATCCCTGTTAGTCAACTCCATATCCGTTGACCTTTCGATTGGCTGCAAGACTTAATTATGAAATTTGCAGAATAAAATACATTGTCGATTATTAAAACTACCTTATCGTTTATGAACTTTCATATCGATACTGACAGTTACTGACATTTAAACGTCATATAAGTCAATAAGAATTGTCAAGTGTAAACAAAGTAATAAAGTGAAATAATTTAATTAATTTATAAATAAACAAAAGATGGATTGGATTGGCTTTTCCTTAATTTTCTGTCGGCTAAAAGAACTAGATTTGAATTTAGTGTGGAATTTATTCCAGGACCGATTTCTTTTATAAGGGCCTTAAAATAAAAAAAATTTATGCATCTTTGTATGCTTTTCAGAAGCTCGATACGGTTTTGGGATGAATCTGTGGAACGGTTGTTCTTACAAACATGATTTTTACCTTTTGGGAATCTGCACTTTATGCTTCAAAAAGAATCAACAATAGATATAATTTACAAACCAGCAATAACGACAAAAAACTCTTAAAGTACACGTAGAGATTTTAAATTGGGTAGGTATTCCAAGAGTAAGTTAATGAAAAACTGATGAAAACTCAAAAAGATTTCTGGCTATGCCTGGTTGCGTCTTCATCATTTCCGCCATTTCTCATAGTTGTTCCCGATTAGTTGTCTGTTTTCTATAAAAAATTGTTAAATCAAAACTTAAACATTCATTATGATAAACTTGCACCTTTGTACTTTCCATTGGTTTTTTTTTTTTCGTTTAATTAAAAATTCACTTCAGATTCGTCTCGAAATTGGAACGAATGTAAAATGATACAAATTATATGGAATAATGTGAATGGGTCACGATTTTAGGTCCGATAAGTACTTCGTCTAAAAAAGAATAACAAACATTTTGGAAAAGTAGCAATTTATTTCTCAACATAGTCTCCTTTTAGCTCGATACACTTGATCCAGCGATGCTCTAACTTCTTTAACCCATCCGAAAAATAGGTTTTCTCGAGGAATGCAAAGTAGGCCCCCGTGGCGGCGATGACCATTCGACTCAAATCTCCCTTCTGCCCGGCGAGTGATTTTTTCAAGTTCAAGAATACGGTGGGGTTGATGGGGAGCAGTTCGTAGTAGACCAATTTGGCCGTGACGAGGCGTGAGTCGGTGCTTGTTGTCCGGAGTGAGGCAATGCGGCTCTCATTGCACCGAAATCTTTCTCATGCCCAAAATTTCATGGAGGATATGACCCACGTGGTCTTTTGAGATGCCTACTATTTTAGCTATATCGGGCACCTTCAATCGGCGGTCTGCCAATACGAGATCGTGGATCTTTGACACGTTATCCTCCGAGGTAGCCATTTTTGGGGCACCTGAGCGGGGCTCATCAAAAACCGCGTTGAAACTCATTATACTAATTTTTGACGATCGCCATCGAAGGAGAAGAGTCACAGTGCACAGCATCCAAGCGCTCTTTGATATCGCTGCGTGCGTGATTTCCCTTCCAAAAACAGAAATCGAATCACCAACCGATATTGCTGTTTTTCCATTTTTCTGAAATTCGCGGACAAGCTGGCTTCTACACGTGTTCAAAACAAAACTACAAGTCCGATTCGGATGAAATTTCGATAGTAGCCATCTAAAAGAATTTACTAGACGAAAGACGATAGAAAATCTCCCTTGCGATTCTGGCACCATCGAGCGGTGAGGCTAAGTACTTATCGGACCGCCCTCGTAGTAATACAAGATAAGTTTAACAAAAGGTCGGTGGGGCAGGATATGTTACCGAATGTCGTGAAAGCGGTGAATATCTCGAAAACTGGTGGATGATTTTTTTTTTGAAATTATGTCTTCAAATGTAAATCCTTAGAAGGATAAACTTGATACATAAAATTAATTTGTTAATAAAAGTGCGAAAGTAAGTCGCTAAACCCTGGTTCTGTTGCGCCAGCAATTTTAGAATATATTTAAATACGTATCAAAGCATTAGACCATTAACTTAGGAAAACCCCACAAGAAGAGTTATAATAAAGGGGTCAAATGGAAAGGTCTCGGTGACCAATTCACATTACCTCCGCGTGAGATAACCATAAACTCGGAACTCGCTCGTGCAAAATGTCCATTGTGGCATGGACTGTTAAGCACGTGTCTTGTCGCTGATGTCCAGTCCATATCATCCGATTCGAACCAAACGAAAATTTTTAATCATCCACCGATAGCGCTCGCCGTTGGTGTTGATGTCCTGGCCAACGTCGTTCTCAAAGAAGTATGGAATGATGATCCTGTCGATTTAAGAATCCAAAAAAACTTCTATTTCACCATCCCTCATATTTAATTTGATAAAAACTTTCAGGTAACAATGCCTTCTAGAGAAGTCTGGGAGGACATGGTAAGATGATTCAATCTATTTCTACACCGATGGATCAAAATATCTCTCTCTTTTCGTCTTCCCAATTACTGAAGGGTTTTCGAAGAATTAAAGAAGTCCTGTCGTTGCTTCAAGAAAACGTGATATCAATCAAAGATATCCGCATCTTCTCGGACAGCCAAGCAGCCATTAAATTTCTTGGTTTTGTCTCTACAAGCTCAAGAACAGACCTTAACTGCCGATCGTCTCCCATGGAGATGTCGCAGCAGTTCAACAATCACCCCTGCTGGCTGCCGGGCCACAGGAACATTTGAAAAAATTGTAAAACTGACGAACTTGCCAAAAGTGGAACAATTGTACCTTTTGCCAGATAAGGCAAATTTAGGCATTCCCGTGTAAACTTGTGCTAAAGCAAGATGCAATACATATAGAACAAATCTTATGTGGAACAATATCACCGGCAGAATATTAATGGCGTCAAAACTGATTTCGCCAAGGCTTGATTTGAAGCGCTCCAAAGGTTTGATATTTTTAAGAAGATTGCACATAGGCTTTGTAATAGGTCTTATAACAGGACACTGTTTGATAGACAAGCACGCAACGTTGATTGGAATTTATTCTTACGATTTCTGCAGAAGCTGCATGGACGAAGAAGAGCTTGATCGATCAGTGATTTGGCAGATATAGATTTAGGCAAACCAGCTCGCTTCATAAGGAGTTTTAATTGATTTAAAGATAAGGAAGAAAGTCTCCAAGATTGAATGTGGTGTCACAATTGACCAAGTCTAAATGTGTGGGCCCTCCCGCTGGCAGTCACGTTAAACTAACCTAATCTAAATCGCTGCAAAGTTCTTCATAAGTTCATATTTGCTTAAGAAATCACATGGCATTCTGTTTATAGCTCCTACTTCTAAAGAGAGCCTTTTAAGCCATTTAGAAAATAAATTTTATGGTTATGAACATTTTTCTCTAATAAATTCTAGGTCTCTTAAATATAGGAGCAAGTTCGTGCGGCCCAGTCGCGCGTTTTATTTTTCATATAACGATCCTAGTAACATGGCACACAACAATACATGAAGTCTCCAAATCCACGTCGGTAGAAAGACGTAACGAAGTACCTAAATTCATCCCATTTTATAACAATTCACAATGAACCCCTTCTAATGGTATAACCCTGCTGCTCTTTTTCACTTCACCAAATCTCTTTCAACCAAATCTCATTCGATTCAAGTCATGAATATCCTTTCCAATCAACAATATGTAAAACCGTAAAAATAAGATGTTTAAAAATCTCGCATTTTAACCATTCCTTCCAGAATTCATTTCAAAATCTTATCATTCAGGGTGTGAAAGCCTCACTCCAAGTGAAATGAAATATTGCCGAATTTTTTGCATATTTATTCCCATTTACCACATTCATTCAGGCTTGAAAATGGAGATTCGTGTTGTGAATGTTAACCATTATTTTGTTGGCTGGCAAATTCCCCAGCTATGTGCTCTTAAAGCAATTAATAATTTTCACGGTGTTGTAGCCTCTCTCAGAGCCTTTGGCCATCATGTTAATTAAAACAAATTTACGATGGTAATCTCACTCTTAATATTCCATTCCAAGACTTTTTTGCTCTGCTCACTTCACCCCGCGGCCGAAATTCTTTATCCCGCTTGAAGTCTACGACGATAGTGTGATGGCGACAACCAGAACGGAGAATATTAGTATCGTTAATATTCCAAGGATATCTCTCTGGCAATAATCGTATTATGCGTCAACAAAGTGACGATTGCCATTAAATTGGTAGTTTGGTTCCCGGGCGAGGTCATTAATAGCGGCAATTGGCAGTGGATTTTGAGCGTGTGATATTCTGTTGGGCTCCATGGGAGCTCGCAAATAATCCCCAAGAGATTAGTTTTAACGAAACACTATAGGGAATCTTAGGCCCCAAACTCAAACTGCTTGAAGATTAGTCTGATTTGTGCCGAATTTTCAGAAAGGTGCTCCTCCAAAGTAGTTCTCTGTTGTTTTACATAGTCTGGGAATTCCGAATGAGATACTCGTACCTATAACTATGGCCGTATTATACGCCCAGTATAACTACGTTTTGATGAGAAATTTCATTAAGGACGTTGATTGCTTTTGTTTCTCTAATTATTCCGCTTAATAAGTTTATTATTTCATTTTGTGCTGACTTGGTTTCGTGCAGGTATTTTGATGAGGGCCATTTCTACTATTCGGTGCTATTAATATTAAGGCCAACGACTCCATTAAAAGGTTCGAATGTCCAACCAAGTGCAGGCCGAGGGATATTTTGGGCTCATAACTAACAGCAAATATGGGAAATTATTCAGGACTTCTACACTCATAACAACATGGTTTGGTTATGCTAGGCAAACGTGTGTTAATTCTCATTAATATGCCAACGATAAGGATGCGGGCGTGGGTTGTTAATAGTCAAACACAAGATGATGTGTGTCAGAGCTCATTCAAAATTTATTTATAAGACATACAATTTTGGTGTTGAGGAACATTATGTAAAGATCCTAGAATATCCAGTCTTGCAGGGGATAAGATATGTTAAATGGAAGATTATAGGCTTATTGTTAAAAATACCCCATTCTGTGAATATTTGATATTCTTATGACTAAGACCCGTTTGCTGATACGAAACTTAAATCTTTAACTTAAAAGCTTATGATATAGTTTTTCCGTTGCTTTAGCTGTCACATAAGTCGTGGCGTTGAACTTAAATTGTTAAGTTCTGTTTCAGCAGCAAATGGGTCCTAATCCTTCAAATTTAATTAAAATAAGAAACGTACAAAATTTGTGGCGCAACGGTTCGTGAAGTACCAGTGCCTAGTGACTTGCGTTAAAGAAAAAAATATATGTATTTTTAGGTGGCAAAGGCTGGAACTTAATCCTTAGATCTCTGACACTAGTGACACTCCAACACATATAAGGCTACACCAAAGAGGTACGTTAAAAAAAAATATAAGTTTTGATTTGAAACATTTTGGCATTTAGTAGTGCCACTTCGCATAATGGTTAGTGCGTAGGATGTCATGCAGAAGGTCTCGAACCTATGTTTGGTTTAACGTGAGCACCTGTCAGTTAAGACTTTATCCCACGGAGAGCCTACCCTCATCGGAGTCAGATTAAGTCCTGACCATTAATTCCGAATCAGCCGAAGCCGATTCAGTAGCAAAGTTGTGACATGTTGCAGCATGTGCACACCTCTTGCCTTAAGGCGAGGTCTATTTAACACCTTTTGAATTCAAGCACGATTGAAAAACATACATATGTTTCCGCATTTGGAATAAACCACGCCACCACGATACTCCCACTAGGAGGTCTACCTCGTAGATGGTCTGAGAAAGAGAGGTTGCACTACGCAACCCACCTCTAACTCTTGGGCACTATTTTCCGTGGTGCCAGAATATAGCTTCCAGTGGAACTTCGCAACCGAGGTCAACCAAGGTCACTTATAGATGAGTTCCTGCAAAACTCAGGGCCTATCAACCCCTGGATACACACACCCAGCAATCGATCAAGGTAGTAACCAGTCACTAAAGTGTGCTTCCTTTTTGTTATTTTTCGTCATTGGCTTAGTTTGGGAAAGATACTCCCAAGCAATCTTCTTGATCTCAACGATCGTTTATCTTAACACATTTCCAAGATTACATACTTACTTACTTACTTGGGTCCTCAGACCTTTTATGTTTGTGGGGGACCCCTAGTGGGGCATAGGGCGTCCACAACGCCAGCTCGCCATCGTGTTCGGTTCCTCGATATGAGTCGCAACTCCCTCCAACTCTTGCCTAGTTGGGCTGACTCCTCTTCGACTGTCCTGCTCTTCTTCCTTCTTGAGTAATCGGATTCCACTGCATTGCATGCGCCGGAGTACAGTTGTCGCCTTTTCGAAGCGTGTGTCCGATCCACTGCCACTTTCGACGTCGTATAATAGAGTCAATAGGTTCCTAACCCGTTTTCCTAAGGAGCTCTTCGTTTGATATACGATTGGGCCAGAAAATCCTAAGGATGTTTCGTAGACATCTATGAACGAACGTTTGCAGCTTCTTAGTGACAACTACTATTACTTTCCAAGTGCTGCAACCGTAAAGTAACACGGATTCGACGTTGGATCGAAACAGCCGTAGCTTGGTTCTTAAGCTTAGAGAGTTATTCCTCCATATATTTCGAAGCATACCGAAAGCAGCCTTTGCCTTTCCGATTCGACTGCTGATGTCCTGTTCGGTACCACCCTGGGTAGAGATGATACTTCCAAGGTATTGGAAGCTCTGTACTTTCTCTACCGGTTGTTGAGAAATATTTATGAGAGAAGATGACGTGGTTCCTAGGCTGATCATCTTTGTTTTGCCGGAGTTGATTTTCAGCCCTACGATTTCTACTTATCTCTCCACCCCTGTTGTCGTTTGGTGGAGATCCATGATCCTATGAGAGAGCAAGCATAAGTCGTCCACATAGTCAAGATGTTTCTGGTGAGACGTCAGAATCCATTGAATTCCTCCGTTTCCCGTGAAGGCCGCTCGCAGGACATCGCTTATCACCAACAGAATTAATATTGGTGACAGAATGCAGCCCTGTCTGACACCACTTTGGACTTCAAACTCTTTTGACAGCCTCCCTTCGTGCAAAACTTGACATTTGGATCCATCATAAGTTGCCTTAATAATAGCTATTAATTTATCCGGGATACCCCTCCTGCGTAAAGCATGCCAAATAAATTCTCTAATGACGTTATCGAAAGCCTTCTCAAAGTCAATGAATAGCAGGTTGAGTGGTGATCGATATTCGACGCACTGCTCAATTATGATCCTTAAAGTATTGATATGATCAACGCATGAGGATCCAGTGCGGAAACCTGCTTGTTTGGCATCGAGTGTGGCTTCTAGATATTCCCTGATGCGTTCTAGTACTAGTTTCGCTAATATTTTGGTAACAGCAGGCAGGACGCGAATCCCCCTCCAGTTTTCGCACTGTGTTAAGTTTCCTTTTTTAGGGAGCTTGACTATCATTACCTTTTTCCACTCATTCGGAAATTGTTCCGAGACCCAAGCTTTCTTTATGAGTGGATGCAGGAGTTCGCTCGATGTCGTTAGCGCCGCTTGTAGAAGCTCTGCAGGAATGCCATCAAGTCCTACCGCTTTGTTGGTCTTCAGTGCTTTGATTGCGTTGCGGATCTCATTTCTACTGGGGGCTCAGCAGTTATCAGTTGCGCATTGCTGTCGGTAACTCGGTTTAATACCGACGCAAAATGGTCCTTCCACCTTCTCAGCTGATCCTCATCCGAACTAAGTAGCGAGCCGTCTGAGTCTTTTACGAGGTGTTGTTTGGAACTGCGAGCTCCAACCAGTTCCTTTGTAATGCTGTAGACGGTTCTACTGTCGCATCTGTTAGCAGCATCGTCTGCTTGCTGGGCCAAAGAGTTGATGTGATTACGCTTATCACGTCTTAGACTGCGGTGAACCTCTCTCTTTCTCATGCGGTACAGGGATTCTAGCTATCTTTTTTCTACTCCAGTTGCAGCTGCAATATTGTTATTGTAAACCTTTGATTTGTGGTATCCCCATAAAAAGAAATCGCAAGGTGTGAGGTCTGGGGACCGAGGCGGCCCTGGAATGTCCCCGTACTTGCTGATCAGTTTATTCGGAAAAACTGTCCTTAGCCTTTCCTTCGACATCCTGGCTGTGTGCGGAGTGGCACTGCTGCAATTGCGGTAACAGAAACTCATCAGTCATACAGCAATACACCGGAGCAGTGACTGTCTCACTTTGGTTAAAAAAAAATAAGGGCCAATTACCCCGCTCGCTGAAATGGCACACCAAACTGTCGTTTTTAAATAATGTAAACGTTTCTGATCGCATTCTCTAGGGGTGTTGGGGCACCAGTATCGCATATTTTGTTTGTTAACATATCCATCAATATGGAAATGTTCTTCGTCACTGAATAAAATGTTTTCAAGCGTAAGTGCTGTCCGAAAACGTTTCAGCATTGGGATTCTCGAAAAGGATAGTCACTTTCGTTGAGATACTGAACAATTTGCATTTTGTACGGGTGGAGCTTTAATTTCTTTTTCAAAATAATGAGTACAAAATGAGCGACGCACACGTACCAATGATTCACCGCACTTCAAATATTGCTCCACCGCAAATGCGCGATGCACTCCCGACCAGTGACTCATGGCGACTAATAATTCCGCAAATCCTGCGCTTTGAATGATACACCTCCTACTTACCTCAACCCGCTAATATTTCGATAATCGCAATTTAAATTCTAAAAATTCCCGATGGATACCCTTTATTTCCCAAAGAAGAGGACTAGATCTAGGTTTGTGAGGATTAAAACTCAGGCCACACCGATCGGTAATGTTCATTAGCAAATTGTAAGAGATCATTTAGGGTATTGGGATGCTTCCCTGATACAGCCATAGTAATGTCATCCGCATATGCAATCACTCTGTTTCTCTTCGTTTACAGATATCTCAACAGAGCATTCGCCAACAAGTTTGCAAGGAAGGGAAGATAAGACACCTCCTTGCGGCAACCCTACACTGTCAGATCTTCTTGCAGCAAACCCGCCTATCTTTGAATTTATAATCCTGCTAGTTAGCATTTGATTGATCAATTCTCTAAGCGAATCTTTTTATAAAATTTGTTTTTATCAAATTTCAAGGTGCTGTTTTCGAGATATGAAGGGTACCATTAATACCAAATGAATTTTTTTTATTTTTTTACTTGCGACTCATAGGTACTACTAAGGCAAGTTATTTTGATCAAAGTTGACATTACGATAATAGCGAAGACTTAAAAAGTGGGTGTCGCAATTCTGTCTCTCTGTCTGTCTGTCTGTCTTTTCGACTACAGCCTAAACGGCTCGGCCGATTTTCTTTAAGCTTGGTAGACAGTATTTTTAATTTACCCCCCCCCCACCCGGTTTTTTTTTTTTGAATACCGAAAATTACGGTACCTGCCATACGATTTTTTTTTCGAAATCTTATAAATATTTTTTTTCTCAAAACCTCCCACAGATTTAAAAAAAAAAAAAATTTCTTTTAGTTAAAGCTAAAAAATGCTTAACAAAATGTCAAAAAATAGTTAAAAATTGATGAAACCATTTTTTTGGTTTTTGATTTTATCAAAAACGGTACAACCAATTATGCTAATTTTTTTTATGCTAAGGCTCCCCAGCAGTTTGAATATTATTGTGTATCTACATATTTAAATTTTCCACAAAATTTTTCTGGATTTAAAAAAAAAATATTTTTTTATTCAAAACTCAATATGTCAAAAACCCCCTGCTCGATTTTTTTAAATTTTGATAAATAAATTACAAGATGTAAGAAAAAAAATTGCATTTTACCTAAAAATAACGGTACCCTCCAAACAAATGTTAAAAATGGTTTTCGAAAATCGTATTTTTCTCGAAAACAGTTCCTAAAATTTTGCTAAAACTTTTTTAATTTTGTTGTATTCTTAAGATGTATAATTTAATAAACAAAAATTTGAAATCAAGATATTACTGACTGCAACGATAGAACCATTTTTTTCAAATTTAGAATTTTTAATTATCGACATAACGGATTTTAATGAAATTTTTTATAGAGAAGCTTCTAAAAAGTTTAAAAAACATTGCATTTCAAAACTTAAAAAAAATATTTTTTGAATTAAAAAAAAAATATGTTTTTTTGAAAATTCGATATCTCAGAAACGGCTCAATATTTTTTTGTAAATTTAAATTTTATTCGATATAATAAAAACTTTAAATTGGCGGACCAAAATTTTTACTTAAAAATATTTTAAAAATTTTATATATACAAATTTATTTTTTTTTAAAGAAACCAGTGGTAACTTATAATTTTTTATTTTTGCATAAGCTAATAGTTACTTGAATCACATGGCATCCTGTTTTAAGCACCAACTACGAACGGAGTTGTTTAAAAATTCATCTAAAAAATGAATTTTATGCTCATGAACAGTTTTTCTCTAATAACATTCATTTTTAAAATTCCTAGTCGTTTACATAGGAGCAAGTTCGTGCGATCCAGACGTGCATTTTATTTTTTAAATCTGAGCAGTTTTTGAAACAAAAAAAAAAAAAAAATTCTACAATTTTGAAAACAAAAAAATGTGTGGCAGGTACAGGTATTTTTGGTTTTAAAAAACAGAAACAAACGTGTGGAGGAACAAATTTAAAAATTTAAAAATAAAAAAAATCGGCTGAGCCGTATAGGCTGTATCTGTACAGACGGACAAACAGAATTGCGAGACCTAATTTTGACTGATGGTGAACAAGAAGCCAACCGATTTGAGTGATCATCCGAAAGACCGCACCATCAAAGCCCTCAGTCTGCTAGATCTAAGATTCAAACGGAGATCACGGCACAGAAGTTCGTCCTAGAGCCATTTCGTCGCGTTGAGAAAAAAAAAATCAAGTCTTTTCCGAAAGTTTATCAATGTCTTCAAAAAATGCCTTTCCTAATGACTGTGCTCTAAATTTGACCAGAGCATGGCATTTGCAGAGGAAATTGAGGGCTGTTTCCTTTTCCCGCTGGTCCCCACACAGCTATGCTCTCCTATTGGCCAGTTACAGGTAGCTACAATAATGGCTATGTCTTGCCTGGGCCTGCATATCAGATCAAGTGTTCGGAATTTATAATAGGGGGGACAAAAATGTTTCTATAGATATAATTCAGTAAGTGCAGCTGCTGCGCTCGATCCGTTTTTGATAGCACAGTTGTAATAAGAAATTTCTTGAAATGTAAAGTCGAACTTCAAAAGTCCCCAATTACAGCACCAAAAGAATTTATTTAAAAACTTCAAGTTCACCCTAAATGAATTTTCAAGCCCCTCAATCACTTCGCTAATGTCGAAAACCATATTTCACCTTCTTACTCTTAAAAATCGTATTATGCAACTTGAAAATATAACTCATTTTCTAACAGAAAAAAAAAAAATAAAGTAATCTTCAAAAATCGTAGAACAAAAAAAATCTGAAATCTCAAAATGATAAAGGACTTAAGTTTTGTATAAAATGGAAACCACCAGCACCAACAAGAATCTACCTTCCCGAGCGCCAAAAGCTCTCAAGAACTCATGAAGTCCCAAAGGCTAATAAATTTTGAAAAATTCTTAAATAGGGGCTTGACTGGCAGCAGAATACAAAGAGGGAAAACGGTTGTGCGGTTGAAAGGATTCCCTCCATACCCATAGCTGTTCTCCTCCCAGAGATGGATTTTATGGATGCTAATAAAACCTATGCCATTTTGATGGCTAAAGTAGAAATTTTCCATTTGAGGTTACCTTTTTCCCATGGCCAAAATGGGAGCAGGAAGCAGGGACGAGAGAGAGTCTTAGGTGCGAATGAAGTGATTTATTAGAAATACTTCACCGTTTCCCTCAGGGTTCTATGGATTGAACCATGTGCGTTACCATAGACAAAAGTTATGTTGCTCCAATACAATGCCGCTGGTTCTAACCGCCATGTACTGTATACGCATATCTCAAACCAAACCTCACAGATCGTTTTCTGCTGCCAGTGCTAACGCTACCGCCACAGCCAACAGCCAACCTTCATGTTTTATAATTTATTTACAGACTTTTGACCCATCGGCTGTTAAATGAAGTAAGTAAAATTAATCTTGAAAGTGGCTCTTATGAGATGAAATTTACATTTTTATGTGAGCCCGTTTGTACGCACTTAGGCAGCGTGAGAGGTGTTGAAAGGATAATTCCTAGTATTCCTACGCATTCCACATAATCTGCCTAGACCTCCATCAGGACTGTATTCTATATTCCAACAGAGGTGTATTGCAATGTTAATTTAATCGAAGTAAAGGTTGTAAATTGCGCACAAACATGTTACCATCAGTTACACACAAACGTAATCAACATTTGACTGTCAATGTAATGGCAAAAAAACTGCCATTTATCCTACGTGTTAATGGGATTTAAAATGGCATGTTTTTGGCACGTTCCGTCGACAAGGCATATAAATTTATGAGGGGCTGTTTGACAACGTATAACTCTGCTGCCGAGACTGACTTGACCAGTTGGCTAAAAGTCACTTTTATTTCAATTTGTGCGGTGAACTTATAGCGGTTAACAATCTAAATCGGTTGTTATATCTAATTTCCGTCGAAACATGTTCCACCATAAACACGAGTTAAAGGGTTTTGTTTACGACTTCAAACAATAAACCATCGTTGCCATACTGGATGTATAGTAACATAATATGAATTTAGATTGAATTAAAGTATTTGAGGTTATTGCCAACTACAAAATGAGATCAATAAAACGAAATGAGTTCTTTAATGTTCATGGCTTAAAGACGAGGAACCTTTTAGCATAAAACAAGTCAACTCCGATATCGTCTTTACATTTTGGGTGGCTTTATCGATCGGGATTTTGTATTAAGGAAGCTTGCAAATTTTATTTAGGGGTGTAAAATAGAATTTGACAAAATCAATATGTTTCCATTTTCAAATGAATTAAAGGGGTGTGTATGTGAATATTCGAACCATAAAGATTGGACAAGGACCGTTTTTGAAATTCACTAAAGTATGAGGCTTGGTTTTAGAGGAAATCGGATTTTATTTCAAATTCTTAACGATTGAATAAAAGAAGGATTCTCTTTATATTCATTGTGCATCCATTTAACTTATATCACATATGGTGGGATACAAGACTTTGCCGAGAGGTTGTCCATAATTTTTTTTCGATATAACAGATTTCGGGTGGTTAATTCTAGTGTCCCGAGTTTGTTTCAGAAATTTTTTTGAAAGAGTGATCAAATCAATCTTATCTACGTGTCTTAAGCTTCAAAAGACGACAGAAAACAGAGACGTACTTTTGTCAGAAGCACGTAGATTCGGAAGAAGGAGTCTCGGATGAAGACCTCTTTATTTTTGAACATCGGCAGTAGAGACTGGAGACGGTATGGGCTGCTTTTCAGTTCAAGGTGCTAAGGTGAATGCTAGCAGTTGCCCGAATTTTAACCTGGAAAACAGAACCTTGCTTCACCATTTCTACCTTCGAGACGAAATGACGCAATGGCCATTGGACATCCGCGGATTCACCGTGGTCAATGATGTAACGTCATCATCGGTGAGCGAAACCGGCTCAGTTTCCTGTTAGTTCTTTTCGAAGATAAGAAGTCAGCAGGATTCGCGGTATTACGACACCTGTTTTTGGAGGCAGTGAATATTTATACCACACTGTTTAACGACACACTGAATAATGCATATTATCTAGAGCGATGGAAAACAGTTGTGGGACATTCGCTCTCGAAAAAATGGAAGGGCAACACCAGAGTCCGGTGAATCTGAGGTCCATAAGTCTTCTTCCGAGTATCAGTAAGTTTTCGAAAAAGTTATTAACAGAGCTCTGTCCAAATGTGCGGAGAACAACAATATCACAGCGGATACTCAGTTCAGTTTTAAGGCGGGACATAATACAATTCATGCCGCGTCTAAGCTGGTCTCTGATGTCCAATGGAACAAAACTCAAAAATTGTGTACTAGTGCTTGTTTGGTTGATTTGGAGAAGGCCTTCGACACCGTATGGTTACACGGTCTTTGTCTCCATCCAAAACCAACCAGACTCGGCATAAGTCAACCACTATTGTATATGATTTATAACATGCTAAATGGTTGAAAGTTCGTTATCAAAAGTGTAACCTTTACCGCAATCTTCGATATTAAGAATAGTTTTCAGGAGCGACCTGATATGTAGGCTAACTCAGGCAATTGCCTATGCAAACGATCTAATAGCGTACAGAACAGCTCCAAAAGTCGAGGTCATCAGAATTCTTTTGCAGAGTGACTTCGACAAGATTCTGGGACACTACGAAGACTGGAAGTTAAAAATCAACTTTCAGATATCTTAAACTATTTTGTTTAGGACTCATTTGTACGGTAACAAGGGTTATGCTAATTTTGACAGCTACGATCGTTTGCGGCTTATTGGTATAGACCTGCGATTTAAAGAAACCTAGATCAAATACACTGATCTCGGTGGGCGGTTGTATCACCTCTGAGTGCGATAACCATGCCTTTAATTCGAACGTGATGAATTTTTATTTTGGCATCAGCTGTTTGGCACTTAAGTGCCATCCAGAACTCGTTCATATAAATATTATTTAACTTGGGCCAAAAGAAATTCGTTGTCATCTACCGGTAGCTCTTTACGTTTTGTTTATGAAAATGTTATCATCTTTTTCAAAAAAGTTCGGATCGATGTCTTCGTCCGACAATCCAAAACCAAAAAGTGGCTCTGCGGATACAAAACCGTCGGTTGGTTTAACGTGAGTACCTGCCGATTACCGGCTTAACCCCACGGGAGGCCTACCTCCATCGGGGTCAGATTGGGTCCTGACCATTAACCCCGATATAGCCGAAGCCATCTCGTTCGCAAAGCTGTGACATGTTGCAGGCATGAACACACCCCTTGCTTAGGAGGCGAGGTCTTTCTAACACCCCTTGAATCCAGGCACGCCTGAACACCATGTGTCTCCCTATTCGGAATAAATCAAGCCACCACGATACTCCCAAAAGGGGTATTACCTCAAAGATAGTATGAAGAATGCTCTCACACATGCGACAGCTGTACCTCTATCCGAAGAATAGGAGAGCCCGAAGACTTGACAGCTCACAAACCTCTGGGCACTATCTCCCGTGGTGCCAGAATATAGCTTCCGGTCGAGCTTCGCCACCATAAAGGTCAGTTACAGATGAGTTCCTGCAAAACTCGGGGCCTGTCAGCCCCAGATACACCAGACACACACACCCAGCTCATAGTCAAAGTAGAAACCATCAACCAAGAATGTGGACCCCTCTGGTGAGTTGTTACACACTCCTTAGCGGATTCCTACTTTAGGGACACCGTGCAGACTATTCTTATCAAGTGGGTTCAGTTACTTTCGTAACCTATCCACAGGCACCGCGAAGAGGTCAATAGGAACCGGAAGTGATAGCTTTTTGCAAGGTAGCAAAACCGGCTCACTGATAATCCAGTGGACGAGCCCATAGAACATCAAACCAATATTATCACTTCAGCACCAATACACGTTAGTGCATGGATTGTGCATCCGTAGCAATACCGACAGAGTTCGCAGAGCCCCGGACATGCCTTAAACTACCAAGCACGCCACACCTCCACCTGTGCTCTGGGGATACAATGACACTTGATTGACCTGGCATTGTCCCGAATCAGATAATTTTCCTTGTTGACTTACAGCATCACCCGAAAACAGGTCTTGTCGCCTTAAATAATTTGTTCCTGAAATTAGGCTTATCTTCCTTCTGGTTCACAACTCAGTAACCATAAACATCATACGGCGTAAGCTATGTTCATATCCCTTCAGCTTCTAAGTCAAGTGGATTTAGTACGGATGAAGACCCTAAAGCCGCAACGCGAGATCGGCACAGCCTGATGTCTGTGAAAGGCCGAGTTCGTGATGAACGTTGTGCGAAATTAACTGCTTGCTGGTTGTGTTTTCGGCTGATCTTGTATTTTGTTGACGCAATCAATTTCGCGGAACTCCCAAGAACATGGCTTTCAAAGACCACTACTTGGGAATTTCTTGAGACATAACTTCGCTCTTTAGCCGTAGAAACTTCAACTTACCCTAGCACTCAGAGTTAACAACCATAGACAATGACTGGGATCTTGAGCAGTTGCAAAATGATCCCAATTTCGATCGAAAAACCATATTTAGCTAGAGACCCATTTCTGAATGAACGGGTTCGTCAACAAGCAAAATTGTCGAAATTGGGAAGATCAAAATCCACACTAGATCCACCAAATTGCAATGCATCCAGAAAAAAGTCGCTGTTTGATCTGGATTTTGGACTGGCTTCATCATCGGTCTACACTTATTTGAGAATGGCGTTTGGCAGACCATCACGGTCAACGAGGAACGCCATCGCTCGATGATAACCAACTTTTTTGATTCAAATGAGATGATATGGACACCGACGACATGTGGTTTCAAGAGGATGGCCTTACCTGTAACATAGCCCGTGTCACAGCAGACAGTTTTCACCAGCGATTTCCGCAGATGGTTATGTTATACCGAGGCGATGTGAATTGGCCACCGAGATAGTGTGTTTTGACCTCCTTAGACTTCTTCTTATGGGGTTTCCTTAAGTAACAAGTCTATGTCAATAAACCACAAACCACCAATGCACGGGTCAACGTGTTGAAACATTTAAAGGGTAATCTAATCCCTTGAGCGCGGGTAGATTATAAAAAAAAAAAAAAAAAAAAACAACCCAATTACTAGCTTCTTAGATAAGGCTAATGAACTCGCAGCTGATTTTGATGCTGGCAATACTTCCCCAGACAGCAACAATTCGCTGGTCCTTACAATATACCCCACATTTCCTGAATATGTGTTTTTCATCGCTGGCAAATTCCTTGCCTAAGCGTTTCCATCTCTCCTTCTGTTCTGGAATTCTTCCTGGATGATGGAAAACAGCTTGTTCCTAAAAAAGGTGATACTTCATTCCGTTCCTCATAACGACCAATTTGTACTTACATCCCATCTTTCCAAGCTCATGGAATCGAATCGCAGATTATTGAAAAGCTCAAAAAATATTTCAAAGATCGAGAGCTTCTAACTGACCAGCAATACCGCTTTCGCGGGAATCGATCTGATGTCATATCTAACCGAAGAGTGGAACAGATCTTAATATTGTTTAGGAGAAAGTAAGATTATTGCGCTAGATATTTCTAAGGCATTTGATAGAGTTTGGTACCAGGAACTCTTATCGAAAATGCCTGCCTTTGGCATCAACGAAAACCTTATTCTTTGGATTAAAAATTACCTTTTAGATCATTCAATACATATTAAGTACAAAAAAACAATTGTTGGGGTCCCTCAGGGCTCAGTTTTGTCTGCGAATCTATTCCTCATTTTGATAAATAAATTCTTGTATGAAAAATTCTAATCCACTTTATTGGTTTGCCGATGGCTCTAGCCTTACCTTCTCATACTCGTTTTCAAATTCATGACCAGCTATTTTGTGAAGTGGAATTGCAACGGAATCTTAGAAGCTCATTAAACTCAGCATTGTTAAATGGGGTTTAAAAAATCGTGTGGAGTTTAATGCTTCGAAAACTCAATGGTGTCTTTTGTCGTTGGAACAAAATGTACACCTTATGCCATTGTCGTTGAATGACACTTAAATCGAAGAAGCCGAAAAGCTCTAAGTACTCGGTACGTGTGTCAAGGACGATCTTCATTGGAATGACCACATTCTCGAGACCGCCAAAAACGCTGCTAAATGCTAATGATTTCTATATGGATGTAAGAAATTTTTCACCGCATCTGATCCGGCTACCATTTATAAGGCTTTAATACGTTCAAACCACGACTTTAACTCACATCTTTGGGCAGGTGTCACAAACTTCTCTCCACTTATGGGATAGAATTCAGAACAGAACGTTAAAACTGATAGCAAACAGGGCTATCATGGACTCATTCCAAGCAATGCTCATTTGAATCAGTTCACCCGTGATACCGGTTTCGCTAGAAATACTCGTCAGTTCACCCTCGAGCCCAATTTTGGTCGTATCGTCTAATATAGAGACTCGTGTTTTAGTTGCACAACACAATCATGGAATAATTAACCCGGCACGGTGCATCCGTAGCAATACCGACAGAGTTCGCAGAGCCCCGGACATGCCTTAAACTACCAAGCACGCCACACCTCCACCTGTGCTCTGGGGATACAATGACACTTGATTGACCTGGCATTGTCCCGAATCAGATAATTTTCCTTGTTGACTTACAGCATCACCCGAAAACAGGTCTTGTCGCCTTAAATAATTTGTTCCTGAAATTAGGCTTATCTTCCTTCTGGTTCACAACTCAGTAACCATAAACATCATACGGCGTAAGCTATGTTCATATCCCTTCAGCTTCTAAGTCAAGTGGATTTAGTACGGATGAAGACCCTAAAGCCGCAACGCGAGATCGGCACAGCCTGATGTCTGTGAAAGGCCGAGTTCGTGATGAACGTTGTGCGAAATTAACTGCTTGCTGGTTGTGTTTTCGGCTGATCTTGTATTTTGTTGACGCAATCAATTTCGCGGAACTCCCAAGAACATGGCTTTCAAAGACCACTACTTGGGAATTTCTTGAGACATAACTTCGCTCTTTAGCCGTAGAAACTTCAACTTACCCTAGCACTCAGAGTTAACAACCATAGACAATGACTGGGATCTTGAGCAGTTGCAAAATGATCCCAATTTCGATCGAAAAACCATATTTAGCTAGAGACCCATTTCTGAATGAACGGGTTCGTCAACAAGCAAAATTGTCGAAATTGGGAAGATCAAAATCCACACTAGATCCACCAAATTGCAATGCATCCAGAAAAAAGTCGCTGTTTGATCTGGATTTTGGACTGGCTTCATCATCAGTCTACACTTATTTGAGAATGGCGTTTGGCAGACCATCACGGTCAACGAGGAACGCCATCGCTCGATGATAACCAACTTTTTTGATTCAAATGAGATGATATGGACACCGACGACATGTGGTTTCAAGAGGATGGCCTTACCTGTAACATAGCCCGTGTCACAGCAGACAGTTTTCACCAGCGATTTCCGCAGATGGTTATGTTATACCGAGGCGATGTGAATTGGCCACCGAGATAGTGTGTTTTGACCTCCTTAGACTTCTTCTTATGGGGTTTCCTTAAGTAACAAGTCTATGTCAATAAACCACAAACCACCAATGCACGGGTCAACGTGTTGAAACATTTAAAGGGTAATCTAATCCCTTGAGCGCGGGTAGATTATAAAAAAAAAAAAAAAAAAAAAACAACCCAATTACTAGCTTCTTAGATAAGGCTAATGAACTCGCAGCTGATTTTGATGCTGGCAATACTTCCCCAGACAGCAACAATTCGCTGGTCCTTACAATATACCCCACATTTCCTGAATATGTGTTTTTCATCGCTGGCAAATTCCTTGCCTAAGCGTTTCCATCTCTCCTTCTGTTCTGGAATTCTTCCTGGATGATGGAAAACAGCTTGTTCCTAAAAAAGGTGATACTTCATTCCGTTCCTCATAACGACCAATTTGTACTTACATCCCATCTTTCCAAGCTCATGGAATCGAATCGCAGATTATTGAAAAGCTCAAAAAATATTTCAAAGATCGAGAGCTTCTAACTGACCAGCAATACCGCTTTCGCGGGAATCGATCTGATGTCATATCTAACCGAAGAGTGGAACAGATCTTAATATTGTTTAGAAGAAAGTAAGATTATTGCGCTAGATATTTCTAAGGCATTTGATAGAGTTTGGTACCAGGAACTCTTATCGAAAATGCCTGCCTTTGGCATCAACGAAAACCTTATTCTTTGGATTAAAAATTACCTTTTAGATCATTCAATACATATTAAGTACAAAAAAACAATTGTTGGGGTCCCTCAGGGCTCAGTTTTGTCTGCGAATCTATTCCTCATTTTGATAAATAAATTCTTGTATGAAAAATTCTAATCCACTTTATTGGTTTGCCGATGGCTCTAGCCTTACCTTCTCATACTCGTTTTCAAATTCATGACCAGCTATTTTGTGAAGTGGAATTGCAACGGAATCTTAGAAGCTCATTAAACTCAGCATTGTTAAATGGGGTTTAAAAAATCGTGTGGAGTTTAATGCTTCGAAAACTCAATGGTGTCTTTTGTCGTTGGAACAAAATGTACACCTTATGCCATTGTCGTTGAATGACACTTAAATCGAAGAAGCCGAAAAGCTCTAAGTACTCGGTACGTGTGTCAAGGACGATCTTCATTGGAATGACCACATTCTCGAGACCGCCAAAAACGCTGCTAAATGCTAATGATTTCTATATGGATGTAAGAAATTTTTCACCGCATCTGATCCGGCTACCATTTATAAGGCTTTAATACGTTCAAACCACGACTTTAACTCACATCTTTGGGCAGGTGTCACAAACTTCTCTCCACTTATGGGATAGAATTCAGAACAGAACGTTAAAACTGATAGCAAACAGGGCTATCATGGACTCATTCCAAGCAATGCTCATTTGAATCAGTTCACCCGTGATACCGGTTTCGCTAGAAATACTCGTCAGTTCACCCTCGAGCCCAATTTTGGTCGTATCGTCTAATATAGAGACTCGTGTTTTAGTTGCACAACACAATCATGGAATAATTAACCCGGCACGGTGCATCCGTAGCAATACCGACAGAGTTCGCAGAGCCCCGGACATGCCTTAAACTACCAAGCACGCCACACCTCCACCTGTGCTCTGGGGATACAATGACACTTGATTGACCTGGCATTGTCCCGAATCAGATAATTTTCCTTGTTGACTTACAGCATCACCCGAAAACAGGTCTTGTCGCCTTAAATAATTTGTTCCTGAAATTAGGCTTATCTTCCTTCTGGTTCACAACTCAGTAACCATAAACATCATACGGCGTAAGCTATGTTCATATCCCTTCAGCTTCTAAGTCAAGTGGATTTAGTACGGATGAAGACCCTAAAGCCGCAACGCGAGATCGGCACAGCCTGATGTCTGTGAAAGGCCGAGTTCGTGATGAACGTTGTGCGAAATTAACTGCTTGCTGGTTGTGTTTTCGGCTGATCTTGTATTTTGTTGACGCAATCAATTTCGCGGAACTCCCAAGAACATGGCTTTCAAAGACCACTACTTGGGAATTTCTTGAGACATAACTTCGCTCTTTAGCCGTAGAAACTTCAACTTACCCTAGCACTCAGAGTTAACAACCATAGACAATGACTGGGATCTTGAGCAGTTGCAAAATGATCCCAATTTCGATCGAAAAACCATATTTAGCTAGAGACCCATTTCTGAATGAACGGGTTCGTCAACAAGCAAAATTGTCGAAATTGGGAAGATCAAAATCCACACTAGATCCACCAAATTGCAATGCATCCAGAAAAAAGTCGCTGTTTGATCTGGATTTTGGACTGGCTTCATCATCGGTCTACACTTATTTGAGAATGGCGTTTGGCAGACCATCACGGTCAACGAGGAACGCCATCGCTCGATGATAACCAACTTTTTTGATTCAAATGAGATGATATGGACACCGACGACATGTGGTTTCAAGAGGATGGCCTTACCTGTAACATAGCCCGTGTCACAGCAGACAGTTTTCACCAGCGATTTCCGCAGATGGTTATGTTATACCGAGGCGATGTGAATTGGCCACCGAGATAGTGTGTTTTGACCTCCTTAGACTTCTTCTTATGGGGTTTCCTTAAGTAACAAGTCTATGTCAATAAACCACAAACCACCAATGCACGGGTCAACGTGTTGAAACATTTAAAGGGTAATCTAATCCCTTGAGCGCGGGTAGATTATAAAAAAAAAAAAAAAAAAAAAAAACAACCCAATTACTAGCTTCTTAGATAAGGCTAATGAACTCGCAGCTGATTTTGATGCTGGCAATACTTCCCCAGACAGCAACAATTCGCTGGTCCTTACAATATACCCCACATTTCCTGAATATGTGTTTTTCATCGCTGGCAAATTCCTTGCCTAAGCGTTTCCATCTCTCCTTCTGTTCTGGAATTCTTCCTGGATGATGGAAAACAGCTTGTTCCTAAAAAAGGTGATACTTCATTCCGTTCCTCATAACGACCAATTTGTACTTACATCCCATCTTTCCAAGCTCATGGAATCGAATCGCAGATTATTGAAAAGCTCAAAAAATATTTCAAAGATCGAGAGCTTCTAACTGACCAGCAATACCGCTTTCGCGGGAATCGATCTGATGTCATATCTAACCGAAGAGTGGAACAGATCTTAATATTGTTTAGGAGAAAGTAAGATTATTGCGCTAGATATTTCTAAGGCATTTGATAGAGTTTGGTACCAGGAACTCTTATCGAAAATGCCTGCCTTTGGCATCAACGAAAACCTTATTCTTTGGATTAAAAATTACCTTTTAGATCATTCAATACATATTAAGTACAAAAAAACAATTGTTGGGGTCCCTCAGGGCTCAGTTTTGTCTGCGAATCTATTCCTCATTTTGATAAATAAATTCTTGTATGAAAAATTCTAATCCACTTTATTGGTTTGCCGATGGCTCTAGCCTTACCTTCTCATACTCGTTTTCAAATTCATGACCAGCTATTTTGTGAAGTGGAATTGCAACGGAATCTTAGAAGCTCATTAAACTCAGCATTGTTAAATGGGGTTTAAAAAATCGTGTGGAGTTTAATGCTTCGAAAACTCAATGGTGTCTTTTGTCGTTGGAACAAAATGTACACCTTATGCCATTGTCGTTGAATGACACTTAAATCGAAGAAGCCGAAAAGCTCTAAGTACTCGGTACGTGTGTCAAGGACGATCTTCATTGGAATGACCACATTCTCGAGACCGCCAAAAACGCTGCTAAATGCTAATGATTTCTATATGGATGTAAGAAATTTTTCACCGCATCTGATCCGGCTACCATTTATAAGGCTTTAATACGTTCAAACCACGACTTTAACTCACATCTTTGGGCAGGTGTCACAAACTTCTCTCCACTTATGGGATAGAATTCAGAACAGAACGTTAAAACTGATAGCAAACAGGGCTATCATGGACTCATTCCAAGCAATGCTCATTTGAATCAGTTCACCCGTGATACCGGTTTCGCTAGAAATACTCGTCAGTTCACCCTCGAGCCCAATTTTGGTCGTATCGTCTAATATAGAGACTCGTGTTTTAGTTGCACAACACAATCATGGAATAATTAACCCGGCACGGTTTTTGCGCTTTTGAATTGAGCCAAACTACACACTCAAAACCTATCCATGTTAAAGCAAGGTAGTGTAATACACCTGTGCATTCAATTTTAAATTTAATTCCACTTACAAAAGATCAAATAAAATTAGTTCAACAAACTAAAATATCCTCGTTGAAAACGCAAAATGGCAGAGTCAATGTTTGGATATCTATTTTAACCACCTGGATGTGGATAACCTGGAGGGTTTTCTCTTTTGACTTAAACATAGTGTTACTTGAAGATTCATCCAGATGGAATTCCTCCTCCTAAATTAAAATACTTTGCCAAACCTCTTAGTTATTCCATCCCCCATAATAAGAATCCAACCATCATGTGGTACCCGAGTGTATAGAAAACCGATAGCTCGTGTAATTTTTCAAAACCAGAAGCGAATAAGGGCAAAGCTTGAAAATAAAATACCCATTCAAAGTAGATATAAATTTATAAACGTACCTTTACAGCAGATAGTTGGATAGAAGGCTGGGGTTTCAGTTCCTAGTACAAAGGTTGGTTGGTAGTTGCTGGTATAGTCGACACGTTGAAATAGCTTCCTTAGAGCAACGACTTCAGACTACAGCGATATCACAACATCGCAGATAACTTTCCCTAACATAACAGAAATATCTGCCAGAACCTCAATTCCACCTTAAGGCCTTTCGAATTTATGCGCGATAATGATTTAAGGATCAACCCTTTTCCCAGACATTCCAGCATATTCACTGGTGCTGAAATATAAACATTTTTAAGTGTATGTAGGTTGTATTGATTTTTTTTTGTGTTGTTAATATTTCTGGATTCATTCACATCTGTTCATTTCAGGCAGGGTCATATAATATTTAAACTGAGAAGGGGAATGAAATGGTGGGGGAAATATTTCGCCAGCAGATAAAAATTTGCAAAACCCAAATTATTATTCGAGGAAAATTCGACTTAAAAGCTGAAACTTCGAAGGAAAGGAAAAGAAAAAGCGGAATTTTAATGTTAGGCCTTGTTTTTTGACGGATGTAGCCTTAACTCACACTTACTTTGGACCAAAAGGTTTGGAAAAACGTAAAGTTTTTTAGTTTGCTTTAAAAAGGGAGGATATTTCAAAATTATAATTTTCGCTGAAAAATGTTTGAAAGTTAAATATCAAGGTAATCCATTCCTGAAACAGTTTTTTCAAAAAAAGAAAAGAAAAATCAAAAGATTTTGGGAAAACGTGATTTAAAAAAACTCATAGTAAGCTAAAAGAATATTAGAGATATCTAATAAAGTTGCAGTTATTCTTATAATCGCCAACAGCTTTTAGAGGACCAGAGCCTAGGGACTTACAATTCTCAAACAGAAATGGAAGAAACATACCTTTTAGCCCCGAGCTCGAACGACTCTAAGGGAGCCTAGACCTAGTATCTTAAAACTATCAACCTTTCCTGCGTGCGTGTTAGAAGGAATGGAGGGTACCTACAAATTGCTATCGATTCCGAACCGGCTCATGAACAAAACTTTTCATGACAAGAGAGACTCTTAGAGGATTTTTCACTTCCTCGCAAAAGGTAATGTCCCCATGAACAACTTTTTTTTTGCAGCTCTGCATGAATGTCGACAGTCCAATGCACTAACAATTGTGTCAAGGGTTATCTGAGTTCGAACGGCTGCGGCTGAGTGGATAAGCACTCTTCGTTGTAAAAGTTACTTTCGCAAGCGGCAATACCCCTGAAAAAACTTTTTCTTTTTTTTTTTTAGGTGGCAGTGGCTGAGAGACAAACCTGGCCCTATGGTTTGACAGTCCAAAGCGATTGCCATTACCTTAAGGATTACTTTTCAGGCCTATATTAAGCGGTTTATACGGTTCCCAGGCCTTGGAGTTACGAAGGGTTTTTACAATTATTGTCGCGGGTCAATTTTGGAGGCCTATGACAGCCATGTTTTTGTTTTGGTGACATCTGTCATATCTGTTGCTTATTATTTACGGTAGACGTGGTGGCCCTTCTTAATCAGACTCTTCAACGTTTGGTAGCTAATTTGATATGACCGATTCGGTACCCAATCAGCCAACATTCGTACGTCAAAAGAACGTAAGATCGGCCGAGAATATAGCTGCGGTCCGTGAAAGTACATATACAGCGCAACCCGAGGCAGTCGATTCCTCGCCGTGCTTAAGAACTCAGCCTTTCGTAGACTGCAACTTGGGGAATTTCGACCCGGGAATAGGACCTATAACCCTACAAAATTCTACGGATCCAGGAGCTCAAAGTCCATGTTTATAGACAATGTGGTTTGTTCGTCGACTGGGCTTCGGAGCGTCTGTGCGAATAAACCACAATCGAACGTTGGATGCCCTTAAGATGAACATAAGACATGTCATCCCTCAAATTCTGCCAGATCTAAGCGAAAGACTCAATGAAAATTGAGCCGCTCATATCCGTGCCACCGCAAGAAGCCGTGGAGGTCATTTAAAAGATATAATACTCCATAGCTATGGCAAACAGGGGCCTTTAAATTGTTAATACCTTACACAGCTCATTTTATTCTATTTCAACACATACCCGCCCTTATTAATAACTCTTAACAAAGGGAATGATCATCCCTGTTGGTGGTCGTTTCACCGGTGTAGCATCCTGGCCACGCAAATATGTTGTAAGACCTCCTGACGTAGTTACATAACTATGATATTTAAATTGTTCTTGACATATAAGGTGATCCAGACGGAGAGAATACCCTGTAGAATTAAACCTCCAATAACAAACTCAGTTTGACAAACTATGCAGCCAGGGGAAACGTAGACATACCGTCCCTTATGGGTCGCATTTAACAAAACCATCACATGGAAACTCCTAGATAAGAAATGAATGACAAACAGGAGTAGTTAATCTAGAAGCCTTAAAGTGGCGCTCCATAGAAGGACTAGAACTACTAGCAAGCTCTAAAAGTAAATGAGTATAGGAGCGGTGTCTTCTCAGAATGTGAATCAACTGGTCGAGAAAATAAAGCAAGAATGAGCTAAAGAAGTTTTACCAAAAACTAAAAAAAAAATTCTCAACATGGACGAAACCTAAGTATATAAGAATTTTTAAACGAACATCTTAGTTTATGTGAGAACATTAAAAGATAATTTCTGAAAACGACGATGACGAATCAAATCCCGGCGTCTGACAGCTTTTACCATTCAACCTTATCAACGTAGACAAATAATGCACTGCACCTGTTCTGATCGAAGTGATCGCTATTTTGTGAATAAATATGTTCAATATGCAGGCTATGACCAGCTCATATTTAAAACTTGAATGGAGAAAATCATAACCGATGGCACGCAGTCTTAGAATTGATAGTTCGAACCTAAATAATAGAGACCTTCCGAACTGCACCAACTGCAGAGAAATCGTCAGAAGAAATATTTGTCGTATTATGTGAAAGCCTGAAGCTGTTCGTCAAGATCCTGATAGACCCGGTTAAGTGTGCCGCCATGTCAGAAAAGTTCATCATCAGATAAACAGAACCATATCAATGGCTTCAAGGCCACCAATGACAGCTCCTACGTCTAGCAATGTCCTATATTATGAGTGTTACACACAATAAACGTGTCGAAAATCTATCACTGAAAATTTAAGATATCTGAAGTTGTTGTATCAGATGCCAGCAACAAGTGGTAACAACAGCATAAAGCTATCCAGAAAGCTTTGGAACTTAATTTTTGAGCATTTCAAATTTTTATACTATTGAACTTTACCGAATATAATTGACCAGTACTAACAAAAAGGGCCTATGTGTTTCTTTGAGCTAAGTAATTGAAGCAAGGCTGACACCTAGACATCAATCGCGTCTAAAGTGAACAAATGATTGTCCGGGTGACGGTCCGGTCCCATCGGTATATGAGAAGGTACAACCAAGTAATGTACGGACTGTATAGTGACACCAACATAGCCAAATAGGTAAAAAGCCAACGACTGGTCTTGATGCGAACGAGCGCCAATACTTCGGCGGACAAACATCTTTGAATTCAACCTCCTTTTCGTTCTTCTCGTTAAAGAGTTCGTCGTCGTTTTTGATGATTCTTCAAATTGATCGTCAGTGATGGATTTGGAATATAGTAGATACTGTCATTGGACTCTAGTTCATGCTGGAAGAGTTCTTACACTTCAGAGTTGAGATGATCTTCCAGTTTCCTGATGATTATTTCGGAGAACTACAGCAAATACTGGTCCAGTGGTATTAATTTTGCTTCCTCGTACAGCTTCTAAGTTGGTATATATTTCTTCGTCAGTGTAGTCCAGTGCAAATGTGGAGAATCTTTCTTCCAAAATTCTTCATCTTCTTCATAGCTGTAGGTGATATAGTAAACCAGATGGGAAAGGCATAGTTCAGAAATGGTTTATACACAAGCAGCTTGGTCTTCTTACGTAGTCCATTTCGTTTGCTTAGTAGCGGATTGGCCAAGTGCAGAGAATAGTTGTCTCCCTTCAACATAAAGTCTGCATCCTTCTTGAATTTCAGTTTATTGGAAAAGTTGATTGCAAAGTATTTGACTGTTGCTTAAGTGTTGTCTGGAAACTTGACAGTGGTATTCAGAAGCAGATGAGCTCGGTCTTTTAGCTGTTTATCTTCAGTGCCCATTTGAGATAGGTTTTTAATGTGCTCTTGCACTCTCCTGGCAGCAATTTCTGGTGAAAAAGCGGTTTTTTATGTGATACAGTCGTTTGCATAAAGATTCGTTTTTGTACCTAGTATATTGGCTGGTCGATCAGCAGTTTAAATGTTGAAGAGAAGCGGTCCGAGTGTTGATCCTTGAGGGACCCCAGCGTGTATTCCCTTGGTTGATGGGGCGTGTTTTGTTACCTGTTTATAAAAAGTCTATAAGTTAGGAGATTTCTAATTTATTCTTACCAAGTGATTAAGAAGGCCAAGTTCCGAGAGTTTTAATAGTCATTTAGTCAAACTCTTTCAAATGGTTTTTCGATGTTTTGAAATTCTCATCTAGGAATGTCACAGTATAGAATCACGGCATCTAAGATTGCACAATAGGGACACAATAGATCTTTAGGTCGCAGTGCAAACCGCCTCTTAATATTCATTCAATGCGGCGCACGCAACGTAAAGATAATATTAACCAACTTGGCGTGCGAAATTGAAGGCTGTCTGGAAGAAGCTTGTTGGTTATAGCTGTGTTCACAAAAGACTATAGCGCTATATTAGGTAAACTAGTAAGTAACTGCTACAATTCTGAAATCCTGCTCAGCAACGCCTTAAATTCCTTCTTCTATAAAATAAATAAGCCTTCCTTAAATCTTCACCCTATTTCGTTTTAGTTTATTTCTTTAGAAAATTAAGTATACCTTATTTGTTTGAATGACTGAGATATGTCTGTCCTTAACATTGACATCTTAGAGGCACGCAGTTTCTAGTTAGAAATGACGGCTACGAGCATGTCTTATTCACTGACCCAGTTAGCGCTTGAGAGCGCCGTTTTGATAAGATACATAATTCCTTCATACAAATAGGGCCTCAAAAATTATGATAAAAAGTTCTTTAAATTCTAAATAAGTGACTTAAACGTCTTTGTGAAATTCACCCAACTTTACGGACGTCAGAAGATGTTTACCATAGACAAGACTGAAAATCCACCCTATCTTCTCATCTCGGTTAGCAGCGACATCTAACTTAGCAAGTTTGACAGGCTGAAAAATAATAATATTAATTCCGTTGACGTTGTTGTAGATTGTAACTCCGGCTCCCGGTTATCATCGTGCGTTGTGCACATATTAAAGTGTGAAAGTAACTGTATGTAACATAGGAACAAGTACGAAACAAATGACAGGCGTTATCAACATTTGTGCGCTCTGCCAACGGGATTCCTATAATCGATATGGAGCCAGAACGTGACTGCTTGTAGAACAGTGAGTATAATTGACAAGTTGATGCCACAGCCTGGGAGGAACTCCACCATATCCCATCTACCATTAATAAGCTGTACACAAGAGTTGGATTAAGCGATGTACAAGCACAATATGGCGGTTCCTGATCTTGATGGACGGAGTTGGGCTCAGGAAACACGATCTGATGTTGGAATTATATGGTTATGGTGCTCAGTCGTGGTGGGTGTGAAAGGGGGGGAAATGGAATTAATTACATCCTTGCGGGGAGAATAAGTTTGACATGAAAGTTTTCGGTTAAAGCGGTGACGTGTGTGTACCTTTGAAACAATAATAATAATGAGCAAGGAGAAACGAGCAGGTGCCTCTGCCACTTCTTCGACGTGCACAATGTTATGTGTGCCCCTGGTTATTATTTCTTATCAAATCGAGCTCAGTCGAAAAAGAACAAAAAAAAAACAAAAACTACGCACTCGTTATGGCAAGATGAACCGCAGGTACATAGCTCCACTTCCAGAGGGCTGTTTTATGTTTATGGAAACAAATGCTAATGTGTGTTAAAGGCTTAAGCTAATTATTATGTAAATTGTTAATTTGAATGACATCATAGAAATGCCAAACAAAACACGATAAAGACATGTTTTCGGGCGAAAAAGACACAGAAAGAGCAAACAAACTATAATCTTCGTAGAACGCTGTTAATTGCCTTTCCAGATTGAAAACATATTTCATAAGTCAATTAAGGACGTTTCTTTTTTGCTTTTGATTTATGTATATTTTTTGGCTTTGAGGAAAATTAAGGTTTCTTCCAGGAAATGTTTGCAAAGGGGGAAGGAAAAATAAACAAAAATGTCAATTTGTTTGACACGTTTTTGCAATTAACGAAGAAATTAACAGAGGGCTGTTAGCAGGTTTATCGTGTAAACAGCGGAGTTTGGACGTAAAAATATTGTGTTGTTATCAGAGCAAAGCAAAATATTCATATGGATGTATTTTTCTTTTTTTTGTTAATGGGGAGGGAGTAAAGTCAAACCTTTTTTGGCCCCAAGGGTAGACAATCGTCGTCGATTTGATGAAGACGAATTTTATTTTGATTAACTATGATCATGGAATGTCATAGAACTTTTGGAATATACTTAATTACTTACTTAAGTTGGAGTTCAGCCTGGGGGGGGGGGGGAGGCTTTTGAGCCTCAAGTAATAGACTCCACCAGCATTCTCAATTTCAGCATACTGTCTCCAATTTTGAATACCAAGTCGGCGTGTATCTTCCTCAACTGGAGATGAGACCTGTTTGAATACCTTATGGGCTGGAGCGTCGATGTACATTCCCTCTAACCGTGTAGGTTTTTTTGTTTTGCTTTTACTTGATTTCAACGTTTATGTCATTTGCAAAGCTCACAGCATGTCCAGGTAGATAAATGCATTGACGACCTTGTAGTTACATCTATCAACAATCACGTTCTGACCAAGTCTGCGATGGGAATTGACTCGTTTTGATGACAACATATATTTCGTCTTCTCTTCATCGATGACAAGACTCATTTTGATGCTTTAAAAGGCACCCGTAACTGCAAGTTGGGTTCTTCCCATTTTTTCCAAATCATCCGCATATCCAAGATATTGCCTGGTTGTTGCGCATCACTCTCTCAAGAAGAAAATTGAAGCAGCAATATGAAAGCACGTAGCTTAATACCTCTGTAGTTGGTGCGGAGTAGGCGAGCACCTTTTTTATGGATCGGACCGATGGTGTTAAGGTTCCACCCGTCAGACATACTTTCCTCCGACCAAATTTTGTTTATGAGATGATGTATACCCCTTGCCAGATCATCTGGAGTGCGCTTGAAAAACTCCGCTTATAGACCACCGACTACTTTGTTTTATTTTATCCCGGCGACGGTTACCTTGGTTGCATTTAGGCCGAATAAGTAAAACTCCAGTTCATCAACCAAATAGACTTGTCGGGCTGCTCACTGAATCTTTGATCTTCATCGCTATTAAGCAGCTGGTTTAAGTGATCTCTCCAGATTTTTAGCATCGACTGCATTTCCATGTGTCCTTCCTTTGAAGGTTACAGGCTAGTGAATCCTGTGGTTTTTTTTCACTCTTCTGTAGAAGTTCCGCACCTATTTTCTGCTAAAGCATCTTATCAACCTCACGCTGTTCATGATCCTTTTCATTTCGGAGAAACTGGTTTTTGTCCCTTTTCTTGTCAACCAACGTAGGTGTCGCCCTGTAGGCCTCCTGAGTATATTCGTAGTCAAACCAAGGTTTCCCCGAGGCGACTGTAAGAATCCTAGCACCTTTTCTGCTGCATTCCTGATGGGTTGTTGGTATTGCTGCCAGTGGATTTCTGGACTCATCTCATCAGTAGAAGGTTTACTTACTTGCAAGCTCTAAGGATATTTGGTCGACATAGGCTCTGGTGGGCTTCCAATCATGACAATTTTTCACTCGCAGATAATGAACAAGAAGAAATTACAATCAGAGGAAGCGGCATAAAAAAAACATGATGAAGAAGAAGAACATCTTGGTGCACAGTGCGCGTCTTCTTGGGTCTCTTCCAACTGCAGTCTTCCAACGTTCAACATTGTCAGTCCGTTCATCCGAGGCTTTTATTTGTGTTTTTATCACAATAGCGTGAAGCCTGCGCATGACTGAGATTTTTAGAGCTGGTTCTTCAGAGCTTTATCTGTCCTTTTGTTCCTACTTCCTGAGAAGACAGCTCAAGTGTCACAGTTCGTTCGTTCACCTTTCGGCCATCCAGCGGGCACCACTAGGAGGTGACGACGATAGGATCTTGCGTCCCCACTTTTGGAATATAAAGTCCAGTACCTAATTCGATTTATGGTGCATCATGGTAATAAACTTGGAGGTGTGGGGAAACCGAAACCCAAAATCTAGAACGACAAATTTCAAAGAGCACAATTTCTTTGCTGAAACTGAAAAAAATATTTAATAAATAAATTAGGGATCAAAGATTTTTTGTTCTTAATGGTTTTGGTAACTTCAGGCATGAAAGTCCAAAGCACTAACCATTATGCCAATAGGCACTACGAGATACATGTAAACCAAACAATTTAAATTCAGTAATGACTCACTAATGTCCCGCTTTCGGGTGATTTACTTTTTAACTTTATTTCACCAGATTTCGAGCACTGGATATGAACATGTTCTTGTAGTTAAAGGCTATAAAGTTGGAAGCAATTTATAGGTACTATAAAGGGTGGGCCAAATACAAATTCCTTTTTAAAAATGCATTAAAATGAAAAAAATTATTTTTTTCCATGTATATTATGGCTTTTATAGTAAATGCAAACATTCCCATTAATTATGGAATACAACGTGTCGTTCAAGCGACTGGTCGTGTGCCTCCGATTAGTGAGTCAATTGGACCCTGTAGCCAATAATCCGAAATCTTTGTTGAGAATTCTCCTCAGGCTAGTGCGTGAAATCTTGAGCTGTTGAGATCGATGGCGAGTTGATGTTTATGAATTGAGTCTCACACTCACGGCCAGTGTTACCACTTCCGGGAAAAAAGTCGAAATGGATTTGAAGAAAAAAGTGAAGTAAATTGAGAAAAGAGAGAAAAGTAGATTTCAGAATGACTTTACTTGTATTTAAAAAAAAGATGTTTATATTTTTATCAGTTGACATTACAACACGAAAAAGTGGAAATTCCGTCTGTCTGTCGGTATGTAACTCAACCTGCAGCCCAAAGGAGAACTTCAGATATTTTTTTAGCTCGGTTCCTTCTATACAGCCATTATGAAATATTCGTATATTTAGAATTTTCTCATTACCGACCATAACGATTTCGATTAAAATTTATATATAAGCTTCTTTAGTTTTGAAATAATATTTTATACAAATTTTTTTTTATTAAATTTATTTATTAAGTACTTAAAATTTTCATAATTTTTTTTTTATTTTAAAGAACTTTAGGAGGTATACTACCTAGAATGAAATGGAGAAAAAGAAGTAGATTTGATCTTTACAAAAGTAAAATTGAAGTAGGTTAAAACAGAGATTTGTAAAATGAAGTAGATTTCAATATTTTGCTGATGGTGCGAAGTAGGAAGTGATTTTAAAATATTTTGAAAAAAAGAAGTAGATCTACGTCAATTGATATAAAGTGGTAGCACTGCCCTCGGCTACAGCAGCCACATTCTCGTCTGTGTGTACCGTACGACGACGGGGACCATGAGTGTTGTCCACTAGCATACCAGTATCACGAAATTTTTACACAATCTTGCTTACAGCACTCGTGGTGGTGGTTGTGGGTGCTTCATTTCGGCCAAAAACTTCTTTCAAAAAACGCACAGTTTGGGCTACACAGCATTCACTTTGGAAATAAGTTTTCAATATTTCCTAACGTTGTTTGAGCGTAAACCGACTTTTTTTCAAGATTTCGAGCAGGAAATAGATGTTACTCGTAGTATCATAATAACCTTTGATTTAAAATGAAACCACTAGATTGCCAACCCGCTATAGTTATTTTTAATTGTCCCTCGGCAAGTTTTTTTTTTTCTTCTATATTAATACCTAAGATTTCGGAAGCTGCCATAAAGTTTTTTCGAAATTTTGGAATTTTTGTTTCTTCAAAAAGATTTTCTTAAAAATATTCAAAAACTTAAATTGAGATATTGCTAGCTTCTGGTTAGAAAATTTGTTTCCAAAAATAAATAAGAATTTTAGAGCATTCTGGTAACGTTAAATAGTGAGAAACCCAAATATATAAGAAAAAATAAATTTAGAAAAAAATTTACATACCATAATTTTTATTTTAAAAAAATTATAGGACGATTCGGGGAAAAATTCAAGAACGCTTTCAAACAAGTTTTGAAGAAAATTTGTTGAGCCTTTAAGGTTGTAGTCGAATAGACAAGAGCACGGACCGACAGAGAGAATTGGGATTACCAGTTTTTTTCTGGTTTGATTTGTTTACAAATGCATTAAATTATAAAGGGTGGTTAAATTTTAAGGGCCGATGTTGATTTTGAATAAAACACAAATTATGTAGGAAATTATTGTCATTTCTTTTTATTGTGATAATATGGTATGGTTCAATTATGTATGGTACAAAATATCGGCCAAATGGCCGCCGCGACCTCGGCGGCACACCTCCATCCGGTGGTCCAAATTTTCGATGACGCTGAGGCATAATTCAGGTTCTATGCCGTTAATGTGCCGAATTATCTCATCCGTTAGTTTGAATTGTTGCTGGCTTATCGACGACGTACACCTTTTCTTTCAAATAACCCCAAAGAAAGAAGTCCAACGGTGTCAAATCACATGATCTTGGCGGCCAATTGACATCGTCACCATGTGAGATAACACGGCCATTGAATTTGTCGCGCAAAAGAGCCATTGTTTCGTTAGCTGTGTGGAAAATGGTACCGTCCTGTTGAAACCACATATCGTCCACATCCATATCTTCCGATTCGGGCTATAAGAAGTTCGTTATCATCTGACGATAGCGAAAACCATTCACAGTAACTGCCTGATTCTGCTTATTGACGAATCCACTCAGGTGAAAATGTGCCTCATCGCTGAAGATGATCTTCTTCGAAAATTGATCATCCACTGTTGCCATTTCTTGCCACCATTCTGACCATTGACGACGCTTGAAATGGTCAAGAGGCTTTAGTTCTTGAGTCAATTGCACCTTGTAAGCGTGTAAATGCAAGTCTTTATGCATAATGTTCATCAACGACGAGCGTGAGAGGTGCAATTGTTGGACACGACGACGAGTTGAGGTGGACGGCTCTTCAGCCACACTATCGCGAACCGCAGCAATATTTTCTGCAGTACGAGCTGTTCGAGCATGCACTGGTGTTTTCACATCTCCTACAGACCCGGTTTGCTTAAATTTTTGCACGATTTTTCCGATTGTACGCACATTTGGACGATTAAATTGACCGAAAAAATCACGAAGTGCACGATATGCACTTTGATTTGGACGCTCATTTTCATAATAAGCCTGAATAACTTTAACGCGTTGCTCGATTGTGTATCTTTCCATGGTACGAATTGAGCAAGTCTGAAATTGAGAAATGTCAAATGAAATACAGAAAAAAAAAACTTGACGTTTAGGTGGTGTGGTTCACATTCAACATCGGCCCTTAAAATTTAACCACACTTTATATGTAGTACCTATCCTTACATATATGGCAACCAAAAACATAGGAGTTACAAAATTTACAATTCTGAAATAGCAGATTTATTTGATTTTTCCAAAAACTGTCTTCCATGACATGGAACGTTTTGAAAGTGAATAAACCCGAACCAACTCCTAAAACATCTCTTTTAATGAATGGAGATCCCGAGTTAACTCCGAGCCAATTTTTAAAAACCCTTAGCAGTTTTATGAATGTTGTACAAAAGCATTTTAGGTTCATTTAAATATCAAAGGCAAGCCAACCCCTGTTCACCAGTGTAACATATTTATATTCATCATGTCTTACAGTAAAATACATTAAATTTCTTCTTCTTTTCCTGTCTTTCTTTTTCTTCTACGTTAGACGGGGATTAACGAAATTCACAGAATTATCAATCTTGAATTTATAAAGTTTTTGAGACAAATTTAATCTCCTCCCACTTTTTCGGGTACAGCTCAAGTTAACAAGATAATCCAAGAGACCCTGAGGCTCGGTAAAAAACATAACCAACTTATCTTATTATCTTTGATAAAAAAAGAAGTTATTTTTCAGAAATATAAAAAAAGAAAAATCAACAAAAGAAAAATATAGTAGGTGCCTACTGGGTCAAAATCAAAAGTAGATACATCCCCTTATGGCCTAAGTTTACATTCAAAAATAAAAACAAAAAATAATAAATTGTCGTTTTAGATGGTACAAACTTGATGTACATAACAGTTGATAAGTCTTGAAGATGTATTTTAATTGTTTATTAATATACCTAAAATAAAATAAAATTATTAAAGAGAAAGTGTAAAAATTCGAACTCGAGATTTTGATCACACTTGACATAACGATGATAGAGAACACGAATAAAGTGTGTTTCGAAAGTCCGCCTGTCTATTTATCTGCCTGTCTGTTCGACTACAGCCTGAATCTCCGATTATCTTTAAGCTTGGTAGATACATAGTATTTTAAATTTTCTCTCCCGACACGTTTATTTTTGAAACACCAAAAATAAAGGTACCCGGCATAATTTTTTTTTTCGAAACAAAAAAAGAGTCTCGAAATTATTCCAAAGATCTAAAAAATAAAATGTACGACTGGGTCGCACGAACGAATGTTATTAGAGAAAACTCTTCATAAGGATAAAATTAATTTTTTAAATTCTTTTAGTAGTAAGAGACAAAAACATAATGCTATCCAAATATGAATTTATGCAAGAACAAAAATTATAAGTCGTTGTAGTGGTTTCTTAAAAAAATAAGTTTTTATATACAAAATTTTTAAAACATTTTAAGAAAAAAATTTTGTAGGCCAACTTTGAGTTTTTATTATTGTACCAATTGAAAATAAATTTCCCAAAAAAAAATATTGAGCCGTTTTTGAGATACCGAATTTTCCAAAAAAAACTTTTTTTTACAAAAAAATCAAAAAATATTTTTTTAAAACGTTTTGAAATGCAATGTTTTTTAAACTTTTTAGAAACATCTCTATTCAAAAAATTTCACTAAAATCCGTTATGTCGATAGTGAAAAATTCAAAATTAGACAAAATGTTTCTATATGTACAAGCTGTTATATCTTGATTTCAATTTTTTTTATAAAATTAAAGATCGTAAAAATAAATTGAAAGAAAAAAAATATTTATCAATATTCTAGGCCCCGTTTTCGAGAAAAATACGATTTTTGAAAACCATTTTTTAACATTTGTATGGTGGGTACCGTTATTTTTAGATAAAATAATTTTTTTTTTTCACATCTTGTAGATTATATTGGGAAACTTTTATTTATCAAATTTAAAAGATATTGAGCATGTGGTTTTCAAAATATTTATTGAGCTTTAAAAAAAATTGTTTTGAAAATTCAAATACACAATTCTATTCAAGTTGTTGGGGAGCTTTAGCGAAATAAAAATGATCAAAATCGGTGCACCGTTTTTGAGAAAATCAAACAATAACAATTTTTCGGAAAATTGTTTTCAACCATTACCTAGCCTTAACTTAATGACATTTTTTTGGTTTAATTTTTTAAATCTGTCGAACAGTTTTTGAAAAAAAAAAAAAATATTTATACAATTTTGAAAAAAAAAACTTGTAGGGGGGAAAACAACAAAAATGATATCTTCCAAGTTTAAAGAAAATCGGCCGAGCCGTTTAGGCTGTAGTTCCTGAGTTCGATTTTTTTCCGAATGAATAATTTGCTTATAGTACTCGTACCTATAAGTCGCACGTAAGTGGTTGGAAAATAATCTTAACAGTACTTACCTCCAAGACAACCCCTTTCTATCTTTTCAAAAACAGTACAACTTATTTGGATCAATTATTTCTTGCTTAGCTCCTAAAAAGTATACTATTCAAATCGAGTATGAGCGCTAGCTTTTTGAACTTATTCCGGATTTCCTCAGTGAAATTGGATTTACGAGTATATCTTCTGAAACTAAGTTTTCTTACATTTATGGTCTCTTTAGAACTCATGTCAAACAAACAACGCATTTTATTTTTGTTTCATAGATTTTATCCTGTTCGGAATAAAAGTTCTCTTTCCGTAAAGCATTAAATTTGTCATCATATCTGCACAGGAATACACCTCACTTTCGAGGAAGTACCAGTTAAACTTACGTTGAGATTGTCCCAGTTGGGTTTCTCGTATTGCTAACGGGTTGTTTTCTTTAAGTGGGGTTTAAAAAAAAAAACGATTCCAGAATGAAGATAATAGTAAACAATTTGTAGATAAAGTCGGAGAGACTATCGAATTCGTTAAAAGTTGAATTTTTGTCTAGATTTGGACTTCCATAAATAAAAAAAGTGCTCGAGTACCGTCAATCTGAACCATATAACACTAAAATTTTTAAAGGGAGATAAATCAAGAGGTATTTTTTTAAAAAGGGGTTTTTGACAGATGGCGCGTGAGTCGTGTCAAGTTTATTCAGTATTCATTGATATTTCATCATGGATAGATCTACACCCGAACAACGTTTGCAAATCGCTCCATTATATTCCAAAAATTCGCTTCATTTTTTCATAGAAGAAAGTTTTTCTTGGCGAACATATGATGTCCTTAATCGACCTACAGAAGCCTCTATTTGCCATACCATCAAGAAATTGGAGATTCAATATCCACAATTTGATAACACTCGACGGAATAGACCTCGTCTAGCTGGTCTTGTTGACAATATAGCAGCTGAATCGATTCGGCGCCGCCGTTCTGAACAACTTGGCCTGTCATATGGAACAACATGGGCCATTCTTCGAAAAGATCTTGGTTTGACGGCATACAAAATTCAGCTGACGCAAGAATTGAAGCCAGCTGGACTTCCGTTGTGTCATCGATCGCTCTCGAGATTCTTTGTGAAGTTCCATTGTTCTCGACCAATATTTAGTTCAGCGATAAGACCTATTTCTGGCTTAATGGATACGTCAATAAGCAAAGTTGGCATATATGGGCCGAAGAACAACCGTAAGAGGTTCAAGAGCTGCACTTGCATTCACTCAAAACAACCGTGTCGTGTGGTTTATGGGCTGATTGAGTCTTCAGTCCGTATTTCTTAAAAAATGAAGCTGGTGCCAACGTTACTCCAAATGGGGGTCGTTATCGCGTCAAATAACGGACTATTTTTTCCTGAAATTGAACCCCGAGATCTCGACAACATGTGGTCCCAACAGCACGGAGCTACTTGCCACACAACAACCCGTGAAACAATAGACATATTGAAATACCGCTTCGGTGGAAAATTAATTTCAAACTTCGGACCAGTGAATTGGTCGGCAAGATCATACGTAAAATTTAAGGTGTTTGTGGATAAGCCAGCTAAGATTGAAGAATTGAAGGCCCACATCGTGTTATTGGCGAGATACCGACGAAGATGATCGAATGGACGAGCTACGGAGCAGTTGCGACCAAAATTTTAAATGGGACTATCTTCTCTCTTGATTGATCACCATTTATTTAAACATGTAAGATGTACCACATTGGGGTTGAAGTTGGTAAGCAACATCACACACAAAAACATTTTAGTCCTAGGTTCTTCCATTTAAGCTCAATAGTTCGATGTACAGTGGACATAGATACTGATGTATTGCACAGCACAGACTGACGGAGGTGACAGATGGTAGGACTAAAACCCCTTGAGGGGACTTCTCCATCAAGTGTCAAATTTGATTAGAAGCTTCGAATTCGATTTTTGCACGAAGCCAAAACTTGCCTTTATGTACAGCAAGGTAAAAGACCGAGCAATTTGATTAAACTTAAAAGTCTTGTTACAACGTTAAATTTATTTTTAGAACAAGATAACGTGAATGTCGGTAAATGTCGACCATATCCCCAGGTTATCGCACCACCAGAACCACATCAGCAACCATGCCGCGGTGGTAGGTGAAAATCGGATTTGGGGTTGGATTATGTTTAGCTTGCTTCCCTCCTTATTTTCCTATAAATAAGGGCACAAAATGGCTTAACGATTTGAGCCTCCCCTTCCCCCTTTTCATATAGTTTTCCTGCCCATTCCACCGACACACTTTAAATTTTCGATTCCTCTGGCTTGCAAAAGACACCCTCCCATGTTCCATTTCGATATATTTATATGCCAACCCACTTGAAGATTAAAGCTAACGATTCACAATCACCGCAGGAGCTATAAACGACTGCTGGTTTCCGCTCCTGTATACCCGATTTACCCACCAAGCCGATATCTATGTACATATTATATAGGATACAAGCAGTGGGAAAAAGGAGCAAGGAAGTCGAAGCCAAGGCAAATGAATACAGAGTGGAAAGACAAAAAGGATTCAGGGAAATATTTAGTGAGCTAAATATGTGCGAAAACTGTTTTGGTATGCCGTAGGGGATTGTGGGACGGAGATGGCCCGGTACAGCTCGGCACGGAAGGATGAATCTCCACCAATAATTATAAATTATAACATTTGTTTTTTTTTTGTTTTTTAAACAAACAGGAAGAAGGGAAAAAACACACGAAAATTTTATCAGCGAGTCATTTGCGGGTGGTGGCCGCTACAATGCTGCTGAGTGAAATTAAATATTTTCCTCTCGACCCCAAGGAATGAGCTGAATACATTGTGCCGTATTATACATTCTTATACCATTTGGTCCTTTTCTCTTGCTATTAGGATTGCTCGTTTCTCCAACTACAATCATGGTTGTGATTTTTTTTTTGTTTTTCTTTATCTATCGTTGTTTTTGAGGATTTCATTTCTTTTTGAAAAGTTTTCCTCTTGGGCTATTTTCTATGTCATTTTTCGTTTTCCTGGGGCCAGGATGTTCACTGGAAAAATTGAATGCTTTTAATTGACTTTATTGGATAGATGAGTGGGACGTAACGGAATGGGAATGGAGTCGGTTTGCCTCTGGTCGAAAGGCACTTTGCTGCTCGTTGTGAAGGAATGAAAAGTTGTGGTTTTGGTATTTTTCGGTGATAAGGCGCCACCTGTCGATAGATATTCAATTTTCGTTTCAATTTTTTGTGTCGTTATGTGGTCTTTTTGTTTTTCTGTTTTGGCTTTGTTTTTTTTTCGCTTACAACAACATCAATAGAAATTTAAATATTTCCCTTAACGATTTGTCTATATTTTGCAATTTGTTTATCTTTGTGCTTCTCTTTTCAAATTTTCTTTTTTATTTGGTTTTGTTGGTTTAAGTAGAGGTTTAAGTTTTTTGGTTAAAAAGTGGAGACTTTTTTCGTGCGATGATTGAAAATTCTTTAATAAATAAAATTGGTCGGGGTTAAATGTAATAATAAAATATATTCATATTTTAATGAATGTTGGTAGACAAATACGATTTTTTCTGAAGTTTAAAGCGATTTCTTACCAGAATTTCTTCATTTTAAAATGTCTTTTAACCTACAAAGTCTCCTTTTTACTTACGATACATGTTTGAGTATAGGTCTATGTGAAGGTTTTTTATATTAAAAACGCTATATACAATTGATGAACTGAATTTCACGTATCGACTAATGAGTGAAAGTGAGACTGCCGGGATGAAACAGCAATTTTAGTGGAAAGCTATTTTGAATCAGTATACGTATGTATAGGAAAATTCCTTAAAAATAAAAAAAAATTGAAAAATTGTACCCCGTGGTGAAATGGTAGGTTCGTTGTTTTTTGGATTGAAGGTCGGTTATTTTTATTTTTCAATTCATCAAAAAGGTATAGTATTGACAAATTATTGACACATTAAGATTGTATCTTTAACCTTTAGCCTCTTGCGAGGAAGTGAAAAATCATCCAAAAGTTTTTGTTTATTATCATGAATAGTAGTTCTCAATATGTCAGTTCGGATTCTGCAAAAAATTGTGTTCTTTTTTTCCAATCTCTAAGACAAATCGCACATAGTAATGGTTGAGATTTGAGAGTAGTACAAGTCACTAGGCCTAAGTTCTATACCAGCTGCTGCATCTATGTTTTCTTTTTTTTTTGAATCAAACTCGAAATGTTGATTCAACTTGATAGTAAGGGGACAGGGAAGGCAAAAAAGCGGATTTCAAAATTCTGTCTGAATGTCTGTATGCTTGTGATACGTCTCGGTTGATTTTCTTTAAATGTAGTAATTTTTTTTTTTTTGGTTACTCTCCCAAATTTCTTTTCCAAAAACAATAACACTGAATACTGAATTTATATCAAATAGTGTCTGTGCCATGGAACTCGGTTATGAAATTGATGCAATTGCATCTGATTTTAGCAAAGCATTTCATACAATTTCTCACAATATAATTATTTTCAATATTTTCATATGGAATTCCATCTCAGTTTTTATCTTGAGTCCAGTCTTATTTAGATGATCGGATATACACAGTTTTGCTTAGAGCTAACACCTCCAAGCCTATATATAGTCAACATCAAGCGTCCCGCAAGGGAGTCACCTCGGCCCTCTGCTCTTCTTGTTAAGTATTAACGACGTTGAGCTTACTTTAGTAGGATCTGATCTGGATATTTACACCGACGACATGCGTATCTCCAACAGATAAAATGCACGAAACATTCTCAGCTACTAAGGGGTGGTTAAATTTTAAGGGCCGATGTTGAATGTGAACCACACCTAAACGTCAAGTTTTATTCTGCATTTCATTTGATATTTCTCAATTTCAGACTCACTCAATTCGAATCATGGAAAGATACACAATCGAGCAACGTCTTTAAGTCATTCAGGCTTATTATGAAAATGGGCGTTCAAATCAAAATGCATATCGTGCACTTCGTGATTTTTTCGATCAATTTAATCGTCCCTTGCATTTACACGCTTACAAGGTGCAATTGACTCAAGAACTAAAGCCTCTTGACCATTTCAATCGTCGTCAATAATCAGAATGATGGCAAGAAATAGCAAAAGTGGATGATCAATTTTCGAAGAAAATCATGTTCAGTAATGAGGCACATTTTCACCTCAGTGGATTCGTCAATAAGCAGAATTGCAGTTTTGCTGCTCGGTCCAGGATCAGTACCATGTGTAACAATGGTAGTGCCTGGCGGGGTAGTGTCATTTCGAACGAGTACTTCCATAATGCTTGAATTCACAAAATCCTGCGAAACGTTTTTTGTTGTTGTTGTAAGTATCGACGTGTGCATGCTCCAGTTTTGTATTTGATCTCTCTTTTACGGCACCGGTGATCTCCAGTCGTGCCAACCCAGGGACTGGCATGCACACTTTTGGGAAAGTTTATAGGTGTTACGTGTCGCTAGGTTCACCTTGCTGTTTGTGGCCTAGATGTATTTACTCCTTTAATCGCCTTTTACGACAAGCGGGGAGGCGCTGCAGGAATATTCTAACCCGTCCCTGCACAGGTAATAAGCAGAATTGCCTGATTTGGGCGAATGATAATCCAAGAGTGATTGTCGAAAAACAAATTGCACCCACAAAGAGTGATTGTTTGGTGCGGTTTATGGGCTGGCGGCATCATCGTGCCGTATTTTTTCCAAAATGAGGCCGGTTAGGTAGTAACTGTGAATGGTGTTCGCTATCGTGAGATGATAACCAACTTTTTATGGCCCGAATTGGAAGATATGGATGTGTGACGATATGTGGTTTCAACAGGACAGTGCCACTTGCCACACAGCTAACAAAACAATGGCTCTTTTGCGCGACAAATTCAATGGCCGTGTTATCTCACGTGGTGGCGATGTCAATTGGCCGCCAAGATCATGTGATTTGACACCGTTGGACTTCTTCCTTTGGGGTTATTTGAAAGAAAAGCTGTACGTCGATAAGCCAGCAACAATTCAAGAGCTAAAGGATGAGATAATTGGGCACATTTACGACATAGAACCTGAATTATGCCTCAGCGTCATCGAAAATTTTGACCATCGGATGGAGGTGTGTTCCATACATAATTGAACCATACCAATATTATCGTAATAAAAAGAAATGACAATATTTTCCTAATTAATATCGGCCCTTAAAATTTAACTACCCTTTACAAGCATATTCAAACTATTTATATATACTTGGTGCCGTCACAGTTTCCCTAAGCTAGATGTTAGTAAATGTCAAACCATCAATTACTCCCGCAAATGCCCTCCTCTTCCTCAACGTTGTTATTACATGAATTATGAACAAGTGTCTGTTGTTACTTACATTCGCGACTCACGTGTTCTTCATACATTTCCAAGTTACGAAATCCCTATATACAACTTTTTTTAGGCCCCTGCTAGAGTATGTGTCACATGTCTGATCACCCTATCATTATGTCCACTTTCATAGAATTGAATCCATTCAACGGAGATTTGTTATATGCGCTTTGAGATGACTTATTAATACTACCACCCTACGAGAACCGCCTTAATGTGATCAATTTGCCAACCTTCAGCAAACGAAGTGATAATGCTGACCTACTCTTTTTGCATCAGTTATACTCGTAATAACGCGATACTTGGAACGGCTGGACTGTTTTAAAATTTGGGAAAAACAGAATAGTGACTTTAGCGTTATACAGATGGCGCTCAGATGGCATTCTTCTAGACCTAGACAAAGGAATTCGAACAGTTTTGTCAATTATTAAGCTTCTTACAAATTTAAAAGAACTTGAAGTTGTATTATTAAAATAAAATGCACGACTGGGTCGCACGAACTTGCTCCAATGTAATAGACTAGGAATTTTAAGAACAAAATGGTCTTAGAGAAAACTGTTCATAAGGATAAAACAATTTTTTTAAATTCTTTGAGTAGTGAGAGATAAGAACAGAATGCTATGCAAATATGAATTTATGCTAGAACAAAAATTATAAGTCTTTGTTGTGGTTTCTTAAAAAATGAGCTTTTATGTACAAATTTTTTAAAAGATTTTCAAGAAAAAAATTTGGTACGCCAACTTTAAGTTTTAATTATTGTACGAATGAAAATTAATTTTACAAAAAAAAAATATTAAGCCGTTTTTGAAATATCGAATTTTCAAAAAAAAAAAAAACAAAACCAATTTCCAAAAATTAAAAAAAAATATTTTTTTTTCATGTTTTGAAATGCAATTTTTTTTAAACTTTTTAGAAGCATCTCTATTTAAAATTATATTAAGATCCGTTATGTCGATAATGAGAAATTCAAAATATTGACTTTTGAAAAAAAAAAGAAAAATTGATTTTTTTTTAAAAGTCCAAAAACATTTTTTTTGAAAATTTTAATACGCAATTCTGTTCGATTTTTTGGGGAGCCTTAGCAAAAAATGGATCGAAATCAGTAGTACCGTTTTTGAGAAAATCAAAAATAAAAAAAAAATGGTTTAATGAGGGTACCCTCATTAACCATTTTTCGGAAATTTTTTTTCAACATTAACCTAGCTTTAACTAAATGAAATTTTTTTGTATTTTTATTTTTAAATCTGTCAACAGTTTTTGAGAAAAAAAAATATTTATAAAATTTCTAAAAAAATCGTATGTCAGGTATCGTTATTTTTATTCTTAAGAAAAAGAAAAAAAATGTGAAGGGGAAAAAAAAATAAAAATGATATCTACCAAGTTTAAAGAAAATCGGCCGTGTCATTTAGGCTGTCGTCGAAAGGACAAACAGTCAGAATTGCGAGACCCACTTTTTTCGTCTTCACTATCATCGCATAAATTGCCTTATAATTGCCTTATATAGTAGATACCTATAATACGCAAGTACAAAATTAAGCATTTTTTTACGTGGCACAATTATTCAGGAAACTGAAGAAAAGCATACGAAAATTCTATGAAGATTCTGATCCTCCGCATGGAATGGTCGAAAAGTGGTTTACAGTATTGTCTTGTGGTCAAATGAATATAAAACACGCTGAGCGCCTAAGACTTCCAAATGAAGTCACAGCTGAACGAATGGTCAACAAAATAAAGGATAATGAGTCAGACGATCGCCAAATAAAAGTCCGTCAGAAAGCTAACACTGTATCTATTCCAAATGATAGCTTGATTCGGATCCTGCATGTCCATTTGGGCATGAACAAATCATAGGCAAGTTGGTGCCGCGTTTGCTAACAAGAACAAGTGATCAAAGATTGGGGTTGTCATTTCCGAGCTCTGCTTGGAACTATTTGAGCGCAATTCAAATGAATTTTTTCGTCGTTATAGCTGTTGATGAAACCTATGGATACATCAGTACACATAAGAATTTAAAGAACAATCGCAACAGTGGACTTTCACAGGCGAACGTGCACCAAAAAGACAAAAGTAATGTCGGCAAGGTGCGGCCGTAGTCTTAATTGACTTTATAAAAGGGCAAAACAGTTATCAGGCACGACTATGCCAATTAACTAAATAGCCTTAGTAACGAAATCCTGTCGGAATCCAAAGATATGTTTCTCTTTTTGCGCAAAGTAAAATCGTTGCTAGGACGGTTTTGATGTACAAAATTTTTCGTGGCTGCACTAATCTGGAGAAACAACACAATGTAGGTATATAGAGATTCTTTCTGAGTTAAGAAAAAATTGATTCATCTCGTTGTCGCACGATAATCCGCCAACCAGGGTTGCGAATTTTTGAATTAAAAAATCCTTAAGTCATAAGTCTATAGATGACTTGTGAATTAAAAAAATTTAATTCATAAGATATTTGGTGACTTATGAATAAAAAAAAAATTAATTCACAACCCCCAATTTTTAATTTTAATTTTGGTGGGGGCAAAACCCCCATTTATTCGGCTTAATACAAGCTAATTCTTATTCTAACTTAAAAACTAAGAACTTAAGCTAAGGTTAGTGAGGGGGAGGACGGTTCAGAAGCAGGAGTTTTAAGGAAGGAGTGCTCAGGTTAAAGTCGAAGAAGCATATGTTTAAATTAACAGCCCGTAGCATGCGAGAGACAGGTTCGTTGGAGCCGTAAGAGGTTCGGTGGGTGGGTATATAAAAGAGACGAGGGTTTCGTGTATTACGGGGATTAGTATTGAGAGAGATGGAGTTGTAGAGCGACATGCAGTCAACGGAACCGGAGAGTAGTCGATGAATGAAAAGAATGTCTGATATCTCTCTTCGTTCTTCCAACGAATTCAGATTGATTAGTTTAAGTCGATCTAGATAGGGAGGCAGAATCAGAGGATTGTTCCATGATAGACCTCGAAGAGCAAAGCGTAGGAATCGACGTTGGATGCTTTCGATTCTGGAAATATGAGTAATTTGGTAAGGGCTCCAAACTTGAGAGGCGTATTCTAGCAGTGGACGAACAAACGATATGTATAAGGACCGGGTTACGTAGGGGTTGGAGAATTCTTTGGACCATCTTTTGACGAAACCGAGCACTGAGTTTGCTTTGAGAATGATATCGTCTATGTGAGTGAGAAAATTAAGCTCTGGGTCACATAAAATGCCAAGGTCACGAATATTATCAACTGTGGGTATGGGTTGATTATGGAGCAGGTAGAGACGGGGAGGAGATTTGTTACGTTTGCGTGAAAAAGTAATTGATTGGCATTTGACGACATTAAGCTCCATGCAATTTTTTAGACACCAAACTGAAAAACTGTCTAGATCCTTTTGAATAAGCGAAGAGTCATGTGTTGAGGAAATGGTCTTGAAAAACTTGGTATCATCAGCGTACAGAGAGACAGAAGAATGTTTGATGACCCTATCAATATCATTAATAGCAAGAATAAACAAAAGTGGGCCGAGGTGGCTGCCTTGGGGGACACCGGAGGTAGCTAAGAAAGGGCATGAGGTGGCAGATCTAAATCGAACGCTGTAATAACGGTTTTCAAGGTAAGAAGAGATCCACTGTAACAAAGAGGGTTCAAAGCCGAGAGTGGACAATTTGAAAAGAATAAGCTTATGGGAAATTTTGTCGAAGGCCTTGCTGAAATCGGTTGAGATTACATCGACTTCGTAGCCTTTTTCTAAGGCTGAAAGGGTGACGGATACAAATTCAACAAGGTTAGTGGTTGTAGACCGGCATTTGAGAAAGCCATGTTGTGAGGGGGAGATGAGAGATTTGCAGTGGAAACTTAAGGTTTCATACAAAATACTTTCAAAGAGTTTGGGTATGTGTGAAAGTTTGGCAATAGGACGATAATTATTAACATCGCTCTTCGGACCCTTTTTGTGAATAGGGGTTATGAAAGATAATTTCCATATCTCAGGAAACTCTCCTTTATTTAGGGAAAGGCTGAAAATTTTTGAGAGGGGAAGAGAAAGGATGGAAGAGCATTTTTTTAGAAGGATGGCAGGGAGACCATCTGGACCAGGATTGAATTCATCGTTAAGTTGATTCAATTTATATTCGATGATATGGGGATCGACGGAACGAGGGAGAAGCGGTCCAACAGAAAAACTTTGTAGATAATTGAAATAGTCTGAATCAGGAACAAAGCAGTCATCAGCAAAAGATTGTTTGAAGAATGTAGCAAAAAGGTTGGCGATAGTGTTAGGATCGTTTGATGTTTCGTTATTGAAAGAGAGAGTGGTTGGGTAGCCATCGGATTTTCTTTTGTAGTTAACAAACTGAAAAAATGACTTAGGGTCTTTGATAAGGTTGGATTGCGTTTCCATTAGATAACGCTGGTAAAGGGAATTGTATAGCTCGGTGAAATGGAGATAAGAACCCAGATAGTTAGAGTAGTCAGTAGGAGAACGAGAACGGAGGTAAGTTTCCCACAACTTATTTCTTTTATTTCGCAGAGAACGAAGTTTGCGATTATACCAGGGTGGAGAAGTAGACGAGGTTTTGTGGCGGGAAAAAGGAACATAAAGAGAAATAGAGTTAAATATTTCTCTGTAGAATAAGGTTATGGCATCATTTACGGTTAAGTTGTCAAAATTGAAGGAGACTTTGTTGAGGTATTCATTTATTAGACGATAGTTTGCTTTATGGAAGTCGTAAGAAGACAGATCCGTAGGAGGGGTGGACCGTAGTGGAGAATCGTGAAAAAATGAGACAAGAAGGGGAGGGTGACTTATGAATTAAAAAAAATTTAAATCCTAAGCTACCAAGTGACTTATGAATTAAAAAAATTTAATTCACCACCTACTAAGTGACTTGTGAATTAAAAAAAATCAAGTCATCAGGGAGTAAGTGACTTATGAATTAAAAAAAATTTAATTCACAAGTCAGTTGGTGTTTAATTCATAAGTTAGTTGGTAGATTGGAAATTTTTAAGCTTGTTTTGACTACATAATTATTTAATTATTAACGAAAGCTTTCAAATCTAGTTTTTAAATCATAAGATTATCACGCTAGCTTATAAATTATCCATTTCATAATTTTTCTAATCAGCATTTATCCATTAACTTATGAATTAAATTTTTTTTAATTCATAAGTCACTAAGTTGGTTTTGAATTAAATTTTTTTAATTCATAAGTCACTTACTTGCTGATGATTTGAATTTTTTTAATTCCTAAGTCATTTAGTAGCTTGGGAATTAAAATTTTTTAATTCATAAGTCACTTACTTGCCCATGACTTAAATTTTTTTAATTCATAAGTCACTTAGTAGGTTCTGAATTAATTTTTTTTAATTCATAAGTCACTAAGAAGCTTATGATTTAATTTTTTTTAATTCACAAGTCACCAACTGACTTGTGAATTAATTTTTTTTTAATTCATAAGTCAGTTCGTAGCTGCTGAATTATATTTTTTTTAATTCATAAGTCACTCACTAGCTTGTGAATTAAAGCCAAGCTTAAGCTAACAAGTGACTTAAGCTTTTGCAACCCTGCCGCCAACACCCTAGAATTATTTCTTACCTCTGACCAAGAAAAATACACTATTGGCCTATTTATCGCCTCCAGGTGCATCAGATCAATGTGCCATAACTGCGAATTTCTCATGTCAACAGAACCCAGTAAGAGAAATAATTCTAAGGGAATCGTTTGGCTATACGAGAAAGCCAACTGGGACGGTCTCAACGATTTCTTTAGGAGACCAACTTCGAACGTACTATAAAATTTAGAGATTCCTTCTTTAGCCGCGCTACACGAATGTGTATTTCGCTCCCATCATGATATCCAGACATTCAAAACCAATATGCATCGGTATCTTCTTTTAAATCCTCTCCAACTTTCTTAAAACGCTCGCACTTTGCTTAAATATTTAAAAGGTAGTCATAGTCTCTTTATAAATAAATAAATAAATTTGGTGGTGCAACAGCTCGGAGTGAACCAGGACCTAGTGACTTACAACTCTCAACCATTCCTGTGGGTGCGTGTTACTAGGAACGGAGGGGACCTACAATTTTCTGCCGATTCCGAACGGCTAATGAGCAGCACTTTCCGTGACAAGAGATACTCTTGGAGAATTTGTCAATTCTTCGCAAGAGGCAGTACACCCCTGAAAAAAACTTTCTTGCAGCGGCTGAGAATCGAACTCGAGTCTCTTTAGTGCACGTAAAATTATAAAAAAAAACGGAATTGGTGGAAAAGCGAAAAGAATGACTAATCACGACAATTCGCCAGCACTTTCGTCATTAGTTTCAAACGCAAAATTAGTTGAATTGCGCTATGAACTGCTCCCTCATCCATCCTTTTATCCAGAATTGGCTCCTTGTGATCAAATCATTAAGTTGTTGATGCCAAAAATGCCTATTTTGCAGAGTTTTATAGAACTTATGTTTTGAAAGGGTTAAAAAGTTTGGAATATCGTTGGACGAAGTGCATCACTCTTAAAGGAAAAATATATTTAATGTTAAAATAAAACCCATTCTTTCATTTCAAAAACCTTGACTTATCGAACAGACCTTGGGGTCGTCGTATTTTTAAACTGTTTGGCCGACTTCAGTTCTTTTTATTTAAATATTCTAAACAACCTTAAAATTATTTGATTCAACTTTGAAACTAACTTGAAAAAAACAAACAATTTATTATTTCAATTTATTTAGCGAAGTCCCATTTAAATAATTTCCGAAAAAAAAAATGAAATATTTTTGAACTCAACCGTAAAAACATGCCAAGCAGACCAACAGAGTGTCATGCTATTTGCAGCCATACCCCTTGTATTTTTGCTACCTCATTTCTACCTGAGAAATATTCAGTATTTCATAACAGATCTGATTACATAACCTGCTTTGGTTGCGTTTCCTTGTTAAGCGTTCTGTCGGGCCTTAGGTACCACCCTTAAAGCACCCACCCACCATATTTGCTAGATAATCATCATCTTTGTCTTATAAAATTTTAACTTAAAACTTGTTTGTTTGCCATTTCACTTTCACGTCGAGTCCCTCCTTCCTCAAACCTCGAACTCGCACATCCTTTCTTGTAATTTATCATTTAAATGCCACTTTGTTTAATTTTTGTTCCGTTCATACTTTTTGGTTTTTGCTTTTATTTCGTTTAAGTTTTTTTTTTTTTTGCTTCTGTAATCTTTTAATTAAGTTAATTGCTAGATAGAGATGGTTGTGTTCTGCGTGATGCTATCTTAAATTAATTTTTTATTTAATAAAATGCAGGTCCTTTGCCAGGACAACAATCACATCAGCGAAAAGGTTTTTTGTTATCCTTCCTCTCACCTCGCTATAGCTCAAGTGTGTCAAATATAGCTGTGTGCCAAGTCGAAAGGCGTTAGTTTTGACTTTTTTTCTTGTTCAACTTTCAACAAGAATTAGAACGAAAGAGTCGAGTCCTAAAAGGTATGGTTATCTATTTTTTCCATCTAACAACATAAAATTGTTTCGGCTTCTGACAGAGTGAGCAAAAATAGGATTTTATCAGGGAAGTCGCAGAGTGTAGATTTAGATGACAAAAACAAAAAAAAAAAATCATCTATATGCAGAAAGAAGATTTTTTCTTAATTGGTGTGTCTATGCCTCAGGAGCTTAATACCGATGCACAAAAACCATACAACAGAAACGTCCACGTCGGACTAAACTCACAATGCAGTCTTTGAGAGGCTTAGATTACTACAGCATGAGCTAAATACATATATATTTGAGTAAAAAAGTTGAACATTCGTTAAGGTGAACGTTAGGAGAAAAACAAGGCCCAATAGAGAGAAAGAAGTTTAAAGCAAAAAAAAAAAAAAATACAGGACCTACATATAAATAAAAATAATATAATCAGAAAAGTCAACGCAAACGCTAAAGCACTCCTCGGAGAAGGTTTATTTTTTTTGTATACATGTGCTAGTATTTTAAGTTCGTCCTGTCGTCGCTGGGAAAATATCAGTAGGGATTTTTTTTTCTGTTGTCACACTCCTTACCGAGAGATGGTTTTAATTTGCTAATGGCTGCTTTGCTTTGCATTTTCGTGCATTGTATAGTTTGACTGAGCTGGACTCTGGATCCATTGCAAGGAGTTCGTCATTTGGTTTGGTCATTCTCTTCTGGTACAGAGTTTAAATATTTGCAAAGTAATGTGTTGATTGTGTTTAACTAAGCTAATGAAAGTTGATGATACAGAATTACTTTTATTTTGAATGCGAATAATAGTTATGGAGGAATGACCCCTGTGGTCCGAAGTTTAAATATTTATATGGAGTACCTCAGAGTATCAGGTGAAGCGGGTGCCACTTATAATGGTTGCAACTCCAAACGCTTGTTTAACGAATAGATTTGTTTCCATTTAGAGCTGCTTTTGATGTCATAAATGTTTTCCTTAATTACGTTTTTGGATCCATGTATATTAATGAACAGTTTTTGAAAACAAAAATACAATGATTAACAAAAAATAAAATGCACGACTGGATCGCACGAACTTGCTCTTATGTAAAAATACTTTGGGATTTAAAACACATTTTATAAAAAATACAATGCATAGAACTGCCGTCTGATTTCCGGAAAAATATGAATTTACACAAAGAAAGTTTAAAAATCGTTTTATTAAAATAATTTTTTATATAACAAATTTCTATGAAGGTTTTTTATAATACAAACTCTATATACTACTGAAATAAATCAGCCAAGTAGAAGACTTAGCACTATTATTGGACTTGTTGAATTATTGATTCAAATTAGCTTTTTTGGCCTTTAGTCCACAAAAATTGGCGTTTCGTCCGGGTTATCTCACATGGACTCATCAGTTGACTTGTGAGGACCTTGTCATATAAATATTCAATGCCAGGCCACGGGCAAAAAAAAAAAAAAAAAATTCCAACATTAATGATTACAATTCTAATCTTTGTTCACATTGGATTTTTGTCAAAAAATTCATGTAAGATGAACTGAACTTAACAAAAATTGCGTATTGACAAGGTCCTCACAAGTCAACTGATGAGTCCATGTGAGATAACCCGGACGAAACGCCAATTTTTGTGGACTAAAGGCCAAAAAAGCTAATTTGAATCTATAACAAATTTCTTTCAATTTTTTCTAGAACAAAATTTGGGGTGCCAATTTTAAGTGTTTAGTAATAGGAAAAAAATTCAAAAAATAATAATCGGTCACAGGTTTTCAAGATATTGAGTTTTCAAAAAATAAATTGGAGTTTATTTTTTCAAAAAACAAAATAAATATTTTTTTTTCGAATATTTTTATATAGAATATTATTTTAAACTTAATGGGGCTCCTCGTGAAAATTTTTGGTTAAAATCGTTAGAGCCGTTAATGAGAAAGTAGAAACTAAAAAAAAGTTTCTATGACAAGTCCCATTAATAACATTTTGCCCCAACAAGTTTTTTTACAAAAATGTAGTCCATGTCCATAATATCACACCTAATTTTTGTTATCAAAATCGTTAGAGCCGTTTTCGAGATAAATAAGATTATGCATTATGGGTGTATGGGAGGTACCTTTAGTTTTAGAGCTGACAAAAATTTTCAATTTCCCCTTTAGGGAATCACCGAAGACCCTTAAGTACCAAGTTTGAATAAAATACCTCCAGTATTTTAGGCTGTAGTTCGAGGTACAGACAAGCAGACATACAGACAGACAGACATACAGACAGACAGACAGAGGGAATTGTCGGACCCACTTTATTCGTCTTCGCTATCATCGTAATGTCAACTTTGATCAAAATCTCGAGTTCGATTTTTTTTATCCTTAAAAAAAGTCGAACTCGAGATCTTGATCAAAGTTATAATTACGATGATAGCGAAGACGAAAAAAGTGGGTCTCGCAATTCTGTCTGTCTGTCCGACTACAGCCTAAACGGCTCGGCCGATTTTCGTTAAACTTGCTAGATATCGTTTTGAATTTTTTCCCCCACACGTTTTTTCTTTTTTTTTTAAGACCAAAAATAACGTTACCTGCCATACGATTTTTTTTCGAAATTTTATAAATATTTTTTTTCTCAAAAACTGTCGGACAGGATTTTTAAAAAAATATTCAAAAAATTTTATTTAGTTAAGGCTAGGTAATGGTTGAAAAATGTTTTCCAACAAATGACAATTTTTGTAACCCCCCTGGAACCATTTTTTTTTGTTTTTGATTTTCTCGAAAACGGTAAAACTGTTTTTAACCTTTGTTTTTATGCTTAAGCTCCTCCAAAGTTTGAATATTATTGCGTATTCACATTTTTAATTTTGTTTTGGTTTTGATTTTAAAAAAAAAATTTAAATTTTTATTTTTAAGAAACTCAATATTTCGAAAACTCCATGATCAATTTTTTTCAAACTTGATAAATAAAAGTTTATTAATATAAACTACAAGATTTGAGAAGAAAAATTTTGCTTTACCTAAAAATAAATGCATGTACCATACAAATGTTAAAAAATCGTTTTCGAAAATAATCACCCCTATTACAGAATTCGGCGAATGAGCTAAAGTGACAGTTTCAATTCATTTCCAAACTTTTGCTATTACTGAATCCGACGAATGACAGTTGAACGAATGTCGGTAACAATGCCTGCACCACTGACATTTTGTTCAACTTATATGGTATTACAGAATACGCAATCCATTCGCACTCCATACAATTTCTATCATTTTCCATTCGCACCAATTTCGAGACGAATCTGAAGTGAATTTTTGATCAAACGAAAATAAACAATGGAGAGTACAAAAATGTAAGTCAAAAGCTTATCATACTGAATGCTGAAGTGTTTGTTTAACAAATTTTAATAGAAAACTTACAAATAGCAACGCAACCAGAAAGCAAGAAATCTAAAAAAAAAAAAAAAAAAAAAAAAAAGAGCACACGGTCGGTTTTGAACCGTCCACCATCTTCGTACTAACCACTCTCAGCGATGCTTGATTTGGTTGATCGAAAGCGATATTATTATCACAGCCCGGGTAGAAAATTATCTAGGAAACACTATCGAATAGCGTGGCCCAAGCTAGATTGGCCATTATATAGTAAATCCTATGCTGGTCCTAGACAGATGCAAGCCTGGCGGATCTTGACTAATTTATGCTTATCCTGGCTTTATATTGAACCTGGCTAGAACTGCCTATTTATTGGGTTTTCCAGGAGTATCTTAGACTGGGCCTAGATATTTTTAACTTGATGTAGCCTAGATATGAAACTTTTTCTTGGCGATATCTTGGCTATAGATAGTATCGCCTCTTTATTGGCATTGTAACATATGGTATAAACTGCAAGGGACCTGGATAGTTTTTACTTGATGTAGCCTGGATAAGGAATTGTATCTGGGCGTTATATTGGCCTTAGCTAGTCTCGCCTCTTTATAGGCATTCTCAGATGTTACTTATACTGGGGCTATATAGTTTTTACTTGATGTATCCTAGATGTGCCTATACATATGTCTCTATAAAAGGCTATCCATTATCCTTCTAAAAACATAACTTTTTTGTTTTGGTCCTAAATCGGTATTTTTCAGATTCTTTAATACGTATTTAAGTCTTCTTAAACAGTATAATTAAAAGAGAGTTATTTGAGTAGCACTTTGAGACACGTTATTTTATATATCACAGTGGCGCAATACACTCAAAAAATTTTTTAGTAAAATGGCTACGAATGGCATTCGTGAAAAAAATATTCGTGCATTGTACTAATATTCGTAAAATATACGAAGTATTTGTACAGTGAAATATCTACGAATGCATTTGTAAAGTTTTACTAATAACTGTGGTAGAATGCACGAATCTATTCGTTTAATGCACTAATTTTATTCGTAAACAAGAAGTTAACAATTTTTTGGAGTACATTGTACGAATTATTGTGTACATATAACTAATAACATTCGTTAATTTCTCGTACGAATGACTTCGTACTTTAATCTTTTTCATTCGTAGTATTTACTAATAAATTCGTACTATTTACTAAGTAAAACTAATATTAGTAGACAGAATTCATTCGTAGGTAGACTGTACGCATTATGCGTAGAATGTACTAATAACTTCGTACTTTCATGAAGTGCATTAGTATTATTTAATAATCATGAGTACAAAAAATAATATGTGTTCAGCTCTAAAAATTAAATGTATTCCATTCGTCAACACGTTGAAACGTGTTATTACAGATTGCAATATTGCAAAGTAATGGACGCGTGATACTTTTTTTTCGTACGGTGTATCTTTATGATACAAATCTTGAGAACCAGACCTTTTTTCGAAAAGACGAGGTGAGTACCTAGTCTTACATATTCTTATATACAAATAAAGCTTATTTTATATTTTACATACAGGATCCTGAAGCAGCAGAGCATTCATATGTGGGATTTTTTTACAAAATAAGAATTAATGTAAGTACAAATGTTTTTCGGAAGATTTTTAATGTTAAATGTTAAATTTATTTTCAGTGGCCCTTTGATAACAAGCAGTTTGGAAATATAATTTTGGTTGTTAATTATATTTATAAGATACATTTTAGTTTTTTTTAACTTTATTTGTAATTAAAAATTAAATTATAAAATTAAAAAAACATGAATTATATAACTATTTTTTAACTTAAACAATACATTACTTTTTGTTATTATTTCTTATAATGAATATTTTAGGAAATTTCGGAGTATATATTTATTTATGGTAAGTTCTACTATAATGTTTGTAGATACAATATACGAATGAATTACAAGGGCATTAGTAAATTTTACTATGATATTCGTACAATAAACGAATGGAGCTGTACAATATACGAATGAATTACAAGGGCATTCGTTAATATTACGATGATATTCGTATATTGTACTAATAGTATTCGTACAATATACGTATGTTTTTCTACGAATACTAATAAAATATTAGTAAAATGTACTAATAAACGTCCATTCTACGAATACTATTCGTGGCTGAAAACCACGAATAAAATTCGTAGAATGCACGCATGAATTAGTACTATTTACACATGAAATTTTTTGAGTGTAGGTAGCGCACAAGCACGGCAAGCGACAGGACTCGGGTTCGAATCTCAGTGGAGGTTAATTAAAAAAAAAAAAAAATTATTTCATTCCAGCAAAAAATCACTTAAAGAGTCGAATATAGGGAGGCAAAGAAAAAATGAAAATAAACAACAATAATAAAAAAAAAAAAAAATTTTTTTTTTTGTTTCTAATAATTTTTTAAGAATTGCCGTTGCTCTTGTGCTACTTGTGAAGACCCATCTAGGGCCCATATAGGAACATCTAGCAAGGCCCATTATATACACAGCATTAACAAATTAGCGAGGGACAAGCTAGATACTGCTCGGTAGGGCCATGATTGAAACTAAGAAAAACTAGCTGGGGCCTTGGCATTATCGAGTCGAAAATTAGCCTAGGCCAGTTGAATAAATGTTTGTAGCTGACAGTTTCGATACGAAAGTAAATGATAAGGTAATTTTAGGAATCGACAATGTAGTTCATCCGGCGAATTTCATAATTGAGTTTTACAGCGGATGCGAATCAAGTCAACTCACCGGGAGTAAAATTCTGCGAATTCTGTAATAGACATGAATATTTTTCTCGAAAACGGCTCGATTTTAAAAATGTCGACAGTGGCAAAGTGATTATGATGCTCGCATGCATGTGGCGCCGCCACTATCGATCATAGTTGTGTTTATTTTTTGTTTAAATAACAACTTATGAAAGAAATATTTTTTTTTTGGGTTGGGTACGCGTACGACATCCCGCTTCTTTTTAAAATCCCGTCTCTTATAATCCCGATTTTTATAATCCCCTTTCTTACGAGTATTACGACGCGTAAGCAGTGAGCTATGTAACCCCCCTGCTTGGGCTCAATATAGGATTTGGGTTAGGTGCGAGGTTGGGTGTATACAAAGTTTCTTTAGTATTTAAAGAATCGATACGCTCCCCTTTTTTTTTAATTTATAAAATTGAATTAATAATAAAATTTAGTTAACATATTAAAAGAGAGCATTCTTGTTTTATTTAACTCTATTTTGGATAAAAGTCAACATTTTCACCGACAAGTTTTCAGTCGACATTTTAATAGTCGAGATTTTAAACTGACGACTTTTTTTTGTCGATCAAGCTTCAGTCGACATTTTAACAGTCGATGAAATTTATATTTGTCCAGTCGACATTTTTTTTTGTCGATATTTCGTACGCTTCCCATTTTTTTTATTTCGATTAATTTTTACGATCTATAATTTAATAAGAAAAATTGAAATCAAGATATTACTGCCTGTTGTACCTACCATAGAACATTTTTTTCGAATTTTAAATTTCTCATTATCGGCATAACGGATTTTAATGAAATTTTTCAGAGAAGCGTCTTGAAAGTTTAAAAAACATTGCATTTCAAGACTTTAAAAAAGATATTTTTTAAATTAAAAAAAAATATTTTTTTTTTTTAAATTCGATTAAAATTCAAAAACGGCTGAATATTGTTTTTGAAAATTTATTTTTTATTCGTACAATAATAAAAACTTTAAGTTGGCGTACCAAAAATTTTCCTAGCATTAGGATTATGATAGCTGTGTTTGTAGATACTCGCTTCTGTCAAATTCCCGTTTTCCTTCTAGCTGTAGGCTTTTATATTAGTCCTTGTTGAGAGTATCAAGAACGTTGTTCTGCGAAGTAATAAGTCTTGTTGCCGTTTGGTTAATTAAAGCCTGCCAGTGTACCTTCGACACTAATTTTATCGGCTTCTGGATGGCTGTTTTCTTTTTTCCGTCTATATAATTTTTTAGCTAGGCAGTACATTTTTTTAATCTTCACAAGGCGTTAGACTCATGGTATTTTCTTCTCCCGAATCCGAATTCCACGACGACGTTTCATGCAAAGCTGTGTCAATTGATCTCGATATTTCAGCGACACATCTTCGTTTAGTCCTCGCAGAACATTCTTGAAAACTTTTTGACCTCGTACTTGTATAATTTTAGTCCAAACTAAGCTAAAAAAAAAGTTACAAAAAGTTCTTTGCGCAGGGGTCTTATTACATTGACGCTTAAAATTATTAAACAGCAAAATGTATGTTGTTAGAAAAAACTTACTATCTGTTGGTCGAGGACATCGCTCTTACAATGTGACTTACAATATCAGCCCTAACAAAAAATATCAATTCTGTTTATGCTGGCTTCGTTGTAGAGAATTTGGTTGGAATAATAATGCTTGTACACCGACTCTGGTGTTCTGTGCAATCCAAGGCATTGGCTAATACACTGCTTCTCAAACACCCGAATCTTTTAAATTTTAGATGGGACAACATTGAACCACACCGTGCACCCATAGGCATTCATCGGCCGAATGAGGCCTTGTTGCAAATTAACTTCACCCTGACATCAAGTTAGCTGCTGTAAGGATAAAGACACCCCTAGCATCATTTATATGCCTGCCGAAATACAAATACTGATCCAACCAGATGACTATACTTTTACTCGCCAGTGGCTGTCTCCGTGGCCCTACTATCACTTTCTTGCGCCAGTTCTTACTAGTATCCCTTGAGACTCGATGCAACGGAGTTCAAAACAGAATAGTTTCAAATTTCCAGTCAACGCAATATCACTGAATCATGTCGAAGTCAGGCTGCAAAAGAATTCTGATGACTTCGACTTTTGGAGCTTTTCTCTTCGCTATTGGATCGTCGACATACGCAATTGCCTGAGTTAGACTACCTAAATGATCGCTGGTGTAAATACTGAATAGAATCGGTGAGTTGACCGCTCCCTGCTGAATAACATTTTTAGTATCGAAGATGGCGGTATATGATACATTGCCACTTCTGCCCACAAACCTAAAAGCTTTCCGTCCTCGGTATAAGTATTACTGACCATCTTTTGTGGCATGATCACATATTTGATGTTGCGAAAAATGCGGCGAGTTACTAAGGATTCCTCAGAAGATGTAAGCAGTTATTTTTTTCCTTTTCTGATCTGGTTACAATTTAAAAGGCATATATTCGGCTTAAGCTTGAATATAACTCCTATATCTTGTGACAAAATCTTTATTAGAAATAACTCTTAAATCTATAACATACAATATTCTGCTATTAATATTTCACTTAATTCGGATAATTGAACGGTGCGCGGGCATCCACTTTTCTGGTTTCTAGTCTAGCTGCCTTGCATCAGTTATACTGCTCGCTGATGATCCGGACCTGGTACTTGATTACGGGTATTCTGGCTTCTGGTAATTCGGCCACAAACGCAAACGGCCCCTGGTGGCACAAAACAGCAGGCTAACGCTCTGGTAGATCAGCAGGTTCAAGGCCCCTGGTGGCACAAAACAGCAGACTAAACGCTCTGGTAGATCAGCAGGTACCGAAGCCCCTGGTGGCAATTAGGACATTAAACTTCGAACTAAGACCCCGTTGGTGGGGGGAAGCCTTAATAAGAAATAGCTGGACAATCTCACCTACCTAACTTGTCTTCATACGAAACCCCTTACCACTGGTGGGGGGGAAGCTCCGCAAAAAGGAAGGGAAGCTAAATGACCAACTCGTCTATACTTCTTGTCTACGACTGGACTTCGAAAGATTTATTCAATCAATTTAGTGTGCCGCCTGACTGTATGCAATTAGCGAAGAGGTGCTTTTCGTTCACCCAAGTAGGTCCTCTTGATGGTTTTTTCAGTAGAAACTGAATGTGAACTATATAAGTGGTGAACGAAAAAAACCATGTAGTTGGTTTTCGTGCTAAGGATGCTCATCAGTTTACCCTTGAGCCTAATTTCGGCCGTACTGAATACAGAGATTCTTTCTTAAGCTGTACTACTCGAATGTGAAATACTTTAACCCACTCGATTTCCCCCCTGAATGTGATATACAAGCATTTAAAATCAGTGTTCATTTCTTCTTTTCCTTACTGCTCGCGCTGTGTTACTTATAACATTTTAAGCGTATTCATAGCCCCTTGATGGCGCTCTAATTATAAATAAAAACTTCCTATCATTTAACATGAACATGTCAAGCATATATAAAAATGGTTTACTTATGCCAACTCTAGTCCGCTTTAGACAGAGACCCTCTACCTATACCATACGGTATCGAAAGCCTTCTCCAAATCAACCAGACAAGCAACGGTACACGGCTTTATAATGTCCCGCCTTAAAACGCAACTTAGTATCCGGTGTGACATTGTTGTCCTCCAACCATTTAGACATAGCTCTATTAATAAGAGGCAACTTTTCATAGTATTAACGGAACATCACTTTTTCGAACAATGAACTATTTCATAACAATTTCGTGGTTTACCGAAGAGATAGACGCTCCGATCTGTTTGTTAGCCCTTGTTGGTGTTGGAAATATCATTGCTGCGAGAAGTAAAGCGTTTTTCAATAAGGTAAAATATGTAGATGTTTAAATGGAATTAAACAAGCTGTGTGTGAGCTAACAGTTCTTCTTTGTTTGAAAGGCCATTATGTGTGAATTATGACATCGTTCAAATACCTTTATCATTGGCTTTTTAGGGTACAACGGATCCGAATGGTCCGCTTGTACGGCGAGGAATGGACTGCATCGGTATGTATACTCCCACATACTGCGGACGATCTTTGACATACGAATGTTAACTCAAATTTGGCAACCGAACGTAGAAGAATCGACCAGGCCACCAAGTCTCCCATAAATTTACCGCAACGTATGCAATAACGAATTATCATTTGAACTTGCTGTTCAATTTTGTCACTTTCCTCGTTAACAGATGTCACAAACAACATGGCTGCCACAGGCCGTAAAAATCTACGAGAGCAATTGGAAACCCTTTACAAGTTATTTTAGATTATGTAGGTTTTAAGCTAAAATAAGACCCATGTATTTTGCTTCATCTGAGAAAGTTAGTGGTATTAAGAATTTTCCAATAATAGCGATTTGATGTTGAAATAGAAAAAAACAAGGTTGGCGTTAGTTATTAATATGTTTGCCATTATGTACGAAATATGTCATTGTTCAAATCGCTACCTATTCGTTCAAATGCAATGCCTTTTCCACATAGATTTGACAGAGCAACGATCTGGGTTATGTTGAGTTTGGGAGGATCGCTGAAATTCGGATCATTGGTATAGACTTCCGACTTAAAAACAAACCTACAGTAAGAAGTCCAATGGGGTCAAATCGCACGATCTGGGTGGCTAGTTTATTTCACCTCCGCAGGAGACAACCTTATCCTCAAATCGTGCTTTCAGAATAATCATTGTGCCGTGCGCAGTGTGAAACGTAGAACCGTCCTATTGAAACCACATGTCTTCGACACTCAAATCTTTTAATTGAGGCCAAAAGAAGCCGCCATTAACAGCCTGATCATATATGGACAATTTGTTGTTAACATAACCGTCCACACTAAAATGTTTCACCAAAATTCAGGTCCTGTTGCAAATACAAATGCTTTGAAGCTCCTGCGTCAGTGGGATCTGAAACGGGTGCAGGTCCAAAATCTCGAATCAAAATTCTTATAATTTTTATTAATGCTTAAAACTCGCTAACGTGATGGATAGGAAGCATTGTTAAAAGCAGTCTGGTAAAAGAATGCAATCTCTTGTGAATGCAATCTTTAAAAATCATTCATTCCATTCAATTGAAAGATTGCATTCATTGATTTTAGTTTCAGTCTGTAACTTCAAATTTGCAATCATCTTGTATTTGACAAGACAAAAATGACATTAACTTTTTCCCCCATTCATTATTCAACAATCAAGTGAATGCAATCTTTTGAGAACTCATGCATTCTTTTGAGAATTCATTCATTCTTTTTCTTGCATTCTCTTGCATTGTTTTTTATTTTTTGTATTTTTTCAAATTCTTTGTATTCTTTAGCTTTCTTTGCGTTGACTTGCATTCTTTTACAGTCGTTACATTCTTCTGTGCAAAAGATTACAAATGAAGGCAATACAATGTAAAAACATTAAAAAATTCTCAAAAGATTGCATTCAGTTGATTGATAATGATTCCAATCTTTTTAATGTTAAATGATTGGTAATTGCAGAATCTGAAGTGGCAGTCTCAAAATTAAGTCAATGACTCTAAATTGCATTCACAAAAGATTAAATTCTTTCGAAACCCTGGTATAAAGTAAAATATTTGATTACAAAATCCTAATGATAGCCTATAATTTCAACTTTCTCAATTGGGAATTGTAAAAATCATGGGACATTGTATGTTTCTTGTGTTTTCGTATTTAACTACAACGCATCGTTCCTTGCTTGTCCTGTCACAACGACATTATAATTTACCACGTTTACGACCTCTTTTCGGTTCATAATATACTGAGACAATTTCAGTCCACTGTACAATGTAGGTACACACTACACAATACATAAAATAAAAGTCAAATAACCTTTTAAAGTACATTTTTCTAGAACTCAAAAGGCACATTCAAGTACTCAGCGCAACATTGCACTCCGCGAAGATACATATATTTACTACTCGAGTACTGCACCAGGACGTCAGGAGAACCTTCCTTTGTTTCTGGGACAATATTCTTTTAGTGTACCCTGTTTGCAGCAAGATGGTTTCTATTTTTTTTGTTGTATTCCATTTCTTATTCGAAGGACACAGTTATCCTTACTTTTTTACTGGCATAAAAGTAGATACATAGGTATAAGGTATCTTCTCTGACAAAGTTATTTTAAGCATCTCTGGGGAATTTCATTTACTGAAAGAAGGATACAACTACGATTTGATGGTCTTCTTCTTCTGACACACCTTGACGATTTTTTTTATAAACTGAGGTAGGTACTCGTTTATATACATATATATATATTTTTTGTACTTAGCTTACCTATAAAATTTGTACTCGCTGAATGCAACAGCAAGTTCTTAAACGTCGTCGTTGTCCTCTGTTTCATGGTGTACATCAGAAAAATTCATCGAAGGAGAAGAAATGGAAAGGAGTTGGTCTGGTACACCTATACCTGGGCATCTAGGTGCATTTCAAGAATCATCTGAGATTGCACTTAATGTCTTTCATATTATTAAATGGAATCATTTCCAAGAAGAGTGAATTAAATTTTCGAACTCTTTTGTCACAAAAGGTGTTCTCGGCTGTGAAGTTAAATTGATGCCATTGTGTGAGTAGGTCCTTTGAACCGCTGCTGGCAAATTGAAATGAAGTCATTCATGGCCAGATCACTTGCTTTGGTTTGTAGAAAATATTAATGGACATACAAATGTGTAGTTTTTTTGATAGCTTTCTCGATGGGGGTAGTATTGGTTTCATGATAAGAACAAAGGTTTTATTATAACTTAATATTTTGATTATTGGTGAGCCCTACGAAGGGTCTGCTAGATATCCAAACGATTTAATTCAAATTTGGAACAGAGCAGTTGTTTGTGATTCGACATAGAAATAATTAAAATTTTCGTTTTTTAAATCATCTAGAATGACACCATACAAATGTTCGGATTTTCGTTTAATATTCTCGACAACAGCTTGAACGATTTTGATTAAACTTCTTTGATGTTCATTTGTGTTTTTTTTTTTTTTTTAGTTTTGTAGAAAATTTGTCTTATTTTTTGATTAATTCCGTATGTAATGGCTATCCCAATTCTGTCTCAATTTTACAAAAAGCCCCATCTAAACGATATAGCTCAATATTTATTATTTCGTGCGGTAAAAATTTTCAATTTTTAAAAAGTTGGAAATGCTTATAATGAGCGGCCACCATAGCATGCCAAACAAATGCAGTTTAGCAGTATACCAAGATCAAAGGGGTATTTGGCGTCGTCCCCAGAAAACGTAGCGTCTTGCCATGGGTGGGTTCTGGATTACTCAGAAGCGGATCCAGATTTAAGCAATCATTTTCGATTTTGGATGAGTTTGTCAATATATTTACCGGATTTGAAATGATGCCAGTTCACACAATGTCCACTAGAGCTGTGCCAATCGTTCATTTTGAAAGATCGAATCAACCATTGATTGATTGGTTCAATGATCTCTTCAATCAATCGTTCATTCAATCATTTTTTATCCATCCGTTTCGTTCCGAACGAGATATAGACCGACACAAAATGTTTTCAATCATTCATTCAACTAAAATATTTTTTTTCCAATCGTTTCGTTCAGAACGAGACCGAAACAATCTGAAAATGAAAGAAAGTTGGCTTTTTTCTACATCGTTGCTTCATTCACGGCCACGCCATCTCCCATTGCATATAAAGTGAGAAATATAGTACATTCTGTTTCATGTTCATTCCTATTTGGTATTGTGGAATGATGGAGAATAACATAACTTTTTTTTGTTCGTTTCGTTCAACAGTGGCAAGAGATTGACATTAGGATTGATTGATTTGGTCTACTGTGATTGCAATCAATCAATCTTTTTGGTGAACGGGTCACAATTACCGAATCAATCGCGATTGACACAGCTCTAATGTCCACCAAGTGACATTGGTTGGGATTGTGAATCGACAGCATCATCGGTTCTAACTTCTTCGAAAATACTATTGCCATCGCCAAAAACGGAGTGCGCTACAGACCGATGATTCTTTTGAACCAATTTGATGATTTAAATGTGAACGGCAGGGCCCGTGTGGGTGAACGATCTCACATTCAACATTTAATCATTGATAGATCTTCAAAAAGCATTAAATATTTTTTAATATCTCATTCTAAGCTCATTGAGAAACCCTTTATTATTAAATAGTTTCGGTGCAGAAATATTGACCAAAACCGACGGACCGCAAGCTATGATCTAAACGACTTTTCTTGGACTACACCGTTAGAATGTTTTTAGATTTAATTGAATCCTAAATTTGTATGTACTCGAAACTAATGGGCTTCTTTAAAGGTGCGCAAAAGTTATCAGCAGATGTTCTTTGGGTATTATTTGTTTTTATGAATGAAAATCTTTAAGTCTTAATTTGTTTCCCCTTAAGTCGACAAAACTTTTTCGGCTAAATGGCCGCCACAATGGATGACCATTTTTTGTCAATCTTACCAGAATTTCCGGCGAAAGATACACCCATTCTTGACCCATATTTGCTTTGAGGACTTTAAGAGTCTGAGGTCAGAAGTCTGGAATTGTTCAATTGTGCCATCTTGCGGGCTAGTGAAAACTAATCAACGAGATATTTTTTGGCAATCCGTAAATACAGTATTCAGAGTTTCCAGTATGGCTCGTGTAATTTGCGCCCGCTGCTCCGTCCTCTTGTAATCTTATGTTCTCCAGTTAAAATTCTTCCAATTATGGAAGAAGAAATTCGTCGAAGCGCTCGCCGCTAACAGTTGTAGTCGTTTCGATCAAGGCGATTTTCAAAAAAATGCAGCACACCATACAGTTACTTCGAACGAGTGCAATGGCTCTTTATAGGTTATACGTGGGTTCTGGGTACTCTAGAAGTGACAATTTTGCTTATTCGCATATTTACAGAGATCGAAATGAGCGTCGCATTTCGTCTACGTAAAAAAAGGGACGAAATTGCTTACACATCTTTTTGTAAATTTAACACGATGTCATGCCAAAATGACATTAGGGGTATTCACGATCTAATGCAACAGGTCTAGTATCATTGCAAAAATGCAAAAGTGTAAAATCTTACAACACTACAACAGGTCTAGTATCATTGTAAAAATGCAAAAGTGTAAAATCTTACAATACTACAACATGTTGTAGTGTTGTAAGATTTTACACTTTTGCATTTTTGCAATGATACTAGACCTGTTGCATTAGATCGTGAATACCCCTATTTAGATACTACAACGATAACCAGGCCTCGCAGAACCTTCTGGTTTTCACCCGTGAATAGCTCTTACAAAACTGATTAGAAATTTTGAAAACCGCAACCTTTTACAAGGCCTGGTTTCGGAAATATCGCCACCCAAACACATTGTTAGGTAGTTAAAGCTAAAAAATCTGTGGAATCAGTGAAATCACTTTGGATGCCCATATTTCGATAACCAGACCACGCACGATGATTTAGCTTACATGTGTGTGTAGGTATTGAATAGACCTTTCGTTTGATGTATATCTCGGTGGGATTGAAGAACTTCGAAAAAATAATGATTTTTAAAGACAATTGGTTAGTCCATGATATTTCCCAAAATTTATAAAAAAAAAATTTTTGAGTTTGGCACATCCACGGAAAGGTCTGTCAATTCCCTATTCAGAATTGAAAACTGCAACCCGTTACGAGCCTCTTAGGACCCTTTTTGTGTATTGGGGTTATGAAAGAGGTTTTCCATACCTGAGGAAATTCTCCTTGAGATAGCGATAAGCTGAAAATTTTAGAGAGGGGAAAAGAGAGGGCTGAAGAGCATTTTTTCAGGAATATTGCAGGGAGGCCATCAGGACCAGGAAGAAATTCGTCATTAAGTTGATTTAGCTTATTTTCGATTAGACATGGGTCAACGGTAAGCGGAAGAGATGGGCCTAGGGAGAAATTTGGCAAGTAATCGAAATAACCAGAATCAGGTACAAAGGAGTCGTCAGTGAAAGATTTCTTGAAAAAGGTGGCAAAAAAGTTGGCAATACCGTGCGAATTATTTGAAGTTTCGGTATTAAAGGAAAGAGAGGTAGGGTAACCATCGGATTTTCTTTTGAAATTGACGAACTGAAAGAACAACTTAGGATCATTTATAAAGTGTAGATAATGAAAACAAATTTTGGTTACTTTCATGTTTCATCACAAATTTGACAAAAACAATAATATCTTGTTCGCTCGTTGGAAAGATAATGCTGTTGTAACCGTTGCAACAAACTACGACAACTTGAAACCAATGGAAAAGTCAAGAGGTGGTCATCAACAGAAAGAGAAGAAGTTGTCATTCCTCAGCCAAAGCCTCTAGTTGCATACAACAAAGGCATGGGTGGTGTCGACCTTCATGACCAATTTGTGAACAATTACCTAAAGGGTAAAACATGGTGATGGCCATTATTCACACACATGCTTAACTCAATGGTGGTGAATGCTTGGGAACTCCTTTGTCTGAAAAACAAAGAAAACCGGAATCTCCTTTCATTTGTTAGGACCATAGCCAGAACTTACTTACGCTCAGAGTCGTCAAAAAAACTCCAAATAAGCGTCGGCGTCGCTCATGATGATTTTCTATAAAAACTTGTTTCTTTTACGCAGAATTATCTGTTAAAAACAATGTATACAAATCGTGTAAAATTAAACATGTAAGACTGATAATATATAACCTTGCAAACTTATCCTGTTAAAATTACACAAGTCAACTCGGTTAGTTTATTAAATAAAGCTGATTTATTGTTATTGTTTTAACCAAATAAAGCTGGGCATACCTAGAGTTCCTTACGTTGCTGTCGCCAAAATTCTCCAATTCTTTGAACAGAGCATGTCTCAGACCACTGAGTTTCTGTGAAAGGGTAGGTGGCTTTCTCATCATTATTTCTACCAGGTCCCAAACAAATTCCAAGCCATAACTTCGATTACTACTTCTTGCACATAGTCAGTAATGGTCGGTCAGAAGGAAGGTTCCTTCAATTAATCGTTAGAATGGAACCACATACTGTTCTAGAATGTTAGTGATGTAATATCTGGAGTTCACCGACCCTTCCCCGATTGATGCACAGCTCGATTTTTCCACTCATGGAAGTTCCTACCTAGATACAACATGACGCAATCTCACCAGAAATTTTCCCGCTGGACAACTGTTGTCGAAGAATTACTCTCCCTTGAACATCTATACACGTCCATCTGGTGAGCGTAAACAAAACCTGGACTTATCAGTGAAAAGAACAACGGTACTCACTTCGGCCTCGATCTATTCTTGGTGAAGGTGAGAAAATTCCATCCGACGTGTTGCTTGTGCTACGAGTATACCGTGAGTCTGGTTACACGAAGAGGTTTTCTTGATCTCAAGCCACTCTTCACTAATCGCCGCCTCACCGTTTGGGCATTCACAGCCGTCACTTTAACGGATCGAAGTCTGTGAGAGAGCTAGAGAGCTCAACCGCTATTTGGTGACGATCTCGAAGGCTTTGAAGCACCAAATGTCGATCATACCTTGCAGAAATGTTGATCTTGGGCGATCTGGACCTTATATTTAATTAGCTCTTCTTATCGCCTCTAGTTTTCGGATCATAACAGCGGCATACCGCGCACTTCGTCCATCCTCAACTCAAGCCAGATCTACATCTTTTTCATAAAATGACTAAAAAACCAATAAACAAACAAATTAAAATAAACCCATAACATTAAACTTAATAAAACATTTACGGAATCAAGGAAGCCAAAATGTGGTTATCTTGTGTCTTGATTTGTAAGAAAATTACCTTCAAGTCTTTCACATCAAAAATCTCAGTAAAGACCATTGTGGATTTCTGCGCCATCTTCAGTCACACCTGCGATATTCTTAGCAGAACGGCTGCTCCGGGGCAATCAGGTATGGCAGAATTTTCTGCTGTTCCATACTTTTCTAAGCGAACGGTTAAACGGTATACAAGCACGCTGCGCCAACACCACCGATGAATTATTTTGCGAAAAAATCGCAACAATTATTCGGCCTTCTTAAAAAGTATTGCAATTCATGTCTTTTTGACGTGTTTGAGTATTTTGTTTTTTTTTTCACAAATTTCAAAGTAGAATTGACATTTGCTGCCATTTATAAAAAAACTTTTACCATTTTCCAATAGGGTGTGAAAACTTTTGCGCCATATTGGATTAAGAAGAAAAAATATAATGAATTTATGCACAGTTTTCCAATTTTTGACTAAGGCACAACTTTTGTCCTAAATGTGGGTCTGTTTTGATCCCAATCAAATAAGTTCCTATGCATTTAATTCATTTTACCTCTTAAATGCTTTTAGCGATATCTATACACTACACATACAAAATAGAATAGCACACATAACTTTAAATAAGAATGAAAGCTGTTACTTACTTACGGTGGCGCTACAGTCCGGGTTGGACCAGGGCCTCAACCAACAAGCTTCTCCAGCTAGCTCGGTCCCTAGCTAGCTGTCTCCAGTTTCGCACACCAAGTTGGTTGAGGTCCTCTCCCACTTGTGTGCGCCACCTGAGTCGCGTTCTTCCTCTACTGCGCCGTCCTTCGGGGTTGGATTCGAAGACTTTTCGGGCCGGGGTCCATTCGCTCTACATGACCTAGCCATCTCAGTCGTTGGACTTTGATTCGTTTGACTAAGTCAGTTTCGCTGTATAGCCCGTACAGTTCGTGGTTATATCTTCTCCTCCACTCCCCGTCTATGCAGACGGGACCAAAGATCACGCGAAGAATTTTCCTCTCAAAACATCCTTAAGCGCTCTCATCCACTTTCGACAAAGTCCATGTCTCTGCACCATAGACAAGGACCGGGATGATCATGGTTTTATATAGGGACACTTTAGTTGCTCGAGAGAGGACTTTGCTACTCAATTGCCTTCTTAGTCCAAAGAAACAGCGATTGGCAAGACTTATTCTCCGTTTGATTTCAGCGCTGGTGTCATTTTCTGAATTTATAGCGGCGCCTAGGTATATGAAGTCTTTCACTACCTCACAGTTATATCTGTTTATAATGACGTTTTGTCCAAGATGTCGGTGTTGTGTGTCCTTTCTTGATGACAGCATATACTTGGTCTTGCCCTCATTTACCGCTAAACCCATCTTCTTCGCTTCTGTCTCAATGCTCACAAATACGCCACTGACATCACGCTTTGTTCTTCCAATAATGTCAATATCATCGGCGTATCCGAGTAACTGGACGGACTTTTGAAAGATTGTGCCTCTTGTGTTGGCGCGTGAGTTTTGCACTATTCTTTCAAGAACGGTGTTTGAGAAATAACACGACAGAGCATCGTCTTGTCTAAAACCTTTTTTGACATCGAATGCATCGGTGAGATCTTTTTCGACCTTGATGGAGCAGCGTGAATTCTCCATCGTCATCCTGCACAAGCGGACAAGTTTGTCAGGGATGCCAAAACTAGACATTGCTCTATATAGTTCGCTCCTATAGATGCTATCGTACGCGGCTTTGAAATCGATGAAAAGGTGGTATGTGTCGATTTGTAGCTCCTGGGTTTTTTCCAAGATCTGCCGTAATGTGAATATCTCTGATAGATGGTGGACTTTCCAAGTCTAAAGCCGCACTGATATGGACCTATCAGGTTATTGACGAAAGGCTTCAGACGTTCACATAATACGGCAGAAAGAATCTTATACGCGATGTTCAGGAGACTTATGCCTCTGTAGTTGGCGCAGTTCAAAGGGTCTCCTTTCTTGAGGATCGGGCAAACAATGCTGAGATTCCATTCATCGGGCATGCTTTCTTCCGACCATATTTTGCAGATGAGTTGGTGCAAGCTCCCAACCAAGTCATCGCCTGCCGCTTTGAATAGTTCGGGAGACAGGCCGTCAGCTCCAGCGGCTTCCTTCTTTGCAGCGCCGCTTTGTATGCCTTTTGCTTTGCTGCATATCCTTGCCGGCACTCATCGTCAAACCAGGGGTTTCGTTGCGGTGGTCGTGTAAAACCCATCACATTAGAAGCAGCATCTTTGATGGCTGCTTGGCAGCGTTGCCACTGGTCCTCAATACTTGATGCTGGCGGCACGGCACAGGAATCTTTAAGAGGTTGTTACAAACTCGATCGGAAAAGGACCTTGCGATCTCTTGCGATTGTAAGCGTCCAACGTCGAATTTCCTCGCAGTACTTCCTTTTTTTGGCTTGGGTCGGGATATCCGCAGCCGAACCTTGGCTACAACGAGAATGAAAGCGATAGCTGTGTGGGGCTATATTTTCGGTGAAGCGGTTCTTACTCGAAAGAGCAAGCGAATAAAGCGATTGAAAGCAATTGAAAGTTATTGAAAGCGATTGAAATTTCGAGTTGGGTTTTTTTTTCAAATTGAATGATGAAAACGATTTCGAGTGGGTTTTGAGATGAAACTTTTCTTTAAGTAAGTTTTTTGATGTTGTATATAATTAGCGACCCGCCCGGCTTTGCACGGGAAGGACTTATTATTACTATAAGCAGGTGATGTCTGGTTAATGGATGAGGTGGTCATGATGAGGTGTCATGTTTTAAATGCAAATGGGAAATTGTTTTTCTTTTATTTATTTATTTAAGGACGACCGGATATTTGTCTGTGTGCCAACTCAGGGGCATGCCCTACAATTATAATTGGCCGTGTGAAAATCATGAATTATGCTAATTAAAGCCAGCAATAGTCAACGAATTGGCTTCCTCGAAAGGATTCTGTATATTTAATTGTAGTACCCCTTGGCATAATGGTTAGTGCGTTGGACTGTCGTACGGAAGGTCTCGAGTTCGATTCTCAGCCGCTGCAAAAATGTTTCTAGGTTGTACTGCCCCTTGCGAGGAATTGACAAATCCTCTAAAGGTGTATCTCTTGTCATGGAAAGTGCTGCTCATTAGCCGTTCGGAATCGGCAGAAAATTGTAGGACCCCTTCGTTCCTAGTAGCACGCACACAGGAATGGTTGAGAGTTGTAAGTCACTAGGAGCTGTTAAACCACAACAAAAAAAAAAAAAATAGTCAATGATTGGCCTTGTATGCTTTGTTGATGGTAATACCAAAGTCAAGACTTAAAGTCAACTGCAGCCCCTTGAATTTGAATTTCAAATCATTGGAAATCATGGAAATCAGCGGTATGCGTGGAATGAGTACGTCTTCGATTTTAAATGTGTCACCGAATATTTTTGGCTCTTTTAAATCTGATGACAATTTTTGATGGTCAGTTCCGTTGCATAGCTTTGATCCGTTTAAATTGTGAATAAATAGCACTGGTAATTCAAACTTAAATGTTAATACGTTCGGTGTTATTCTGGCTGGTTTCAATGAATTCCAATACTCAGTCGGTTGAGTTCTCATCGTTACGTTGTGGGGTACACTCGTGTCGAGAATTTTTCTTTCTTTGATTAACATATTAAAATGTCTTGCATTTGTAAAGTAAAAGTAGAGCGCAATGTTCCGAAAATTCAATGTATTCATTGAGAAATATAAGTCTTTATTCTCAGCCTATGGTCTTAAGTCTTGTATTAATGAACCAACAAGAATAACTGCAACATCCAAAACATGTATTGATCATATATTGGCTAGAATTGATTTGAAAACTAACTTAAGCCTAACTAGTACAATATCTGATTTTAAAATTTCAGATCATTGTATGACGTGTTTATGTTTGAATTTTAAAGAAAATAGTCAAATTGTAATAAGAAAACAGGTTCTCCAAAAGCAAACTACCATAACTAATTTTGAACTGCTTAACTCTCATTTGGTTTTTGAAAACTGGGCAAGAGTCTATTCCGATTATGAACCCTCAATAGCTTTTGACAATTTTGTTTTAGTTTTAAAAGGTTATGTCGATCAAAGTATTTGCAAGCAGTAAAGGAAAATTTAAAAAACTAAAGCCATGGATGTCTAATTATTTATTAGACAAAATCCATTTAAAAAATCAATTGAGGCTTAAGTGTAAGAAACATCCAAATAACGTTTTATTCCGTGAAAACTTTAAAGTTCTTTGTAAAGAGATTCGTCTTGAATACCAGTTTGCAAGGAAAATTTTTATATGGACAAGTTCCATAAAGCCAAAGGAGATTTAAATAAAATGCACGACTGGATCGCACGAACTTGCTCTTATGTAAAAGTACTTTGGAATTTAAGATACATTTTATAAATATAAAACATGAATTTAAAATGAAATTACCGTCTGATTTCTAGAAAAGTATGAATTTATGCAAAAAAACTTTAAAAAATCGTTTTATTATTAAATAGTAAATAAATTTTTTATATAAGAAATTTCTTTAAAATTTTTCAAGAAAAAAATGTGGGATGCGAATTTTAAGTATTTAATAATATTGATTTTTGGAAATAATTTAAAAAAATTATCGTTCATAGGTTTTGAAGATATTGATTTTTGAAAAAAAAAAATGTTTTCAAAAAAACCCAACAAATAATTTTTTGAATATTTTTATATACAATATTATTTTAAACTTAGGGGGACTCCTGCTGAAAATTTTTGGTTAAGATCGTTAGAGCCGTTAATGAGAAAGTCGAAAATCAAAAAAACGGTTCTATGACAGGTACCGATAATAACATTTTGCCCCAATTTTTTTTTTACCAAAACGTAGTCCATGTCCATAATATCACACCTAATTTTTTTTTATCAAAATCGTTAGAGCCGTTTTCGAGATAAATAAGATTTTGCATTACGGGTGTATGGGGGGTACCGTTAGTTTTAGAGCTAAAAAAAAAAATTTCAATTTCCCCTCTAGGGAATCACCGAAGACCCATAACTACCGAGTTTGAAGAAAATAGGTCCAGTGGCTTAGGCTCTAGTTCGAGGTACAGACATACAGACAGACAGACAGACAGACGGAATTGCCGGACCCACTTTATTCGTCTTCGCTATCATCGTAATGTCAACTTTGATCAAAATCTCGAGTTTGATTTTTTTTCCAAATGCAGAACTTGCCCTATAGTACCTATATCGCAAGTAAAAAAGAATGGTCAATAGTAAATGAATTATTCAACAAAAAAACAACTTTTGATTTTCCTTTCAAATCTTACCTTTGGAACTATGAACATTGTTGATCATTCTGAAATGGCTAAAATATTTAATGAGTATTTTATTCAAATGGCCGTAAATACTATTTCTGATGCAGGCATAAATCACATTTCTGTTATTTGTCCAGAAAATTGTTTTAATGAAAGTTTTCAATCTTCTTCAATCTTCAAGCTTTGGATAATTCGTTTTCTACTACGTCAAATAGTTATTCCAACAACTTTGTCAAAAAAGTTGGCCATAATGTGGTTGACATTCTAACTCATTTATTTAACAAAAGTATTGTTCAAGGTGAATTCCCACAAAGTTTGAAAGTAACTGAAGTAATTCCTATATTTAAGAAAGGTGATAAAAAGGTGATATAAATAACTATAGGCCTATATCCCTATTACCAGTATACTCAAAAATTTTCGAAAAAGTCATCAAGTGTAGATTAGTCAGTTATCTTGAAAAAATAAATTTTTTCAGCTCAAATCAGTATGGATTTAGAGCTGGTAAATCAACTGAAGATGCACTTTTAGCACACTGTTGTCATATCTACGAATGAATTGATCAGAAAAAGTACACTGCTACTCTATATATTGATATTAAGAAAGCATTTGATACAGTAGATCATGCCATATTATTGAGAAAATTAGAAAAAGCTGGCTTCAGAGGTTTTATGCTAGATTGGTTTTCTTCCTACCTTAAAAACAAGAAGCAAAAGGTTAAGATAGGTAGCCATTTCAGCGAAACCAGAATTATTGATATAGGAGTTCCTCAAGGTTCAGTGTTAGGTCCAATTTTGTTCCTTATCTATATCAATAGTGTATTTAGTCTTAACTTAAAAGGAAAAGTAAGTGGCTTTGCTGATGACATAGCTTGTGTTTATTCTAGTCCCACAATGTTAGATTTAATTTCGGATATCAATTTCGACTTGGAGTTATTCAGACATTAGTTTGGCATTCATAAGCTTGTTATTAGTGAAAAAACAAGAGTTATGTTTTTCAATTTGACTGCTTTAGATATGAATCCTCCACTTCTTATTCAGCACAGCATAGACTGTAGAAAATTTTCACTAAGTAGCTTATCTTGTTGCGTCTCTAATAGTGTCCCAACAAATGAAGTGGATGTTGTTTGAATATAAATATCTTGGTCTGATAATTGATAATAAAATTAACTGGAAAGTGTACACCTTAGCTTTAAAAAAATATTTGTTGTCAACCACTTATGTCATGTTTCACTTGAGAAACCTTTGTTGCAAGGAACTTATGGAGACCATTTATTATGAACTAGTTCAATCAAAAATACAATATGGAATAATATGTTGGGGTGGTACTTACAAAAACTATATACAACCTTTGTTAGTTACTCAAAAGCATATTTTAAGGACCATCTGGAAGAAGAAGAGATTTGAACACAGTTTTTCGTTGTTTGTCAGCTCTGGTATTCTCCCTCTTAAACACCTCTATTTTTATAAGGTATTAAAAATTTTTTTCTGTAGAAGTGGTTATCTTCTAAGCCACAATACTCCAGCTTACACATTACGGAGCAGAGATAGGAATCTTGCTATCAATACTCATAGCTTTCTCAATTTTTATACCTCAGTAGCACCTAGACTATTCAATACATTACCCCCGGAATTACGTAGCATTCGATCAACTCATTTATTCAATAAAAAAATTAAAAAATGGCTTTTTAACTTCGATTTTGATACAGTCTTTAACATTATCAAAATATTGGTTTAAACTTAAAGTAATTTGAATCATTTCATCCACTTACAAAAAAAAAAAAAAAAAAAAAAAAATAAGATATTATTTTCTCGACATCCTACCCCACAACACTTGTTGATTAAATAACTATTTAATATTATTGAATTAAATATTTCTTTGGTACTTTCGTCACTTGTCGTTAGACAACAGATCGTGCCTTTACTTTTTCTTACTTATTTTCAAGTGAAAAACACTTAAAAAAAATGTTTATACTGTAAATATTATTATGTAGATATTGTTAAATTTTTAGTTGTTTTAAATTATTATATTTTTTATTTTATATAACTGTAAAAGAAGAAGAAAAATAAATTGAATTGAATTGAATTGAATTGAATTGAAATTGATTAACGACTTCTCCTTCGTCCATTACTATGTCCATTGATTTGTAGTTCCCTCTTTCATAGTTTCAATTGAATTTGTAGATTGAGCTTGTTGACATCATCTCTTTTTGTTGCCAAAACTGCACGTTCGAACAGTCAATCCGGATTGTCGTCAAAAGCAGCTCTAAACTGCTGAAAAAGTAGAAAAAATCTTCCCTAGATCCATTCGGTATCACAACGGTCCAACCTGTTGGTGAAAATGTGTTGGTTCTGCAGTTGAAACTACTCCAATAGCGAAAGTTTACTTTAGCGATCGATCGCTTAAAAATAGTTACTCGCTGCCATCGAAACCATAGCCTAAGGCCTTCATAGTCTTACTTTCATAAATGTAGACTTTTCTTAACATAAAGGATAAACATAAACCTTCATTACAGCTCTCTCGAATAGTTCCAAAGTAGTGTTTTGAAGGAAATCCTATTTAAATGTCCTTAATGCTATTTCCTCATATTGCATCATCCTTTTTGGTGTGAATCTGTGAATAGAAGAATTTTCCAACAAAACAATAAAGAATTATAATCCATCCTTATTTGTACCATAATACCTACCAACTTGAGGCAAGCACTCTTCTCAACTTTATACCAACAACAGCTGCATTCATCCGCTTCTGAAGAATAGAGGTACCTACATCCAGTTATAGCAGGACGCCATCATCTTAAGTGTTAAGTTCATTCCAAAAGAAATCTGATATACCTAACAAAAATGTAATTAAAATATTATGTCTTCGGTGAGACCAAGCACACAGACCAAGACCAAGACGAAAGTAAGCAGATATCCCATATGTATAGCTATGAACGAGTATTCAAATGCAATCCCCTTTTATTAATTTACAAGCTCAAATTATGTAACTAAGTTGCTTTTAATGTTTTGCTTGCAATCGAAATAAGGACGAGACAATTCATGCATTTGGAGATGAAGAAGCAGCAAGACTAGGCGAAGGGCTTAAATGTATATAGAGAGCTGAGAGTTTTGGGGAAGCTGTGGGGCGGGTAAGCAAAAGTCTCTTTTTCTTAACGAAGACAACGCAAAACGTTAAATGGAGTTGCCTAAGTGCTTTTTAGTTTCAATCGTCGTCGTCGTCGTACTCTTCGTCATCGTCCTCGTCGTCGTCTTCATCCATTAGTAGAAGGCTTCATTTAAGTCTTCTGAATGCATCTGACGACAATTTGTCGCCTTTCCACATCTATACCGTCCCAGTGTATATCTCTCTCTGACAATAGGTTCGCATAAAAAGCTACCCATTTGGCTGTTGTTGTTTTTGGAAAACTCTCAAAATCTCCTCAGGGACCAACAAAACTACCTACTTACATGGCAAGCTAGTTGGAAAATTTTTGTTTAATTGAATGCAATTTCATTGCATGAGTAACATGAATAATAAATTGATGTCGAAGCTTATGTTAGTTGATGGTGAAGGCACATTGTGGTGTGGTGGTGGGTGTAAGAGTATATAGACAAAAGGATATTATAAGGGAGTCCTGTCTTGTTTACATGCGAGTTTTATGGATTTGAGCTCACTATAATGGGAAAGTCCGTAAAATCAGTATACAAACATTCATGACGGTATAATTATGATGTATGTAGTTATAATTTTCAACGAAAGCGTTGTTTTAATTTCTCCTTGATCAAGACTAACGGAAATCCCTGTCCAAGCAGACAATAACAGATTAACGAGCATTGTCAAAGTAAACGAAAGTAATATGGATGTGTGTAGGTAGCGGTACATTCAACATGCTTAACCTATTTCCGGCTAACGTTGCGAAAACGCAACATTGTAGCTGTTTCAATATTATTCTACTTTAAATATTCGGTATTAAACCTTCATGAAGTAAGAACTTGGCTTACTTTTAGATCCCAGTACTTTTCACGGCTGACTTGTTAAACAAAGGTTTTTGTATAGCAGAACTTGGCTCTTTTTTTAACATTTATGTTTTTGGTCTGATCTCACTCCTTTTTGCAAAGACTTTAATATGTCAAAATCTCGAAAGATACGGAAAGATAAGGGTGGACTCTACCTACTAAAATCAACTTAGTTTATAGCTTTCTATTTCTTCTGGTATATTTTCTTTTTGTTATTAGTTGTTTTGATTTGCGCTTCAATTATTTCTTCTTGTCCTGGCAAGATACCTAACACTAACATACCTACCTTAATTATAGCAATCGGAAGTACTCCGGATAAATGAAACATTTTCTCAGGAAGTGGGTGGATACCACGCCCCCTGAATGGAAAACCCCAATTTTTATTGTTGGTCCTTTATATGCAATTAGAGCCCTACCGTTCTACCAAATTTCATTGTTCTACTGCAATCGGAAGTGTGCCATATATAATTTACATCAGTTCTGAGGAAGTAGGCGGATACCATGCCCCTGAGTGGAAAACCGCTAATTTTATATTTTTTTCTTTGTATGCATTTGAGCCCTACCGTTTTACCAAATTTCATAGTTTTACAGCAGTCGGAAGTGCTCCATACAACCAACACCAATTCGGAGAAAGTGGGTGGATATCACGCCCCCTGAATGGAAAACTTCAAATTTTTTCCTCTACTTGCATGACAAGACCTACCTTTGTGCAAAATTACAAGATTCTACGATGTCGGGAAGTGCTCCATAATTTTGATGATCTGTCAGTCAGTCAGTCAGTTACGGTTTTTGTGATTTTTGAGGCCTTATATCTCAGGAACCACTTATGCTAGAAAATTGAAATTTGGTGAGCCACCTGTGCCTGACTAGCTTAGCAAATATTCGGAATTTTTAGTTTCGGACTTCATTGGTACTGAAGATAGGGAGGGGTCAAAAACCGCCTGAGTTTGTTCCTGTAAAAAGGGTGTAGTGCCAGAACTTGGCTGGGCACTACCGTGCCCTTTGATTCCGGCGAAAAGTTTGCAAAGACTTCTGACCTGAAAAACTTGCTAAGCGCAAAATTTATGCAATTTGGGATATTCACCTATCATCTTTCAATAGATGAGCAGATGATTCCTTATTATGGCTAAAATGTTCATAAAAGGAAAACCCATACGCTTTGGTTATAATGTACATAAACTTGTGCTCATATGAAAAATACCTGTTCCAATTTATCGCGTATGGTGGTGCATCAACCGTAATTTCCTCAGATTTTGGTTTGGGCGAAAACGTTACTCTCAAAAGTCGATATACCTGGTCAGCATACAGTAATCTATATCTATACTATCCATACTATAATATAAAAGCGAAACCATTTTAAAGTTTGTAACACACGATCTTAGAAAGTAGTCAACCGATTTATTTGAAATAAATTTTATTATTTTTTGTATTGTTATAAGAGTGTTTATGGCTATAATTTGTTTTTATTAATAATTTGTCAAACTTAAATATTATTATTTTACATTTTTTGTCCATTTTTTTTCACTAGTTGACTTATACAACCACACATATCTTACTCGTAAAACCTATACAATAATCGACAAAGATTAGCATTGCTTCATAAAGTCAATATTGTTGCGCAAATTTTAAGCCCAAAATCACTTCTTAGTTACACATACAACCTGAGAAATGAATAAAAACAATTTATAAAATTATAAACTTTTTGAATTTATTTTATCCAGGAATTAGATTTCATCACAATCGCGAGCTCGCTGCTTTGTTTCATGTCATTATCATTCCAACATTTTTAATTTTCTTTTCTTCCCGTTCCCATACTCTCTCTCTCTTAATATCTGTTCCATTCAATAGTTACGTTTTTTCTCTTACCTACCTACCTACATATTCAATTTTTCTGTATTGTATAGTTTATCTAACTTAGTCCGGTATTACACAGCGCATGTTGAGTCTTGCATGTTTTTGACGTTTCTCTTTCTCCTTCTCCGTTGTTTTTCGAATTTGCTTCACTTCGTTTTTCTTCTTTGTTAAGCAAACATCTCTAATATGCCTATTGCTAATGAAAATTAAATAAAATGGACTAAAGCTTTAACATGCGAGTTGATTTTCATTTATGAAATGAATCTAATAAATTGTTGAAATCATTCCCTGATTCCATTTTTGTATTTTAATTATTTTTTTTAATGACTTAACCGAACACCAAACGAACAACGAAAATTGAAATGAAAGATAGCTGCCAAATAATGCACAAGACTCAAAAATCGAAAAAGTCTTCCGTGTAATAATGCGCCCATCACCGAATGACAGTGGAAAACAAAATAACCGAGAACTGCGCATTAAATACATGCGCTGTGTAATACCGCACTAACCGACACACACATTTTTTGTGTTTCTCTAATTCTATCGTCACATCGCTAAGCAATGTGGGGTCGGGCTCTTTTTACTTGCGATATACATAGGTAATAGGTACTAACTATAGGGCAAGTTCTGCATTTGGAAAAAAATTACGATGATAGCGAAGACGAATAAAGTGGGTCCGACGATTCCGACTGTTTGTCTGTATGCCTGTATGTCCGTATGTCTGTATGGCTGTACCTCGATCTAGAGCCTAAGCCACTGGAGCTATTTTCTTTAAACTCGGTACTTAAGGGTCTTCGGTGATTCCCTAGAGGAGAAATTGAAATTTTGTTTTAGCTCTAAAACTAACAGTACCCCCCATACACCCGTAATGCATAATCTTATTTATCTCGAAAACGGCTTTAACGATTTTGATAAAAAAATAGGTGTGATATTATGGACACGGACTACATTTTGGTAAAAAAATGTTTGGGGGGAAATGTTATTAGCGGTACCTGTCATAGAACGGTGTTTTTGATTTACGAATTTCTCATCAACAGCTCTTACGATTTTAACCAAAAATTTTCAACAGGAGCCCCCTTATGTTTAAAATAATATTGTATATAAAAATATTCGAAAAAAAAAACTATTTCTAAAATCTATACTACCCAATACTTAAAATTTTGCATCCCAAATTTTGATCTCGAAATTTTTTAGGAAATTTGTCATATAAAAAAATTACTTAAATATTAAAAAGATTAATGAGACGGCAATTCCATACATTTGAACATTTATACGGTATGTTATACATATAAACTAAAATTAATATTATTGTAGCAAATATGCTCAGTCCCATTGAGAAATGTTTTCATATGCTAATATTAATATTAAGAAAATATTCGTAGTTACAATTGCGAAGCAACGCGAGTACGGGTCGGCTAGTTTTCGATATTTTCTGTATTCACAGAAACTTATGTATTGTCTATCTACACTGGGCTATTTCGCAAAAAGTAATTTATATTACTTATTTTTTATAGAGAAACACTAGTTTTTATAGAAAGAACCCCTAATGAAGTGGTTCGTTTCGATGACATGAAACACACTGTCATAAAAACAGAAAAACGTTTTCGCTGTCGGAATTGTTCAAGTCAAACTGTTTTTTTTTGCTGTTAAAAGTGTAACGTAGCGCTTCATCCCAAATGCCATACCATACCATACCATACCATACCATACAAAAACTAATATTTTATGAACATACATAGCTGTGTATATACATTAGGGTGTGTCAAAGTGCTCAACTATGGTATTTGCAAATGTAATAGCTTTTAAAAGTTGTATTGCTTATCAAAATTAAATCCTGCGTTTACAATTTTCATTTTAATTAATATCTTTGGCTTGCTCAAAAATAGGATGAAATCCAAGAAATTTTGATTTTTCGAGATTTTTGAAATATGGTGTTGTTTTAAATTGCACCGTGTGGATACAAAAAAATTATATAAAATATTTTTAGGCTTCCAAGTCAAAGATAATTGCAAGGAAACACTTTTAAGCTTATATTTGCTTAAATTGAACACTTGATAAAGAAGTTATGAAATAATAAAAGAAGGAAGAAAAATAATTTTTTTATGTAAAATCGTTTTGTTTTTTTTTACAAAAAAAAATTCTTAAAAATCAACGGAACCACCTACAATATCGTGGTATATCTTTTTGTAAAGACAAAAATTCTTTCTGTATTTTGTTTAGTTTTTTTTTTAGTAAACGTAAAAAAAAAAAAATTTTACTGTAAATTAAATTTTTTTTTTCAACTTCAACCGATTTGAGCGAGCCAAAGACGAACAAAATCTTATTTTTTGTTTACATGTTCTTAAACCTCAGACCCTAATACAACTTTTGATCACTATTACATTTAAAAATAAGAGTACTTTTTTGCGGCCATACAAAAGTGACACACCCTAATATACATCCATATAATGTTAAATTTTTTTAATTATAATTCATTATTAATTTATTTTCTGTTTTAATACAAATATTTGAATAAATTTGATTTAAACTCCATATCAAAAAAAAAAAAAATTTCCAAAGATTTTGCTACTACATTCGGCGGATGTTGCGAAAACGCAACGTAAATTTTCCGGGAAACTAAAAGCTTTTCCAAATTTACTCCAATTTGACCAAAAATTGACAGTGCGTGAAATTTCATGTTCCTAGCACACCTGGAACTGGTAGCCGCCGGAAATGGGTTAAACCACTCAACTTAAAATGCATTACTCGTAAATTGAGAAAAAAAAAAATGTAGGCAGCCCTTGATAAGCTTATTTGGAACATTTAATTTCTTTCCAAGCCCAAGGCAAAAATTTGTGTATTTTACGTTGGCATTATGTGTTTTATGTTAAAAAATGTTATTATTTTTTTTTTAATGAAAAATTTTCCACAAAGAATATTGGTATAATTTTCAATTATAAAAAAATTAAATTGGCCTGTCTTGTTAACTTATACCAAACCAATTAATCGTCTACTCAGCTCGTCAAGTAAAGAAACTTGAATTTGGTCTTTAAGGGATCAGCACAGAAGTAAGAAAAAGCTTAACAAGACACATTCCCTGACAAAAAAAAAATATGTGCACAAATATACTTATGAGGTTCAATGCTAAAATTTGGCTAGGCATTGAAGATATAAAGACGTTATACAGCTGTTGTGCCTTCAACCTAGAGACCACAAGAAGTTATGCACGAAAGTAAATGTAATCGCCTATGTTTAAGTTGAACAAAATGGATTTTTTTTTTTCATTTTGCTTAGACTATTTTTTTTTTCAAAAGCAAAAAATGGTTGAGTTACTCACTAAAAAATTATTTTTCGTCAAATCCAAGATGGCCTCTAACGAAAACTAAAAGAAAAGTGTACAATACATTTGGTCCTCCTTTTGGTTTATTTGTTTGTATGTATATAGCGACTGGAAAATACTGGTAGACGACAGTAAAGCAGCTGGGTGATACTGACAGAACCTCAGCTAAGCTCACGGTAAATTCAAAACACACTTTTTTTAAGCTTTGAAATGCAATGTTTCTCAAACTTTTTAGAAGCTTCTCTATAAAAAAATTTCATCAAAATCCGTGATGCCGATAATTTGAAGTTCTAAATTTAAAAAAAAAAATTGTTCTATGGTAGTTAAAGTAAGTAATATCTTAGTTTTAAAATTTGGTTTATTCAATTAAAGATCGTAAAAATTTGTCGAGGGCAAAAAAATTATCAAAATTCCAGGTGCCGTTTTCGAGAAAAATATTATTTTCGAAAACCAATTTTTAGCATTTATATGGTGGGTACCGTTATTTTTAGCTAAATAAGAAAATGTTTTTCACATCTTTAAAAATGTATTATGAAACTTTAAACTGTCAAGTTTAAACATAATCCAGCTTGTGGTTTTCGAAATATTGACTTTGAAAAAAAAAATTAATTTTTTTTAAAAATCCAGAACATTTTTTTTTTTTTTGAAAATTTTAAATTGGGACCTTAGTATAAGAAAAATTATCAAAATCGGTTGTACCGTTTTTGAAAAAATTATTCAAAAATGAAACCATTTTTCAAATATTTTTTTTTTAATGATTACCTAGCTTTAAATCAATGAAATTTTTAGATTTTTTTTTTTAAATCTGTCCAACAGTTTTTGAATAAAAAGTCATTATTAAAATTCTGTTTTTAGTGAAATATTTAATGTTACATATTATTCTTCCGAACAATGCGAGTAAAAGGTTCAGTGGAGCCATAGGAGGTACAGTGGTTGGACAGATAGAAGAGACGAGGATTTCTTATATTATGGGAGTAAGGGTTGAAAGATATGGAATATGATAAGATAATAATAATAATAAGATATGGAATATATATGGCACACCAGATAGATATCTCACCTTAATCGATTATGTTGTCAATATCGAAGTACATCAACTCTGTCACCGACTACCCCCTAACTCTCCAGAATCATAATATCGACATTTCTGATGCCAAAAAGGAGTTTATAATCATCCAATTCAAGAGCCCTCAAGCTCTCCAATCTGCAGAAAACAAGAGTTCCTGTTCTTTTGCGGCTGGTCCGTCAATGATTGCTCAGTCATGCATTAAGTGGATTCAGCCTATGAAGACCGCGAATCAGCTCCTGTACATATATTTGGCTTGATGCTCATTAATGGCAACCGAATACGAGCCTATTAATATCCTTAGCTGAGATATGCATTCCCTCACAAGCGATACTGAGTCTCAGTAAATGCCTGGAAAACCCGTCGACACATTTTATCACCCTGTTTCCTAGTTCGCCGAAAGTGTATGTTAAGATACCATGTCTGAGAGTTTGGTATCGCTTGAGTTCTACACAGCCGGTAGATCTTTGTGGAGAGTTTGTCTACAACCGAAACCTGGAAATCCCCTATGACAAACTCACTTATAATACGCTGCTGTGCTTCTCTAGAATATGACATCTTCTCAGTCTTTTTCAGATCGTCCGTCAGGCTTAATTTTTTTCAATGATACGATGGTCTCTTCATCATCATCATCGGCTCGACAACCCGGTTCCGGTCCTGGCCTCTTTCAACAAGTCTCTCCACCTATCCCGGTCTCTAGCCGACGCCATCCAGTTGCGCACCCCAAGGCTTCGGGCGTCCTGGTCTACGCCATCTCTCCAGCGCAAGCATGGTCTACTACGCTGTCGTCTACCATAGAATGTACCACAAAGAACTTTCCGAGCAGGTTCCTCTTCGCTCATGCGAGCTAGGTGCCCTGCCCACCGGAGTCTACCGAGCTTAATTTTTGTCACGATATCTGCTTCTAGATAGATTGCGTACAGTTCATGATTGTACCGTCTCCGGAATCGTCCTTCCTCACATACGGGGCCAACAATTCTCCTTAAGACTTTTCTCTCGAACGCAGCTAAGAGGTCGGAGTGCCTTTTGCTAAGCACCCAAGTCTCGGATCCATATGTGAGTACTGGCAGGACCATGGTCCTGTACAGCAGCAGTTTTGAAGTTATGGTGAGATTTCTGGATTTGAAGAGCTTTGACAGACTATAGTAGGCTCTGTTGGATTTGAGAAGCCGCCCGCGTATTTCTTCTTCTATATTGTTATCGGCTGCTACTATTGACCCAAGGTATTTAAAGGATTGCACCACTTCAAATTCGTGCTCCGCTGCCTTGATTGTTTGACCAACTGTTCCTCTCGCATTCGACGCGTCCACCATGTACTTTGTTTGATGGTCTCTTCACTAGACCTTTATTTAGCAGCCAGCAGCCTGTTGATCTAATAAGAGATTAATTCTCAAGTACAATTCTAAGTTCCACGTTCTTGACAATCTTGTCAAGAATAAACGAACTCCTGATGATCTTTTCTTATTTCCTCACACAGCCTTGCATTGCTGGTTAGGGGTTTGGGGTTGGTATTGGTCGGTCGTAGCACAGGCGTGCTATGGTTGGTACCCTCTGTGCTGCTTCTGTTCGGTTTTTAACATTGAGTTTACCAATGAAGTGCCGTGAATTTATCCCGTGTATCTATTGTTATGGGGGTCATTATGTTCTGTGAAAGGGTTGATGTACGTAATTCTACAATTATGTCTATAATAAAGATTAATTTTATGCTGCTTGCCTTTACGTTGCTTGCCACAACTGTAGCTTTTAAACCTAAGTGTCTAAAAATAAAATTTGAATATTATCATCTATTCAAAAATCCCTTAACATGTTAATAGTTTTTGGAATGCTTATTCACTGACGACTTCACAAACCTTTATAATTATTTAAAATTTTTAAACCAAAATGTGTATAAGGCCTTAGAAATATAAAGTTGGAAAGCAAAGCAGATTATAAGTCATTCCCTTTTTAATATTAATTTATCTTTTGTTTCGCTCGATAAATTTTTTTACCGACTTTAAGACCAAAATGATTTTTTTTATAACTCAAGTTAATACCCCGAAATAATTTACTTAGAGATTATTGGTCAGAACATTGCCTGCCGTATTCTATGAAGAAGGTTTTTTTTTTCTCTAGGCTATGTGGCGACCTTATTTTTATGTTCATCATAAATCTCTGTGTTTTATGGTTTCGCATAAAAAATTAGTTTAGAAGTAATTTTATCAAAATTCTAAAGCAGTTTTCTTTGTTCTTTTTTTTTTCTTCACAAAATGTAATTATTTAACTTTGCGGAAAAGTTTCAGTACACACCACGGATTTTTCTTTGTTTTATTAAGGATTATTCGTGATGTGCTTCAGATTTGTAATTAACGACTTACCTTAATATCAATAAAAAAAAAAAGTAAAAGCAAAACCTCAAGACAATATAAATAAAGTTTGAGGTGTTGCGCGTCTGTCTTTCGGCTATAGTAAATAGCTCAAAAACAACAACAAAAATAAATCAATTATCCTAGGATCCTAGGGAAGCGTACCCTCTTGTAAAAAGTACATATATAAGTTTTATGGTTTTCTATTTAATATCTTTACGACACGATAAAAGTCATTAACTTTAGCTTAAGCAGTTATTTACATACATATCTTCTCTGGCTTCGCTTCTTTCGTATGTCATTTTTAACATATAGATTCACATTGGGGTAGAGCTAGGTGTGTTAGGGGATGCATATAAAATGGAAGTATGAAAAAAACATGCCTTCCGAAAAACTTACAGTAATTTTAAGATACTTTTTTTTTAATGCAAAAAATTGTTCTTTTTACTCATTTTAACGAAGTGTTTTACTTCTTGAACTTCATTTTTTTTTTAGAAATCGAAGTAATTTTTATCATTCCTTATCAGTTTTTAAGCCCACAAACAATCTGAGATGCCTGCGGTTACCAACTTACGAGTAACCACTTTTTCAACTGCTTCGTGAGATTGAAGATTTGTAACAAATTTGACCTAGCAGTTTTTTTCTGTTGGAATTTTTCTCAAAGGTCTACTTGACCAAAATCCAAGAGTATTCTTTATGATTTGCCTCAAATCTAATACCTCGTGGTATTTGCCGGCTTGGAAACGAAAGTTTGATACCTGAAACTGTCGGACAACTGCGTCACAAGTGTTGTTGTTGACTACTGGGCTTAAGCCAATTCTCCTATATTGCGATTAACTCTTAATAGTCGAGTTGAGGAGCGAAGAAAATTTTTAAGTGTACATGGTTGGCCATATTTCGGTTTCTTTTTAAATCATGGGTTATTTTGACACTGACAGCTGTTTCCCGCTCGAAATCTTGACAGAAAGTCGGTACCATACCTCCGCGGAATGAAATGAGTCGCTTTACGCCTTAACAAGGTTTGAAAATATTGAAAACTTATTACCAAAGCGAATTCTAAGAAGTGTTCTTCAATACTGAAAACCTGCTGCTGTTTAGGTTGCCTTCGACGTTTCAAGAAATAGTTAACCGCTTCTGATCAAGCTAAATTCTATAAGGCCTATATTCGACTAACCCTTGAGAAAAATTCCCATATCCAAAAAAGAGCTATAACCGAAACATTTCAATCTCTCTTGGACACGTGCCGCAATGTTTCTTGTCTTTCATTATTGTACCGTTATTTCTACAAATAGTATTCTTTTCAAATGGCCAGATGCATTCCTCGCCTTCCAACAGTTCAATCGTAATACTCGCGCTTTAGGGAATACCCATCAGTTTGTACTTGATCCCAACTTCGGACGTCCTGTAAAATTCAGAGATTCTTTCTTTAGCCGCACTACACGAATGTTGAATTCTTAACTCGACTCTTATTATGATATTCAGCCATTCAAAACCAATGTTCATTTTTATAAATGCGTTTTTTACTTCTTATTGATCCTACACTTTTTTTTGGAAAATTGTATGGTAATAACAGAAGAGGACATTAAAGAACATCTTGAGGGTTAAGACAATTACACTTTCAGAGGTCCTTACAGAATTCCAGTTTTTATTTTAAGAAATTTTAATATTACTCTGGCGGCTCCAATAGTATTTTTACTCCAGATACCACTTAGGTTAGGTTAGGTTGGTGGTCTGACAGTTGATCTTGTTACCGTCACACTTAGATCAATGTAGATCCGTTGTGATACCCTAGGGTTTGTGACCCCTTGTTTTGAAACCTATAATTATCCCATGTCGATCAAGCTCGTTAAGGGTGTAGATGGGTTACAGCAACCTTAAGCCTGAAATGTCAGAGGGTACTTCTAAAGTATTGAAATTTTTATCGTCACATAATAACCTGGCTAGAGAGAGGTATACGCCTTCTCAGGGATTATTCCTTTGCAACATCTGGTAGATGAGTTTGAAAAGTCAGTGTTAAGTCGAAGAGGCTGTTTCCATACCAACAAATATTTTCTCAAATCTTAGGTAGAGTTCGCCCCATCAACCCACTGATGCTCGTGTTCAACGTAGGGGTGACAATCGCAAGTATATAGGCGAGGTGCCCATTCTCCGTTGGTGGTGCTCCTGCAATGAACACGTTGTTAAGGCGCTTTCGTTCGTACTACAATATCGTACTGTGGTTGAAGGCGGTTTTCAAAGTTTAGGAATTCTCAAGCCATTTGGTATCGTTATCGAATTTTAACAAAATTTTGCTTGGAATGTCAGAAAGCTCCTCCAATTCGCTGAATAAGTGTCTCCCTAGATGTCTGTTTCTTAGATGATATGTGGCAGGGCAGTGACACAGGTAGTGAGGAGTGTCCTCATGTATCTCCTCGTTACCACATGCTCTGCATAAATCACCCATACTGAGTTTCATCTTTTTCTTGTGGTAACCGAGTTGGTTGTGACCTATGATGATGCTCATGAGAAGATAAAGAGACTTTTTATTCAGTTGGATGATAGCATCGGTCTTTTGTTTACTGAAACTAGGCCATAATTTTTTGGTTGTAAGGCATGAATCGAGAGAGTTCCTTCTCTTATTTGTTGAGGCTAGAACTTTGCTCTTGATTACCTGTTTAATATACAGGGTGGGACTCTAACTGTTGTGTCCGCTTGATTAGGATCAAGTGTTGATCCTATTCTTGCCAGCTCGTCAGCGCTTTCATTTCCTGGGACACTACTGTGACCAGGAACCCAGCAGAGTCTAATGTTGTGCTGTGTACCAAGAACCCTAAACTCTTCGCGACAGCAAATTACAAGCATCGATTTGATTTCAATGGCAGAAGTCGCTTATATTGGATAGTCCAAGGGTTTCTGAAAAGAACTCTGCACCAACACCAGTTTCCATCTTGGAACCGTCCGTCGGTATAATAAATAGATATCATCGATTCGCAGGTAGATGGCTCCTTGATTTGCCATTCCTCTCTGCTAGGAAAGGCGGTCTTGAACGGCTTGTAAAAGTCTAAGCGGGGTTTTATGTAGTCAGTACATACCCTATTTCCCGTGTATTTCTGTAGAATCTGCTCGTGATCTATCGCATTATGTAGCCAGCTACACGTTTGGCTAAGTCGAAGTGCGCTATTGGCTGCCGATTCTTGTGTAAATAGAGTTAGGGGTCTTAGATTGAGTATAGCTTCCAGACCCGCTATCAAGGTGGAACTCATTGCCCCACTGATTCTCAGAAACGCCATTCTTTATACCTTGGTCATGTACAGGTACCGTATGTCAGTACAGGTCTGACTATGGCCGTATACATCCACTTGATAATTTTTGGGCTCGGTCCCCAAGTTTTACCAAATATTCTCTTGCAGGAGTAGAAAGCGAACATGGCTTTATTTGTTCTATCCTTTATGTTTAGACTTAAGTTCAAAGTTCAATTTCTTATACAGGATCACGCCAATATATTTGGCGTGATCGGAGATATTGAGTCCATTAATTAAGGGAATTTTAAATGTCGGTAGCTTTATTTTGTTCGTAAAGCGAACCAGTTTGGTTTTCTGCGGGTTAACCGCTAGACCGCAGTTTAAAGTCCATGCATTCACTATAGATAAAGCAGTCTCTATCTGTTCGCTGATTGTGGAGGGAAATTTACTTGTCGCTAGTAATGCTACGTCATCAGCATATGCAATTACTTGGACTCCACTTTATTTAAGTCTCATTAGAACTGCGTTCATTACGAGTGTCCAGAGAAGCGGAAGAAGCACCCCACCTTGTGGAGTCCCTCTAGAAGTAGACACTTTAAACTGTACTCCTCCTAGCTCCGAGTTGATCTGTCTGTTTTTTAACATGCACATTATCCAGTTGATGATAACATTATGCATCTAAATATTTACGAGCGCTCCTTCCACGGCCTCGTTTCGGACATTGTTAAAAGCTTCTTCAATCAGATACCACTTAAATAAAGCTCTTTCTACCAAAACTTTTTGAGGCTGTTGTTTTTAAAAGCCTTTATATCAGCTGATCAACATTTCATTTTGCTTGAGCAACACTGCTTTATGAAATACATACAATCTAGTATAATTCACGTTGTTCATAAATAAGGCTATTGACAATAACCATCCAGTTGATTATATTTTTACAGGCTTCATTAAAGCCCTGGACAAGCTGTTTCATAGGCTTATTTTACTCAAATTTGCATCTCTTGGTATTCCTTCAGCATTCGTTCAATGGATCATATCGTATTTGAAAGGAAAGACTTACCGAATAACTTTTAGATGGTGTACCTTAAGGTAGCCATTTTGGTACACTACTCTTTATAATTGCTATAAGACGTTGTTTCGTAAATAACAAATTCCTGTGGGGTACTTACCTTACACAGTAGTTCTGTATCCATTCAAAATGATTTAAATAGTGTCAGCGATCTTATATGTGTCAAAATGCCAATCGATGTCCTATTTTTTAGCTGAAAACATCCAATTTCTGCAGAATTTTCTCACCTTCTCCCTACATGTGCTGCTTTTTCCCAAAAACGTAGACTCCATCTGGGAGATTTCTACTACAATGATCTTACCGATCTGGAAAATAAAGATATGTACATATATGGACTCTCGCTCGCTTTATAAAGAGCTCTAATTAGTTTAAAGATTAGGGAGAAAGTCTCCAAGATTCAATGTGGCATCGCTATGCACCAACTCATGGTCTAAGTGTTGCGGCTCTCCTGCTGACAGCTACGTCAACAATATAGACAAATCTATTAAGAATTGCAAGCTTGTACTGTTTGCAGACGATTTACTTTTGTTTGTCGGAGCTGAAAAAACCCAAGAATGCGAGCCTTAAAGTTTTGAATATATAGCTAAAAGCTAATAAACTCAAACTTCGAATTTTGCTCCACAATATTTCTTTTAATTATAGTAAATTTTAGGTACAATCTACAAAAACTGCAAAATACCTACACTAGTCCTCTTTAAATTAATTTAACTGCAGCTCAAGAGCACCGCATTTTGTCATATCCTATACTCGTATATCGAGGTCCTAGCAGGACAGTCCTTTAACCTTTTAATTTAAAAATTGTTTTTATAAGTTAAGTTTATAACGTAGGTTAATATGACTAAACAAAAATATTTATGTCTCGCATTGCGTGACCTCCAACGGCGCAGATAAATAAAATAAAATAAAATAAGACTTTTCGGAACATTTCAGAAAGATAGAAGTATGTTTTTGAATTGAAAACAAAAATCCACTCTACCCTGGCACACATTCCACATTTTCAGATTTCCTTAAATTACTTTGGTCGGGACGATATTTTTCATCTGTGTTTTAATTAATATCTCAGACTGCATATATAGGTAGGTACTCTAGGTAGGTACTTGTTTGAAAATTATAACTAACCAAACAATCCAAACCTGACGACAAAAAATGGCGAAAGAATTTCCAGCCTGAAAGCTTTCCCCACAAAAATCTTCTTAGCTACCTCTTTCCTCTACTTTTTCTTCTGTGGCTCATAAAGTTCCAATTAAGGTTTTTGCTTGTATGTCCTTTGTTGTTGTTGTCGAATCTCCTCCTTTTCCAGATTTCTCGCACAAATACCTAATGTGCGGAGAAATTCTTCAAAACTACTCAAAGCTTCGTCGGTGATGTGGCAGATGGCAGTGTGGTTTATGTTATAATGTGGAAGCAAAGAAATCTTTTAAGAAGAATTTTCACGTGTGCACACAACTGCTTTCTCACTAGAAGATTCTTTGCGTTGCGTTCGGGAGCTAATTGTTTGACAATATTGTTTTCAAAGTGCAATTTAATTTGTTTCTTTGAGTCGAGCATTTAATTTCGCAAAACTATTTTCAATCATATTAATGGATATGGTGTTTCTGGTTTTAACTAAAGCTGGTTGTGTGGAAAGTGGGTCTATAAACAAAGAGAAATGACCTTCGTCTAGTGAGGAATTGCTTGCTTTCATAGCAAAACAAAGAACAATCTTGAGTGCTGGTACTCCATATGGAGGCATTAAAAATCAAGATTTCTCTTATTATTAGCAACATTTTGTTCCATGACATACTTTTTAAATTTCAGGATTTTGTATGCATTTTTATATGTACATAAATGATACTCGTAAGAGCTTGAGGGGCTAGGTTAGGCACTGGTGTGAGCTGGGGGCTTTCAGTAATCGTCTGGATTATTCTTTCAACGAAAAAAAAAACTACTTCAAAGATGAAAATATTATTAGACACAATTTCAATGATGTTTCGTTTACGAGGAGGATTATTGCTCCAACTCATAGAAGTTATTTGCCCGTTTTATGCTACTTGACTTCTTCACTTTTTTAATAATATCTCAACATTTTATATTTACATGTGTTAAATCAAATAAATTCTGAAAAATTATACGAATTCCTAAAAACTGCTTTAAAATATAGGATGAGAATTAAAAATGGCGACTTTTTAAACTAAAAACTAAAAAAAATAAAATGCACGACTGGGTCGCACGAACTTGCTCCTATGTAATAGACTAGGAATTTAAAACTCGAATGTTATTAGAGAAAACTGTTCATAAGGATAAAATTAGTTTTTTAAATTCTTTTAGTAGTAAGAGACAAAAACAGAATGCTATGCAAATATGAATTTATGCAAGAACAAAAATTATAAGTCGTTGTAGTGGTTTCTTAAAAAAAAAGCTTTTATATACCAAATTTATAAAACATTTTTAAGAAAAAAATTTGATACGCCAACTTTAAGTTTTTACTAGTACTGTACGAATGAAAAATAAATTTGCAAAAAAAAATTTAATTTTCAAAAAAAAAAAATGATTTTTTTTTCAAAAATGAAAATTTTTTTTTTGAAGTATTGAAATGCAGCTTCTCTATGAAAAATTTCATTGAAATCTGTCAATGTTCATAATGAGAAATTCAAAATTAGAAAAAATGGTTCTATGGTAGGTACAAGCTGTAATATCTTAATTTCAAATTTTTTTTATTTAATTAAAGATCATAAAAATTAATTGATTTTTGAAAACCATTTTTTTTAATTTTTTAGCATTTGTGTGGTAGGTACCTTTATTTTTAGGTAAAATAAATTTTTTTTATTACATCTTGTAAATTATATTAAGAAACTTTTATTTGTCAAGTTTCAAAAAAAAATATCATGGGTTTTTCGAAATCTAGAGTTTAAAAAAAAAATTGATTTTTTTTTTAAACAAAAAATAATTTTTGGAAAGTTTGAATACACAGTAGTGTTCAAATTTTTGGGGAACTTTAGCAAACAAAAAATATCAAAATCGGTTGAACCGTTTTTTGAGAAAATCAAAAACAAAAAAATATGATTCCACGGGAGGGTACCCTCAATACCCATGTTCCAGAACATTTTTTTCAACAAGCTTTAACTAAATGATGTTTTTTAATTTAATTTTTTAAATCTGTCGAACAGGTTCTGAGAAAAAAATAATTATTTATTAAATTGCGAAAAGAATCGTATGGCAGGTACCGTTATTTTCGGTCTTAAAAAAAAGGAAAAAAAAACGTGTGCGGAAAAAAAATTAAAAACGATATGTACCAAGTTAAAAGAAAGTAGGCCGAGCCGTTTAGGCTGTAGGCGAATAGACAAGCAGACAGACAGACAGAATTGCGAGACCCACTTGTTTGGTCTTCGTTATCATCGTAAGGTCAACTTTGATCAAAATCTCGAGTTCGATTTTATTTTTCAAATGAGTAACTTGTCTTATAGTAAGTATACTAATAAGTCACAAGTTAAAATTATTCTAAAATTATTAAATTAATTAAATTAAAATTAGAGTTCTATTTAACCTATATAGAATATAAATTGGATTGTCAGTCTGGCAGACAGAAATGTCGTGATCAAAAGATTTCCTGAAACACCTTTTCTGTGCCCCGTTTTCATATATTTAATAGCTCTCTTGCTAGCGGTGAATTTCGTTTAGAGTTTAAAAAATATTTTATTATTCCAATTCACAAAAGTGGCCCTTAGCAGGAAATATCTAACTATCGTCTAATCTGTAAACTGTCAACTTTTCCAAAACTTTTTGAAAAATTGTATACGTTAAGTTAACTTTTTCAATGAAAGAATTTATTTCATCGTTTCAAGATGGCAGCAAAATCAACAACTACCAATCTTTCAATCTCTTCTAATTTTATTTTGGATAAACTCGAGGAAGAATAACAAACTGATTGATTTTCACCGATTTTGCCAAGCCATTCGATAGAGTTAATCACTTAATCTTGATTGAGAAGATTGAGAGATTAGGTTTTTGGTCAAGTATATTGAAACGGTTGATATCTTACCTAAAAGTTCGTATACGATTTGTATCAACTGACCAAATACTTTCGAGCCCTGTAAATGTATCATCTGGGTCCACTTCTCTTTCTTATATTTATTAATAGCCCGGTCAAAATAGACATTCAAGGTTACATTAATTCGCACAAAGCTGAAAATTGGCATGAATGTTGAGAACACTATTACAAACAATTTGTCAAAAGTCCCCATCGATCCGACGTGTGCAAAAAAAATTATTCAAGGTCAAATGTTGCAAATTTCGGTTTTTTGCATTTTTCAGCTGAACGGCAAGTTTTATCATAAGATAGGTGAGCCAAAAATTATTCATCATGCAATTATCTATAGAAATTGTCTCAACACTTTTTCTCCTAAGAATCACCATTTTGGAGATATAGCGAATCAAAAAGTTGAAAAAAAATTATTCAAGGTCAAATGTTGCAAAAATCGTTTTTTTGCATTTTTCAGCTGAACGGCAAGTTTTATCATAAGATAGGTGAGACAAAAACTATTCATCATGCAATTATCTATAGAAATTGTCTCAACACTTTTTCTCCTAAGAATCACCATTTTGGAGATATAGCGAATCAAAAAGTTGAAAAAAAATTATTCAAGGTCAAATGTTGCAAAAATCGTTTTTTTGCATTTTCAGCTGAACGGCAAGTTTTATCATAAGATAGGTGAGACAAAAACTATTCATCATGCAATTATCTATAGAAATCGTCTTAACAGTTTTTCTCCTAAGAATCACCATTTTGGAGATACAGCGATGTTGAAAAATTTGTGTTCTTCATAATATGTATGTCAATTACCGTTATATACATTACACAACGGTAATTCAAGTAAAAATATTAGTTTTCGTGGCGTATAGATACATATTATACAATTCTAAAGCCAGATATACACTGTTCAAATGCATGACAAGCACGCGCAAGTGTATTGGTGAAAAAATCACACGTATAGATTGGATTTAGGATTAAAGCAAAATGAAAATCTTTTGAGTTTCTTTCAATCTAGCGTCCTGCATTGAAGTAGTGTATATGCAAGATTGATGATTGACCATGCATTTATTGGTTCATTTGCGTATAGTTCGTTGAAGAGATGAGAACACAGTACAACATAAGCACTGATTGAAATATTAAAATAAAAATGTTAAAATAAAAGATTGAAGACTCATGCTTGGTGTGTGTATATGCAACTTTAATCCGAATTTTCGAATACACTTGCACAATGTATATTTGGCTTAAGAATATAAACTCGAAAGAAAACCCAGTCCCTCATTTTATGTGACCGTACGGCCTTGAGCAGCATCTGTCTGCGACGCTCGTATACCAGCTCCGTTTCTAAGGGCCCAAACAAAATAGTATTAGTCCCAAGCGTTCCTTCGTAGTAAGAACAAGTAGTTATTGCAAACAGAATTTGTGCAGTTTCTTGTTTGTAAGAGAAATGTATCAATTTTGCTTTATTTGTAGTAAACATTTGGCGGAAAAAGTACACTCGGAAGAGTACCATTACCGTAGTTAAAAGACGTCACGAACAAGAACAAGCTGGTACATCAATAATCGTTGAATAGGCCTACCGGGAAAGCCACCTTTAAAAAAACGCGCCAAGTGTACTACTTCACGGGTGGCGCGGAACCGTGTGCATATTATGAAGAATACAACTTTTTCAACTTTTTGCTTCGCTATATCTCCAAAATGGTGATTCTTAGGAGAAAAAGTGTTAAGACAATTTCTATAGATAATTGCATGATGAATAATTTTTGTCTCACCTATTTTATGATGAAACTTGCCGATCAGCTGAAAAATGCATTTTTGCAACATTTGACCTTGAATAATTTTTTTTCAACTTTTTGCTTCGCTATATCTCCAAAATGGTGATTCTTAGGAGAAAAAGTGTTAAGACAATTTCTTTAGATAATTGCATAAGGAATAACTTTTGTCTCACCTATCTTAGGATAAAACTTGCCGTTCAGCTGAAAAATGCAAAAAACCGATTTTTGCAACATTTGACCTTGAATAATTTTTTTTGCACACGTCGGATCGATGGGGACTTTTGACAAATTGTTTGTAATAGTGTTCTCAACATTCATGCCAATTTTCAGCTTTGTGCGAATTAATGTAACCTTACCCTTATTTTTGAAGCTAATTTGACCGGGCTATAATGGCATGTCTGACATCTTTTCAAATTCCGTTCGACTTCTTTTTCCTGATGATTTAAAATTCTTCCTATGTATTAAATCTATCGATGATTGTCTTCTTTCACAAGATGACCTTCTAACAGACTGGTGTAAAGTTAACCAATTTTTCGTGAATTTCTCTAAAGTGTTAAACACATGAGCTGCGACCTGCGAATGCGAATAAATCTTTATAAGCAATTTTCACATTTAATATCAATTTGTGTTTTGTTTTAACTTAACGACGAAGTGAATCAATGATCGAATTAACTATTTAAGAGAAAAACACTGCATAAAATAATTATAAATTGAAATATTTTGTATTTTAATATTTTTTACGCAACCAACAACGTATCTTCTGCGAACTGTCAAATGTAAATTCGAAATACAAAATATTTCAATTTATAATTATTTTAAGCAGTGTTTTCCTTTTAAATAGTTAATTCGATCATTGATTCACTTCGTCGTTAAGTTAAAACAAAACACAAATTGATATTAAATGTGAAAATTGCTTAAAAAGATTTATTCGCTTTCGCCGGTCGCAGCTAATGTGTTTAGCACTTAAATGTTAATGTTTTTCTTTTTGTTGCAATCTTTCACCAGTGATAGAGTACTGTAAAAAAAAGTCTTGGTGTGGTTTCTAACTCGAAATTAAATTTTATTAAACATGCGTAATATATTGTAAGCAAAGCAAACTCACTAAATACCTCCTATATACTTACGTATTAGGTCAATTTAAGAATATTGTTGTGTAATTTGGAATCCTTACTACTAAATTCATTCGAAAAGAATTGAAATTATTCAAAAAAAATTTACTCGATTTGTAGTTTGGAAATCAGATGTTGAACATCTAAACCTACTAGATGCAAACTTCTTGGCCTTCAATCGCTTGTAAATAGAAAAAAAAATATTCTCTTATATTTAAAAGTGATATTTTAAATAATCATATTAAATACCCTTTTTTGCTAATGAACATAGGACACACTTACACTAAATGAATCTATAACTCACAGAGAAACTAACCTTATATCTGTCTATATAGATTTCAATTTTCATACAAGTAGAATAACTTTAAAAAATAACTTACTGTTCTATTTTTTAAACTAGCTTTTTACTTGCGACTTATACATAGGTAGGTATTAAATACATAAGTATTAAGTTTTAAATTTTGATCAAAATTGAGAACACGAAAAAAGTGGGTCTCGCGATTCTGTCTTTCTGTCTGTTCGACTGCAGCCGATTTTCGTTGAACTTGGTAGATAGCTTTTTAAATTTCCTCCCCCCAACCATTCCTATTCTTTTTTTTTACCAAAAATAAAACTAGCTACCATAAATTGTTTTCCAAATTTTATAAAATATTTTTTTTCAAAAACTGTTTTTATAAAGTTTTCAACATTTTTTTTTGAAAACTGCCTTGAAAACGCCATGTTCATTTTTTTTAATACAATCTACAAGATGTTGCAAAATTATTTTTATTTAATCTAAAAATAACTGTATCTACCTGGCTTTAGAAAATCGTATTTTGCTCGAAAACTTTTAGAATTTTGATAATTTTTTTTTCTTTCAATAAATTTTTACGATTTATAATTCAATTAAAAATACATTTTGATATAAAGATATTACTGACTGTCCCCTACCATAGAACCCCTATTTCGAATTTTGTATTTCTCAATATTGGCATAACGGATTTTAATGAAATTCTTTATAGAAAATCTTCTTCTTTTTTTTTTTTTTTTTATAATCTACCCGCGCTCAAGGGATTATGATTACCCTTTAAATGTTTGAACACAGCGCGGGCGTGAAGTTAAGGAAGAGAAAGGAGGATAGGAAAGATGTGTGGCACGATGTTCTGAGACTGAAGGTTGTTGTCTCAGATATTTTATCTCCAGGGATGGCGGCTGAACTAAAGCGGAGAATGCCGTGTCTTATGTCTATGTCGCTTATAATTCACATTATTTTATTCGTGTTCATCCTTGTTAGGCATACTATTTTAACTCAATTACATGTTGTTAGTGTTATGCCTGAATAACATGTAATGAGTAAACCAGCGACCCATTAGGCGTTTTTCTTTTTTAGTTCAGAACAGAGCCTGAGTTGTCAAAAAATAAATTGTGTTTCTTTTTAAGTTCAGAGCGTTCAGAGCTTCGTAAATGTGTTTCTTTTTTCGTTCTGAACATGTTCTGAGCGTGTTCAGAGTGCGCTCTATAAGCTCAGAATAAAATAACTGAGCAGACAGAGTACAATGCTTACACAGGCATTTGACAGATGGAAATTTAAAAAAAAAATGTCGACAGCTACATATGTGTTCAGCGTTCAGGTGTGTTTCAAAAAATACTCAGAGCGCTCAGAGCACGCTTGGTTCAGAGGATGTTCGGAACATGCTCGACATGCTCGGACTCTGTTCAGAGCTCTATAGTGAACTAAAAAAGAAAAACGCCTATTGATGACAATTTTAGAAGGTTTTTAATGAAATTAAAACGACATAGACGACGGCAGGGATCGAACCTGTGATCATGAGGTTCACAGGCGAGCACACATCCATCGGGCCACGGCCACCCCATTCTTAAAAGTTTGAAAAACATTGCGTTTCAAAACTTTAAACAAAAAAATATTTTTTTAATAAAAAAAAAAAAAAAAAATAAACCAACTATGTATTTATTTATTAATTTTTTGCCTTTTTTTGTTTGTGATCTCTAATTGATGTTAAAAAAATAAAATAAATATTATATGCATTCTCTTTAAAAAATAAAGGGTTTTCCAATAAGAGGTGTTATTTTGAATAGCCCGCTATTTCGGTAGCTGTCACTTTTGAAGCTGTCATTTTTTGACATTTGACAAGTAGAAACTACGCTATTAATAAAAATGGAACGATACACGCTTCAACAACGCACTGAAATTATTAAAATTCACTATAAAAATGGTGAAAATTTGGCAGAGACGGTTCGTAAAACTAAAACATTTTTGGGTCGTCGTGAAGCACCTTGTCGGACCGCAATACAGAAATTGGTGGACAAATTCGAGCTGTTGGGACAAGTTAGTGATGTGAAGAATAAAACCCGTGCACGTCGCTCAAGAACAACTGAGAATATTGCTGTTGTAGCCCAAAGTGTTGAAGAAAACCCAGGTTTGTCCATTCCTTTCTTCTTTGGAATTAGGCATTCCACAAACGTCATTACACCGTATTTTGCATAAAGACTTGGGTCTTAAGGCTTATAAAGTTCAGTTAACACAAGAACTCAAGCCGGCTGATCATCAACAACGTCGTGTCTTTGCTGATTGGGTCCTTGAAATGCATGAAAATGAACCGGAATTTCATCGAAAAATCATCTTGACTGATGAGGCCCATTTCCACCTCGGAGGCTACGTCAACAAGCAAAACTGTCGCATCTGGGGCTCGGAAAACCCAAGAGTTATTGTTGAAAAGCCTCTCCATCCTCAACGCGTGACTGTTTGGTGCGGTTTATGGTCCCGCGTTGTCATTGGACCTTACTTTTTCGAAAATGAGGCTGGAGCAACAGTTACGGTCAATGGATTGCGCTATCGAGAGATGATTAATGATTTTTTATGGCCTGAATTGGATGGTATTGATCTGGACAACGTTTACTTTCAACAAGACGGCGCTACGTGCCACACAAGCAATGAAACCATCGATCTTTTACGGGAAAAGTTTCCGGACCGTGTTATCTCTCGAAGAGGTGATCACAATTGGCCACCGAGATCTTGTGATTTAACACATTGCGACTTCTTCCTTTGGGGCCACGTGAAAGATAAGGTCTACGCCAACAGCCCAACGTCGATTCAAGACCTCAAAGATGAAATTCGTGAGGCTATCGAGGACATAGGGCAGCCACTTTGCGATTTGGTTATGGAAAATTTCATGAAAAGGATATGGTCCTGTAAGCGTGGTCTTGGCGGCCATTTGGCTGATGTTGTGTTCCATTATTAACGGCATACCTTTCTCTTTATAATGAAATAAACATCCGATCATTTATCTCCAAAAATGCCATTTTTCTTTGAATATCAAAATAACACCTCTTATTGGAAAATCCTTTACATACATATATAGACCATTGAAAACGTATTTTATTTATTTATTTTGTAATTATAAAAACAAAATCATACCCTCATCGATTGTTGGCACAAGACAACTTACTTAAGGTGGTACTACAGTCCGGGGTGGACCAGTGCCTCAACTAACAAGCTTCTCCAGCAAGCTCGGGCCCTATTTAGCTGTCTCTAGTTTCGCACCACCTGATCCGCAGTGCCGTCCCTCGGGGTTGGATTCGAAGACTTTCCGGGCCGGAGCAGTCGGGTCCATTCGCTCTACATGACCTAGCCATCTCCGTCGTTGGACTTTGATTCTTTTGACTAGGTCAGTTTCGCGGTACAGCCCCTACAGTTCATAGTTATATCTTCTCCTCCACTACCCGTCTTTGCAGACGGGACCAAATGTAACACGAAGTATTTTTCTCTCAAAAAATCCTATAGAGCTCTCATCCATTTTTGACAAAGACCATGTCTCTGCACCATAGAAATTAAACTTTATTTAGTTTTTTTCACTTTTTAAAAAAGATTTATTTATTTCCAAACGGGCAGCGTTTCTGCCTGTAAACACAATAATGACAAAATGACTTAAAATACTCAAACTTAAATACTAATTTTTGCACATCACCAAGCCAACTCATTCCCACAGATATCCAGGTATTCAGGTTTCATAGTTTTTCTCATCGAAGCGCTAGACGCTGACACCTGCATTCCTCTTTCACGTATTCGGCTCGTGCAATATGTTTCGCCTGCAGTTTCGGCGTCGTCATCGTTAACTTAGACAAGGACCGGGATGATGAGGGTTTTATTGAGGGACCTTTTATTTGCTCGAGAGAGGACTTTGCTACTCAATTTCCTTCTAAGTATCCGAGTAATTGGACGGACTTTTGAAAGATTGTGCCTCTTGTATTGACGCATGAGTTTTGCACAATTATTTCAAGAACGATGTTGAAGAAGTCGCACGACAGAGCATAAAACCTTTTTTGACATCAAATGCTTCGGTGAGACCTTTTCCGACCATGATGAAGCAACATGCGTTATTCATCGTCATTCTGCAAAAAATTACAAATTTGTCAGGGATGCTGAGACTAAGACATTGCTCTATATAGTTCGTTCCTATAGATGCTATTATACGCGGCTTTGAAATCGATGATAAGGTGGTAGGTGTCGATTTGTAGCTCCTGCGTCTCCCTTTTGCGTTACCACTATAACTCCGACTATGTAAATATTTTGTAATCATAATTCATCCCCTAAAAAATTTGTATAGCGCTGAGCTTTTATTATTTTTTCTTAAATAATTTTCCATTGCATACAACTAGTACGTAATTAAATTACCACGCTCGGATGAAATTAAAACACGCCAGGCTATATTAGCAACACACAGGTGAGCGCTAGCATTTAATCCCAATTAACAAAATTTTTGTATGGTTATTAAAACATATAGAATCCTAAATACCTGCCAAATATTTGTAATAACGACATTCCCAACACAAACCCACAAAACTCAACAACAATTAGCTTGAAATGTTAGAAAATCTCCCGAAAAAAAAAAACACAAAACAATTTTGAATTCCTGGAATCTTTTTATTGATTTAATATTAAAATTTAATTCAACAATTCAGCACATTATGTACTTTCAGACACCATGTTGGGTTATTTTATTTATTTATTTTTTTTTTGTCAAAAATACTCTTAATCATCAGACATGATTTTCTCTGCGGGTGCCATTGATTAATGCAAATAAATTAAAATGATAATGCTATGTTTTTGTTTTGAGTGTAAATATGGAAAGGAACCAAAAACAAATAGAATTAATTTTAGGAATTTTAAATCCCTTCAGTTTTTTAATTGAGTTTTGCAGAAAATCCGGACAACAACAAGAATTTTATTTACTTCTTTGGGTGGACAACTGGGAGGGTATTTTTTGTTTGCTCAATCCAAAATTTAAAATGATACGCAAAACTTTAAAACTTTTTCAAAGAATATACCCTTTTGGCTTAATTGGTGTAAATTTTTTAGCAGCTTATTGATTTTGCCCTTTTGAATTTATGAAAGTTGTAAATAGCTAGTGATATTAATTCTCAAACTATAGAGCGGCGTTCGTTTCCTTTCGGGGAGAAAAAGAGGAAATAAAATACTAGAACAAGAGAAAATGTATAACTTTCCAAATTAATCACTCAACACTCAATAAGGCGGCAGGGACGCGGCAGGGACGCGTCAGCATTCACTAAATGAATGGGAAATTTTGTTTCGGCTTGTAATCTGGATCCCAGTATTTTCAAATAGAAGTTAATTAAAAAGTATTTGAATATCTATCAGAATATTAAGCTCAAATAATTGCAATAATTTTTTTCTCCTATTTTAAATAAACTAAATAACACAGAGAGATATGTATGTTTTGGAGAAAAGCAGCTTTGGAATTATTATCGGTTTTGTTTTGAATTTCGATTGATAATTATTGAAAACCAATACAAAATAGTTTTGTAGAAATAAAGTATCTATATTTTCGTTGAATAAAGCTTCAAAATTTACATAATTTATTGCAGAATGTGGTTAAGCAATTAGACCATGGAAGAACACCACCACGGTGTTATGCAGTAATTTTCAAACTTTCCCGAAAATTCTTTCCAAGAAATTTCATTAAAATCAGTTAAAAATAGAATGGGAAAGTCAATATTCGAAACGATGATTATATGGTAGGTACAATCAGTAATGTTTTAATTTTAATTTTAACTTTTTCAAATTATAGATTGAAAGAAATTCTAGGTGCTAGGTACTATTTTTAAACATTTGTAAGGTGGGTACCAGGGTTCGGATTTAGGTTTTAAATTTTCGAAGTAAATACGGAAAAAACTGAAGTAGATTCAAAATTTTCGAAGTAGTTTTAGGAAATTAAAAAAAAAAATCATAACAAAAGTTTCTTCAGTATAATTTGATTATCTTTCATTAAAAAATAACAAGAAATTCAGACATAAAATAAAATAAATATAACTATAATACAAACTTTAGACTTCATTTAAAATTTAGTATATGTACATATGTATGTGGTGTTTGGTAGAAACGTGATAAGTCCATAAAATAATTTGGGTTTTTACGTCCACTTCACATGGAGCTAAGTCCTAAACTAGTCGACAGATTTTCTTCAAATTTGGAACATTTCTGAGAACATTCTTTAATTAAAAATAAATTTATGTTCCAAATTTTAAGAAAATCGATTTACCCGTTAAGGTTCTAGCTCGATGTTAAGTAAAAATAAGAACGCAAACTATTTTACGGAGTTATAATGTTTCTACCAAACACCACAGATATACATATATGTACATAACAGTAAAAAATAAAATGCACGACTGGGTCGCACGAACTTGACTTGCTCCTATGTAATATACTAAGAATTTCAAAAATGAATGTTATTAGAGAAAAACTGTTCATAAGCATAAAATTCATTTTTTAAATGACTAAAAAAAACTTCTTTAGTAGTTAAAGATATATTTGCCATGTGATTCAAGCAAATATAGATTTATGCAAGAACAAAAATTATAAGTCTTTGTAGTGGTTTCTTAAAAAAATAAGGTTTTATATAAGAAAATTTTAAAACATTTTTAAGAAAAAATGTTGGTAAGCCAATTTGAAGTTTTTATTATTGTATGAATAAAAATTAAATTTACAAAAAAAGGATTGAGCCGTTTTCGAGACATTGAATTTTCAAAAAACAAAAAAATTAATTTTTTTTTTTTCAAAATTCAAAAAAATATTTTTCTTAAAGTTTTGAAATGCAATGTTTTTTAAACTTTCTAGAAGCTTCCCTCTACGAAATTTCATTAAAATCCGTTGTGCTGATAATGAGAAATTCAAAATTTTAAAAAATCGTTCTATCGTAGGTACAGTCAGTAATATCTTGTTTTCAAATTTTTTTTATTAAATTACTGTTTGGCTGTTTAGCCTTTATTGTAATTTTATAAAATTTACTTTAAATAAAATGATAAAAATGAAATTAAAAATGAAATGCAAAGAAAAGAAAACACACAATTTAACACTTTGATTTTGCCTTTATTAATGACGTTGAAGAATTGACGTTTGACGTATTATTCGATATGACATTTCTTATAGTAACATTTACATGTGCTGCTTTCATGTCCATTTCTTATTTATTGCTTTCAATTGCATTGCTGATTGCTTTCAATTGCATTGCTGATTGCTTTCAACATTCTCCCCGGGCGAAAGACAATTGGTGGATTGTTAAGTCCCTTTAAGTGCTGCACTATGTAGAAAATGGCTGGTTATTGCGTTTTGTCTTCTTCAACATGAAAAGAAATAATTTTAGTATGAATTCGCACATTAATCAATAAAAAAATTAAATTTGTATCAAGTTGAAAATAAGTTAGGTAATCGATAACTTGGACTTCATCGATATCCTGAATCTTAGTAAATTGCCCATGTAGATCTTATTCGTTGTTTCTACTGATAACGTCGAGTAAGTATGAAGAAGGAGGCAAACAACAACAAATTGCGCGGTTGCGTTTTATGAATGGAAAATTCCATTGATAACGCTGTTTGGTTTTGCATTGTATTGTGTTAAGTGTTGAGTGTAATTTTAAGTTTGTTTTTTAAGTATATTGTTCAAAGTGTAAAATTAAACCAAATTTTTGGCTGCAGTTTCGGGAAATGATTCAGGTGAGTCAAGTTTGATATTATTTTGTTGTAATTATGTCGTTTTATATTGAAATAAATGATAATTAAATGTTGTAGTATTCATGTTAAAATGTGCAGCTTGTTAGAGATGTGCAACGTAATTTTATATTATCGATATTTTCATCGTTATTGTTATCGATACAATTTGTGATAATTTTATCAATATCGTTGATTTCGATGTCAATGTTGATTTTTATTGAAAAATTGTATAAATTGATTTGGTTTTAAAATATTAAGCGATTTAAATTTAAATGGGCTTATATTGAAGGTGTTTTGAAATTTACCATGGCGAATTAAATTCTGCTATATTATTTGTTTGCGTGTTTCGATTGAAATGAGCAAATTCGTTGCCTTCGATTTTGTTTGCGTGTTTTTCTTTAAAAATGAGCGTTTTTTTCGGAGAAAATGAGCGTGTTTTCGTGCAGAAAAATGAGCAAAGTGTATTATTTTCGGGGGCTTAAATAATATAATTTATTTTATTCGATACTGTTAATTTGATGCAATCGATAATTCGTTAATGTAAATTATTTTGAGTTTGTGTGTGTTTGCGAATGATGATGTTATGTGTGTTTGCTTGCGAATGATGATGTTATGTGTGTTTGTTTGCGAATGATGATGTTATGTGTGTTTGTTTGCGAATGATGAAGTTATGTGTGTGTGATTTGCGAATGATGAAGTTATGTGTGTTTGATTTGTTGTATGTTGGTTGTTGTTGATTGGTAGAGGACAAAGCTTTGTTATTGGCCGCTTAAATTCGCCTTGTTGCGTCCTTAATTTGACAACTCGGGTGAGATTGTCTTGACCAGGATATGTTTCCAGAATCCGGGCCAAGTTCCATTTCGCTGGAGGAAGACGCTCATCTTTTACCAGTACCAAATCTCCAATTTTGGGCTCAGGTTGTGGTTTGAGCCATTTTGGTCGCTGTTGTAGGCGCGCTAAATATTCAACTTGCCAATGCTGCCAAAAGGTTTGTAAATTAAATTGGATGTTTTTCCACCGGTCCACATAATTTGTTTTTGTTGCAGTAACGAGGTCTGGTTCCGGAATTGTATGCATTTCTGTACCGATCAAGAAGTGTGCTGGAGTCAATGCTTGGAAATCGTCGGGGTTTTCATTTAAAGGACATAGAGGTCTCGAATTAAGACACGCTTCGATTTGAGATAGAAGAGTGGCGAGTTCCTCGAACGTTAGTGTCCCATTTCCCACGATTCGTTTAAAGTGGTGTTTCACACTCTTTACACCGGCTTCCCATAATCCTCCGAAGTGGGGAGAAGCGGGCGGAATGAAGTTCCACTTTGTTCCTTCTGATGCTAGAGTGTCAGCAACTTCTTTCCAGTCGTGTTTGGCGTTCTTCAACAGACGTTGTAATTCGGCTTCAGCGCCTTTAAAATTGGTGCCACAATCACTGTAAATTTGGCTACAGACTCCTCGTCGAGATGAAAAACGGCGAAACGCAGCAAGAAAGGCTTGGGTGGTAAGATCACTTACTGCTTCCAAGTGAATCGCCTTTATTGCTAGGCAAATAAAAATTGCTAAGTAGCCCTTATAGCATTTGGCTCCACGGCCTTTCCAAGCCCGAATGCTAATCGGACCAGCATAATCAACACCCGTATGACTAAATGGTCTTGAAATCGTCACTCTGGCCGCTGGCAATGCACCCATCAACTGTTGAGCTGGTTTGGTTCTATACCTATAGCAAATCGTACACCCATGAATATATTTTTTGACTGCTCGCTTGTTTTGAAAAATCCAGTATCGTTTTCGAAGAAACCCCATCATCAGCTGAATACCTCCATGAAGAGTCTTTTCATGAGCTTCGTGAAGGATCAATTTTGTGAAATGGTGAGAAGGTTCCAAAATTATTGGATGCTGCTGATCATACGATAAGTTGGCATTTTTAAGTCTTCCACCGACGCGAATGATTCCGTGAGAATCAACGAATGGATTCAATGATGCCATGCCTCTCGACTTCGATATACCTTCAGGAAACATCTCCAGTTGAGCTAATTTCACCAATATGTTGGAAGAACGATCGAGTTCCTTTGGTGACATCGGTCCAGTTTTCCGGTTATTGATAACATTTTTGGTATTATCTGTGAAACGTAAGACCATTGCCACAATTCTAATAAGTTTTTTGATTTCAGATGACCGATGTAAAAGATCATTGATTGGAGGAACGCCTTGCTCAACATAATGAACATTTATCGTTGGTTGTATCGGATACTCAAAGTTCCATGTCTCACGCAGAAATTCGGGACCGTTCCACCATAACGTATTATCCAATAAGGCCGATGGTAGAACACCTCTGGATACCAAATCTGCAGGATTGTGTTGTGTTGGAATATGTTTCCAAAATTTGACGGCAGTCAATCGCTGGATCTCTCCAACTCGATTCCTAACAAAGGTATCCCATTTGGTTGGCGATGCTCGGATCCACGAAAGCGTTATAGTGGAATCAGTCCACGCAAAAGACTTGATTTCTTTGTTGTCAAGCGCTTGGTTAACATGGTTCAGGAGCTTGGCTAACATTACGGCACCGCAAAGTTCTAGACGGGGAAGACTTACTGGTTGTACAGGAGCGACTTTAGATTTTGCGATTAGAAGGTGCATTTCCACATGACCTTTATCGTCCTCGACCCGTAAATAAACTGTTGCTCCATATGCTTTCTCGGATGCGTCACTAAAACCATGCAGTTCTACTCGGGAAAAGTCATCATTAGTTTGAACCCACCTTGGAAAGTGAATCCTATTGATAGCGTGTAAATTCTCATAGAGCAAATTCCACTGCTCCAAAAGTGATGATTCGATTGGATCATCCCAAGATAATTTTACTGCCCATAACTGCTGCATAAATATTTTTGCTTTGACGATACATGGAGCAATCCATCCCATCGGATCAAAGAGTCGGGCTATGGTAGAAAGAACGAAACGTTTTGTCGGCTGAGGATTAGAAGGTGGAATGTAGCAAAATGAAAACTCATCAACAGAAGGAAGCCAGTGGACACCGAGCGTCTTAACTCGTTCCGAATCTTCTGACGGTAATGAAAATGTCGATTCTCGTTCTACAGTTGGAATGCTTCTTAATAATTCGTCAGAATTGGATGTCCATTTTCGTAAGTTGAATCCCGCTGTCTCTAGTGTTGATTTGATTTGTTGTATTTTTTCTTCAGCCTCTAATATAGTGTTTCCTCCTGATATTAAGTCGTCGACGTACATCTCGTTATGGATCATGGTGGAAACCAATGGACTTTCCTGATTATCTTCAGCTATTTTGTGCATTGTCCTGATTGCTAGATAAGGTGCGGCTGCTGTTCCGAATGTTACCGTATGAAGCCTGTAAGCTTTAATAGGATCCTCAGGACTATTTCTCCACAGAATTAACTGGTAATTTTTGTCCTGTTCCGCTATCAATATCTGACGATACATTTTTTCGATATCCGCTGTGAAGGTGTATCTATACAACCTCCACCGAAGAATAATGTCGCAGATATTTTGCTGAAGGGCTGGACCTATCAACATAGCATCGTTCAAAGAAACTCCATTCGATGTTTTAAAGGAGGCATCAAACACCACCCTCAGTTTCGTGGTTGAACTGCTTTCTTTAACGACAGCATGATGTGGCAGGAAGTAGTGCTGATTTTCTGGCAAACTATTTTTGTCGACTTCGCTCATGTGACCCATGCGGATATATTCTTCGATGCACGCTGAATACTGTTCTCGGAGCTGTTGATTATCACTTAGACGTCGCTCCAATCCATGGAATCGCCGTAAAGCACCTTGATACGAATCTCCGAAAACAGGAGGAACGTTTCCCTTAAACGGTAATGCCACTTGATAACGTCCATCTTTTGTTCGTTTTGTATTGTTGATAAAATGTTCCTCACACTCAATATCTTCTGGTTTTCGAAAAATTTTAAAAGGTGTTTCTTCTACTTCCCAGAATTTACGAAGCTGTGCTTCAACATCAATCGTTTGCATAAAACTTCTGACCTGCTGACTTGCATCGCAAACAACTGGAGCCTTTCCGAATAAGATCCAGCCCAATGTGGTCTTTTGCATGACTGGCATCGATTTGTCTGGCGGTGGAATCAGCTCCGGTAGCAAAAGTTCGGGTAAGATATCACTTCCTAGCAAGATGTCAATTTTTGATGATTTGAAAAATTCAGGATCAGCGAGTACATAATCTTTGAGATGTGTCCAGTTCTCAACGTGAAGGGTCCGGGCCGGCAAATGCCCAGACAGTGACTTTAAGATGAAGGTTTGCGCTGTAGTTGCAAAACTGGAATGCTGCGAAGCAAAAGTGATGTCTATCACTCTTAAACATGTGCCACTGCTGACCAAACCCAGCCCGGATACACCCGTATGAGTTGCTCGAGATTTTAATTGAAGCAATTGGGCCGCAAACTCTGTGATAAATGATGCTTCAGAACCAGAATCCAACAATGCTCGCAGCGTCAACCACTCCCCCAACGACGACTTAACGTTGACAAGCGCTGTTGCCAGTAAAACTTGTGAGATTTTGTTCGGGAAACTGTTATGCGAGTGGTGAGATGCAACATTGTTAGTTGACGGCTGTTGTCTACTAGAAGGAGCTTCGGCGTTCAAAATTGCACATTGAGAGGTTGGGGTGATGTTTTGTTGTTGTCCTCGGTTGCTTGTATGGCTGAAATTATATTGTTGTTGCTGCGCTGGTGGTTGAAAAGAGTTACCATTCTGGTGAGAACGTGATGGTTGTTGGCTTGGCTGAAAAGAAGTATTATTTGCATGCAATAAAGTATGATGTGGTTGTTGACAATGGTAACACCTACGACTACTTGGACAGTTATCCGTAGCATGATTGTACCCTAAACAGTTTCGACACAAACCCAACTTATTTATAACCTGACAACGCTCGGTAACATTCATTTTCAAAAATTTACTACACCTTCTAACAGCATGTTTATTTTTCAGGCAAATTTTGCAGGTGATACTCGACCTATCCGGCTGAGCATAAGCAACGAACGAATTTTTGTAAGAAGAGTTGCGAGATGCTTTGGATGTACCCTGACTGTGCTGCTGGTCGACCGCTTCAAGGGTCCGGAATCTTGTCTCCAAGAAAGATGTGAATTCCTTGAATGTTGGCAACTCCTTCGGATTTTCCCTATCATTCAGCTTCTCCTCCCACATTTGCTGCGTTTTACTCGGTAATTTTCGTACTAATAGAAAAATTAGCACCGGATCTAAATGCTCAACTTCAATTTTTAGGTTAGAAAGACTGTGAACAACTTGCGTCGAAGTATACAACAGATCTCTAATTGACTCTGCACGCTCTTGCGTCAATGTTGACAAATTGAACAAGGTATTTAACTGGATGTTAACTAGAACGCGAGGGTGATCATACCGATCTTTTAACATGGACCATGCTTTGGCGTAGTTTTGACCTTGGATCTTCAATGACAGTAACAGCTTTTCAGCGTCGCCTGCTAAACTGGTCTTCAGATAATGCATTTTTTGAATATCTGAGAGCGATGCTTTACTGGCGACGAGAGTTACAAAAAGATCGTGAAAATTCGGCCAGTTTTCGTAATTGCCATCGAACATCGGGATTTTAATCGAAGGTAAATGGAGTTCCTCGTTTTTAACTGCCAGTTCCTTTCCTGAAACTTCAGTAGACTGCTGTGCACTGCTGCTACCAAAACTTGCCAGCGAATCGAGGAGTTTGGATTGAAACACACAATAGTCTTCCCTTATATTTTCGTAGATTGTCTCAGCTTCGAGTTGCTCTTTGCTGTTTTCATCGTTGGCGTCGTTTTGCAAAAATTCGTCATAAAATTTGGAAACTGACTGCCACAAGTCATCCAACAACTTTAACCTTGTTTGGACGTAAGTAAGGTTAATTGCTTTGCCCTTTTTTCCAAAATTCTCGACATCCTTTTTCAACTGCTTATGTTTTGCAGACAAAATTTTCGTTGCCATTTTATTTTTAATTAACAATAAGCTCGAATATAATAAAAGTAAGCAAAAAAAATGGAACTTACTTTGCTTTTTTGGGAAGGCAGCGGCGACAGCAAATTCTTCGGATGGCTGGTTTTAAGGTTAATCCCACGTTGCACACACAACACAATTTTAATCGTCGAATATTTTGGTAATCGTTTATAAGTTTTAATATTTGTTTTTAAGGCTCGAAGGACCAATGTTTGGCTGTTTAGCCTTTATTGTAATTTTATAAAATTTACTTTAAATAAAATGATAAAAATGAAATTAAAAATGAAATGCAAAGAAAAGAAAACACACAATTTAACACTTTGATTTTGCCTTTATTAATGACGTTGAAGAATTGACGTTTGACGTATTATTCGATATGACATTTCTTATAGTAACATTTACATGTGCTGCTTTCATGTCCATTTCTTATTTATTGCTTTCAATTGCATTGCTGATTGCTTTCAATTGCATTGCTGATTGCTTTCAACATTACAGATTTTAAAAAATAATAGAAAGAAAAAAAATTTAAGCGAAATTCTCGGAACCGTTTTCGAGAAAAAAAAGATTTTTAAATAACCATTGTTTAACATTTGTATGGAGGGTACCGTTTTTTTTAGGTAAAATGAATTTATTTTTCTCATATCTTGTAGACTATTTTTCTAAACTTTTATTTATCAAGTTTTGAAAAATCAAGCGTGGGGTTTTCGAAATATTGAGTTTTCAAAACAAAATTTTGAAAGTTTTTTTAAAAATCCAAAAAATTGTTTTGGAAAATTTGAATACACAATAATATTCAAACTGCTGGGAAGCTTTAGCATAAAAAAAATGATCACAATCGGTGGTACCGTTTTTGAGAAAATCAAAAACAAAAAAAAAATGGTCCCAAGGGGGGTACCAAAACTACTCATTTTTTTGAAAAATTTTTTCGACCATTACCTAGGTTTAACTAAATTAAATTTTTTGAATTTTTTTCAAGAAAATCGCAGGGACAGTTTTTGAGAAAAAAAAATATTTATAAAATATCGGAAAGAAATCGTATGGCAGGTACCGTTATTTTTGGTCATAAATAATCAAATCAAAAAACATCCGGGGGTAAAAAATCAAAACCCATATCTACCAAGTTTAAAGAAAATCGGCCAAGCCGTGTAGCTGTAGTCGAACAGACAGACAGACAGACAGAATTGCCAGACCCAGTTTTTTCGTCTTCGCTATCATCGTAATGTCAACTTTGATCAAAATCTTTAGTTCGATTTTTTTTTGCGAATGCATAACTTGCCTTATAGTACCTATAAGTCGCAAGTAAAAATTATACAAATATAAAACACTTGTAAAAAATTACTATTTTAAAGTAAATTTTCCGCCAACAAAAGGTGGCTCATAAATAACTTTACGTTTTCCTGTAAATGTTCTCGAAGACATTAAACAATTCCTAAACTTGTTTTTTTTTTATGTAATACAGAGTGATCAGCGCTGTCTTTAAATATGTTGGTTAAGAATTTCTTCAAAGAGTAGTAGATCCTAAAAAAGAAAAGTAGAGAAGTAGATTGATTTTTTTTTTTCTAAAAATCGATCTACTTCGATCGAAGTAAAGTCCGAACCCTGGTATACATAAAATAAAAAACATTCCAACTTCTTATATATATTATAACAACAAAACAACAATTGTTAATTGTCAGAAGTCAATGAAATAGAGCATAAGGTTTTTGAAATATCAAGTTTTCAAAAAAAAAAAAAAAGATTGGTTCTTTCAAAATCCAACAATTTTTTTTTTTTGTTGAAATTTAAAGACAACACTTCTTAAGCTGAAAACAGGATGCCTATGATTGCAAATATAAGTTTGTGCAAAGACCAAAATTATTAGTCGTTGTCGTGGCTTCTTAAAAAGAATAAACTTTTATATACAAAATTTTTAAAGCATTTTTAAGAAAAAATTCTGGTACGCCAACTTAAAGTTTTTATTACCAAATAAAATATTGAGCCGTTCTTTAGATATCGAACTTTCCAAAATAAATTATTTTTTTTTCTTAAATTCAAAAAAAAAAAAAAAAAATCTAAGTTTTGAATTGCAATGTTTTTCCAACTATTTAGAAGCTTCTCTCTAGGAAATTTCATTAAAATCCGTTATGTCGATAGCGAGACATTAAAAATTTGAAAAATTGTAAGTACAGCCAGTAATATCTTAATTTAAATTTTTTTTTATTAAATTATAGATCGTAAAAATTAATCGAAAGAAAAAATATTTTATCAAATTCTAGGTGCTGTTTTCGAGAAAAATACGATCTTCGAAAACCATTTTTTAACATTTGCATGGAGGGTACCGTTATTTGTAGGTAAAATTAATTTGTTTTTCTCAAAACTTGTAGATTTTATTGCGAAACTTATATTTATCAAGTTATTGGGGTATTCGAAATCTTGAGTTTAAATAAAAAGTTTAAGAACACAAAAAAAATATTTTTTTTTTGTAAATTTGAATACACAATAATATTCACTGTTATGGAGCTTTAAGAAACATAAAAATTATCAAAATCACTTAAACCGTTTTTAGAAAGTAAAAAACAGAAAAAACGGTTCCAAGGGGGGTACCATTAATAACATTTTTTCGGCCATTTTTTTCAACTATCACCATTACCATTACCAAAAATAATATTTATAAAATTTTGAAAAAAATCGTGTGGCGGGTATTATTTTTGGTCTTAAAAAAAAGAAAAGAACGTGTGGGGTGAAAAATTAAAAATACTATCTACCAAGTAAGAAAAAAAAACGGCTGAGCCGTTTAGGCTGCATACGAAAAGACGGACAGACATTCAGATACTTTTTTAGTCTTCGCTATCATCGATTTTTTTTACGAATGCCTAACTTGCCTAATAGTACGAGTACCTATAAGTCGTAAGTAAAAATGATTAAAATCAGTTGAATGGTTTTTGATAAATTCGAAAAAAAGCAAATGCTTCAATTTATTTATTTATTTAACAGCGCGCATACAAATAATACATAGTTTCTTACAGTAACTTAAAATTGGACTCTTTAGTCAATTAAAATTAGAGCTCTCCTTGATGAATTTTGATACATACATATATGTGCATATAGGTGAAATAGGATTTATTGTTCGATCAAACTGCGGAAAGCATATTTTCTCATATAAATATGATGGTGTCCTTCCTTGTATTATTTTTTGCAAGAAAATGCATCAACGGAATTCAAAAAATTGTTTAAAAGTACATCCTAGGACAAGTTGATGGTATTAGGAAACATGGTCAAATCTTAACAAACCAAAACTTTACCTTATTATACATATAATTTAAAACAACAAGCATTTTACTTAGAGATTGAGAATCCAGTTAAGGGTAAACTACTGAAGAATAGTCAATAAGTGATACAACCAACGAAGTTCTAATTCTCAGTTTAGTTTCAACCGGTGCGGTGTTAGATTAAAGAACATATTCAATTTCCGAAGACATCCATAGATACGTCCAGCAGAGAGGTTAAAGTGAACGATTTATTTTAAAGCCTATACTTAAAACAGTTCTCGAAAACTCAATTTTGAAATTGTGCTAGAAAACCAGGTAGTAGATTGCTCGTATAAAATTTTCGTCTAGAGATGGCAATAATTTGGGATTTCCAGTAAGTGAAAAGATCTCGAAAGATAAATTTGAGCATCATCAGAAAACATGTGGTAAGTCATTTATAAACATACAGAACACAATAGGACCAAAGATGGAACCCTGTTGGACGCCAGCAAGCAAGCTGATGATTGAATCAGAAGAATTATTGCTAACTTTAACCTTTTGAGTTCGATGAATTATTATTAGTCTTGTATAAGACGAACTGACCTGTCTCACTGAAGCCAAAGTAAAATGTATGTTTCTTGCACAGAATACTGTGAAAAAGTCAAAGACTTTTTTTAAAATCCAGCAAACAGAGAAGCGTTAACATGCCTTGGTCATATTGAATTCGAATTTCCTTGGTCCTGCATCCGTACAAACAAAGAGCTCAGAATAAACGGCCATAGACAGCGACATGTTTTCGCTCAATGGGATCTAAAGCAGTTGGAAGATGGCCCAGTTTCAGTCGAAAAATCATATTCGGCAACGAGGCCAGTTTATGGGTTAAAATAAAAAATCGTCGATTTTGGAAGATTACAATCCAAACTGAGATCCATCAAAATACATCTAGAGATTTTGGGCTGGCGTCGTCGGTTCATACTTCTTTGAGAAACACTGGCCAGGCCATCAACGTCAATGGCGAGCGTTATCGGTCGATGATAACCAATTTCTTTTGGCCCGAATTTTATGATTTGGACACCGAAGACATGTAGTTTTGCCATCTAGACGGTGCGACGTCCTAAACAGTCCGTGCCAAAATGGACATTTCACACGAACTGTATTCGAACATGATTATGTAACGCGGAGGTTATGTGAATTGGTCACCGAAATCATGCGCTTTGACCCCGTTGGACTTCTTCTTGTGAGATTTTCTTAAGTCACAATAGAGCACAATGAACCACACCTATCCTGAAAGTCTCCATAAGCAATACAATTGGTCAAATTCAACCTGATTTATGCGTCAAGTAAACGTCTCGGATTTGCGGTTAACGATATTCGTTAAAACATATTTTCTAAGAAAAAAACCCTCGTCAATTAGCCTGCGTTTCTAAAGTCTTAACTCAACTTCTTAAAAAACCAAAAGTGCACTTGCAACAAGAAGTCCAAACTGCTAGTATAGTATAATGGAACTTCCTTGCCACATAACGTTAAGCATTCTTCAAAGTGCTGCAACATATGTGTCCAAAGAACTAATATCAGAACCTAAGGATACAAAAAATTAACTTCCAATTAAGAAAAATAATTACTTTTACACCATAACCGCTGCTATGCTCCTATGCCCATGTATACGCCTACACTACAGACTGCACTAGTGAAAACTATATACTATGGAAATTTCTGCAAGTAGCATTCAATTAAGATCCAATTAAATTTTCTAAAAACTCACTCACACAAAACCCTCTTACATACACCTACTTCCATAATGTCGGGAGCCATAGTAATCATAAATTAAAAACAGCTCCTAGCTATTGCTAGTGACGTACGAAAAAAAAAATGCAAAAGTATTTAAACCAAATGTCACATCCCTGACACAATTAATGAAGGGAAAAATAACCATTGAAGCGCTATCAGTTTTTCTTTGGATGGGTCTAAGGGTACAAATATTGGTTGCGCAAAAAAAAAAAATATGCATTAATAAGCCATGGTTAACTTTTTCGGAAAGTATTTTAATAGTATTTTAATTATAGGCTTTCACGTCAAATAAAACGTTCTGACTGTTTTCAAAATTTAGAAAATAAAGGCAAGTTTTAAAATGCAATATTACTTAGTGGCCGCAAAACTGAAGGTTCAGAGGCAACAGTCAACGAAAAACATTAAAAACACATTGAGAACTATTGTTTTTGACCCGAAATCTAAAGTATTGGTTTGAAAGACATGTAGTATCAATATGAAAAATTAATGTCAATGGGTTTTGGTAAGAATCACGTTAAGCTTAGCTAGATAATTATTAATTCACAGTTTTGTTTCCAACACAAATTATTATCAATCTCCAGCTACTGCCACCAAAAAAACAAGAAAACTTTAAGAGAAACTACCTCTTTCCAGGAAGTGACAAATTCTCTAGTCATGAAAAATTTTTCTCTTCAAGTCGTTTGGACTTGCGCAGAAAATTGTACGTCCGCTCCATTCCTGGCGACAATACGCACAGAGAATTGGTTAAGTGTTGTAAATCACCAGGCCCTTATTCTCTACGAGTTTTTGTACCTCTAATTTATTGTGCAATTGGCAAGTTTTGCATTTGGAAAAAACGTCGAACTCGAGATTTTGATCAAACGTGATAATTCGTGCGTCAACCTATAGCCTAATCCGCTGAAGTGATTTTCCTAAATGCTCAAGGGTTTTTGGTTAGAGGTGAAATTGAAGTATTTTGAGCTCTGAAACTAACAAACAGTCGATATTAAACAAAATTGTTTCGTCTCGAAAACGACTGTATTGATTTTGACTAAAAAAAATTATGTGTACTACATTTTGTTCAAAAAGAAACTTTAACATAACCATTTTTTGACTTTCAACTTTCTTATTTACGTCTCAACCGAATTCGATCAAAATGTCTACACAGCATCTACTTTCAAATGAAAATCAAATACAAGGAGCGTTTTATGTTCCAGGTTAATTTTATTTCGTTGTTAGTTTTGTGTGAATAAAATTTTTTCAGTTGGCATTTGACAGTCGTCGTATAGAGTTGTCGATAACAATTTATTGGAATTGGGTCAATTAGGTCTGTAGAACATGTGGTTTCAACAACACCGTGTTACAAAAATTGGTGTCATCGACTGATCTCCAATATTCCCTGATTTGACGCCTCCTGCAACAACAAACCAACCACATGGTCATTACTTAAGGACAGCACTAGAAACAATATTGCTGAAATTATAACAGACGTCTGCGAAATTGTTATTCAAATTGTGCTTGAAATATCTCGATTTTGCCCCACGGCCAGAAGCAACCATTTGAACGACATTATATTCCATCCACACATAATATTTAAGTCCATAAAATCTATGAATACAATCACAACTATAAAATTGTATTTCATTCAAAAGTTATTAAAATAAAAACATCGATCTGGAGCAAAAACGCACCCTGTAATTTGTATCAATATTTTCGAAAAAATAATTATTGGATTTTTTTGAAAATTCAATATCTTAAAAGACGAGTAACAGATTGCTTTTTGAAATAATTTTTTTAAATATACATAATGTTATTACATATGCTTAAAATATTTTTTTTAGTTAAACAGACTTTTTAAATTTTGTTTGGTTAAATTTATATTTATTCAGAAATCAGACGGCAATTTAAGCAATGAATTCTCTTAATGTGTACATTCATGTTTTAACATTTATATACAATTTTTAAATGCCAAAGAACTAGTAGGGGAAGATGGCCTAAAATGGCCCACCAAGGTAAAATGGCCCCCTTGCTAGAAATTGTAGAATCGAACAGAATTAGAAGGTTTTGGTAACACAATTATTTAGTTTATCTGGCATCACTGACATAAACGAAATAATTGAATTTAATTCAATCACTCCACTTAAGCAGAAATTACTTTCTATCTTCATTTTCATTGATAAACGAAATATTAGCAGCTTCAAGCTATTGCTTGAAATTTTACAGGTCCAAACTGTCTCTAGCCATCTATACAAAAGTAGAACCAATAAAATGTTGTAAAAAGTTTGTTGACAAAAAAAAATATAAAAAACATTCAATTTTTGAGAAAACAGTAAATGCATGTAAGCATTAAGTATTTCTTATTAATTTACTGAAATTAGTTGGACTAAAACTATTTCAGTGTGTTCGGAATTAAAACTTAAATAAAAGAGCCCTAAATGCCCTCCAAAAAAGTACATTTGGGATATTTGCAATGATTGAGTGTTATTATACATAAGTTCTACTTTTCCTTATTTTGTTTTAAGTGAAGTTTGTTTTAAATGAATTGTTGTTTTTATTTCTTTGTTGAGTATTGTTTATGTTTATTTTACTTTGGAATATGATTTGTTAAAAATAAAGTTTAAATTAAATTGAAAATGGTTTTTGGTTTACTTGCAAGTGTAAAATGACATATACGAGCGAGATATGACACATTTTCCTTAGGGTAAATTTAAATCTTGTGTTATTTTCCAAATAAAAACTAAATTTTGAAAAAAAGTACAAAATAAAACCGTTTTCAAAATATGTATCTAATTTTTAACAAAAATATTTTAATTTAAAATTCAAAACCAATTAATTTATTTAATAATATTTAATGCAATATAAAATTGTAAAAAATAGGAAAGAGGAAATAGCATTAACATTAAAGCCATCAGACTTCGAAAATATATAAAATACAAGGTTAAATTAATTTATATGTATATTTTACATTTTTGTTTTGATTGAGCAAAAATTACTTTTATATTTTACTTAACAGATTCGATTTAAGTAAGATACTTATTTAAGTAAAAAAATGTATTTTGTCTATAAGGTCTTAATATACATAGGTAGATTCATATGTTATGGTACTTATTAAAGCACACATTTTTCTAGCAGTTTTCAAGAAACATTAGATTTTTTGTAACGATTTTTTAAAAATAATATGATTATTTTTTTTTTAGATAGTATTTAAAAATTACTACTTGCTTTATTAAAATTAGATTTTTGAAATACTTTTCAACACAAAATTTTTCTTTTTAAATTTTAAATATTAATATTTTCATTTGAAAATTTTTGAGCTTCAACCTTTTTAAATTTCTTATAAACCTTGTCTAAAAAAAATCAATTTTACTCTTTTTTTTTAGAAAATCGAAAATCAAGAAAATGGTTCTATTAGAGTTAGAGTCAATAACAACCTTAATTCCTTTGTTGTGCTAATATAGCATTGATTGAATTGTTTTTATACAAAAATGTGTGGAATCGTTTTTGAAAAAAAATAAAAAAATTTAAATTCCGAAAAAAAATGTACTCGTACCTGCTGGACTTTTTTTCGGAATTAAATTTTTTTTCTGAAAAAGTGAAGACAATACTGCTTTTTTCTGAAAATACGAGTATTTCAGTGTCTAAAAAATTCATAATCATGCAAACTTTTCAATTCTCGAGAATATTGAATCAAAAACAAAATCTGGGTATGAATATATGTGTTCGATATTTTTATTTGTTATCTACTTTGGGAACGAAAGTTGCTTGGGACTCTAGAATTTAGTTCTATAAATATGAGCTTAATTTAACGTTTAAATACCCCCTATTGTTGAGAAATTTAAATAGAAACCAAAAGCTTCTAATAAATGTTCTGAATCATGAAACAGCATATAAAAGTAAGCGTTAAAAAATAGCTCAGTGTTTTAATAGATAACTTATACAGATTTTACTAAGTCCTGGAAAATATCAAAATTGCTTAAATATGCATATAAAGATGACAGAAGATGGAGTTTGGTTAAAGACGGAAAAAAATCGTAGAGGAAGATGGATTTTACCCTCTTTTAGGGATTTTTTTGTCTGAACTTTACCTTAAATTAAAAAAAAATATTAAAAAAACTTAAGGAACAAAATTATAATATCTTAAATTTTAATTTTTTTTATACCTATATATATTAAAATTAAAAACATCTGATCTGATCTGACCTATGCATATTTAATTTAATAAATTAAATTCACATACATTTTCAAAACAAAATTTGTATCAAACTTTCGTTTTTTTTTATATAGAATTTGGAAATGTTAAAAAAACCTGCACTTAAAAATAACTTCATTTTAAATAAAAGCAAAATATTGAATCTTCTTAGGGCTGTAAAAAATTACCCCTTATCAAATTTGTAAAATAATTTTTTATTCAAATTATTCTCTAAATCAAAGATGGAATACGTGCCCAAAAAGAAGGTATGAAACAACCCCCAATATGAATTGCTACGCCTATCTTGTGTCCTCTGTACTGCTCACGGTACTCAACTAAATTCAGCTTTTCCGATTTTTGATTTAAACTTGGTAGGTATATAGCATATTTAAATGTGCCCCCCTAGAATTTGGTTTTCCTACTTTTTAGAAACAAAAAAGGTATTTATCTGCCACTCATTTTTTTTTTTCAAAAAAAAAAAAAAAAAAATTTAAAAAATTCATAAAGTAAAACCAACTAAAGGTTGAAAAAAATTGTACCTTCCACAGAACCATTTTTTCGTTTACAGTTTTCTACAAAATGGTTTGACTAATTTTGATCAATTTTTGTAGGTTAAAGCTTCTTTAAAGTTTGAAAAGAATTGTCTATTAAATTTTTCTTTTTATTTAAATAATTTTTCAAAAACCACATACTGGATTTTTTAGAATCTTAATAATTAATCCTTTTTTTTTAATACCATCTACTCAATGTAGGAAAAAAAAAAAAATTTAACTATATCGGTACCGATCCTACAACTGTTAAAAAATAGGTTTTCTCGAAAATGACACCCAGAATATTTTTACTTGCGACTTATAGGTACTATAAGGCAAGTCATGCATTCATGTCATGCATTTTTTTTTATGCTAAAGCTATTCCAAAATTTGAACATTATTACATATTCAAATTTTCAAGTTTTAATTTTTTGGATTTAAAAAAAAAATTCAAATTTTTTTTTGGAAACTCAATATTTCGAAAACCCCAATATCGATTTTTTGCAAACATGAGAAATAAAAGTTTCTTAACATAACCTACAAGATTTGAGAAAAAAAAATTGTTTTTTCTAAAACTAACGGTACCTTCCATACAAATTTTAAAAAATGGTTTTTGAAAATCGTATTTTTCTCGAAAACGGTTCCGAGGTTTTGCTAAAATTTTGTTTCTTTGATAAATATTTACGATCTATAATTTAAAAAAAAAATTAAATCTAGATATTACTGACTGTACCTACCATAGAACGATTTTTTCGAATTTCTTATTATCGGCATAACGGATTTTAATGAAATTTTTTATAAAGAAGCTCCTAAAAAGTTTTAAAAACATTGCATTTCAAAACTTAAAAACAAAATATTTTTTCAATTTTTAGAAAAAAAAGTAATTTTTTTTTGGAAAATTCGATATCTCAAGAACGGCTCAGTATTTTTTTTTTGGAAATTAGACTTATTCGTACAATAATAAAAACTAAAGGTTGGCGTACCAACATTTTTTCTTAAAAATATTTTGAAAATTTTGTACTTTTTTATTTTTAAGGAACCACTACAACGACTGATAATTTTTGTTCTTGCATAAATTCATATTTGCATAGCATTCTGTTTTAATCTCTTACTACTAAAAGAATTTAAAAAATTCATTTTATCCTTATGAACAGTTTTCTTTAATAACATCCGTTTTTGAAATTGCTAGTCTATTACATAGGAGCAAGTTCGTGCGACCTATTTTTATTTACATACATTTAAGCCCTTTTTATCTTATGAGAAGTTAATTTTTCCATTATCATTTGCTTAGAGCTTTAAAAATTGCTTTCGAGGTTTAGCAACTAGAAATTAAACAAAATTCTAAAACTTGGTATCTATGAGAAACCTCATTTATTTAATTTTGAACTGATATTTTAAGAGTCTTTTCGAGAGCCTCAAAAAAGCTTTCTTCATGGTATCAAAAATTTAGGGGTATGTTCGTAATATTATCCACTTATAGATACTATGTAATTTTCAAAGATTGGCGTACAAATTTTTAAGTTTCATAATCAGGGGCTCAAAGTTGTTCCTCAAAATTACTGCCAAGGAGTTAGTGATGTTAAAAATGATGAATAAGATTTTCATAAATTTGAATCTTGTTAATCTTGGCAAACCCTCAAAAAATTAGGTGATTTGATGTTTACGAAAAAAGCAATGAAGTTGAATTTCGGAAGTTTGCATAGTCTAGTCTCGTATCATCGAAATGTGCTTCTGGAATTGATATACAGACTATTGGTGTTTTAAGTTGAAAGAAGGAAAGATTTAAAGAAATCCTCAACAGTTTTTTTAGAAATTACCTACATAAAAATTATCCGAATGTGACTTTTTTCTTAACTGAGATAACCCCCAAATTCTCATATCTTACACAGCCACAAGCAGAACCTCTCCCTATCAATAACACTTTAAACTCTTATAAACGTCTATTTCATGCTTCATAAGGACTATAAATAAAATCCAAATTTATTCTCTCAACAATCCTAACAACATAATTCGTAAACGTGTACATTGCCTTTATGAAGTTTATTTTAATTTACGAGTCCACAAGAGCAAAATTTTACCATCATAAAATTAATTTAATTTTAACTTTTTGCCAGTGCCGTGCCGCTCATCCTGTTTCACCTCTCACACATATCCTGATAGGGATATAATAAGAGGATTCTTACCGTTACCTAGTTTATATAATTTTCACTTCCTTTGGCAACAACACATTCATGTGATCGTCCTGACGATGACGTTTCCCATTAATTGCTTTCAATTTAATGAAATTTTAATAAAACTCAAGGATATGTGTGCGCCTCAATCTACCTTTGCCATTTGATGGTTCTGCCTCTGTGCAATGCCGAGTAGCAGAGTCTTAGAGTATAGCGAGTAGATTTTGCTTTGTCAAAAATTTATAATAGTTATATGTATGATGGCAAGGATGCAATGTGCAGGGTGTGAGGATCGTTCAAAGCACGAAAGAAAATTTCAATGTACTTAGTCTCTGCCAAATATCCTTTTTTTTTTTTTTTTGAAAGTCGTGTGACTTTTTATTTTTTGAGTCTGAAAATGCCGCCCACATAAATTTTCACACTGAAGTGGTGACAATGTGAGAATTGGGCGTGGAATGGTTGACTAAGAGAATGGTAGCAGTTGTCGTCCTTTAATGTCGTCGCGCGGGTGCTCTTTTGTTCCGCCTGTTAAACATTGTCAAAAGCCAACAACAAATTTCCCAAATGATATGCACACTTAATCGTTGAGTAAATGTGAGGCTCTAGGTGGAAGTGATTTTATCAGAGCCTCGCTGTTGGCACCTTAAAAATGTCATTATATGCATATAACTAATATGAAGAGGAATAATTATTATAATTTATTTTAATGACCTCAACTTGCGTAGTGCAAGTTGATGCCTCTAGGGATAGAGAAAGTTCTGTCTGTTTAAGTAAAAGTGTTTATTTAATGAAACTACCTAGTATTTGAGGTTAAAATTTTTAAAATTTTAGGAATTTTAAGTGGTTTATTTGAGAAACGTTGAGAGGTTTGTAGGGAGGAGCTCCTCTTAGTATTGAGTTACGAATTTATATTTGTTTTTATTCCTCAAGGCTTCCGAAATTTATGGTTCAAATTTATTGTTTAAAATAATTGTTTTGAATATCCGAAAATTCTTTAAAATTTTACCAAACAAGAAAAATTGGTATGTCGATTTATTTCATAATATAAATTCAAAAAATAATCGTCCATCCCTTTTCAACCTACTGAATTTTCAAATAAAATTAATGAGAAAAATCAAAAACTATGCGTATAATAGAACACATGATTAAAAAATCGGGCATATTCAAACAGGATTTTATCGTAAGTTCTGTCACTCAGAAAATTTTTTTTATTTTATTTTACCTAAACAATAACTTCTAAACTGGTTGACGTGTTCGAATTTTTTTAAAATAAAATGCACATCTGAGTCAAACGAATTTTCTGTTATGCTCAAGAGGCTCAGGAATCAACAAAACCATAAGATTTTTTCACAGTTTTAAGAAACAAAAACTAAATTTTAAATAATTATCATTGGATTCAATTTAAAAATTTATTTTTTTTTTAAATAAATTATATCTTAATTTATAATTGACTTTTTCTTAAATGCTAAAATTACTTAAAAAAAAAATTTGATTTTTGGAAAAACTTTGTTATCTTCTTTATTTTGCTGTTTTACAGTTTTAAATTTTTTTATGTGTTAAGTTTCACCAAACATTCGTTTAAGTGGTTTCGAAACTCAAATGTCCCAGAGGTTTTAAACTTTTAAAGTGGTTAACTTTTCTGATTTTTTTTTTTATTTTTCGAAATAAACTAAATAACGTTTCTTGTAAACATTTTTTTGTTATAAATATTATTTTATATACATATCAATGGGTGATTTTTTTGCTATTTTCTTTTTGGCAACACTGGTTTTGACAGCTGAAGCACGTTTCCTGTTTTGTGTCACTGTCAAACATCTTCAGTTTGGTCTATAATTTAACCATGAATCGTCTTACAAACGCTTGCAAATTATTCAATTTTTTTATCAAAATGCGGGCTCTGTTAAGAAAGAGGGAAAGAGCAATGTCAATGGGGGTCTTAGTGTTGAGAAAGAGGCTAAAATTAATTTCGCTAAGGAGTAGGTTGAGTTGATTAAAATCGGCTTTACGAAAGTTGAAATGAGAGGAATTTTCAGATTCAATAATTGGGATATATAGATCGATAGAGAAAATAAGGGATAGAGGCGGGTGATAGAGGTCAAGGGTGGATAGAAGATGTGAGCTTTCGGAGACAATAGAGTTACACATGGGTCGGAGGAGAAGATGAGGTCAAGTTGTCTTAGTAAATTATTACGAATCCCACTTAGTTGGAAGAGGCCTGATTCAAGTAACCGATCAGTAAACATACATTCTTTTTCAGAAGTAGGATTAGAAGGAACAAAACAAGATTCATCCTCAGAGGGGATCCAGTCTAAGTCTGGCAAATTGAAATTGCCGATAATTATAAAATTGTCACATGATGCTGCTTTTTCAATTAAAGAATCGATTGAGTTGAGAAATTCTTGATAGACTTGAGTGGGTTGTGAAGGGCGAATATAGCAACAAATAAGATAAAAACATCGATTACAGATAATTACCTTTATGCAGACGAATTCAAAGAATGGCGATTTTGAGACTTCCACTAATGATGCATTAAAACGGATGTGCACGGCCAAAAGGACACCACGACCTGAGGGAGCGAGATCAGAAGATTGACCATCCGCACGAAAGACGACGAAATCAGAAGTGAATAATTCATTATCAAGAAAACCGGAGGAAATATTGGTTAATTAAATTATATCGAGCGTACTATCGATTAAAATAAAGATTTCATGCATTTTTCTGAATTTTATAAGTTTTTTTCTTAATTTCCCATAGCTCTAAAAAAATCACTGTTTATTATATTTATCAACAAAAGCTCTGCAACTGCTCTTAGTACAAGTTAGTTAAACGATGGCGTCAAAAATTCTCCTTTCTATCACGTTGATGATATTTTGATAAAATTTTATAGTTAAAAATTATTATTATAGGTACTCCACAAGTTAATATAAATAAGTGTAATCCAGGGTCGAAACCAGGGTCTGGCAAACATATTGATGACTAATACATAAAATGCATAAATGTATCACACGTTGTTGAAGAAGGTGCGCGCGCACCATAAAAGTAGCTTCTCAGACTGGTTGTTTGGTGGAGCCACCCATAAGCTAAATGTTCTTTTATTCTACTTTCTTCTTTCCTACTTACTTTATGGTTAATTCCTTTTTAATTTCCGTTTTCGCCATACACGAGGTTGCTCTTACCTACTTGCTCTTTAACTTAATTTAACTTAAATTAAATACAAATAGAAAACTAAGTAAGTTGATTTAAAATGTACATATATATTAATACTTATAAAAACTTTATTCCCAATAAAGGATTTGTAACCACCTTAGCAAAATAACCAAATTGTTCTTATTTGCTGGTTAACAAAAAAGTTTTCGGTTGTGGCCAAAATCGCCGCAACATTTTACAAATCTTAAGGAACAAATTTACTGATTTGTACGCTAAAGATGCCACCTAAAGTGCCGACAACCAAAAATATGAACCTTGAACATGAGGAGTTCAACTGTTGCTGCTGTGACGAGCCCGACTCTGCCGAAGACATGGTGCAGTGCGACCAATGTAATGCCTGGAACCATTTTAGCTGTGCCGGTGTGAACAGCAGTATTCAAGAAAAATTATATGTATGTCAAATATGCACAGGTAAGAGTAAGTGTGTAGCTAGTTTTTCAGGAGCGGACTCTGCATCTGCTGTGGGTAGGGTCAGTACAGAAGCCAATATGAATAGCCAAGCGTCGCAAACACAATCAGCAACAACTACTGCTGCCTTTGCACAAAGCGCTGTCATGGTTCCTGCGACAAATGCGGCCAAATTTGCTGCTATGCATGGGAATCTAGCCGATGTACCATCTCCGTCAAACTTCACTCGCGTGCAGTCATCAGCACCATCAATCTGTGTGACACTTCCTGCGTATAGTGCGGCCGAATTTGCTGCAATGCGAAGGAACGTAGCTCCGTTCAATTCCGCCTATTGTAATTCACCATCATCAGTACCAGCCATTGCTGCGTTTACCCAAGGTGCTGCGAAAGTTTCTGCGCATAGTGCGGCCGAAGTTGCCGCCATGTGTGGAAATCTTTTTCTTCCCAACGCCGATGCCAACGTTTCACACGCAAACACTAGACAGTCATATTCCGTTGCGACAACTTCAACACAGAACGTATTCGGTTTGACAACTCTGCCGCTGAGTGCTGAAACATTAAATGCTCAAAGTTGTTTAACATCTGCTCACGGTGCGCCCTTATCATCTCTAAAAAGGAGTGAACATTTATCAACAATTAATAAAAGAAGAACTCAAGGTTTCGTTTTACCCAATGATGATAATGTTCCTGAATTTGCGTCCCAACAACCAAGACTCAACTCAAGCAGCTCAAAGTCATCGAGGTGCTCCTCAACTAAGCGACTCCAAATAGAGTTGCAGAAAATTGAGGAGGAAAGGCAGTTGAGAGAAAACCGCGATAAACAAGAACTCAAGCTACAAAAAGAAAGAGATGCCGAATATATATCCAAAAAGTACAACATTATGAATCAAGTTTTTGATTCTTCGGACGATGACGATGAGGCCGCTCTCGGTGTAGAGGAAATGAAAAATAAAACTACGAGCACAGACTTGAACCCGAACTCCAATGTTGGAAAGTGGATTGATGGAATACCAGAGAAAAATTACATGCACTCCACAATGAAGGTTAACACAAAACCCCCTGAGTTCATAACGAGTACTTCTCAACATCAACAATTTCCTAAAACATGGAGCGGCGCTGATAAGGGATCATTGCTTATCACTAATCATCAGCCAACATATTCAGCCATCATACCAAGTGCCACTCAGTTTCATCTTCACTCTGCCAAACCATGCGATGCAACTCTATTACCAAAGCCAGACCATCATCAAAGGCCCGGCATACCATCGAAAACTGAGAATACACCTAAAGTAAATGTTCTGGTTCCACCGTCGCAGTGTGTTCAAAATCATCATCTTCAACAGCACCCCAACATAGAGACTTTTGAGAACCAGCCTGCTTCCCAACATTTACCCTCGTTCAACAATATGCAACAATACACGCCCTCAAATAATTTTTTAACGAAAAATAATTTAGCAGCGCGACATTTAATCCGAGACTTGCCAGCTTTCGATGGAAATCCCTCGGAATGGCCACTTTTCATCGCAAGTTTTAATCGGAGCACAGAACTTGGCGGGTTTAGCGACGAGGAAAATCTAATAAGATTACACAAGGCTCTGAAAGGTGGGGCACTAGAGTCGGTAAGAAGTTTGATAATACAACCAAATTGTGTAGGACGTGTGATCCAGACTTTAAGAATGCTGTATGGTAGACCAGAACTAATTATCAACACTCTGATACGCAAGATTAGCTCCACACCTTCGCCAAAAGCAGAAAAGCTGGAAACAATTGTCACCTTTGCAATATCAGTGCAGAATCTTTGCGCTACAATCGAAGCTTGTGGAATAGACGACCATCTTAATTATCCCATGCTGATGCAGGAACTCGTGCTCAAGCTTCCCCCGACGCTTCGTCTAAATTGGGCCATTCACAAGCAATCATTGATGACATGTACACTTGCACACTTTAGTGAATGGATGTACACGATGGCTGAAGCTGCAAATGGAGTCCTAGTTTCAGCTCCCTCTACATACTCTGAAGAAAAGAAACGTAGAGGATGGAATGATAAAGGGGTCGTGCACGCCCACTACAAAGAAACCGTGCTTCATAATTCTAGTTTGCAAGACAAGTGCTGTGTTTGTGGTGACAACTGTTCTTCGGTAGCAGATTGTAAGCAGTTTCAAGAATCGAACCGCACCGCCCGATGGGAGGAAGTTAGAAAGCATCAACTGTGCCGTAGATGTCTGAAAAAACATCTGAACTACAAGTGCAAGTCAGAGTCTGTATGTGGAAAGAACAACTGTGTTCTAAAACACCACCAGCTTCTCCATAATGATCAAAAGCAATCCACAAAGTACTCTCCTACAGACGGAACCGTTGCAGTGCACTCAGATGATACATGGGACTCTAAGAGCTACAACACCGATTCCATTTTGTTTCGAGTTATACCCGTTTTTCTTTACGGAAGAGGAATACAAATAAAAGTGTTTGCATTTTTGGACGATGGATCGTCTGTAACTTTAATAGATGAAGAACTCGCAAGACAGTTGAATGTAACAGGAACACCACGACCTCTCTGTTTGAAATGGACCGGAAACACTTCGCGATATGAGAGTAAATCCGAGCTAATTAACCTGCAAATATCCGGAATCAACGCAAATTCAGATAAGTTCCAGCTAACTGATGTACGCACTGTGGGGAAATTATGCTTACCAGCCCAAACACTTAATTCGGACGAGTTGCAGAAGAAGTTCCAACATCTACAGGGTCTCGACATCACTCCTTATAATAAAGCTGTTCCACGGTTGCTTATAGGCGTTAATAACTCACAACTTGGGTTTCCGATAAAATCCAAAGAGGGAGGTCAATATGAACCTGTTGCGACTAAGACACGCCTAGGATGGGTCATTCATGGAAATTGTATTGAAGAAGCAAGGAGTCTCGATAAAACTCACAACTTTCACGTGTGCGCATGCAATGACCTCGATCTGCGCCGTCTCGTTAAGAACTTTATCTGTGATGATAATTTCGGAACTCTTGAGTCAACAAAGATCACGATGTCGGACGATGATGCTCGAGCTTTAGAGTTGCTTACCACTCGTACCGTTCGCAAGAATGGGAGATTCGAAACGACACTGCTTTGGAGATTCGATGAAGTGGAATTGCCGGATAGCTACCCCATGGCCAGGAAACGATTAGTCTGCCTCCAAAAACGAATGGAGCGTGATCCAGTCCTAGCAGAGAAGCTAAACAATAAAATTGACGAATACATTAAGAAAGGGTATGCACGGAAGATTACACACAAAGAGATGCTGGAAAATCAGAGCCGGTCATGGTACTTACCAGTCTTTCCCGTGGAAAACGCAAACAAACCTGGAAAAATTAGAATCGTGTGGGACGCCGCGGCTGCAGTTCACGGAACTTCACTCAATTCCCTACTCCTCAAAGGCCCAGATCAACTAACTCCTCTGACGTCCGTCATCTACAAATTCAGACAAAACAGGATCGCGATTTGTGGGGACATTATGGAAATGTTTCACCAAGTCGGTATTCGAAAAGAGGATCAACATTATCAGAGATTCTTGTGGGGCCTCGACGAGAATGGAAACCCAGAAACCTACATAATGACCGTGATGACTTTCGGCGCGACATGTTCCCCGTGTACTGCACATTTCGTCAAGAATACCAATGCGGACGACTTCGCCTTTGAATTTCCAAGAGCTGCCCGTTCAATCAAAGAGAATCACTACGTAGATGATCTGATGGACAGCGTGCCAACTGAGGAAGAAGCAATCGAATTAGCGCAGGAGATTCGACACGTTCATAAGAAGGGTGGTTTCCATATCAGAAACTGGGTTTCAAATTCCTCTGCTGTTCTAAGAGCACTCCAATCAGAACCAACAGAACAAATAAACATGAACGTCAATGTCGAACTAGGTACAGAGAAAGTGCTTGGAATGTGGTGGTGCACATCTCTAGACTGCCTTACATTCAAGCTCACTACAAACCCAAATCAAAGAGAAATTCTTTTTGGATCTAAACGTCCTACTAAGCGCGAAGTTCTAAGAGTGATGATGACACTTTTTGATCCTTTGGGGCTGATAGCGTGCTTTCTGATGTACATCAAGATTCTACTACAAGAGATTTGGCGCTCCAAAATTGAGTGGGATGATGAGATTAAAGATGACGAGTACAACAAATGGCTGAAATGGGTTCATCATCTATCCAAAGTCGAATCAGTACAAATCCCGAGATGCTACGTGGCTACAACCTGGGGCTCTGAAGTACAGCTGCATGTTTTTGTCGATGCTAGCGAAAATGGTTTCGCGGCTGCAGCGTACGTAAGAAATACAAACAACAATTTAGTAGAGACTAGTCTGATAGGCGCAAAAACTCGAGTCGCACCTCTTAAAGCTTTATCAGTTCCACGCCTAGAGCTGCAGGCAGCACTCCTAGGAGCACGATTTGGCAAATGTATTGCAGAGTCACATGGGATCTCCTTTACAAAACGATACTTCTGGTCAGACTCAAAAACTGTCCTGTGCTGGCTGCGTTCGGACCATCGCCGATATCGACAGTACGTGGCATTTCGTGTAAGCGAAATTTTGGAGCTTACCGATATAAATGAGTGGAGATGGATTCCAACGAACATGAATGTCGCAGACGAGGCCACAAAATGGCAAAAACCTCCAGAGTTCAAATCCACCAGTCGATGGTTCAATGGACCAGATTTTCTGAAATCCTCTGCAGATCAATGGCCGCAGGAGACAATGGTTAACTCTACAATTGAAGAGCTGAAAACGAACCTCGTTGCTATTCACACACTCGGCCGAGAAAACATTTTTCGATATAATGAAATTTCCACCTGGTGGAAGCTGCTTAGGAGTTCGGCTTACGCTCTTCGATTTGTGCACAACACAAGTTCTAAAAGAAAAATGACATTGAAGACGGTTGGCCTTTTATCACGTGAAGAACTACAGAAAGCGCAAAACGAACTGCTAAGAGAAGCACAAAATTGTGTATACGCCGAAGAGATTGCAGACCTTACCATGAACCGTTGTGTCGAGAAAAGCAGTTCTATTTTTAACCTGTGCCCATTTCTTGATGAAAATCGACTCATTCGAGCCAATGGAAGAATCCGTTTGCAAGAAGATCTCAAGATGGACCTCAGCCTACCCATTATCCTTCCAAGATATCATCGCATCACTACTCTTATTATCGAGGATGTTCATTATCGTCACAACCACCAAAACGATGAAACTGTGGTAAACACTCTTCGTCAAAAATTTTATATTTCTCAGATGCGCTCGGCCTTGAAAACTATCAAGAAAACTTGTCCACAATGCAAAATCAACAGAGCTCAACCACGCCCACCAATCATGGCACCACTTCCCCACGCACGACTTGCATCTTTCAGTCGACCGTTTTCGTACGTTGGCGTCGACTACTTTGGCCCTCTTTTAGTCACTGTAGGTCGAAGAACTGAAAAGCGCTGGGGAGTCCTGTTAACCTGCCTCACCATAAGGGCCGTCCATATAGAAGTCGCTCATACCTTGACGACTGATTCCTGTATCCTCTGCCTGCGCAATTTTATGGCCAGAAGAGGAACACCCATCGAATTTCATAGTGACAACGGCACTAATTTTCATGGCGCAGAGCGAGAGCTACGCGATGCAGCCGCTAGCATCCAACGAGACCGGTTAGCTGAGACCTTTACCACGACAAATACTCAATGGAAGTTTATACCACCGGGTTCACCACATATGGGTGGTAGCTGGGAGCGTTTAGTACGTTCCATCAAAAATACACTTTATGCTATAATGCCAACAAGAAATCCAAACGACGAATTGCTACGTTCTATGCTTATAGAAACAGAAAATATTATCAACTCGCGACCGTTGACATATATTCCAATAGACGCCGAAAATCCTGAAGCTTTAACACCCAACCATTTTTTGTTGGGTTCGGCCTGTGGCTCAAAACCTTCAGTTGAGTTAAGCGACGACGTGACAGTGCTACGTAGAAATTGGCTCATCTCACAGCAGTTTGCGGACCGCTTCTGGAAGCGCTGGGTAGCAGAATACATGCCCACACTTACCAGACGCTCAAAATGGTTCACACCCGCAAAACCTCTAGAAGTGGGCGATATAGTCCTGGTTGTGGATCCAAACAGCCCCCGAAACAGCTGGCCTAAAGGACGAATAGTTAAAGTTAAACGCTCCAAGGATGATCAAGTACGAAGTGCGTTCGTACAAACGCAGAGTGGAGTCTACGAAAGGCCTTCGGTAAAATTGGCCGCTCTCGACATCAGAGTTCCAGGAGACACCAGTCCGCAGGAGAAACTACCAAGGGGGAGTGTTGAAGAAGGTGCGCGCGCACCATAAAAGTAGCTTCTCAGACTGGTTGTTTGGTGGAGCCACCCATAAGCTAAATGTTCTTTTATTCTACTTTCTTCTTTCCTACTTACTTTATGGTTAATTCCTTTTTAATTTCCGTTTTCGCCATACACGAGGTTGCTCTTACCTACTTGCTCTTTAACTTAATTTAACTTAAATTAAATACAAATAGAAAACTAAGTAAGTTGATTTAAAATGTACATATATATTAATACTTATAAAAACTTTATTCCCAATAAAGGATTTGTAACCACCTTAGCAAAATAACCAAATTGTTCTTATTTGCTGGTTAACAAAAAAGTTTTCGGTTGTGGCCAAAATCGCCGCAACACACGTACTTGGTAAAAGTTCATTACAATTAAAAACTGTGTGTAGATGTACAGAAGTGAATCTGATCAGAGAATAATGTTGATATACTTATACTTATTTAACTTATTGTTTTAATTTCCGTCAGATTTCTGGAAAATATTATGAATTTATGCAATTTATTTAAAAAATCGTTTCAGGAATTCTATAAACTTATATACGAAATTTCTTTAAAATTGTCCTTAAAATAATTTGCTATGCCTATTTGAATTATTTAATAACATACAATCGAGGAAATTGAGAAAAAAAAAACTGTTCGCCCGTTTTCAAAATATTAAATTTTCAAAAAATTAAAACGTGTTTTTTTTTGTTTTTCACAAAGTTTGCTTTCAACATTACTTACACCCAAAGTGGTCTTAAGTTGACGGTTTTTTTAAATTTACAGAAATACGAAGTGTTCGGTTAAATGTGTATGAGTGTATAAGTATGTACTTACATAGAAATAGAAAATTAGTTTTAAGAATAATAACCGTACAAAGTTTAAAATAAATATAAAAAAGTACGCATACGCCACAGTGAGCCATTGTTTCACCTCTTACTAATTAACAAATTATTTTAATCAAAATATTTATAAATCTACGAAATAATTTTTTTTAAATATTTTTCGGTCTCAACGTGAACTGTTTCGCCGAGGAAAAATCAGTCTTCAATGTATTTATATACTTATGAGTATCCCCTATCATCGTTTGTTTGAATTTCTAATATTTAGTATTTCCTACTAAAATGTTAATTGCAATGTATGAGCACATAAAAGGATTTTCAATTGGCACTGGTAGATTTTAGCGGCGTGTGGCGGCCATGTTGTTTTGGTGATATCTGTCAAATCTGTTGCTGCCAAATTACCATTGCAAGTCAGAAGATTGAATAGCACGTCTAAATGATAAAACTTCATTATCAAAATCAGTGTCCGTTAATGCAATAATTGTGCCCATTTTACGATAGCCAGTCAGACTTTTCAACGTTTGGTAGCTAAGTTTGTGACGGCCGGCTAACATTATTTCGTCAATGGAACCCAAGATCGGCCGACAAAATCGCTGCGGTCTGTAAAAGCGTACAGAAAACCCCGAGGCAGTCGATTCCTCGCTGCGCAAGAACTCGGCTTTCGCAGACTTCAACTTTGCGAATTTTGCGTCGTGATTTAGGCATACACCCACACAACATCCAAATGACTCAGGACTCAACGTTCATGACCACAAACAACGCCGCCGTTTGTTAGCTTACCGGGTTTCGGGATGTTTGAAAGATGATCCCGATTTTGGCCGAAAAATCATTTTTAGCTATGCAGTTTTGTATAGATGTAGTAAGCAAAATTGCCGTATATGAGGATGACAGTAACCCACACTTGGTGCAGTTACTGTTTGGTGTGAATTTTAGGTCGTCGTCGTCATTGGTCAGTACTTTTTCGAAAATTACGTTGGTTAGGCGGTCACCATGAATGGCGAGTGCTACAGAACGATGATAACCAATTTATTATTGCCCAAATTGAACCATATAAATCTAAACTACATGTTTTTTTTTTTTTTATAATCTACCCGCGCTCAAGGGATTAGATTACCCTTTAAATGTTTCAACACAGCGCGGGCGTGAAGTTAAGAAGAGAAGGAAGGATAGGAAAGATGTGTGGCACGATGTTCTGAGACTGAAGGTTGTTGTCTCAGATATTTTATCTCCAGGGATGGCGGCTGAACTAAAGCGGAGAATGCCGTGTCTTATTTGTATGTCGCTTATAATTCACATTATTTTATTCGTGTTCATCCTTGTTGGGCATACTAGTTTAACTCAATTACATGTTGTTAGTGTTATGCCTGAAACACATGTAATGAGTAAACCAGCAACCCAGTGATGACAAGTTTAGAAGGTTTTTAATGGAATTAAAATGACATAGACGACGGCAGGGATCGAACCTGTGATCATGAGGTTCACAGGCGAGCACACATCCATCGCGCCACGGCCACCCCCATGTGAATACAAAAGACGGCAACGCTGCTACGTGACACACAGCGGACGCCACGACGTTCTCCTTGATCTATTTGAGGATAAGCTTATCTCTCGCAGAGATGGCCACCAAGGTAGTGGGATTTGACCACTGACCACTTAGATCCGCGCCACCATAAGAAGCCGAAACGTGCATTTGAAATGTCATATTTCATAAATAATAGCATACACTGGGTCCCTGGGATCCTGGTACTCTATACGTGGGATATTCGGGCAAAAAGTATGCCATATATTTGATCAGTAATTGGTGAAAAAACGGTCAACTAATTTGGGAAATTAGTCAGCCATAGAAAATTTTTAATCAGGGCTTAAACTTTTATAAGGTCATACAAGGTTAAGCCGAATTGTTTGCACCTCATTTGTATTATATTCGCAAAAATTTTATACCACCAGAAAGATCAATAGATCCTGATAAAATTCACCTTTTTTTAGTAAATTTTTTCTGTCCGGGACAATTCCAAAAAAATTATCGGGATCGATTCCACCTAGATAAGCCATTTTGTATTGCCTCTCAAAAGACTATATAAGGCGATAATTTCGATTATTACCCTTATCGAGCTGTTATTAGCAACAATGAATGATTTTCTAAAGGGTCGTTAACAACTAGATCGTTTAAACTTGTTCAAAGCTAATTCCCGATGTGACTTTCATTTTCAAAATGAGCTGCTTACATTCTCTTACAGTTTTATAAACAAAGATCTATGGCTGATCAATTACTTAAATTAATTGACCATTTATGAGGATTTAGTAACCTATTAAAGTATAGTGTTTTTCCTTGACAAGTACACAAATGAGGTGCCAAAATTCGTTATGACCTTGTAAAAATTTGAAAAAAAAATTTATCAAAAAAAATCTATTACTGTCCTATTAGTGAAAATATTTCACCTTTTATCAGGATCTGGTGATCTTTTAGATGGTACAAAGTTTTAGCGAATATCCCACAAAAGAGGTGCCAAAACTTGCGCGTGGCCTTGAAAAAGCTTAAGCCTTGACATTAAATTTTCTATGGCTGAGCAATTTTAAAAACTTGTTGACCTTTTTTGACTAGCTAGATGGCATACTGTTTTTTACGAATATCCCATATATGGGGTGCCAAAATCCTACAGTCCTACATGGGCCTTCCAAATAAAAAAAAGAATGTTGTGAATACATCTCCTATAGCTTGTTTCATTCAATTTCAACATCTCCCCGTTCTTACAGTAAAAACCCTTTATAACGATGTAGAAAAAAATATTAAAAAATTTAAGCCTTTGAAATTTAAAGAAAACGTTCGTATAATTATGTGGATAGAGATATGCCGAGTTTCATCAAATCAAATGCGAATAAACAAATAAACTGTTTGAATATCCGAACAATGTTAATCTCAATTTCTTATATAATGTTCCATGAGCTCAAACACAAATCCTCAAATTGACAACTTTAACTTACCTTCCTAATGTAAACACAACGCATCCAACGAATTCTCTTTGTTAGGTATTCCGTTTGCGGCCTTAGATACCAAACAAATTCCTACTAATCCTCTTCCGTTAAATGTATTCTTCTTCTCTTGACAGCAAAGGCTTTGTTCTTACACATATACCTGCATAAAATTGTACCTTTATCTGTATAGAAGGTAGAGTTTTTTGTTTACCTAAATAAACATAACACCTTTATTCTGTTCCACACTAAGGCCTGCGAAAATCAGAGAAAAGGTAGGAACATTTTATTTATTCAGCTTTTTGGATAAAGTTGGCCTAAACAAAAAATATATAATATTCAGCAAAATCCTGCTAAGCTCCTCTCCATATGGAAACACCTAATATAATCATGTGTTGTTCTTAAAAAAAAAGAAAAAGAAAAAAAAATCTGAACTCAAGACATGTTTGACGCATACACCTCCTCTGCTTCAGGACCAAGATAGAAGAAAAAGACCCTTTGCACACATCGCACAGTCCCAACAAAGGAAGACAAATTCACTCTTGCCACAAGTTGCCAGCCTTATTATATATTCATTGCTGCCACTACCTTGTGTCATTTTTCAAAGATAAAAATCGTATTTAGCATGTTTTGGCAGGATAATAATAAACACAGACATCGTCCTCGTCGAATGAACTATAGCAAGCAAATGGTAGGGCATTATTTGATGGACCATAGCGAGTTCTCGTCCTTTCTCGGTGAGTTGAGTGTATTTCGATCAATTTCCATTCAAACAACAGCAAAAAAAAAAATAGTGAAAAGGTAAAGTTTTTCATGAGTCCTTATGCCATAAAGAACGAAACCCAGATTGCCAAAAGGACTCGCTGGGCTACATGATTGCTGTTGCTGTGCATAAAATCTTGATGGCATTTATTTATTGGACGCTCGCTATTCAGAGAACGAGAATCTGTGTTCAAGGTGTACGGAATTCGATTAATTTTTCATTTATCAATGTCAGTATGGAAATCTGGAGAAACGATACGCCAATACCAAAAGAAAGGTCCTTCGAAACTTTTCAGCCCGCTTCATACATTGCTGGCAGCAGTGTTTATGTGGCACCTATGGGTAGATAGCGTTGACTTTGCGAATTTATTCAATTTTTAAAATAGGACTTAATATTTCAAGGCTCGAGTTCAGGTAGATGAGGCAGTGAAGGAGGGGTCTCAGGTGTGGGATGTTATAAGAGGGACTGCACCAACTTTTCGAGCAAATAGGGAAAAAACACCAAAAGCAGAAGATGGTGAAATATAAATCAGTTTGAGTGAGGCCGTCATGTGTAGAATGGATTGGGCGGAATAGATCAAACCCTCGCATCCTTGTAAAAATCGGAAATTTTTTATTGAATCTCTGATTAAGTTAATTTTTTTTTTTTTTCGATAAAAGAAAAACGACTCTTGTTGACTTTTTTGTCTTTTTTTTTTTTTTAATTTATCAACCCTCAATGCGAGGAGACGGAAGGATACACAAAATATGAGAGATCTCAATTTTTAATGCTATAAGGAACAAAAATTGGTTTATTTACAAGGACATGTGAGCTGCCGCCATATTGGATGTAATTGATTTGTGAACATTGTCGTTGTTGTTTTATTGAATTGTGTGGCAGTCGTCATAAGTTCGGCAAGAGAAAGGAAAATTCGATTTAATATTTCGATTATTTATTTAAATGGTAAGATGTTCCTTTTTGTGTTCAATATTGGTTTAGGGAATTAATACTTCACTTCGGTACTACAGGCAGGAAGGTAGGTATACTTAGGGGAGACTGCGTGTTCATATATTATTAAGCCCTAAAGCAACATAAACTTATGATATTAGATAGGGAAGACCAGGTAAGATGTCGACTTAGGGGTGTTTGATGTATCTTAAATTTTGTATGTATTTAGGTATTATTCTATAAAAGCTAAAGTAAGTTGTTTGTTCCCTTTTTGTCTTCATCCGTATCGTTCAATTTGGTCGAAAAGAAACCGATCGGAAAGACTCTCCATTGATTGTAATATGACAATGTTATTGCCCATTTCGAAGAAGTACGAAACGGTGATTTTGCCGGCTCACAAACCAAACCAAGTAGTGACATTTTAAGGATACATTGTTCCTTGGCGGACCTCGTGTGGGTTATTGTCGTCAAAAATCCAGCAATTTTGTTTATTGACGTATACCCTTATTGACTTGTGTACAAACTAAAGATAGAGCTACAATCCGGTTATAACAAGGCCTCAACTAACAGGCTTCTACAGCCCAATCGATCCCTTGTTAGGTGCGTCCAGTCTTGCACGCAAGCATGGTTGAGGTCCTCTCACACCTGATGCGATGTGCTTCTACTGCGCCGCACTGCCGCACTATGGGACCAAATGATGAAATCCATCTCAAAAATGGTTTTGGTGAATTTCGTAATTTGAAAAATCTAATGGTGGGATTATATACTAGAAATAGGGTTCTTCCAAACACCGTACATTTTTTGTATCTTACTTTTGTTCTAGGTACCTAAATTACCGTTAAAAATGACATTTCGATATTTTCATTTTTAGAATTATTAGAAGTGAGAGTTTGAAGTCAATTATTTCGTATTTTTCTGGACAGAATGTATAAGTATTATACCTTTTTGAAAAGCCCAAGCCCTCTTCTTTATAAAACAGTTATATTTTTTAATTAAAAAAATGAGTAAGGTGCAGTATCTTTTTCATTTCTTTGTTTTCAATTGAAGTTTTCTCTGTTAGCTCCGGCTGCCTCCGTTTATTTAATGGCTGTTTAGTATTCTAAAAATATTCTAAATTTGGAAGTAAAAATAAAAACTTTCGCATTTTCATGCATTTTTGTTTAAGAAGAAAAAACGTATGATAAGAAAGAAAAATAAGTTTTTGGAATAAAAATTCGTATTCTTGTAACTTCATTGTTAAGTGATGAAAAAAATTAAAATTTGGCAAAAATGTGGTACCTTTATTGATGCACATAAATGTGTATTCCTAAAAGTTTTAGACCATTATTTTATTACTTTTAGCTCAAAATTCAAAAAAAAAAATGTTATTTTTTGTCAAAAATTCAAAAAAATAACTGTTAAAACATGTACAACACATTTTCATAAACATCACATAATTGACTATGCTTCCACAAAATTTATAAGTTTTTATCAGTTATTTCCAATATTATAAAAATTCAAAATTTTATTTTTAGAATAAAATATTTGTTTTTCAATTTTAAACTTCCTTACTCATATTTATATTAAAAAAAATCATAATTAAATATAAATAAATGCCAAGCATTTGAGGGTGGAAGGGGGTGTGTGGGGTATGTTGCATATAATACAAATGTAGGTGCATATAAATAACACAAAAAGTTAACAGTTCACTTAGAAAAGAACTGCATACAATATGGAAACTGAATCGTAAACAATACCAAAAGCAACAACAAAAGCAAACGAAAAGAGTCTAAAAGGTGAGCTGTCATGGGACAGCCAAATTGTTGTTGTAACATTGATCAATCAAGAGGTAAAATTCATAGATAATATAATGAGATGATTACCAAGCTTTTATTCTCGGATTAAATTAAAAAATAAAACCAAAATGAGAGAAATAATTTTCAAGGAAATGTTCAAGCTCAGCTACGAACGAAGATGTTCTACACACTTTATTATATACATACATCTGATCCTTGTATATCTAGTCTGGGAAAACTAAGAACGCAAAATGATACCAAAGAATTGTTTGACGAGGCTAAAGAACTTTTAGACATTAATTAATATACCTAGTAATAAGGTGTACTTTTGAATTCCTTTTTTTTTGGTTTTTGTCTATCATATATCATATATCAAAAAGGGGCGTGGCAGTACACGAATTTTATTTAAAACAAATAAATTCACTTCTACATATAAAACTTAATTTAAAAAATGCTTGCTTTTAATGAACTTTAAGCTGAAAATAAAAAAAAAATGGGAGTGAAAGTAGGCGGGAAAGTGGGCAGAAAAATATAAATGCGATGTCTTAAATTTAAAAAACCTCAAAAACAAATTTTAGGCTTTCTGGTCACTAAAAATAAGCAAATAACAAAAATCAAAAAAATATGGGCGGGGTAGTGGGCGGATTTTACAAAAACTACTTTCAAATGTTTTCATCGGTAAAAGAAAAAAATTCTACAAATTTCATCCAAATTGTTGCAAGAATTCTTGCTCCAACAAATTTTCCCCATATAAATATAAAAAAATTTTATTAAAAAAAAAAAAAGAAAATAATTTATTTATATTAAAAACGTTTAAATATTTTATATTCTTGGTTATACAACTATAAGTGTGCAAAATTTAAAAAAAAAATGTTGAAGAACGAAAAAGTTATGGATTTTTGAGATGGTTTGCACCATTTGGTCCCATAGTCCGCCGTCTCTCGGTACTTGATTCGAAAACTTCCCATGATTCGAAGACACACCCATCTTAGTCATTTGATCAGGTTAATGGAACTGTGCAGCCCGTACAATTCGTGGTTATCTCTTCTCCTGGACACTCAATCTATGTAGACGAGTCCAAAAATAATCATTAAAATGTTTCCTCTAGAAACATTCTGAAGCGTTCTTATCGATGAAGTAACTCGTACATCCTAAAAAGCGCTTCGTGGCATAATATGTCTGTAAAATTAAAGAAGTGATACTGCTAATTTTCCTGGTTTAAATTACACGAGGCAGCTTAATAAATCTGCTTGATTGTTTTTACCCAATTTGGTATGCAGTTTTAACAATCTTCGGGCAGTAAAAATAAGGACTTACATGTGTTCTTTCAGCCAAGAATATTTGGTTAAATCAAACGAGAACATTTTTTAATATTAAAATTTGAACCAATTTACTTAGTTAATTTAAAGAAACAAAAATATTATAATAAAATTTGTTACTGAAATAAAGTGGTTCAAAGGTGTACTGCCTCTTGTGAGGAATTGATATATTCTCTAAAAGTATCCCTTATAATGAAAAGTGCTGCTTATTAGCTGTTCGGAATTGGCAGAAAATTGTAGGTCCCCTCCATGGTTACGCACACAGTAATGGTTAAGAGTTCTAAGTCACTAGGTTTAGGCTCTCTACGAGTCGTAATTGTCTAATATTTATTTATTTATTTTAAGTCAGCTTAGTTTAATTATTATATTTAAACATGGTAATGGATTAATGTAAAGAATTGGCTGGGCTTGGTAACAAATGAAACTATCTCATTTATGGCTCCAAAAATTTAAGAATAATATTGGAAAAACCTCTTCATCGAGTCGCAAATTTGTGCAATTTTTGAACTAGGGCTGGCTAACGCTCTGAAAACATAAATGTTTCTATTCAAGTACCTTACATAACTAATTAGCAATTTCCAAAATTTTAACAAAATCTTTTGAACCATTTAAGATAAAGATGAGAATAACCTAAAACTAAGTTAACTTTACAAAAAAAAAATGCACGGGTGACCCGAACTTCCTCTTAAAAGAATTTTTAAAATTTCTTAAACAAATACGAATTAACAAAAAATAAGCTTTTATTTTTTGAAAACAATTTCCTAAAACATTTTTAAGAAAAAAATTTGGTACACCAGATTTAAGTTTTTATTACTGTTCGAATAAAAACTAAATTTCAAGAATAAAAATATTGACCCGACATTTTCAAAAAAATAAAAAAAAAACATTTTTTTTTTTAAATTCAAAAAATATTTTGTCTTGAGTTTTGAAATGCAATGTTTTTTAAACTTCTTAGAAGCTTCTATAATAAAAATTTCATTAAGATCTGTTACGACAAAATTCGAAAAAATGGTTCTATGGTAATATCAGTATCTAATATCTTGATTTCAAAATGTTTTTATTGAATTCTAGATCGTAAAAATTTCTTGAAAGACAAACATTTTTACAAAATTCTAGCTGCCGTTTTGGAGAGAAATACGATTTTCCAAAACCATTTTTAAAATTCTTACAGTGGGTACCGATATTTTTAGATTAAATACAATTTTTTCCCATATATTATAGATTTAATTAAAAAGCTTTTAACTGTCAAATTAAAAAAAAAAAAAATGAAATTTTTTTTGAAAATTTGAATACACAATACTATCCAAACTTTTGGAGAGCCATTGCATACAAAAATTATCAAAATCGATTGTTGCGTTTCAAATAACATTCTTGGTTTTAATTTTTAAGAAGCGAATCCAGTGGTTTTAGATTTACTGGAATTACATATTTTATTATGTTTAAAATTAAAGAAAACTTGAACTACTCGTACCACAGCCAGTTTGTGACATAATCGGTGATTATAAGTACCATGCCCTAACCAATTTTTCTACTGGAGCGCATAATCTACTTGTTGATTTTACTACATACTAATTAAGTAGCTATTGATTTTGTATATAACTGAAAATTTTATAATTTATATTCATTCTGTTTTGTTCTTTGAAACGTATCTCTTGTTTTTAGGAGTTAAATACTTTTTAACTTTCAATAGGTTATGAGCCCAGATTAACCTACGCTTTAAGTATAATTGATATTATTGGCCAATGCGAAATTTAAATTTGTAAATTGAGATATTATGCAAAAAGTTCGAATAATTTTCTCGAAAACAATATGGCGAATTCTTCGTTGCCAGCAATCGAAAAAAATTAAAAGGCAGAGAAAATTACAACGACTGGAAGTTCGCTGTTGAAAATTTTCTCGTGCTGGAAGAACTTTGGGAGTCTGTTATAAATGACGAAGCGGACAAGAAAAATGTGCGAAGGCAAAATCCAAAATTATTTTGCTTATCGAACCAATAAACTTCGTGCATGTGAGGGATGCAAAAACTGCAAAAGAAACCTGGGACAAACTAGCTGCAGCTTTCGATGACAAGGCGTGTGGGACTTCTAAGAACTCTTATAACAACCAATTTGAAGGAAAGTGCCTCCGTTGAGGATTATGAAAATAAAGTTATTTCGACAGCACATAAGCTCAATGCGATTGGTATGGTGGTTTCCGATGAATGGGTTGGTACATTATTGTTGGCTGGTCTAGGTGACAACTATAAACCAATGATCATGGGAATCGAAAGTTCTGGTATAAATATCACAGCTGATTCAATCAAAACTAAGTCGCTACAAGATGAGAAAGTTGATAATTTAAGTGATGAGGTTCAAGCACATGCATTTTATGGTGGGACTACAAGAGGTATTTCCAAGAAGAAGAAGAACGCTACTGGTCCAAAATGTTTCGAATGCCATCAACAAGGACACTTTACTAAAAACTGTCCAACCAAACAAGCAATCAGAAAAGCAGACAAAAAAGGTAATTCTGCAAAAGTTGTGTTTTACACGTCGCCAAGAAATAAATGGATGGTTCAGGATGGTTCATTGACTCCGGTGCTTCATCACACATGACGATGTCAAATGACTGGCTCCAGAACGTTTCAAAAGTAAACAGCGAGGAGGTCACAGTTGGAGACAGCAATAATCTGGTGGTGCAATCAATGGGGGAAATTGGAATGCAGTTGCTTTCAAGTGGAAAATCAGTAGAAGTAATGGTTAAAAATGTGCTTTACATCCCAAATCTTTTGTGCTAATCTTTTGTCGGTCAGCCAAATGACAAAGAATGGTATTAAAGTATGTTTTGAAGGCAGCAAATGTTACATGTACGATAAAGGCAATATTTTGATTGCAACAGCGAGCTTAGTACAATAACGGCTGTATAAGTTGGATCATCATCATCATCATCGGCTCGACAACCGGGTTCCGGTCCTGGCCTCTTTCAACAAGTCTCTCCACCTATCCCGGTCTCTAGCCGACGCCATCCAGTTGCGCACCCCAAGGCTTCGGGCGTCCTGGTCTACGCCATCTCTCCAGCACAAGCATGGTCTACCACGCTGTCGTCTACCATAGAATGTACCACAAAGAACTTTCCGAGCAGGTTCCTCTTCGCTCATGCGAGCTAGGTGCCCTGCCCACCGGAGTCTACCGAGCTTAATTTTTGTCACGATATCTGCTTCTAGGTAGATTGCGTACAATTTATGATTGTACCGTCTCCGGAATCGTCCTTTGTCACATATGGGGCCAACAATTCTCCTTAAGACTTTTCTCTCGAACGCAGCTAAGAGGTCGGAGTGCCTTTTGCTAAGCACCCAAGTCTCGGATCCATATGTGAGTACTGGCAGGACCATGGTCCTGTACAGCAGCAGTTTTGAAGTTATGGTGAGATTTCTGGATTTGAAAAGCTTTGACAGACTATAGTAGGCTCTGTTGGATTTGAGAAGCCGCCCGCGTATTTCTTCTTCTATATTGTTATCGGCTGCTACTATTGACCCAAGGTATTTAAAGGATTGCACCACTTCAAATTCGTGCTCCGCTACCTTGATTGTTTAACCAACTGTTCCTCTCGCATTCGACGCCACCATGTACTTTGTTTTACCTTCACAAATGTGCAGCCCCAGATTTTGTGCCGCCTGCTCGATCTGGATGAAGGAATCGTGTACAGCTTGTTCGGTTCTCCCGATGATGTCAATGTCGTCTGCGTAAGCTAGTAACTGGCTGGACCTGTTGACGATGGTCCCTCTTGTTGCCGTGCCAGAGTCACGGATTGCTTTCTCCAACGCCAGGTTGAAGAGGAGGCAAGCCAAACCGTCCCCTTGTCGGAGTCCATTAAAGATTTTGATTGGTCTGGATAGCAATCCGGCTATTTTTACTTGGCTTGTTACGTTGGTCATGGTCAACCTACATAGTCGTGTCAATTTATTTGGGATGCCGAATTCTCTCATGGCTTTGTAAAGTTCTACCCTGGCTATGCTATCATAGGCGGCCTTAAAGTCTATAAACAGATGGTATGTTGGGATGTTAAATTCTAGACATTTTTCCATCGCCTGCCTAAGGGTAAAGATCTGAGCAGTTGTTGATTTGCCTGGAATGAAACCACACTGATATTGTCCGATGACGGTTTTAGCGTATGGGGTTATCCGGTCTTGTAGGATAGAGGAGAGTATCTTATTGGCGGTACTCAACAACGTGATACCTCTATAATTGCTGCACGTTGTGACATCTCCCTTCTTATGTATGGGGCATATTAAACCTTTTCGCCAGTCTTCTGGCATTTCTTCCTGCTCCCATACGTGTACTATAATATCATGAATTGCTTGACGTAAGGCTGGCCCGCCGTGATGGAATAATTCGGCTGGTATGCCATCGGCTCCCGGGGCTTTGTTCTGTTTAAGCCGGCCTATAGCCTTCTCAACCTCTTCTATGCTTGGTGGCGGCAACATAGAGTATTCTTCTTGAAGTAGTGGAGCCTCCACTTCTGCAGTGAGCTGACCATTTAGCAATTCATTAAAGTACACTTCCCATCGCTCCAGTATGCTTTCAGGATCGGTGATCAGATTTCCCTCTCCGTCCTTGCAGTATGTCCAGCGTGGTGTGTATGTGCAGCGTCATGTTTCGGACGGATTGGTAGAACTTCCGCGCCTGGTGCGGACCTCGCTCTCGGCTGTTTTCTATTTCACAGATTAGGTTCTTCTCCCAGGCTAATTTCTTTTGTCTGTGAAGCCGTTTTTCTGTTCTTCTGAGCTCTTTATATTCCTCTTCGCGTGCCCGCGTTCTATGAGATTGTTGCATTGCTCGGTACTCAACATTCTTACGTTCAGTCGCTAGCTTGCATTCATCATCAAACCAGTCGTTCCGATTTTTTACGACTGCTGCCTAAGATGGAGTTGGCAGTACTAATGACAGTATTTTTAAGACGTGTCCACTTCTCATTTACGCCCAGCATACTGGCTCCAGGACTTACTCTCCCTGAATCAGGTGTTTCTAGGGCGAGTCCTAACGCATTACCAAAGGTGTTACTGGTATTTTCATTGCGCAGGGCAGCCGTATTGATTCGAACCTGATCGGCGGATGCAATGCGTCTTCGCAAGGCAATCCGCTCTAGGAAAACCATACCAACAAGATAGTGATCCGAGTCGATATTGGCACCTCAGTTCGAGTAGTGGCGACGGTCTATCAACACGTGGTCTATTTGGTTACGAGTAACTCCATCAGGTGATACCCAGGTGGCTTTGTAGAAATCTTTACGCGGGAACCTGGTACTCGCAACGACCATGTTTTTTCAATGCTGCCAATTCCAAGACTCGAAAGCCATTGTCATTAGTGTTCTCATGCAAACTATGGGTGCCTGCGTAATGCCTGAATACCGGCTCCCGACCTATTTTTGCGTTCAAATCCCCAAGGATGATTTTAACATCATACCTTGGACAGGCATTGAGGGCCCTCTCGACTTGTTCGTAGTAAGTCTCTTTTTCTTCGTCTGAGGATTCCTCCGTAGGTCCGTGAACGTTAATGAGGCTGATGTTCGTTCGTAAATTTGCCTCGCACGCTAAGGGTGCATAGCCTTTCGCTTATAGCGTTAAAGCCGATGATGGTAGACTTCATTTTTTCGCTGACTAGGAAGCCTACTTCGAGTACATGGTGTTTTGTATGACAGCTATAATATACGTCATATTCTTTCTTCTGTAAAGCACCATTCCCTGTCCATCTGATTTCTAGGAGAGATATGTCAGCTTTATATTTTGACAGGGCATCGGCTAGCTGCTGAGCAGCTCGAGCTCTATGGAGCGATCGTACGTTCCATAAGAAAATTCGTAAATCGTTTTTCAGTTTTCGTTGCGTGGGTTGTCATCGTGATATCAGTCCGTTTCCGAAACTTGTTGTCGGTCTCGTAATTCATTAAGTTTTACGGGACAGGGAATTAACCTGTCGCCAACCTGAGGAACCAGCCTGATCATATTAGCCAAACCTTTTTTAAAGGCTTGTTTCTAGCGGCCGCCACGGAGAGGCTATGATCAGACTTCCACCAGTCCCGAATAGTTACGGCACGTGCATGTTTTCGTATGCTACATGTTGTTCCCCCTATTCGTCTGATGGCTGACCGCCGTATAAGTTGGATACCCCACCATTAATTAAAACATCAGCAAATTTTTTTGAACAACGAGCATCGTGTGATTTGTGACATAAGCGACTTGGTCATGCAAACTATGACGTTATGGTGAAGATGCAACAAGGAGCTGTTAATGGTGTAGATTTTTCTGATAAGGCGATTGGACGATGTGTGAATTGTCTTATAGGCAAGCATTCGCGAAAACCGTTCAAGACATCTGAAGCACGTTCAAGTGAAGTATTGCAGTTGGTGCACTCGGATTTGTGCGGACCAATGGAACATGTTTCATTAGGTGGTGCACGCTACATGCTATTGTTCTTGGATGATCTTTCACGGAAGGTTGTTATTTTCATACTCAAGACAAAATCAGAGGTAAGAGATAAATTTATTGAATTTAAGTTTCAAGTCGAGAACGAAACTGGAAAACGAATTAGAACTCTAAGGACGGACAATGGTTCTGAGTATTGCAACCAAGGTTTGCTTACTTATTTAAAAAGTTGTGGTATCCGTCGTCAAACCACAGTTCCATACACTCTGCAGCAAAACGGAAAGACTGAGCGTATGAACCGTACCATTATGGAGAAGGCTCGTTGTATGTTGGCCGATGCTAATCTTGAAAAGAATTTTTCGGCAGAAGCTGTTTTAACTGCTGGTTATTTGATCAATAGGATACCAATTAGGATGCTTGATTTTAAAGCTTCAGAAGAAATTTGGTCAAACAAAAAACCAAACATAAGTCATTTAAGGGTTTTTGGATCGACTGCTATGGTACACGTTCCTGGACAAAAGAGACAAAAAATGGATCCGAAGTCAACAAAAGGAATTCTGGTTGGATGCAGCGAAGATTCAAAGGCTTATAGAATTTACGATCCAATAAAGAAAAAACTCTTCATAAGTAGGGATGTTGTGTGTCTACAGAAGAGGAGCAGCAACTTCGACAGGTAATTCCAGATGAAAGTAATAGTACCATATGTCCTTCTAACTTCGAGTGTTCAAATGTCGGTCGTAGAACTGTGAATAGGCGGCTGCTTTATAGTCGAGATGTTCTCGCATAAGATGAAGCGGAGGACCTTCCGTTCAGTAGGACTGTGTCCGATCGGGACCGGAGGAACAGGGTTAAACAGGAAAACTATTTCTGGTGAATATCTACTTGATAGAGAAAGTTGTCTAGGATAGTTTTGTGTCTTGGCCAGGCTTGCATACATTTAGGTATAATTTTAGGTAGAAAATATAAGACCCTATTCTAGTTTTAAGTAGATTTAGTTTATTTTAAGTTGTATACCTACATTTTATCTTCAGGAATTGATATTCAACAAAAGAGCAATTGTGTTCAGGATCCCTGCGTATACGTGATTAAAGTAACAACAAATAAGCTTTTATTCTGTTACTCATAAAATCAATAACATTAACATCAATTTGAATAAAAAAATGTCTTTTTTCGGTCCTGTTTACTCCATCATACATAGGCAGAAATGTCGCCTTAAGCTCATCACTTTTTTTGAGCCTCCTTTTCAGACCTTCGTCAAGCTAGTGACCGATGAAATATTATGCGGACAAAAAATCCTCCAAGACTATCTGTTAATATTTTCCCTGATTGACAGGGGATATAAAACCGGAAAATCACACCTCCATTTGCAATATAATCAATCATGTCGTTGTGTGGATTAGGGATACATCAGTCCTTCCCTAACAAAAAAAAAAAGGGAGGAAGAAAAACTTTCGCTTCACGTTGATTGAATATTACGATTTAATTAACTTATCATAACAATATTAAATCGCTATTACCAAACAAATAAAATATTTCATATCTATATTTTAATGTATGCTTAATCAGGTGCTAATTAAATTATCTCCTCTTGCAATCTCCTATCGTATTTTTGATTTATTACCTTTTTTTTCTTGCTCGCAAGCTTCCTTGAAAACGAAGCATAAATAAATCAAGTTCATCGCGTTTATTACGCTTGTGTTACCTTTAAATTAATTTTCCTTCTGCGCCAAAAGATATAAAATAAACAATTTAATTATATTTTTCCGGTTATATCCACGAAAAATACCCCATCGGCAGGTACGTGAAGCTAAGGAAACAAAAAAAAGGGTTTCCCCTCGTCATCATCAGCCATCCCATGACAACGATAACATCAGTTTTATGGCAACTAAATCTAGGGACAGAATAAACACAAAAATTATAAATAAGAAAATCTCAAAATCGGGATGAGGTTGATTTTTATTTTTTTTTTTTTAAATTTTATTGGAAACCTCTTAGGGAATCCGACTCGATTGGAAAATGACCCCAATAAACAAAAGTTGATATTTATTTATTTTTTTTTGCTTGCAGGAAATGTATTCAGATGAAAAATCGAATGACATACTGATGTCCTCGGAGTATCGGTGAGATATGAAAAAATGGTCTAAATTGTGATAAAACAGGTCAATAATATTTAAGCCGACGACAAAATGGACAGAAATTCCAACATCGATATTAAATCCTGAAAATAAGAACAATAAAAGTATCTCAAGGATAACAAATTGTTCATGTTTGCTAACACGAACATAGGCAATAAAATCGATACAAAAAATCACGCTGCTAAAGTTTAAAAAGTTAGAAAATACACAAATAATTTAAGGTTAGGTAAAGGATTTTGTTTTGTTGAAATAAACAGCCCTGCAAGGGATTTTGAAATATTTTTGTTCTCAGTTTTGGCTCAGTTTATTTTGGAGACGTCAATATTTTAGGGGGTTCGTCCTTTGGAATTTTGTTTGTTTTGAAATTTCTAAGACAACATACATTTTTTTGTATACTTTATAATTTCCCGATTGTTTAGACTTTGAATTGTTTCACACATGGGCTTCCAGTTATACGAAAACAACATTTGTGTTTTTCTAGGGTACGAAATTACTGTTTGTTGATCAGTGGAGCATTCAGTTTTGTTGAATTTCTGAAGTAACCTACGAACAAAAAGGACACAAGAAAGCATGAAACGTTGTGTTTTAGAGGAGAACAAAATAAACTAGAGGCACATTAGCTCGTAGAGAACTTCAATCTCGTGAGTTGCAAACTGTCAATCGTTTCTGTGTGATTTGTTGGCAGGAATCCAGAGGACCCACAACGTTCTGGGGATTTTTTGCTGCCTCGAATTTTAAATTCCTGAATTATGAATTGATGAAACTTTGAAGTATAGACTTTTGCACTTAAAAAATTTAGGAACACAGAGGTGGCACAAATGTTTTTTCTGTATTGTAAATTGTGGCCCCATGGTCTTAAAAGAATAAATTTCAGTCTTCCACGTCAAAATCTTCAGATGGCGCGTTAGAATAGAACTTTGAAGTAAAAGCAAATAAAATGCACGACTGGATCGCACGAACTTGCTCTTATGTAAAAGTACTTTGGAATTTAGGATACATTTTATAAATATAAAACATGGATTTAATGAGATAATAATGTTCAAATGCATAAAATTGTCGTCTGGTTTTCGGAAAAGTATGAATTTATGCAAATAAACCTTAAAAAATCGTTTTATTATTAAATAAATTTTTTATATAAGAAATTTTTCAAGAAAAAAATGTGGGATGCGAATTTTAAGTATTTAATAATATTGGTTTTAGGAAATTATTTCAAAAAATAATCGTTCATAGGTTTTGAAGATATTGATTTAAATTTTTTTTTTTTTTTTTTTTAAAACCCAATAAATATTTTTTCGAATATTTTTATATACAATATTATTTTAAACTTAAGGGGACTCCTGCTAAAAATTTTGGGTTAAAATCCGTAGAGCCGTTAATGAGAAAGTCGAAAATCAAAAAAACGGGTCTATGGCAGGTACCCCTAATAACATTTTGCCCCAAAATTTTTTTTGACCAAAATGTAGTCCATGTCCATAATATCACTCTTAATTTTTTTTATCAAAATCGTTAGAGCCGTTTTCGAGATAAATAAGATTTTGCATTACGGGTGTATGGGGGGTACCCTTAGTTTTGGAGCTAAAAAAAAAAATTTCAATTTCTCCTCTAGGGAATCACCGAAGACCCTTAACTACCGAGATTGAAAGAAATAGGTCCAGGGGTTTAGGCTGTAGTGAGAGGTACAGACATACAGACACACTGAAACATGTTTTTTGTGTACTAAATTTTCCTTAAAATTTTTATAAAAAAAATTTATATTCAAATTGTTAGTATTTAATAAAATACATTTTAAAACGTAATTTAAAAATTTAATCGTATATCGGTTTTCAAGATATTGAATTTTCAAAAAAAAATTTGTATTATTTTTTTAAAAATCCAAAAACTATTTTTTCGAAAAAATTTTTAGTTTATATTTTTTAAAATGCAAAACAGCTCCTGCATAAAAACTTTGGTTAAAATCGTTAGAGCCGTTGGTGAGAAATTCGAAAATCAAAAAAACCGTTATATGACAGGTACCCCTAATAACATTTCCCGCCAAATTTTTTTTCACTAAAATATAGTCCATGTCCATAATATCACACTTAATTTTTTTTATCAAAATCGTTAGAGCCGTTTTCGAGATAAATAAGATTTTGCATTACGGGTGTATGGGGGGTACCCTTAGTTTTGGAGCTAAAAAAAAAATTTCAATTTTTCCTCTAGGGAATCACAGAAGACTCTTAACTACCAAGTTTGAAGAAAATACCTCCGGTAGTTTAGGCTGTAGTTCGAGGTACAGACATACAGACATACAGACATACAGACAGACAGACGGAATTGTCGGACCCACTTTTTTCGTCTTCGCTATCATCGTAATGTCAACTTTGATCAAAATCTCGGGTTCGATTTTTTTTCCAAATGCAGAACTTGCCCTATAGTACCTATATCGCAAGTAAAAAGGGGCATCTCAAAAGAGTTCAAATAGAATGCATTAAAATATTTTTTTTTTGTATTAAATATACTTTAAAAATAGAGAAAAGAATAATAAATAAAATATGAAATAAGTGTAATTGCTTCAAGCAGAAGTTGTTGGACCTTCAGTACGGTTGAAATATTGCGATATTATTTAAAAAAACGGTGATTCTTGGTTGGAATTGGTCTTTGCTCTAATGTAGTCATGTTATGGCTCTTGCCCATAAACAGATAATGAAGCTTCGGTAACAAGCTTAACGCATCGTTCTACTACTTGAGTATGGCAAGGGAACTTCTGTAAAAACATTAAATTGACCTTTGAAGAAATCATGTTCGATATTTCTGTATCGCTGTATTTCATTGTCATCGGTGGTTAGGTTACTTTGCCCTTCGACCAGTTAATGACTCGTATTAGTTAGATGCATCTATTTATAGTTTAGGAATTCAAGCACCTTCTTGCTTTTTTACTTGCGACTTATAGGTACTACGAGCCCAAACTCAAAATAGTTGGTCTACCGAGGATAGAATGCAAATATGTGTTCATTCTTAACCTATTTCGAAACAAAAACTATTTTTTGATATACATACAAAGTCCTATTCATTTAAAATAAGGAAAGTGGACAAAAAAAGAAAGTGGCTTACTAAAATATTGATATGGAGTCTCTTTACAAAACTAAATAACGATTTATACACATTTCTTAGATGCAAAATAGTTGGTCTATGATTCTTTATGTTGATTTTACCACATTGTTAAGCGACCTTTGGCCTTAATCACTGCTTCTAATGCACCTTGGCATAGTGTCAACTAATTGTTGACACTCTTCGGCACCAAAAGATTCCCAATTATTTGTAATTGTGGATCTTAAATCTTGAAGAGTCCGACGCGGTTCCTTTCGCAATTTTTGCTTCATCGTGTGCCAAACAGTTTCGATTGGTGAAAGATTAGGGCTGCTGGAAGTCCATTCCAATAAAGAATTGCTTCAGCAGTTAACCATATCTACCATTGTTGACCTAGCCGTATGACAAGAAGCACCATTCTGTTGGAAAATATACTCCGCATTGCTATATTGAAGACGTAGTATTGACGGAGGCAGCTCCTGTTCCAAAATGTTGCGGTACTTGAGAGCATTAGCTATCCCAATTACAAAATGCAAATTACTCATACCACATCCCGACATGCACCTCCATACCATTAGAGATACTGGGAGCTTTACGGTTTGTTTAAGGCAGTCCTTGTGAGTTGTGAAAGGCTTCTTTAGCATTTTTTATCACTGGTCCTCGTTCAACACCAACATAAACTTCCAATCTGCACTGATCAATCCAATTAACGGACCGCCATTGACTAAAAGTCCAAATTTTTAAGTTGTTTGGCCCACTCAATGCGCCTTTTTTTTTGCTTAGGTGTCAGTAGTGATATTTCTTTTGCCTGCGTTTTTAATGATTTAAGTTGTCGTAATTTATGCAAAACTTAAATATTTTAAATTAAACCTTATAAAATGTGTGTCCAATTTTTTTCATCATCTGCTTACAACTGTCCACCGAAACACTTTTTTGAATTTGTTCTCTCCACTGAACCGTTATTGAAGCAGATAAATATCGTCGATTTTCTTTAAAAATTTGGCAATCGCGAGGTTTTGCTGTTAGTGGATGCCCCGTTCTGTTGCATATATCCACATTTCCAGAATTTTTAAACTTTGTTATTATGTTCTGCACTGACGAGGGCGGTAAATTAAAATTTTCAGGGATTTCGTAGCTAGATAATCCTGTTTCAAACGCTTTAATCATTGATTCCCTTAGGTCTCCTAATAATGCAACGCCACGCGCCAGGATTAACATGAAACTCTCGCTAGCTTGTATAAAATCATACAATAATCATTAATAAAACCAATGCTTGTCATTTTTTTAATAACGGTTAACTGAAACTATATTTAAATAGTCTTAGATCAACTATTTTGCACCCAAAAAAGAGTAGACCAACTTTTATGCTCTTATCGTTGTCTGAGATAAAAGGAATATTGTTGCTATTTGCTGTCTCAAATTTTGTTTTGTTAGGTCTAATTTACTCTCAGTGAAACTACTTTATTAAATTGACAACATTTTTTAAATGAACAACAGCTGACTGCCACTAAATTTAGGATATATGAAGAATTAATGTGTTATTAAATGAATAGACCAACTATTTTGAGTTTGGGTCGTATAAGGCAAGTTATGCACCCTCCATGGAACCATTTTTTTGTTTTTGATTTTCTCAAAAACGGTGCAACCGATTTTGACCATTTTTTTTCTGCTAAAGCTCCCCAAAAACATAAATAAAATTGTGTACTCAAATTTAAAAAAAAAATTTGTTGGATGTTAAAAAAAAATTAATTTTTTTTTTTCAAAACTAAATATCTCTCATGCTAGATATTTTTTAAACTTGACAAATAAAAGTTTCTCAAAATAATCTACAAGATATGAGAAAAACAATTTATTTCACCTGAAAAGAAAGGTACCTACCACACAAATGCTAAAAAATTAAAAAAAAAATGGTTTTCAAAAATAGTATTTTTTCGAAAACGGCGCCTAGAATTTTGATAACAATTTTTTTTCTTTCATTTAATTTTTACGATCTTTAATTTAATAAAAAAAATTTTGAAATTAAGATATTACAGCTTGTACCTACCATAGAACCATTTTTTCGAATTTTGAATTTCTCATTATCCACATAACGGATCTTAATGAAAATTTTTATAGAGAAGCTTCTAAGTCTAAAATACATTGCATTTCAAAACTTTGAAATAAATATATTTTGAATTTTTGAACCAAAAAAATCTATTTTTTCTTTTTTTGAAAATTCGATATCTCAGAAACGACTCAATATTTTTTTTGTAAATTTAATTATTATTCGAACAATAATAAAAACTTAAAATTGGCGTACCAAAATTTTTTTTAAAAAGCTTTTAAAAAGTTTGTTTATAAAACTTTTTTTTTAAGAAACCACTACAACGACTTATAATTTTTGTTCTAGCATAAATTCATATTTGGATAGCATTCTGTTTTGTCTCTTACTACTTAAAGAATTTAAAAATTAGTTTAATTCTTATGAACAGTTTTCTCTAATAAATAACATTCGTTTTTAAAATTCCTAGTCTTTTACATAGGAGCAAGTTCGGGATACTCAGTCGTGCATTTTTTTTTTTTTTTTTGTTTTTGATTTTCTCCAAAGCTCCTCCAAACTTTAAATATTATAACATATTAAAATTTTCATTTTTTATTTTTTGAATAAAAAAAAAGTTCAAAATTTTGTTTTGGAAACTCAATATTTCAAAAACCCCATGATCGTTTTTTTTTTTCAAACTGGATAAATAAGAGTTTCTTAATATAATCCACAAGATTTGAGAAAAAACTTTTTGACGGTATCCAAATGTTAAAAATGGTTTTTGAAAATCGTATTTTTTACTAAAACGGTTCCGAGAATTTTGCTAAAATTTTTTTCTTTCGTTTAATTTTTACGATCTATAATTTAATAAAAAAAATTAAATTAATATACTACTGACTTGACTGTAGATACCTAGGTTAGGTTAGGTTAAAGTGGCTGCTGACCGGAAAAGGACAGCACACTTAGACCAATATTTGGTCCGTTGTGATACCACAAGGATTTCAAAAATCCCCCTTACTCGTTAAACCATTTTGAGCTAATAATGAAGCGTTTGAGACAGTGAATGTCGGAATTATTTAGATCACTAGGATCGTTATAGTAGTAGTCCCCAAGTGGAGTCTACGTCTTTGCGTTAGGGCAGGACAAGAGCATAGAAGGTGGGGAATTGACTCCTCTTCTTCTTCATCCATGCAGCTTCTGCAAAAGTCATTTGCAGGAACTCCAAGACGAGAAGCATGTCTTCCTATTAGGCAGTGCCCAGTAAGGACACCTATAATGGAGCTAATATGCAATCTACCAATAGAAATTAGTTGTTTTGAGCGTTTAGCATCAAACAATGGCCAAATCAGTTTAGTAGACCGGCAAGTTGGGGTGCTGGTCCACCTGTGGTTGGCTTTCCTTATGGTAGATACCTACCATAGAACAATTTTTTTGAATTTTGAATTTCTCACTATCGACATAAGGGATTTGAATGAAATTTGTCATACAAAAGCTTCTAAAAATTTAAAAAAAAAAACATTGCAGTTCAAAACTTAAAAAATAAATAAAATAATTTTGGAAAAAAAAAACAAAAAAGATCTATTTTTTTGGAATATTCATTATCCCAAAAAGGGCTTAGTATTTTTTTTGTAAATTTATATTTTATACGATTAATAATAAAAACTTTGAGTTGGCACAGAAAATTTTTTTCTTAAAAATGTTTTAAAAATTTTGTATATAAAAGCTTATTTTTTTAAGAATCCACTACAACGACTTATAATTTTTGTTCTTGCATAAACCAATATTTGCATGAATCACATGGCATCCTCTTTTTACCTCCAGCTACTAAAGAAGTTGTTTAAGTTATTTGAAAATGAATTTTATGCTTAGGAACAGTTTTTCTCTAATAAAATAACGTTTTTGAAATTCTTAGTCTTTTACATAAGAGCAAGTTCGTGCGACCCAGTCGTGCACTTTACTTCATTTGTATTGCCTTTAATAATCTTCGGAGACCTAGCTCTCTTATGTGTGATTGGTCATCTTACAACTTAGCTAGCAACAAAATTTCTGGCTATCTAAAGAAATAAGAAAGTTTTTATAAGGATGTTCTTATGGTCATCCCGCTAGTACAATGATCTTTTTAGCATGTTAGAAATGTTAATCGGACCACATTTACATGATGGCTTTGTTTTTATATCAAACCAGGTTGAGGCGTTGACTTTAACAATGAATATGACTATTTCTTTGAGGTTGTCTAAAGGATTTACTGTGCCAATATAAAACCGAAGAATCTCGTTTGCACAAGTTAGCCATCGGGAATATGCCAGCTGTCGTGGGTCCATGCCAGCTGTCGTGGGTCCATATCTAAAGCCGGCAAAAATGAACCTTTAAAAATAGCTTAGAACAGTTGATGCAAATATTTTTGATCTATGTTTAAAGAGTCAGCAACCACATCCGTAGGTTCTGCATTTGCTGCTTCAAAATTTACCACTTTGATGCTTAGGCACTTTTCAAGCATTTTTCAAATGATTCCGGAAAAACTATTCGGCCGATGGTGGTTCCATGGAGACTTGCAAACAGATGACGGAGCGGTAGCTAATTTGCATGTAAAAAGTACACAAACTATTGTAAAGGGCGATGTTTTTCTAACTTGCATTGAGGAAACCGAAAAGTTCTCAGTACTCGGTATGTGTATCACAGACCATTTGTGGAACGATCACATATGTATTTGATGTCGCCAAAAATGCTGCTAAGTGTTTAGGTTTTCTTCGCCGATGCCAGAAATTTGTCACCCCTCCTGATCTGGCTGTTATATATAAAGCCTTTATTCGTCCAAAACTCGAGTACAACAATGATAGGAGACAGAAATTTAACGGAAGCATTTACAACTCTCGAGCACCGCCGAAATGTTTCATGTCTTTCGTTGTCTTACCGATATTTTCACAAACAATGTTCTACAGAAATAGCGAGTTGCATTCCTCACCGAAAAGAATTCAACCGTAATACTCGTAATTCTAGGAATGCACCTCAGTTTACCCTTGAGCCAATCTTCGGACCAGCGTTGCCGATGTGGCACGATCGTGCCATTTTGACACGGAAATTTTCTCGTGGCACGGTGGCACGAAAAGTTTCAATATGGCACGTTTTTTTTTCATTATTTTACCTAAATGCGTTTAAGATAATTTACCCAACCTTTTTAAAAAATAATCCAAATATACAAAGTATTTTGCCACACTTCAATATTTAATATCAGAATTTTCTCATCTATTAGAGTGCGAGAAAGATGTTCTTTTTGGCGAAATAAGAAAAATTTTTGAGATTGGACTAGCCGAAAGTATTTTTTTTGAAGATTCAAAAATGTTCGAGGTTAAGTTGCACAAATTAAAAAAACAATATTGACGAAGGAATGTACATTAATATTTCAAAATTTATGTTGATTCTTCTTAGTTTGCCTCGCATGGAAGTGCATCAGCAGAGCGAGTGTTTTCAAGGCTAAATAATATTAAAACAAACAGCAAAAACAGACTGTCATACAAAACAATCAATGCTATAATGTCATATAATGAAATTATTAAGCCTAATTATTGTCAAAATTTCAAAGCTCCAGCTAATTTATTAATTTAACTTATTATAACAAAGCTTTATTACTTATTATATTATTATTATGAACTTGCCAAAAACTCCGATTTCTGGAAAATACCTATACAGATACACGAATAGAGGAAGTGATTTTTTGTTTGTTATTTGTTTGTAATAGTATTTAATTAAGATTTATTAAAGAATAACTTAATTTTTTTTATATGGCACGAAAATGTCACAAATGGCACGTTTTTTCAAAGAGTGTGGCACGAAATTTTTTTTTTTGGCGGCAACGCTGCTTCGGACGTACTATCAAATATAGAGATTCTTTTTTTAGCCGAACTATTCGATATTCATCAGAGGTTCAAAACCAACGTGCATCGGCTTCTCCTCTTTAATCCTTCCCTGTTTTCCTATCGCTCGAACTGTGTTTAATTTAACATTTTAAGGGTATTTAAAACCCCTTGATTGCGCGTGCGGTATAAAAAAAAAAAAAATACCTACAATGACGCCGCCGTTCTTATTCCTGTATTTACAGCAGTGCCATTACACCCAATTGCTACCAAAAATTTTTTTTCCAGAAAGACAACTATACTTCTTTTAATAGTAACTGCTTTTCCCGAATGTATTGAAAGATGTCCTGTGTACTCTGAATCTTGCTCCGACATAAATGAGATACATAATATGTAATGTATGTTCTTCAGTAACAATACTTCGATCTGATATGTTGTCAGTCTTAGTGATTGATTAATCACTAAATTTTGACGCTCAATCTTTATTGTATCTTTACGGCCGTCAAAATAGAAGTGAGGATATAGTTTTTCTAAAACCTACTGCTTCACATTGTAAACCTAGACAGACTTTTTGACGCTCAATCTATCTGAAACCCCAGCCGATCTATCTGAAACCCCAGTTCTATCACAAGCTGTATCCAATTTCTGTAGTTTGTTTCTCATTTTAAGAGTTGTTTTTTTTTTTTTTTTTTTGCAGGGCCTTAAAGAATAAAATTCATTGACTTCAGTTTCAGTAGAAGTACTGTCAGAAAAATATTTCACAGCAGCTTGGAGTATCAGCCGTAGTTTTTAAAAATTGTTGGTATTCTTACGATGCATTCTTAATTGGTAGACACCTTATCAACAGATCCAATGTACATTAAAGGAGCATTTCGTTGATCTTTTAGAAAGGGTTCTTTTGCACCATAGCAAAACTCAATCTTCGCTCCATTTGTACCTAGTTATTAATAGTCACTCTTGGTTTATTTTTGTTTAGCATATGAAATTTTACTGAGCTGCGTAGTCATTTACCAAACAAACAAAAAAAAACCTATAGATGTCAGAGTTTTGCTGTGTAACCGTGGGAACACGAAACCAAATCCTCCATTTACTCTGCCTGAATATATCCTGGTTTTCCCTTCTAATACAAAGATAAGATATGTGCCTATATAGTATGTATATATTTATAATATGGTTTCGTCATCTTACTTCATAAACAACAAAATCTTTTGAAAATGTTTTTTATCCCACGGGGATATCTATTCATACTAGGTATACATTTTTAAAGAACTTTCACCATTTCATCATATTTTGGGACGTCTTATGATTTTTTATGCGTGCTTATTTGTATTTTCATTTGAAAAGGACACCGCACGGAAAATGAAAGGATATACGGGTGAATCTCTGCAAATTGATATTTTTGTTTCTACAATATTGCAAATAAATAACTTGAAAATATTTTTCTACATATGTCATAAAGTCATATTTGTTTTTTTTAGACCCCAATTAATTCTGAAAGTGGCAACGCTATAAGTGTACATATTTTCTTATACCCTTTTTAACATTTAAAAGGGCATGTAGAGTTTTTACTTGCGACTTATAGGTACTATAAGGCAAGTTATGCATTCGTAAAAAAAATCGAACTCGAGATTTTGATCAAAGTTGACATTACGATGATAGCGAAGACTAAAAAAGTGGGTCTCGCAATTCTGTCTGTCTGTCTGTCTGTCTGTCTGTCTGTCTGTCTGTCCGTTAGATTGCAGCCGATTTTCTTCAAACTTGGTAGATATGGGTTTTAATTTTTTCCCCCCGGATGTTTTTTGATTTGATTTTTTAAGACCAAAAATAACGGTACCCCCCATACGAATTTTTTTCGAAATTTTATAAACATTTTTTTTTCTCAAAAACTGTTCGACAGATTTTAAAAATAAAAACACAAAAAAATTTCATTTAATTAAAGCTAGGTATTTGTTGAAAAAAAAATTTCTGCAAAATGGTTATTGAGGGTACCTCCCATGGAACCATTTTTTTGTTTTTGATTTTTTCAAAAACGGTACAGCCGATTTTGATCATTTTTTTTTTCTAAGGCTCCCCAAAAACTTGAATAGAATTGTGTACTCAAATTTTCAAAAAAATTTTTTTTGGATTTTTAAAAAAAAACTTCAAAATTTTTTTTCAAAACTCAATATTTCGAAAACCCCATGCTAGATTTTTTTTAAACTTGCTAAATAAAAGTTTTTCAATATAATCTACAAGATGTGATAAAAAAAAATTTATTTTACCTAAAAATAAAGGTACCTACCAAATAGCCTACTAAAAAATTAAAAAAAATGTTTTTTAAAAATCGTATTTTTCTCGAAAACGGTTCCGAGAATTTTGATAAAATTTTTTTTCTTTCAATTAATTTTTACGATCTTTAATTTAATAAAAAAAAATTTGAAATTAAGACATTACAGCTTGTACCTACCATAGAACCATTTTTTTGAATTTTGAATTTCTCATTATCCACATAACGGATCCTAATGAAATTTTTCAAAGAGAAGCTTCTAAAAAGTCTAAAACACATTGCATTTCAAAACTTTAAAATAAATATTTTTTGAATTTTTGAAAAAAAAAATCTATTTTTTATTTTTTTTGAAAATTCGATATCTCAGGAACGGCTCAATATTTTTTTTTGTAAATTTTATTTTTATTCGAACAATAATAAAAACTTTAAATTGGCGTACCAACATTTTTTCTTCAAAAGCTTTTAAAAAGTTTGTACATAAAAGATTTTTTTTAAGAAACGACTACGACTTATAATTTTTGTTCTTGCATAAATTCTTATTTGGATAGCATTTTGTTTTTGTCTCATACTACTAAAAGAATTTAAAAAATAATTTGATCCTTATGAACAGTTTTCTCTAATAACATTCGATTTTAAAATTCCTAGTCTGTTACATAAGAGCAAGTTCGTGCGACCCAGTCGTGCATTTTATTTTTTTTAGATTGTAGCAGTTGCCAATCGGAGCCAGACCTTCTTTCCTTCAGAGTATCCAATGAACTAATTATGGCGCCCGGAAGTACTACGAGATATCCAAATCAGTATTACAAATGACCGTTTCGCCATGAATTTTTGAAGGGAATGCTGATATTAAGCGAACATTTTGCTTTAATTTCAATTATTCGGATTCGAATCAAATATATTTTAAGTTAAATCTGGAATACCAAAGAGCTGTCATTTAGGACCTGTTCTTTTTGTATAATTTTTTCAATGAATTTCAGTTAGCAGGTGATGATAATTTTATTCAACCCAAAGTATTTATTCCCATTGGGACCTTTAAATTATGACACGTGATTGCGGCTATATAGCTGACGCTACATCAGTCAAATTAGTTATTATTTATTATATCGCACTTGCGATTTTTCGTCGAGGCGATTAAAAAGTCGTAGTCGCTTAAAAATTATTGTCATTCACGCACTTGCGATATTTTGCCGCGCGATTATTTAATCGCGAAAAATAAAACACACTACTCTTAATGTGAGTGCACGTATTTGCTACAAATAAGTAGCGACAGAAAAATCGCTTGAAAAAATAGAACTTGTTTCATTTTTATAATCGCTACGATTTTTAAGTCGCATGTGCGTGCATTCACATTTAAGGCCATGTGTCTTACTTTTTGCGACTAAAAAATCGTGGATTAAAAATCGCAAGTGCGTGCATGCCAATTTCTCTTTGCGACTACGATTTTTAAGTCGTAGTAATTTAAATCGCAAGTGTGGGCATATCCATTTGAGTACATGTGTTTCGTTTAAGTTTACGACAATCGCATCGCAAGAAAAATTAAACAAATTGCGACTTTTAAATCGTCATGATTTGTTGGTAGCAAGTGCGTTCATTCTCATTTAAATTCATGTGTTCTATTTTTGCGGCTAAAAAAATCGTGCGATTGAAATCGCAAGTGCAGTCCTAGCCTTAGTCTATACTGTCTGCATTGAGAGTTATACCATTCAACAAAACATGGGCAAATGATTGAATTGTTTCATTAAAGTAGATCTTCTATTCAGCGACGAGGTTCATTTTTGGATGAATGGTTTCGTCAACAAGCGAAATTGTAGAATATGCGATGATCACAATCCACACGAGATCCACCCAATTGCAATGCAACCAGAGAAATCCATTTTTTGATGTGGATTTTTTTGCTGGCGGCAACATCAGTCTATAATTCTTTGAGAACGACGCACAGTAGTGGACAGACTCCTTACAATTGGACGTAAAACAACCAATGGCATAAATTGATTTTGGCCATTTTACTATTTAACAAAAATTATTGTTAAAATTATAAAATTAAAATTATATAAGGGCAGTTTCGTATAAAAAATAAATTGTCAATAGTTCGCGAAGGCATTTACTTTATTATAACTCTATGTCGAAAATTGTGTAGATGTTACTCGTAGTTTGTTAAATATAAAAAAGAAAAACAGTTTTTGCAATATTTTTGAAAAGTTGCTTTAAATTCAATTCTTGATTTTTGTTTAGCGGTGAAAGTCTACTTTCTGAAAATATGTGGGGTTAACCTCGAAAAAAATCGCAAAGCCTTTTTTTCCATTTTTGAGTTTGGTAATCAAATTCAAAATCAATGGAGAATGAAAATATGCAATATGTTTTGAACAAAATAACAATTTTGTCAACATTTCATTAAAATCAAAAATTAAGAAAATCAGTGCTATTATTTTGGAGACTTTTGTTTGTTGATTTTTTAAGGGACACTTAAGAAACTGCTTATCTTGAGTTCTATTGATCGAATCGTCAAGATTAAGGTGTTTAGGTTAAAAATGGGAGTATGAGGAAGCACCGTTTTATGTGCTTTAGTAAAAAATTTGAAGTCGTTAAAACCCTGTCATAAAATAAGAAAAATCACTATTTTTAACCCCTTCCCCACAAAAATGGCGACAATGGCACCTACAAACGCTCAAACTGAAAGTTTGGATAATACCTCGAAACCAAATAATTTCGGTCGGCCCTTGAAACTTTAAAAATAAAATGCACGACTTGGTCGCACGAACTTGCTCCTATGTAATAGACTAGGAATTTTAAAAACGGATCTTATTAAAGAAAACTGTTCATAAGGATAAAATGGATTTTTTAAATTCTTTTAGTAGTAAGAGATAAAAACAGAATGCTATGCAAATATGAATTTATGCAGGAACAAAAACTATAAGTCGTTGTCGTGGTTCCTTAAAAAAATAAGGTTTTATGTACAAAAAACCAAAAAAACATTTTTAAGAAAAAAATTTGGTACGCCAACCTTAAGTTTTTATTATTGTACGAATAAAAGTCTAATTTCCAAAAAAAAAAATTAGCCGTTCTTGAGATATCGAATTTTTCAAAAAAAAAACTGACCTTTTTTTTCTAAAAATTGAAAAAATATTTTTTCTTAAGTTTTGAAATGCAATGTTTTTTAAACTTTTTAGGAGCTTCTTTATAAAAAATTTCATTAAAATCCGTTATGCGGATAATGAGAAATTCAAAATTCGAAAAAATCGATCTATGGTAGGTATACAGTCAGTAATATCTAGATTTCAAATTTTTTCTTATTAAATTATAGATCGTAAAGATTAATCAAAAGAAAAAAATTTGGCAAAATTCTCGGAACCGTTTTCGAGAAAAATACGATTTTCGAAAACCATTTTTTTAAATTTGTATTGAAGGTACCGTTAGTTTTAGATAAAACAGAATTTTTTTCTCAAATCTTGTAGATTATGTTAAGAAACTTTTATTTGTCAAGTTTGAAAAAAATCAAGCATGGGGTTTTCGAAATATGTATTGAGTTTTCAAAAAAAAAAAAATTGAATTTTTTTTTTTTAATCCAAAAAATAAAAAATTGAAAATTTGAATATGTAATAATATTCAAACTTCGGAGGAGATTTGGCATAGAAAAAATGATTTAAATCGGCTGTACCGTTTTTGAGAAAATCAAAAACAAAAAAAAAGAAATGGACCCAGGGGGGCTACCAAAAATAACAATTTTTTGTAAAATTTTTTTCAACCATTAGCTAGTTTTAACTAAATGAAATTTTTCAAATTTGTTTTAAAAAATTCTGTGGGACAGTTTTTGAGAAAAAAAATATTTATAAAATTTCGAAAAAAATCGTATGGCAGGTACCGTTATTTTTGGTCTTAAAAAAAAACAGAAAAAAAGTGTGGGGGAAAAAAATTAAAACCCATATCTACCAAATTTGACGAAAATCGGCCGAGCCGTTTAGGCTGTAGTCGAACCAACAGATAGGCAGACAGACGGACAGAATTGCGAGACCCACTTTTTTGGTCTTCGCTATCATCGTAATGTCAACTTTGATCAAAATATCAAATTCGATTTTTTTTACGAATGCATAACTTGCCGTATAGTACCTATAAGTCGCAAGTAAAGATCACAGAATAAGATTATTTTACTTATAAAGGGTAGGTCAAATACAATTTTTTTTTTTGGTAATGCAATAAAATGAACAAAATTAACATGTTTTTTATGTGTTATGACTTTGTCAGTAATAGCAAACATTCCCATTGACTATGGAACGCAACATCGTTAAAGTGGCTGCCTCGCCTGTCTTCTCAGTAACGCATTCTGGCTCTTGGTCGATTGCTTGAATGACAGGCCTTAAGTGATTCCATCGTTCCCGGATTGCTGGGGATCCAAAGGGATCAAATCGCAGGTCAACGGGTATCGCCCAGACGGCTAATACCGTGCGATTTGTTACTTTGGTACGCAAAAGATTGACTATTGTATGGGCTGTGTGGCATGGTGCTGCGCTTACCTGAATGAACCAGAGGTCGTTCAAATCCATATCTTCAATTAACCCCACTAATCTGTCACTCTTTGTGGATGCATTGGCTTCTTAACAAAAGCGTGCGGGTTTTCCGATACGAATATGCGACAATTGAAAATGCACCTCATCAGAAAAGATGATATTTCGCCCAAAATCAATGTCCAATTCAAGCTCCTCTAAGGCCCAAACTGCGAAGCGATAAGGCAGCGGATAGTCGTGTGTCTTCAATTGCTCAAGCAATTGGACCTTGTAAGCGAATACTCTGAGATCTTTATGCAGAGTTCTCCTCAGGCAAGTGCGTGAAGTGTTGAGCTGTTGAGATAGATGGCGACTTGATGTTCGTGAATTGAGTCACGCTGTGAGCTACATCATTCACATTCCTGCCTGTGCGCACTATACTCTGCTATACTCTGCTCAACAAAAATTGTCAGTTAAGGGAAGATAGGACGTTTGCCTCTCACTCTGGTTTCATTGGGTTGCATAAGTGTGTCGCCTTTTAAAGCTCTCACAGGGTTTCCCTAGCTTACATTATTAATCGCCAACACTCAACATACTCAACTTCATAAAGCTCAAATCCCAAAAGCTCCTTAATTAAGTCCACTGAATAAGCTTCTTGCTTGTAATTGAGAACTATAATGGTAACTCTGTTTTGATGTAGATAAACAAGCGCACGATCGTATTGACACTTGACAGTATCCCTATCCCATTAGCCGTGGGATACAACGGTCGTGTTTTGGGGTGTACAACTTTTTGCGAAGAATTACAACATCAATTCTTTAAGGAAAGTCAGTGGCTTGCTATTTTTTAAGTGGCATTTTACCCAACGCAGTGTAGTGAGGGTGCATCAGGCACCACTGCTTTGGAAAAAGCTCTCCCATGAGGCCTGTACTGACAATTTTTGTTGAACAGAGTATAACATATCAGTCTCATGAACTTTTTGCACAAACTAGCTACAGCAAGTGGGGTGGCGGGGTACTTCATTTCGGCTTCTTTTTTTTCTTTTAAGAAAAATCCACTGTTTGGGCTAAACAGCACTCACTTTGGAAATAAGTATTCAATATTTCCCAATGTAGTTCACGCGTAAGGTGACTTATTTCGTTCCACGGAGGCATGATACTGACTTACTGTTAAGGATTCGAGAGGGAAACAGTGTCAAAATAACCTATGATTGAAATACAAACCACTAGATGGCCAACCCTTTACATATTTGTCAGTCAATTGATTCTTTCAATTTTGATAACTTTCGAAAAAAATTGGATTTCATCCCTAAAAAATGTTACCCCCGATTGAAATTTATGGTACTTTTTAAAGAAATGCTTAAGATACATAAATAAGGCACTGCCTCACAATTTAGCTTTTTGGGGGATTTTTTCGGCGTTTGGTAATATTGTTGTCTAATTTTATTGGGCTATAAACTGCAGCCTACTTCGGTCGGTGAACGAGCAAGGACGATGCGCATTCAAAATTGTAAAATTGGTTAAATTACTTATAATTTTCCTACTAAATCTTTCAAAGAACCAAAACTTTAAAAAACACTTAATGTTGTCAAATTTTACGAAAGCACACAACTGGCCATTTTTCTGTCAATTTAAAAATTTAGTAATAAACCTGTGCATCCATTCCACAGATACATTAATAAAAAAACGACAACTCAAAGTACAAAGGACAAGTGACAATGGGTTAAGCTCCTGAAACCATTTGAAAAGCCATTAATTTTTATAAAATAGGTGTGTCTGGTAAATTTCATTCAAAAGCACTTAAATTCGCACAAAATTAAACATAGTAATTCATTGACTCTGTACAACAATGTACACAACATACATGCATACCTCGTTTGCCTTGATAAATAAAAATACACTATCCGTACATACCTACAATATCCATCTCTGGGTCCTAGATAAGCAATTGAGCATAAATCTGAATTTCCACTAATTCAACTTCATTCCGGCATAAATCGCATTGTTAAAAATGTAAGCACTTCTGTTTGACACAAATAAAAAAGCAATCAAAATGTGGGACAGAAAGTAACAACAACCTTCGCCAAAAGGACCAAATTGGGTGACATATGGTTTGGAAAAATTAAAAAAAAAAAAAAAAATCACACAAATCTACGTCCGTCCAGATGTGTGGTTTAAAAAAAAGGGTGGTATGGGGTGTTTTTTTTTTTTTTTTGTCGGCAATTCTTGCGCATGTTACTGTGATATGAAATCGACATCAGATACCATTTAGAAAAGCATTATACTGAGAGTGTAGGGATGTGCAAAAGTGATTGTGCTCCTCGTGAGCCCATATACACAAATACCCATCCTGTGCCCTGGCTGGGATCCTGGTTTGGTTATTTTTGCCCATATTCAAGAGGAGATATTTATTTTATTGTGAACAATTCTCGTTTTTCACCCCATCCATCGCCATCATCATCATCATCAGCAGTAACATCATCGTGTGCACATCACATTTGCAATTTCACATTCACACACCTCTCATGCCAGCCTCATCCACCCACTCAATTTAGATCATCCTTTGAAAGCTATAAAAGTAAACAATTTTCTATCCTGTATTTAGGTTACAAATAAAATAAAAAATAATAAAAATAAAAAAAAAGAGAAAAAAACCAAACCATTAAGCAAATCTGCCAAAGAATTACGCCGCAACGCTCTCGCAAACAATGGAATTCCTATTTTATTTTTGCAGGTTCTGAAACCGGAATTGGAATACAACGAAGTGGCAATGAAATGTGTGGGAGTAGTATAGAAACGGCCGGATTTCACATTGACAAAAGAAGCCATTTTGAAGTAGATCAAATCACGGTTAGTTAAGTTAAGTGCGAAAGAGTAAGAGGAGCAGGTGTTATAACGCTCAAAAATATAGAACGATCTGGAAATATAGACCAAAACATGTGGAAGTATGAGTAAAATTTTGCAAAATACATAAAATTTCTATGGACTATGCCTTCACGAATGAACTGCCTATCGGGGTTGGAAAAGAATGCATTCGTTTTTAAATGTTATCTTTCCGAGGAGAAGTTTGGCAATATATCAGGTTCAGTTGGAACAAAGTTCGTTTCGAATTTATTAGTTCCCAGTGTGAGTTAGTAAATTTTCATTGAAAAATAACTGAGTTCTTACTTATTCGTTCCTGCTTCAATTCTTAAAACTTCCACTGAAATTTCGTACACCTTATAGTCAAGCTGATACTATACGTCTAATTAATTCGGAAGTAATTGCAACAGAAATAGAGATTTCAAGAAAATTAAAAAAAACGGCTGGATCGGAAGAACTTGCTCTCATATTTTGAAGCTCGTTGTAACCAAATCTGAAGAACATCGGCTATCGTTTAGGCTCTAGCTCGATGTACTGTAGGCTTACTATTGCACAGCAGGAAAACCCAACAAATCGGCGGGCACTATGACTTACAGCATTTACTTACTTAACTTACTTAAGTCCAAGCACCTTTTATGTCCGTGAGATTCCCCTTGCGGAGTATAGGGTCTCCACTACTCCACTACGCTAATCTGTACTGTTTCTTGGGATTTACATATCTTAGCTCTCTCTATAACTCGTCCCTATAGTTGGACTGATTCTTCTTCGACCATTGTTCGCCAATATATACTTCTTGGTTGGTCCACTCGTCAGTCTATCTATGTAAGCGGGTTTTTATTGCATCTCATGCTTTTTGGAGCGTATGGCCAATTCGCTACCACTTTTGTCTACGTATAATAGAGCTAATGGCCCGTTTTCGCATGAAGTTCATCATTGAAAAATCGGTTGGACCAGAAAAAACGCAGACTTTTACAGATTTTTTGTGACAGCGGATATGACATTCCAAGTGCTGCATCTGTATGGAACCACGGACTCAGCATTTAAGGGCAAAAGTCGTAACTTAGTCTTTAGGCTTATAGAATTGTTTCTCCGTGTTTTGACCATCTTTTCGAAGTCAGCCTTTTTTTTATAATTAGCGCGCACTCAAAGTTTTTTTATACCCTTAATATGCCAGAGACACAGTGTGAGCATTAAGAAAAAAGGGAAGCGTTAGAAAGGAGGTGTCGGTTTTGAATTCTTGAACATTGCAATGACTGGGAAAGACAGAGCGTGGTAAGGAATTCCACATTCGCGTAGTACGGCTGAAGAACGAATCTCTGTACTTTACATTACGTTCGAAGTTGCGCTCAAGGGTAAACTTATGGACATTCCTAGAAGTGCGAGTATTACGATTGAATTGTTTAAGGGGAGGAATGCAGCTGGCTATTTCACTAGAGCATAGTCCGCTAAAATAACGGTAAAATAAGTTGAGACAAGAAACATTACGACCTTTACTTAACCAATTCAGCAGTTTATATCCAAACCGTTTCCACCATTGGTAAAGACACCAACTTTATCGGTTGTCCAGAAATATACACTTGGATGATGTAGTTCCAAGGCTGATCCTTTTTGTTTTTGCCTATTGATCTTCAACTTCCGTATCGATCCTTGCTCTCATTTAATTAAAATTCATGATACTATAAGACAGAAAGAAAGCATATCGTCTTCCATATGATCCAGATGTTTGAGGTATGCTTGCAGAGTCCACTCAATTCCTCCATATCGAGTCGACAAAGCTGAGTGTATTTTATGGCTTATCAGCACCAGGAATAGTAGTGGTGACAGTATACAGCCTTGCCTGAGTCCAATTTAAATTTCAAATTTCTCTGACAACGTTCTGTTAAAAAAAACTCGTGGTTTTGGAGAAAATTTATTTTTAATTTCACCTGTAAAAGAAGACTTTCCTCGGTACAAACTAAGGATTCTTTTTAAGATCAGAAATGTTTAAGACATGCAAATAAAGCCAAAATTCAGATTTTCTTGGAAGTATTTCAAAGTTTGGTAATATTTTTGTCTAATTTTCCTGGACTACAGGCTGATCTGTAAGAATAGTCATATTGAAGACTACTTACTTAATTAAGGTGGTGCTACAGTCCGGGGTGTACCAGGGCCTCAACCAACAAGATTCTTCAGCCATCTCGGTCCCTAGCTAGCTGTCTCCGATTGCGCACTCCAAGTTTTTTGAGATCCTTTCCCATTTTTTAAGTGGGAATTTCAGGAATTTCCTTTATAAATATCAAAAACACATGTGGTCTTAAATGTGTTCCTTGATGGACACCAGAAGTTATTCCAAAATGCATTGAAATGCATTGAAATAGTATCCAATTATTTCAAATTTATGAAGTTAAATCTATGTTTTGATTTTGCTATCGTTAATTTAATTGTATTAATCCAATCTATCAAAAGTTTTTGGTTGAGAAATCGGTGTAATTTTCGTCATACTGAAAACCTAATTCCATAGTTCTTACGATATAAGTTTTAAGAACAGCAACATCAGTAAATGTAAAAGATCTTCCATTATTCCTTATCTGTAAATCTGTTCTGAATATGTTAGTATTTGTGATATCAAAACTGGTAATATTGCTTTAGAAGCCCTCAGGGATCCATATTAGGTCCAATTCTATTTTCTATATTAATCCCTTTTGCTGATGATGTTTAGTTGCAGTTTCTTGTCCGATAAATATTAAGTTTCCGTCTATCTCTCTTCTGGTAATGCCTACCTTCTTCCTGTTTATTTCAATACTTGAAATTTATACCAAACACGTCGTAGGCAAAAGTGTTTTATTTGGAGCCAGTGAGTATCGTTCTATGATTCGGTTACTTTTTCTTACCAGAGTAAGATTAAATTTGGATCTTATACTCTTGCGGAACTTTATCTTCTGAAGTCTATGTTTGCAACCGAACTAAATCTATCTTGCACAAACTTAATAATTTAATTGACTGTTTGCCTTCACTGGCAGGTGTTATTTTTCAACAAAATTATGTTTTTAAGAAATACTACTGATTTTAATAGAATTTCTATACCGAGATGCATAAGTTCTTAAGCTTCCTGGTCATTTCTAGTGATTAGCGCTGGAGGGTGCCGCCGTTTCGATACCATAAGCTTGTATGATCTTTGGATTTAATGGGATATGATCAGGGATTCATAAGCTTCCATTTAGCTGATGCTCTCTAGCTCGCTATCTTGAGATCAAAGAATTCACGTTACAGAAGTCGAAGTTCGCCTGAGAGGCACTTCGTTGTGTTGAGAAAAGAGATCAACTCTTTGAACTTCACTTGATATAGTTCCTTAAGGCTAGGCGCGCACATTCAATTTTTAGTTGCACAACTGTTTGGTTGCTTATAGAAAACATAACATAACATATGCATAAAATTATATGTTACACAAAATAGCGAACTCATTTAACCGTTTAGTTTGTGTCAAAACACAAACTTTTTAGTTGCTCAAACCAAGCAGTAAAAATTGAATGTGCGCGGCTAGCCTAAGGTCGTCTTGAAATGACTTTCCGAATAGTTTGATTTTCATTCTGGCCAGAACAGTGCATTTACAGAGGAAATGAATGACTGATTTGTTTTTCTACTGATCCTCAAAACTATGTACGACGAAGAATTGTAAAATATGGCTAACTTTGATGCAAGTTCCACTATACGCCAGTGTCCAGTGCATGTTGTAACTATCCTTGCTATTTCTTGCCTGGGTCTGCATATAAGGTCATTTGATTTGGTGACTGATACCTTTGGATAATATTCTTCCGATTCTTATAAATTCTCTGTTTAAGTTGTATAGTCATAAAAGCCTGTTTTGATATGTCTTCATGTTTTTTTAACGAACCTAAGCTTAGGGTTTAATTTGTTCCTGTGATGTTTAGCCTGATTGCTATGTAAAAAAAATTTTTCTGAAAAGAAAACAAAATTAAATTATTGTACACTTTTCTTAAAATTTTCGTTAGGGGGTTCATTAGGAGTATATGTATGTATGTGGTGATTTTGGGAAAATAGTGCTAGAGCCTAAATCGCCATTTTGGACTTGACAAAAAATTAGTTTTAGTGAATAACTCAACCATTTTTCACTTTTGAAAAAAATGGTTAGTGCAAAATTGAAAGGAAATTTGGTTTTGTTCTTTCCAACTTTGGGACAGGAGAGACATCAGTTGCACCCTGATTGGCTGGATTATGCGATTCAACTAGTATTTGTTTACTTAGGAAATTTGAAAAATACACGCATTTTCATGTGTTTTTCTATGGCAGTTTGTTCTGATCCAATCAAGGTTCCTTTGATATTCTACCTCTGAAAATTTCCTGGATATACCAATGAACAATGAACGTTTTAATGCAACAGAAGGGGATTATAAGAAAACTCCTTGCGGGTTAGAATAGAAGTCATTAACCAAAACGCTTTCTTGTAAATTAAAGGCAAATTCTAGGAATATGTGCGGGTGCCACAGGACCCAAGGTCTCTGTTTTATATGTAAGCTGCGGAGAAACTTTTAGAAATTTCACTGAAACTCTAGAGTTAATTGATTATGAATAAGCAGTCTACTACAAAATGCAGTCACTGATGACTGATGTTTTTTTTTAGTTTTGAAATGCAATATTTTTCTAGCCTTTTAGAAGCCATATTTTAAAATTTGTACGGTGTATACCGTTATTTTTAGGCAAAATAATTTTTTTTATCACATCTTATAGATTGTACTGAAGAACTTTTTTCGAACTTTGAAATCTGCCTTTCGACACCCTGTACTGAATATAAAAACCTCCACTTTTACGCTACAATACATACAAATATAAACATATCAATATACATTATTTTGTTGTAACCTCCTCTTAGTCAGACAAAGATTCAAATGATTCGTTAAATTTTTAACAAAAAAAAAAATCAAAAATTCCCCATATTCGTGTAGAAGCCTAAACTTAAGCCTATATATATTTGCATGTCTTATAAAATATTTTAAAACACCCGTTAAATTTTCGACTAAATATATTTTTATTTTCTTTTCAGGTAAGCAATGGCATTATTTACTATCAACTTGTTTAAGTTAATTAATTAAGCAACTTTTTATCAGTAAGTAAAAATATTGAATAGATGATAAAAAATTTAATTATCTTAAGAAATTAGCAGCCAGTTGGACTGAAATACATTACAAACCATTTAGGCTATGGAATACCAATTTTTTTATTGGCAAGTAATCTAAGTTGCTCAAAAAAGTTTTTGGTTATTTGGTCTTGTGTTGTACGAATACAAAATGCACTGATTGGTTTCAACACCTATGCTTAGCATTGTAAGTCCGATTGATTTGATTTGTAAACTGAACGAAAAATATGTCTAATGGTATCTACAGATGAAAGAACATTTTTAATTGTCAAAGATGGTGAAAAATCAAAAAAGGTGAGAAACGACGGGCTTCATATTCTATTTCTCCTCTTAAACAATTAAACCGTCATCGGCTTACCAACTTCGGATGTATTGTAATATTTTTACTAGGTTGCAATTCAAAACAGTAAATCTCAATTTATAATCGACTCAAATACTTTTATTCAAATTTAAATCAAACTTGTTTAATAACACGTTCCACAATCCAATAAGCAAACTTTTGCACACTTTCATAATCAAAAATCAAATGTGCTTGTGCTCACCGCGAACACTCCCTTATATACTCAAGTTAGTTGTTCTCGAAACCAATTCGGAAAGGTTCTCGTCTTGGAATGTTCTAGATGGTTGGAATAAGGAATACATTTGACATTGGAAAAGGGCTTTTTGTTTCTTCCATAAAGTGTACAATTTTCCAACAGATAAAGCTCTGTTCGCAACAGTTCAGAGGTTCTTTCTTAAGCCGCACTACACGAATGTGTAAAAACGCTACAACGCAAAGATTCGTTTCTTTTTTTTTAAATCGTAACAAATTTAGTTTGAAAATTTTAATACACAATAATATTCAATCTTTTGGTGAGCTTTGGCATACGAATTAATAACCATTTTTCGGAAAACTTTTTGCAACTATTACCTAGCTTTAACTAATCAAAAAAATCTGTCGAACAGTTTTTGAGAAAAAAAATTATTTTTTAAATTTTGAAAAAAAAGCGTATGACAGGTACCGTTATTTTTTGGCCAAAAAAAAAAAAGAAAAAAAAGTGTGGGTGAAAATTTTAAAAACAATATCTACCAAGTTTCACGAAAATCGGCCGAGCCGCTTAGGCTGTAGTCGAAAAGACAGACAGATAGAATTGCGAGACCCACTTTTTCGTCATCGCTATCATCGTAATGTCAACTTTGATCAAAATATCGAGTTCGATTTTTTTTTACGAATACATAACTTGCCTTATAGTACCTATAAGTCGCAAGTAAAAAAGGTTAATGGGCGCAAAAATATTCTGCTTACAGAAGAAAAAAAAAATGTTTACAATAGAACAAGTTTTTAACAAGCAAGATTTATGCGACGAAGAATCTTGTTCCAAGAGTTCAGCGCGCGCTTTTGTATGGGTATGGTGACGGGTTTCGCATCGAGGTGTCATATCACTACATTTGTGTGAAAAAGGTTCGAAAAAAAGTGCAAATCTATCAGGAGAATGTTCGCGATAGTATTTTAGGGAGTTTGGCCAATCCTCTATTCAATGGGAAAAATATGAGCCTCCTCTGCTCTGGCACACAAAACCAAAACCCTTCAAGAGTGGCTTAAGTCAAACATTTCCGATTCAATTGCAGCTGCAGAGTGGCCTTCGGAAAGTCCAGATTTGTATCCACTGGATTACAGTTGGTTGTCCGTACTGGAGAACATGGACTCTAAGACACCTTATCGAAATTTGGATAACTTTTAAGCTGCTTTACTAAAAGTAGTTAAGCAGGGTCATCGATACCCGTTGACACACTGCGTGCCGCTAAATACCAATATGACAACAACGTTTGAAAGCCTGCATTACAACTTAAAGCGCTCATTTAGTGTACTAGTAAAATTCCTTTTTTCTTCAAACTTATTTTGTGACCTAATGTAAGAAATAAATCTTATGGTATAATAAGACGTAAAAAAAATTGGAAAAGTGGTGATTTATTTCTCAACATAGTCTCCTTTTAGCTCGATACACTTGATCCAGCGATGCTCTAACTTCTTTAACCCTTCGCTCTGAAGCGGTCTGACGATTGCGCTTGCTGTCCGGAGTGAGCAAACGCGGCACCCATCGCACCGACAGCTTTCTCATGCCCAAATTTTTGTGGAGGATATGATCCAAGCGATCTTTTGAGATGCCTACTGTTTTAGCTATTTCGCGCACCTTCAATCGGCAGTCTGTCAATACGAGATCGTAGATTTTTGATACATTATCCTCCGTGGTAGCCATTTTCGGGGCACTTTAGTGGGGCTCATCAAAATCCACGTTGAAACTCCTTATACCAATTTTTGACGATCCCTATCGAAGGAGAAGAGTCACCGTACACATCATCCAAGTGCTCTTTGATTTCGCTGCGCGATTTCCGTTCCAAAAACAAGAATAGAATCACCGCGGACAAGGTGGCTTCCATACGTGGTCAAAACAAATCTACAAGTTCGATTCTGCTGAAATTTTGACAGTAGCCGTCTAACAGACTAGACGATATAAATCTATAGTCAATCTCTCTTTCGATACTGACATCATCGGGCATTGAGGCTAAGTACTTATCGGTTGGACGATGTATCATCATCATCATCATCGGCTCGACAACCTGGTTCCGGTCCTGGCCTCTTTCAACAAGTCTCTCCACCTATCCCGGTCTCTAGCCGACGCCATCCAGTTGCGCACCCCAAGGCTTCGGGCGTCCTGGTCTACGCCATCTCTCCAGCGCAAGCATGGTCTACCACGCTGCCGTCTACCATAGAATGTACCACAAAGAACTTTCCGAGCAGGTTCCTCTTCGCTCATGCGAGCTAGGTGCCCTGCCCACCGGAGTCTACCGAGCTTAATTTTTGTCACGATATCTGCTTCTAGGTAGATTGCGTACAATTCATGATTGTACCGTCTCCGGAATCGCCCTTCCTCACATATGGGGCCAACAATTCTCCTTAAGACTTTTCTCTCGAACGCAGCTAAGAGGTCGGAGTGCCTTTTGCTAAGCACCCAAGTCTCGGATCCATATGTGAGTACTGGCAGGACCATGGTCCTGTACAGCAGCAGTTTTGAAGTTATGGTGAGATTTCTGGATTTGAAAAGCTTTGACAGACTATAGTAGGCTCTGTTGGATTTGAGAAGCCGCCCGCGTATTTCTTCTTCTATATTGTTATCGGCTGCTACTATTGACCCAAGGTATTTAAAGGATTGCACCACTTCAAATTCGTGCTCCGCTACCTTGATTGTTTGACCAACTGTTCCTCTCGCATTCAGCTAAGTCAGGTGTTTCTAGGGCGAGTCCTAACGCATTACCAAGGGTGTTACTGGTGTTTTCATTGCGCAGGGCAGCCGTGTTGATTCGAACCTGATCGGCGGATGCAATGCGTCTTCGCAAGGCAATCCGCCCTCGGAAAACCATACCAACAAGATAGTGATCCGAGTCGATATTGGCACCTCGGTACGTTCGTACCGTCATCAAGTTCGAGTAGTGGCGACGGTCTATCAACACGTGGTCTATTTGGTTACGAGTGACTCCATCAGGTGATACCCAGGTGGCTTTGTAGATATCTTTACGCGGGAACCTGGTACTCGCAACGACCATGTTTTTCGATGCTGCCAATTCTAAGACTCGAAGTCCATTGTCATTAGTGTTCTCATGCAAACTATGGGTGCCTGCGTAATGCCTGAATACCGGCTCCCGACCTATTTTTGCGTTAAAATCCCCAAGGATGATTTTAACATCATACCTTGGACAGGCATTGAGGGCCCTCTCGACTTGTTCGTAGTAAGTCTCTTTTTCTTCGTCTGAGGACTCCTCCGTAGGTCCGTGAACGTTAATGAGGCTGATGTTCGTAAATTTGCCTCGCACGCGAAGTGTGCATACCCTTTCGCTTATAGCGTTAAAGCCGATGATGGTAGACTTCATTTTTTCGCTGACTAGGAAGCCTACCCCGAGCACATGGTGTTTTGTATGACAGCTGTAGTATATGTCATATTCGTTCTTCTGTAAAACACCATTCCCTGTCCATCTGATTTCTTGAAGAGCTGTTATGTCAGCTTAATACTTTGACAGGGCATCGGCTAGCTGCTGAGCAGCTCGAGCTCTATAGAGCGATCGTACGTTCCATAAGAAAATTCGTAAATCGTTTTTCCTTTTTCTTTGCGTAGGTTGTCGTCGTGAGATCAGTCCGTTTCCGAGGCTTGTTGTCGGTCTCGTAATTCTTTTAGTTTTACGGGACAGGGAATTAACCTGTCGCCAACCTGAGGAACCAGCCTGATCATATTAGCCAAACCTTTTTTAAAAGGCTTGTTTCTAGCGGCCGCCGCGGAGAGGCTATGATCACACTTCCACCAGTCCCGAATAGTTACGGCACGTGCATGTTTTCGTATGCTACATGTTGTTCCCCCTATTCGTCTGATGGCTGACCGCCTTGGACGATGTATACTGCCCTACAATCTAAAGAACTACAAAAAAAAAAAAAATGCTAATTGCTCGTAGGAAGCCTGAACCTAGTTATTTAGAACTCAACCATTTCTGAGTGCATGTTACCTGGAATGGAGGGGACCTTCAATTTTCTGCTGCGTCCAAACGAGTGTCATGACAAGAAATACTATTGAAAACTCTTGTACTTCCTCGCAAGCTGCAGTACACCCCTGAGAATTGAATCATGACAGTCCGACGACGCACGCGCAATCACTTATGCCAAGAGGGTCCATATTTCTCCACTATTTAATAAAAATTGGTTTTCGAAATTTTTAATTTTTCAAAAACTAGAAGACGTTTTGTTTTTTTTTTAATAGAACCCAATAATGGGGAGAGATCCTCCCTCCCAAAATGCTTGCATTTTATTATCCCGAAAAATCCGTTTTTATTTTCCGCTGCCTAAGTTATGGACACTATTGTATCTTGAAAAAAATGTCTAGTTCTGTGAAAAACTGGTATTGTTTGGGATGACCACTAATCATAAACTATCAGCGGCAAGTACTGATTTAAGAAGTCTTAATACACATGCAATGACAGGCGCCCGTTCCCATGTCCATGCCAAATACGGCCCTTCATGGATTTACTTTGTAAAGCGGGAAGGACTGCTTTGTTTGCGTTCATAATCCCATAATCGCATATTAGAACGAACTCCATATACACACAAACATCCCTGAACCTATGACATATCATACGAACATTTGTATAATATATTTTTGTATCCATTTTTTCTTATTTAACCTTCATCCGTTTTATTTATTGTTCGTTTAAGTTTATATTTGTATTATTTTCTTTCCGATTTTGGAGATGTAAGTAGGTATACCCAGGTCTTACATAAATCGGCTGAGTACGCCCTGATAATAGGGATTCTATTTCACCAGGAATATGTCGTTGTCTATGACCGCGCCATAATAAATGGCACAATATATTTCAGGTTATGTGTACATACAAACACATTTCCTATAAGAAAACCGTTCTCAAAGCTATGACGTTGGTGTAGCCTCGAAACCAATGAAGAATAATATACTATGTGGGAAATAGAATGTGGTACGGAATATTTCCCACAAGTTATTAAAAGCATCTCGAAATGCGGCAGACTTACCTTCTAATCGTTAAGGCTTCTTAAATGGATGAAAAGCGGATGTTTTTCGTTTGGTTTTATTTTTTTAAAGATGTTTAAAAAGTGAGATATTAGGGTTGTCTAAAGTGGCTTATAATTTCGTTAAGACAGCAAAACCCACAACAACAAAGTTCAACACGTGCAAGATAAATTCATATAATATACGTAAATAAAGGTAAATAAATTTGTGTGGTAGAATAGGTGGCTTAATATTTTAAGAAGACACAATGTTAAATATTTACGTTAATGGCCGAAGGTAATAGAGATAAGTTTGTAATGAATAGAGGTAAACACAGGATCTGGGGAAAAAAAAGTTAAATTTGTGCCTTGAAAACAATTCTGTGTGGATTTATTGACATTTTATATCTAGATTTAGCATTTAGATAAAATTATGGTTCTTAGATATATATTATACTATATAACAGCGAACTTGTTTTTTTTTGTGGTACACTTTTTACGGCCCACAAAAACCGAAGGGGCATAAATTACATATTAAACGAAAGAATTTTTAAGAAGAAGAAGTTAAAACAAAAAAAATTTAAACTAAATTCTTATAGTTTTTGTTTTTGTTCAAATCGAAAGAATTTTTTGCATAGATGTGCAGAATGCCAAAATTATTTAAATATACTACACAGAAATTGTTTAAAACAATAAATAAAAATTGCAAGAAAATGCCCGGAAAACAAAAACAATTAGAAATGTCAAATCGACTGACACATTAAATGTCAAATACAGAATATGAAAAATGAAAGCATTCAGCGAAAACCCAAGCCAGAACCCGAAACATTAAGGTGGATTCACGTTACACAAATCCGCCAACACGATAAAAGTTGATGAACATGTTGTTGAATGTGAACCCCCCTAAGTGAAGAAATATTATCAATTTAAATATTAGGCATGTGTTTTTTTACAATAATATTTTGAAACATTAAGCATTAGCTTAGTAGTACCCCCTGGCATAATGGTTAGTGCGTTGGACTGTCATGCGGAAGGTCACGAGTTCGATTTTCAGCCGCTGCAAGAAAGTTTTTTTCAGGGGTGTACTGCCTCTTGCGAAATTGAAAGTGCTGCTCATTAGCCGTTCGGAATCGGCAGAAAATTGTAGGTCTCCTCCGTTCCTGTAACACGCACACATTAATGGTTGAGAGTTGTAAGTCACTAGTTCCTGGTTCACTCTGAGCTGTTGCACCACTTAATTAAATTTTAATTTAAGCATTAACTACAATCGGAACTTTTTGCAAAAAGTGAAAAAGAATACACACATACACTAGCGACATCTGTTGCTTTCAGTTTGGCGACATTTATCGGTCATTTTCTGAAGCAATTTATTCAATGTATTAGGCTAGGTGCGCAAATTCGATTTTTAGTTGCACAACTGTTTGGTTGCTTATAGAAAACAGATGAACTATTTGGTTGAATGTCCGCGCAGGTGCATATAACTATATGTTACACAAATTAGCGAACTCATTTTAGGCAATCGTTTAGTTTGTGTCAAACACATAAACTTTTTAGTTGCTTGAACCAAGCAGTTGCGAAACTAAAAATTGAATGTGCGCGCTTAGCCTTAGTGTTTTCAAAAAGAGAATCATTTACTTTTTGGTTTTTTGAGATGGGAGATAAAATTTTAAATTGAGTTGGAAAAGGAGAGCAGATTTTTTTGAACATTTTCACTTTTCAAGTTCATTGCAGTTATGGCTTTACAATAATGGGGGTATTCATGCAAAAGTGTAAGCTCTGCGTATTTGTATAAGTCAATTATTTTCAAAACTTATTTACATTCGTCTGCATTTGAATTTTAAATATGTATTCGCGAAAAAAGAGAATACAAAATACTCGAAATGTATTTGTCAGGGAAAGAGAGAAGATAGAAAATGCAGACGTGAGACGTCGCGTCGTCAAAAATGCGGACGAACATGACTTATGATACAAATTTAAATCTTCGTGGCTGAATGCGTTTCATGGGCTCAAACCTACCTCATTTTCGGAACACTTCCGTTTATGTCATTTTTTGTTGACAATAAACAGCTGGCCGATCGATGTGCAAACAAAAAAAGTTTTACAAAAGTAAATTGAATTTATGTTTTTGAAGTTAGCTATATTTCTTTAGGCGCGTTATAAAAATAAAATGCAGGACTGGGTCGCACGAACTTGCTCCTATGTTAAAGGCTAAGAATTTCAAAAATGAATGTTATTAGAGAAACTGTTCATAAGCATAAGCAAAAAAAAACTTCTTTGGTAGTTAAAGGTAAGGTCTTTATAGTGGTTTCTTATAAAATAAGGTTTTATATAAGAAAATTTTAAAACATTTTTAAGAAAAAATGTTGGTACGCCAATTTGAAGTTTTTATTATTGTATGAATAAAAATTAAATTTATAAAAAAAGGATTGAGCCGTTTTCGAGACATTGAATTTTCAAAAAACAAAAAATTGATTTTTTTTTCAAAATTCAAAAAAATATTTTTCTTAAAGTTTTGAAATACAATGTTTTTAAAACTTTCTAGAAGCTTCCCTCTACGAAATTTCATTAAAATCCGTTGTGCTGATAATGAGAAATTCAAAATTTTAAAAAATCGTTCTATGGTAGGTCAGTAATATCTTGTTTTCAATTTTTTTTTATTAAATTACAGATTTTAAAAAATATTAGAAAGAAAAAAAATTTAAGCGAAATTCTCGGAACCGTTTTCGAGAAAAATACGATTTTCGAAAACCATTTTGGAGGGTACCGTTTTTTTAGGTAAAATAAATTTATTTTTCTCATATCTTGTAGATTATTTTTCCAAACTTTTATTTATCAAGTTTTGATAAAATCGAGCGTGGGGGTTTCGAAATATTGTGTTTTCAAAACAAAATTTTGAAAGTTTTTTTAAAAATCCAAAAAAATTGTTTTGGAAAATTTGAATACACAATAATATTCAAACTGCTGGGAAGCTTTAGCATAAAAAAAATGATCAAAATCGGTGGTACCGTTTTTGAGAAAATCAAAAACAAAAAAAATGGTCCCAAGGGGGGTACCAAAACTACTCATTTTTTTGGACAAATTTTTTCGACCATTACCTGTAGGTTTAACTAAATTAAATTTTTTGAATTTTTTTTAAGAAAATCGCAGGGACAGTTTTTGAGAAAAAAAAAATATTTAAAAAATATCGGAAAGAAATCGTATAGCAGGTACCGTTATTTTTGGTCATAAAAAATCAAATCAAAAAACATCCGGGGGTAAAAAATCAAAACCCATATCTACCAAGTTTGAAGAAAATCGGCCGAGCCGTTTAGCTGTAATCGAATAGACAGACAGACAGAATTGCCAGACCCACTTTTTTCGTCTTCGCTATCATCGTAATGTCAACTTTGATCAAAATCTCGAGTTCGATTTTTTTACGAATGAATAACTTGCCTTATAGTACCTATAAGTCGCAAGTAAAAATGATGAGAGTGAAATTTAAAAAAAAAATTCACATTTATGTATGTAGGTAACACAAAATTCACAGGTTGACGTCACTGCAACGACGACGCACGTGGGTTCGAGTCCCAATAGAATGATAAATATTTTTTTACTGCCGTGATATGAAAAAATGATGAGAGTGAAAGTTTTAGATGTAACACAAGTTCACAGGTTGACGTCACTCAGGCGACGTGGGTTCGATTCCAATATTATGGCCATAACAACAGCTGAAGGACAATGACATGAAAGAATCGAAACAAAAATTGTTAATGTGTCAAAACTGTGTATAGGTTTGAAAGTTTGTTTACCATTAACTGTTTTCCTTTGGACTACAGGATTGAGTGCTTAGTAGGTACTTCTCATTGCATTCAACAATTTAAAAAATCATGAATTCTCTGTCTTTTATTGAATGATAATGAATTAAATAAATAAATTGGCACTCGAATTTCGAGAGCTGGGTCGGCTAGTATTTTATAAAACGGCCATCAATTAGTTTAGGATAAAAGCTGTAACTGTGATACTGATTTATTATATTGAAGTGGATAGTTAAGGACATGAGAAAGAGTTCAAAATTCAAAGTATCAACACCAACACATATGTAGATCGGTGTAAAATTAACCTAAATCGTGTGTTAAATTTACTTTTGTTCTTACTCGTTAGTCTATTTCACCTTACTACGTTCTGAGGCAGATGACTGACTTTAATTTAAATTAAATTTATTGGTGTAGGATTTAGAACTCTCAACCACTACTGTGTAGGTGTTACCAGGAATGGAGGGTATAATGAACAGCACTTTTCATGACAAGCGATACTATTGGAGGATTTGTTAATTTCTCGAAAGAGGCAGTACACACCCCTGAAAAACTTTTGCAGCAGCTAATAACCGTAATCAAGACCTTCTGCGTGACAGTCCAATGCCCTAACCATTATACCAAGGGGTATGGGCACTTAATGAAAAGTTATTAGTATTGCTGCATAAGGTTTCCACATAATTTTACATGATTGATTGCTTCGAAAGCCTTTGAAAACTCAAGCAACACTAGAAAAGTAACTTTATCCCTATCCAACCTATCTAACCTAATATCGTCAGTAATGCTCAATAAAGCTGTCATATAACTGACATTTTTCAAGAAATCCGGATTGCTTTGGTTTACGGATATTATTTGACGTAAGATACGCACTGAAATGTTTTTAAAGTAGTCTTTCAAAAACTTTTAGCAAATCTCCATAGATCGGGCAACTCTTCCGACATCAAAATTGTATAGAACATTAATGTTACGAGTATATAAGATAGAATAACAACCCAACAAAATTAGACCTAATTAAAAGCACACTTTCAAAAATAGCAGCACTATCCACCGCTCGAGAACCAAAACCATCCAAAATAAAATGCACGACTGGATCGCACGAACTTGCTCTTATGTCAAAGATTGTTGTCCATTTTGGAAATATTGAGCTTTCCAAAAAAATCATTATTTTTTTTTTCAAAAATTCAAAAAATATTTGTTTTAAAGTTTTGAAATGCTATGTTTTTTAAACAGATCGTTAAGATCCGTTATGCCGATAATGAGAATTCAAAATTCAAAAAAATCGTTTTTTTTATAAAATTACCAATAGGTCGTAAAAATTAAACCAAAACAAAAATTTTATCAAAATTCTCGGAACCATTTTCGAGAAAAATACGATTTTCGAAAAGCATTTTTTAACATTTGTGTGTAGGGCAGTGGCGTAGCGTAGGGGGGGCGGGGGGGTGCGGCCCGCCCGGGCGGCAGAAGGCAGGGGGCGGCAAAATGTCGCCGGTGAAGCATTTAGAATAGAGATCATTTATGTTTCATGACAGAACGTTTGACAAGTCAACAAACAACAATGACGTACATTTGAAATTTGCCATCCTGCCTGTGATTCGTCATTGACGCTCTCGGCTGATTTCCGTGAATTTGTAAACGGTGAGTAAGGCTAGGCGCGCACTTGCAATTTTTAGTTGCGAAACTGCTTGGTTCGAGCAACTAAAAAGTTTGTGTTTCGACACAAACTAAAAGATTGCCTAAAATGAGTTCGCTATTTTATTGAACATATAATCATCTGCAGCTGCGCAGATATTAAACCAAATAGTTCATCTTTTTTCTATAAGTAACCAAACAGTTCCGCAACTAAAAATTGATAGTGCGCGGCTAGCCTCAGGCCAACACGCGAAACTGAAAGGGAGCTTTCCGAAACATATGTGTGCGAGACCGCTGGCGGAGGCGCTGTAAACGGGCAGACTTTTGACCACGAACATACATTTATGTACAGTAGGTATCCGCCAGTGCCGCCAGCCAGCGCAGCGGTCTAGCATATCATATGTTTCGGAACGCTCCCTTTCAGTTTTGCATGCACAAACCACTCACTCAGCTTGGCTGGGGTACACGCTGCTTCTGAATCAGTGAACTCCGTGATGTTTTTTGGAGCTCTGGAGAAGCTATTTGCCTTCTTTTCTGCATCAACTGCTCCGTGGAACGCTTTGGTTGCCGTCACAGGTCAAACAGTGAAACGAGTCACTAAAACGCGCTGAAGCGCTAGAAATGAAACAGTCAAGACGGATTCATCTCAAACTTCCGACACAAAATCGGGATCCAGTCTTCTTCTGACAGCCATGCAGTCATTCAACTTCCTCACTTTTCTTGGCTTTTGGGCTGCAGTGCTACCTGAAGTAGATGACGCAAAGATTTACCTGCAGCAACGTGGACTGAGTGTGGATAAGTGTGAGCAGAGACCGTTTCGTCCAAGCCGCAATCGACTTTGCTAAGACTCTCTGCGAAAAACTAGGAATCGAACTCAAAACGAGAAGAATTCGCAGGAAAAAACGCATGCATGGCGATGAATCCGCAGATGCAGCTTTGTCTCACGAGCAGGAACTCCGTCGAGAGGTGTTCGCATCATTTGACAAGATCATTCAATAAATGACTGCTTGATTCTAGTTAGTTCAAGAAATAGCGGACAAACTTTTGGACAGCAAGTACGAGTCTAATCTTTAGAAAACATCGACAAGCACGAGTTTCAGATGGAGCGGAAGCGTCTCCAGCAGTTTGTCGCCAGTTCTGAATCAGAGGAAGATATAAGAGGCAAAGAACCACTGTAGCTCCTCCAGTTCATTCAAAAACTGAATCTGGGAAATTCGGTCCAAATAATAATCATCTTGATTCGTATATATTTGAATTTGGCAATTAGTGTCGCTAGTTTTGAGAGAAGTTTTTCGAAGTTGAAGCTAATCAAAAATTATCTCAGATCCACTATGGGCTCCACTAGACTATAAAATATTGATTTCGACAAAGTTTTTTCTGACTTCGCTGCTCGTAAGGCCGTAGAATCCGTTTGTAAAACCGCTGATCCTATTTTACCTTCAATAAAAAATACCTCATTGCCTGTGAAATGATGTCTCGAAATTTAATTTTAATTAAGTATTGAATGGGTCTCCCGCCCCGGTCGCCAAGATGGCACGCTACGCCACTGGTGTAGGGTACCGTTATTTTTAGGTAAATCGAAATTTTTTTCTCAAATCTTTTAGATTATATTAAGAAACTTTAACTTACCTAGTTTGAAAAAAAATCGATCATGGGGTTTTCGAAATATTGAGTTTCAAAAAAAAAAATTTGAGTCGTTTAGGCTGTAGTCGGAAAGACAGAATTGCGAGACCCAGTTTTTTAGTATTCGCTATCATCGTAATGTCAACTTTGATCAAAATCTCGAGTTCGATTTTTTTTCTGAATGCATAAATTGCCTCATAGTACCTATAAGTCGCAAGTTAAAATGATCCGCAGACCAAAATAAAGATTCTGTACTTAACAGAGCTAGCAAATTGCTTGTTAAGAAAATTACCGTCATTCACATTCTCAATTCGTTAACCTCTTGACTTCTCAATACCTATGTTGCGTAAGTTCTTCCAAAGTTCGGGGCCACCAAGAGATGAACTTATTTGAGCGTGAGATTTTTCGCTACGACTTTATTTCGAAGCGAACAATACTTTCAACTGAAGAAATATCTTAAAGAACGATAGCTTCTCAATGACCGGCTGTATGGATTTCGAAGCAAAATGTCCACTGGTGATTTGATGGTATATATCGCATAAAACACTGTCACAAGTCTTTACATGGTCTATGATTGGTGCACTTCATATTTCAAAAGCATTTGATAGAGTTTGGCATCGAGCTCTCTTATTGAAAATGTGTCCATTTGGTATTGATGAATCTCTTCTTCGATGGATTAGAAACTACCGTTCGAAGCGCGCAATACAACTTGGGTTAGACGGTTCTAAGTCTGAAGTTCTTAAAAAAATGGTGATATGCCACAGGGTTCTGTTTTGTTTCCGACTCTCTTTCTCATATTCATCAATGATCTTTTGTCTTAAACTTCTTTTACTTCAGCTTCTGATATTCTTTTTCAGATGCACGTCCTTGTTCTTCGGTTGTGGATTTAGAACGGAAGCTAATTAGTCCTCAAGTGATAATTGATAAACGATAAAACCTAAATTGGGATGGACCTGATCATGTGGTCTCGGTAGCGTGATGCGTAGGGCATTGGCTTCTGACGACGCTAGGTCTGGGTTCAAATCTCAGTCAAGGCAAAAAGTTTTTCGATTAAACTTGATAGTATAAAGGCTAAGCACCACTAATAAAGGAGTCTGATGATCGGCTTGGCAACCGTGAAATAGCTATAACTCCAGCCAAATAAGAACCCACTTGGTGGTAGTTCATTCAAGTTGTTGTTGTAATATTCAAAAATTCATAAATATATGAAGCTTCGCAGGTACACTGCATGTATGTAACCATACAAAAACCCCTTCGAAAGCTAATTAAATTTTGATCTCGATAGCATTGTCAAAGGGGGAACGAAAAACTGCGTGGAATTAAACGCTTCAAAAACTCAGTGCTGTCGCCTGTCTCCATAAGAATCAAATAACTACCCAATTTACTATTCCCTTAACGCTATAAGTTTATTAACTTTTAAAAAATATTTCTATCTTTTAAAAAAGTTCAACAATCTGTTTTTTATTCAAATACAAATTTCTGCGGGTTCATGAAAATCCCTTAACCGATTCCCACCCTATTATAATCGCGTTTTTGTTTTAAGTGTGTTTTTTTGTTGTTCTTGTTTAGCACCCTCATATTTTACAATTAATGTCACATTATTTTCGTTTGAGTGTGGACAAGCTCTGACAACCAATCATTTGATAGCTCATTAATAATTCAGACCTAAATCGCGATAAATATTGAATCTGATAACATCACAGGACCGAATAAAAATATAACTACACAAAAAAAAATGAGGAAGGAAAAATTAAATTAAGAACCAATTTTTCCCTTTGATCCTTGTTTTTTTTTTAGGAAGGGAGTGTATTTGTTGGCGCCCTCAAAGGACACATTATATTCGTAGGAACATGTTTTTTTTTATTCTATCACTCTATAGGTCAACAACCAGCACGTAATTCCACAAGGTTCTAGCTACGAAACAATGTACACTGTAGGACTATATGAACAGAACTCCCACACAAAATATAGGTTGTCTAAACGCCCACACACTCCCCATCGCCCCCTCCCCGACCCCATCCAAATACGAATCACAAAATGACATTGGAAGATTTATATTCTATACATATTGTAGGACAAATCCAACTACACTCCCCGAAAACCATTACTCTTCGTCACTGTAAATAATTGATAAATGATACCAATGAAGGACGAACGACAAACACGAGGAAAAACAAAAAAAAAAAAAAAAGAGAAAACATTCAATTTTAAACCTCAACTCAAATACTAACTGTACTTTGCTGCTAGTTCATTTTTGTTTGTTTGTTTTTTTTTTGTTCTCTCTTCGATATCCTTGTGTGTGAATTGTGAACTAGTTTTTGTTCTCTCTTCCAACAGAAAATAGTTCTTTTGTGTTGAGCTTCAGCTATACGAGATACGAGCAAACATCAAAGCTGAAGAATGGTAAACGGATGCAGAGGTGAATTTCAGGAAACTAAATTTTTTAAGGGTTCTTGGTCAAGATTTGATAATCCGATTAAAAATTGGGTCTTCGCATTCAAGAAGATGTAGAAATAATTCAGAAAACCTCAAAAGTGCACAGGGAGGCATCGATGCACCCATTAACAGAAATCTCCTGATTCATAAATTCTACAAACTCCATTGACGCAGATTAGTGAGGGGCATATTCAATATGGCTGCTCTAATTGAAGCATCAATGAGTGAGATGGAATAAACAAAGGACCAAACAAATTTTGTAAAAGGTTGAACTTTTTCTTTGAAGTCTAAAAATGATACACAAATTTTGGTGTACCAGCTTGATTTAAATTTGTTCTAATGGGCAGGGAGTTTTGGTTTTGCGCCCTTCAAACTTATAAGTTCTGATAAAAAGTACACACTATCAAGATGGAAAAGTTCAAAAAAGGGCTCTCGGCACGTATGTCCATATGAACATTGAGCTAGGGGCTGAATTTATCGAAGGATTTGTATCCAATTTGGCATATATATTCTATTCGTATAATATTCACATGACTAAATTGGTATTCTTTGCAATTTTGTGCATCTAACTGTTTTGATTTAAAAGGGTTTTCGATTGGTGCGGGTAAACTTTGGCAGCCTGTGTCGGCTAAGTTGCTATGGTGACATCTTTCAAATACATCATCATCATCATCGGCTCGACAACCGGGTTCCGGTCCTGGCCTCTTTCAAGAAGTCTTTCCACCTATCCCGGTCTCTAGCCGACGCCATCCAGTTGCACACCCTAAGGCTTCGGGCGTCCTGGTCTACGCCATCTCTCCAGCGCAAGCATGGTCTACCACGCTGTCGTCTACCATAGAACGTACCACAAAGAACTTTCCGAGCAGTTTCCTCTTCGCTCATGCGAGCTAGGTGCCCTGCCCACCGGAGTCTACCGAGCTTAATTTTTGTCACGATATCTGCTTCAAGGTAGATTGCGTACAGTTCATGATTGTACCGTCTCCGGAATCGTCCTTCCTCACATATGGGGTCAACAATTCTCCTTAAGACTTTTCTCTCGAACGCAGCTAAGAGGTCGGAGTGCCTTTTGCTAAGCACCCAAGTCTCGGATCCATATGTGAGTACTGGCAGGACCATGGTCCTGCACAGCAGCAGTTTTGAAGTTATGGTGAGATTTCTGGATTTGAAGAGCCTTGACAGACTATAGTAGGCTCTGTTGGATTTAAGAACCCGCCCGCGTATTTCTTCTTCTATATTGTTATCGGCTGCTACTATTGACCCAAGGTATTTAAAGGATTGCACCACTTCAAATTCGTGCTCCGCTACCTTGATTGTTTGACCAACTGTTCCTCTCGCATTCGACGCCACCATCTACTTTGTTTTACCTTCACTAATGTGCAGCCCCAGATTTTGTGCCGCCTGCTCGATCTGGATGAAGGAGTCGTGTACAGCTTGTTCGGTTCTTCCGATGATGTCGATGTCGCTTTCTCCAACGAAAGGTTGAAGAGGAGACAGGCCAGACCGTCCTCTTGTCGGAGTCCATTAAAGATGTTGATTGGTCTGGATAGCAATCCGGCTATTTTTACTTGGCTTGTTACGTTGGTCATGGTCAACCTACATAGTCGTGTCAATTTATTTGGGATGCCGAATTCTCTCATGGCTTTGTAAAGTTCTACCCTGGCTATGCTATCATAGGCGACCTTAAGGTCTATACACAGATGGTATGTTGGGATGTTAAATTCTAGACATTTTTCCATCGCCTGCCTAAGGGTAAAGATCTGATCAGTTGTTGATTTGCCTGGAATGAAACCACACTGATATTGTCCGATGACGGTTTTAGCGTCCAGGAGCCTCCACTTCTGCAGTGAGCTGACCATTTAGCAATTCATTAAAGTACACTTTCAGGATCGGTGATCAGATTTCCCTCTCCGTCCTTGCAGTATGTGCAGCGTGGTGTGTACTGCGTCATGTTTCGGACGGATTGGTAGAACTTCCGCGCCTGGTGCGGACCTCGCTCTCGGCTATTTTCTATTTCGCAGATTAGGTTCTTCTCCCAGGCTGATTTTTTTTGTGTGTGAAGCCGTTTTTCTGTTCTTCTGAGCTCTTTATATTCCTCTTCGCGTGCCCGCGTTCTATGTTATTGTTGCATTGCTCGGTACGCAACATTCTTACGTTCAGTCGCTAGCTTGCATTCATCATCAAACCAGTCGTTCCGATTTTTACGACTGCTGCCTAAGATGGAGTTGGCAGTACTAATGACAGTATTTTTAAGACGTGTCCACTTCTCATTTACGCCCAGCATACTGGCTCCAGGACTTACTCTCCTTAAATCAGGTGTTTCTAGGGCGAGTCCTAACGCATTACCAAAAGTGTTACTGGTGTTTTCATTGCGCAGGGCAGCCGTGTTGATTCGAACCTGATCGGCGGATGCAATGCGTCTTCGCAAGGCAATCCGCCCTCGGAAAACCATACCAAGAAGATAGTGATCCGAGTCGATATTGGCACCTCGGTACGTTTGTACCGTCATCAAGTTCGAGTAGTGGCGACGGTCTATCAACACGTGGTCTATTTGGTTACGAGTGACTCCATCAGGTGATACCCAGGTGGCTTTGTAGATATCTTTACGCGGGAACCTGGTACTCGCAACGACCATGTTTTTCGATGCTGCCAATTCTAAGACTCGAAGTCCATTGTCATTAGTGTTCTCATGCAAACTATGGGTGCCTGCGTAATGCCTGAATACCGGCTCCCGATCTATTTTTGCGTTCAAATCCCCAAGGATGATTTTAACATCATACCTTGGACAGGCATTGAGGGCCCTCTCGACTTGTTCGTAGTAAGTCTCTTTTTCTTCGTCTGAAAACTCCTCCGTAGGTCCGTGAACGTTAATGAGGCTGATGTTCGTAAATTTGCCTCGCACGCGAAGGGTGCATAGCCTTTCGCTTATAGCTATAAAGCCGATGATAGTAGGCTTCATTTTTTCGCTGACTAGGAAGCCTGCCCCGAACACATGGTGTTTTGTATGACAGCTATAGTATATGTCATATTCTTTCTTCTGTAGAACACCATTCCCTGTCCATCTGATTTCTTGAAGAGCTGTTATGTCAGCTTTATATTTTGACAGGGCATCGGCTAGCTGCTGAGCAGCTCGAGCTCTATAGAGCGATCGTACGTTCCATAAGAAAATTCGTAAATCGTTTTTCAGTTTTCGTTGCGTTGGTTGTCGTCGTGTGATCAGTCCGTTTCCGAGGCTTGTTGTCGGTCTCGTAATTCATAAAGTTTTACGGGACAGGGAATTAACCTGTCGCCAACCTGAGGAACCAGACTGATCATATTAGCCAAACCTTTTTAAAGGCTTGTTTCTAGCGGCCGCCACGGAGAGGCTATGATCAGACATCCACCAGTCCCGAATAGTTACGGCACGTGCATGTTTTCGTATGCTACATGTTATTCCCCTTATTCGTCTGATGGCTGACCGCCATCTGTCAAATACGTCGTGTATTATTAAGATTCTGATTACCATGGCAAGTCACACGATTGAAAAACAAGTCCAAATGATAAAACTTAATTATCAAAATGAGTGTTCGTCACTGCAACATTTGCAAGCGTTGCGTCCATTTTACGGAACGGTGTGGCCATTCATAGTTGACTCTTCAACGTTTGGTGGCCAAATTTGAGACAACCCATCATTCGGTAATCAATCAGCCATCCAGCATTCGTGCGTCAGAGGATCGCAAGATTGACCGGGAAAATCGCTGCGGTCCGTAATGGTGTACATAAGAACCCGAGGAAGTTGGTCTTTCGCAGACTTCAACTTGGCGAATTTTGCATCGTGAATTGAGTCTACACCTGTACAAGATCCAGCTGACTCAGGATTTTAAAATTTATTACCATAGACAGCGCCATTTATTCGCCGATGGGCTTCAGAGCTTTTAGAAGAGGACCCCAAATTTGACCGACAAGTCAACTTTAGAAGCGCATTTTTGGATGAATGGGAAGCAAAATCGCCATATGTGGGACGACACCAGCCCACTCTAGGTTCACCAAGTAATGCATCCTTAAAAAGTTATCGTTTCGTGTGAACTTTGAGCCCGCAGCGTCATTGGTCGGTATTTTTTCGAAAAAGACGTTTCTGAGGCGGTCAAGGTCAATGACGAGCGCTATAGAACGATAATAACCTATTTCTTCTGGACCAAATTGAACCATAAGGACTAGGCGACATGTGGCTTAAGCAGGATTCATGCCACACATCGGACGCCACGATTGCATAATCGATTTGAGGGAGGTCATGCGATCTTATCTCCCTAGATTTTTTTATTATAGGGTTAATTGAAGTCCCAGGTTTATCAGAATAAACCACAATTGACCGATGCCCTTAGGGTAAACAACCCGGGCAATCGCTCAAAATCAGTCGGATCTATGTATGTGGAAGAGTCATTGATAATTAGACCACTCGTCATCATGCCACGCACCGAAAGAAGCCGAAGCGGGCATTGGATCAATTCTTAACCAACAATTTTCTGCCGACTCCAAAAAGGATAAGGCCAAGGGGCAATTTCCTTTTGCCAATAGCTACTAGGTTTTATTAGTCCAGGAAATCTGGCGTTTTGCCCGCCGATCTACCTTACTTAGACTCATCAGTTGACTATTGAGGACTTTGTTTTATTTAAGATTTCTTGATACAAATTTAATGCGAACTATATCACAACAAAAGAAAAAATAAATGTTTAAAAAGAGATCCTATATGTAGAAAGTCAGCCGTGAAAGTCAGACCCATATTCATCGACAGCATCTTCTTACCTCCACCACAAACACATATTATTAAACCCATACTTACATACGTCTAGATTCCAACGTAAAATAAAAGTGACCCAGTCTATGGATTTATTGTTGTACGATTTTTGTTTAATTATAACACCGAGTATCGCATAAAAGCCAATTGCAATCACAAACTAAGAGCTCTGTATTCTCAGTTTTCTCGAGTCAGGTATAGAATATAGGTATAGGTATAAAAGACAATGAACAACATACAAAGTCCCACCGCTCTGTCAAATTTCATCATTCAACAACAATTGGAAGCTGCTCCATTTAATTTGTAAGGCTTTTAAGGAAAGAATTTTTATTTTAGTATTTTCATGTTATTCATGAGAAATTAAATAAGGCCTCAAATTATTTTTAAAATAAAATAAAATTACGCCCCAAACTTAATGTTGGCGTCTTATTTCAATGAGGCCTAATTTCGCTGAGCCATTTGGAATATTTTTACTTGGGATGTATTGGTAGCCATATGGCAAACCATGCATTCGTAAAAATGGAACTCGAGGCTTTGATCAAACTTGACCAAACCGAAGGCGAAGAAATATTTTTTTAAAACTTTATACATACTTCGAAAATCATAGATATGGTCGTTTTTTTTTTAAATTAATTTAAGAGGCATAAGAAATAATCAAGTAAAAATGGTAAATAAAATATACGTCTGATTCGCACGCACTTGCTTTTATGTCGAAGACGTTTCAAATTTAAGCATTTAATGTATTTAAAACTTGAAATTTTTTCAAAAATGTGAAATATTTTTTTTGAAAAATTTAAACCTACTCCTTAAATATTTTTTATAAAACAGAAAAAATTATATATCTCGAAAAAATATTAATTTATGCAACAAAAAAATTCAAATCTCTTGAAGGCATTTTTAACAAAAAATATTTTTAGAAATAAAAAAACATTTTCAACAAATCATTTTGCTACGTAAATTTCAAATTTTAATTACTGTGCAAAAAATATTTAATTTCAAAAATACTCAACACTAAATTTTTCAATTATAGAATTTTCTATTAACAAAATTTCAGATTTTCTTTTAAATTTTAAAAAATAAAATGCACGGCTGGATTGCACGAATTTTAAACAGCCTATTATTAAGGTATTAGTATGACACTGCTTAACAATTTGCTTACTTTGACTCGTTTTTAATTTAAAATATTTTCTAACTAGTATCGTACTAAAGCAATTTTCTTAATAAATTGCTTATGAACACACCTAAACCAATGACAGTTCGTACAAAAAACTAACCAAACAGACCTTTTATGACGTTTGTAAATGTCAAAGAGTCGCATGAAGTTAGCACGATACAAAAATAAAATGCAGGACTGGGTCGCACGAACTTGTTCTTATGTAAAAGACTAAGAAATTAAAAAATGAATGTTATTAGAGAAAAACTGTGAGAATAAAATTAATTTTTTAAATGGGCTGAAAACACACCGGATAAAGCAAAACGTTTTCGATTCGATAGTCAAAAAAACATTTTTTATTTAAACACACCAAGCGAAACAGAATAAAACAAAACAAAACGTTTTGTTTTTTGTTTCGTTTTTGGTGTGCGTTGAAATGAAACAAAATACGAACTATCGTAGAAGCTTAACTCCGGCTGAAAGATTATAACTCTACGGCTGGTAGGTAAATACAAATAATAATTTTGTGTTTACAAAATAGACATTATGTGTTTATTTATAAGTAAAGAGAAAAGCTGTAAAATGCAACGAAAGGAGAAAATAAAAAGAACGGAATCAAAATTTCGTTTTGCAAAAACCAATAGATCAGCTATCGGCAACGAAAAATGTGTTTCTGTTTTGCTTCTGTTTTCATGTTTTGTTTCATTTGGTTTGCGTTGCGCCATGAGAAAGTATGCAATTATCGCAACGATCCTTGTTCGAAACAGTTTTGTTGCATTCGGTGTGTGTTGCTCATATACAATAGCATGTATTTTCGACAACCACCATCGAAACACTTCAAAGCAAAAACGTGTGTTTTGTTTCGTTTTCTTTGGTGTGTTTAGTCTCATAAGAAACAATGTTCTCTTGTTTCACGTTTTGCTTTATACGGTGTGTTTTCAGCCTAAAACAAATCCTTTAGTTGTTGAATCTAAGAACGATGTGATTCAAGCAAAAATATTAGTTTATGCAAGAACACCAATTAAAAGTCGTTGTAGTGGTTTCTTAGAAAAATAATCTCTTGTATACAAAATTTTTAAAACATTTTTAAGAAAAAATTTTGGTACGTTAATTTAAAGTTTATTTATTTTACTGTATGAATAACATATGAATTTTCCAAAAAAAATATTGAGCCATTTTTGATAGATCGAATTTTCAAAAAAAAATTACAAAAATTAAAAATATATGTATGTACTTTTTTTAAAGTTTTGAAATGCAATTTTTTTTAAACATTTAAGAAACTTCTCAATAAAAAATTTCATGAAAATTCGTTATGCCAAATAAAACTTATTAAAGAAAAAGAGGCTGGGTGCGACCCACACTGATAACTTCCCATTTGTGGTCTTGAAAACTTTATATTTAGATAAAAACATATTATGACGTTTTCTTCAATTTTACCATAGCTATTAATGGAATTTGAATATGTGGGACTTGGGTACAACTGAACTACCTTATTCATATACGTATGTACAGTACATACATTCTTCTAAAAACTAAATTGATTATAAAATTATGTATTATATTATAGAAATTACTTTATTATTACGGTTCCAAACATTTTAATTGAAAAAAATTTAAAAACGAAATATTCAAATATAAAAGATATGGTTTGGTTATTGATGGGAGGGTACTTACAAAATATATCCGCTCTAAAACTAGATATATGTCAAATATAAACCATTTGTTAGAAATTGTATTATGTATAAAATTAAATAATGGCAAAGTCAATATCATTGCTCGTTCTCAAGATATTCTAGTCAAAAAACAAATATTACCACTTTTAAGTAGATTTTTTTTATATTTTTGCTAGAACTGTCAATTTAATACTTGTCAAAATTTAACCATATGTTAATAATTGTATTATGTCGATTCCTTCCCGTAAGAATGTACTAAGTGACACTTTTTTCGAAAATGACTTTTTGATAAGGAAATATACTATATGTTAAGGGCCACGTTTTGGCCTGGGTTTCACCAACCTATTATGCATGAAAAGGAAACTAGAGTACAAATAAAAACATTTATCAACTGCCATGTTTTCTCATTAAAATAATGTTGCCCCCTGAAATTTGTATTATCCGCCAAAAAAATTATGCTAAGCGACATTAATAAAGATCTCATTGTCGTGAGCAACAAAAAATTTTGTTAGATGTCACTTAGTTTAACCAAAATTGTCTCTTAGCACACTATGATTCAACTAGAACTTTCTTCGTGTTTTTCGTTTCCTGAACAATTTTAGAAATGTCGCTTAGTATACATTCTTGCCGGAAGGTATCGATGTATAAAACAACATACTTTAGAAGGCACTATCGGTCTTCATTCCCAAGAAATTCGACTTGAAATACAATATTAACTAGTTTTCACTAGAATTTTTAATAGTTTTTTTATTTAAAAAAAAATTATTAATTTAATATTTGTCAACATTTTACCAATTGTACAAAATTATACTATGTATAAAATAAACTAAATTAGAAGTCAATATCACTAGTAGCTCTCGAGAAATTTGAGTCAAAAAACAATTTTTAACAATTTTCAATACAATTTTATATAGTTTTTTATTTTTTGTAAAAAAAACTGTTAACTGATTTTTTTTGAAATTTTCACCAGTTGTCAAACACATTATTTTCCGTAAAATAAAATTATTTTGAGTTTCAAATTGTTTTCCGTTCTTAGAATATTTGGGTTATGAAATTTTTTTTTTCAGTTTTTCTTATTTAAAAAAATAACGGTATGTTAATTTTTTTCAAAATTCATACGAAATCTGTATGACCTTATAATGAGTACATTAAATTTTATTTGAAATCAATAGCATTATTTTTTCGTGAGATATTTGAAACTAACCAAAATTTTTACTTTTTTTTTAAACCGTTATAGTTATTATCTATTAAACAAAATTTATTTGAAGTCGATATCTTTACTCGTTCTTGAGATATCGACGACGAAAAATGGTACAAGAACGTACGGACGTACGAACGTACGAACGTACGTACACACACACACACAGACATCTCTCTAAAAATGATTGATATAGCCTCTAGGGACCTTGAAACGTCGAGAAATGTCAAAAATTCCAATTTGACAAATCGGACCGATTACAATAACTCCCTATGGGAAGTTAATAAAATGTTATCTAAATTCTCGTAGCCGTTTTCGAGCAAAATACGATTTTCGAAAACAATTTTTTAACATTTGTATGGTGGGTACCGTTATTTTTAGGTAAATTAATATTTTTTTTCTCATATTTGTAGATTATATTAAGAAACTTCTATTTGTCAAGTTTAAAAAAAATCGAGCATGGGGTTTTCAAAATATTGAGTTTTGGAAAAAAAAAAGTTTTGTAATTTTTTTTTTTTAATCCAAAAAAAAAATTGTTCAAAATTTGAATACAAAACAATATTCAAGCTTTTGAGGAGCTTTAGCATGAAAAAATGATCAAAATGGGTGGTACCATTTTTGAAAAAATCAAAAACAAAAAAAAAATGGTTCCAAGAGGCTAACCAAAAATAATAATTTTTTTGTCATTTTTTTTTCAACCAAGGTTTAACTAAATAAAATTTTTTAATTTTTTTTTTAAATCATATTTATAAAATTTCAAAAAAAAATTCGTATGGGGAGTATCGTTATTTTTGGTCTTCAAAAAAAAAGAAAAAAAAATTGTGGAGGAAAAAAATTTAAAAACGTTATCTACCAAGTTTGACGAAAATTGTCCGAGTCGTTTAGGCTGCAGTCGAACGGAAGAAAGACAGACAGACAGAATTTTAAGACCCACTTTTTTGGTCTTCGCTATCATCGTAATGTCAACTTTGATCGAAATCTCGAGTTCGAATACATCTTGTCTTAGGACCTTTAAGTTGCAAGTAAAAATAAAATAGCTATTCGATGAATCTAACTTTAATAAATAGGCAGAGAAAGTTTTAACCTAGTTTCAACTAAAATGTTGCGCCAGTGTTATTAGAGAAAAATATTTACAACCGTATAACTCATGTCTTAAATGGCTGAAAGAAAATATGAATTTATTCAAGAACAAAATTTATAAATCGATATAGACGTTTTAATAAATTATAAAATTATGTTATACTTATGTACATATAATTTTTTTTAAACATTTTGAAGAAAAAATAATGAGTTTTTATGCCTTTGCAAATGAAAATAATTGACCAGTTTTTGAGATATCGAATTTTCCAAACACAAATTTTGTTTTGATATGCAATATTGTTTAAACTTCTTAGAAGTTTCTGTATTTAATATTTTATTCAAATCCGTTAAGTCGATAATGACGAAACAAAAAATCGAAAAAATTCTTATATTATAGTATAGTATTTACAGTAATAGTTTTATTTCAATTTTTTTTTTATTGAATAATTGAAGATCATAAACTTTTGTGAAACTAAAATTTCAGAACTTTAGGTGGTGTTGTCGAAAAAAATCGTTTTCCTAAAAACATTACTTAGCATTATGATTGGTTACCTTATTTTATAAAATAAATATATGTTTTTCCTATATCTTTTATTTGGGAAGTTTAAAAAAAATCACTTTGTGGTTTTCAAAATTCTGGATTTTCGAAAATTTATAACATTTGTTAAAAACCAAGAAACAAAAAAATGTTCGTAAATTTTAATACACAATATTATTCAAACTGAAAAAATGATCGAAATCAATTTTACCGTTTTCGAGAAAATCGAAAACAAAAAAATGCTCTAATTTTACAGCTCGCTAAAGACGACTGTAATTTGTGGCAAAAAATCATTATGAACGATGAGGCACATTAGTAAACTTGATTGATATACCAAATATCACTACAGCCTCGCAGATTAACTGTATCGTATGCCATTTGGACCGGTGTCATTGGGTCATATTTCTTTGAGGATTTCATAGACAAAACTGTCACAGTTACTGGTGACCGCTATCGTGACATGTTGGAAAACTTTCTTGTTCCTGAATTGCATCACGGTGCCACATCACACATAGCTCGTGCTGTGCTTACTTGCGAATTCTACCAGACATTTTTTCTGCAACTTTCAGAAATCAGAAACCATTTTGTTTAGGACTCCGTTGGTTGGAGCCCCTAGGGATACGATAAAGAACTGGCGCAAGCTGCTGATCATAGGGTCACATCGGCGGCCACTGGCAAGCAGAAGTGTAGTAAAGTACATTGGCATCTGGTTGGATCAGCATTTGTATTTCGACAAACATATAAATGCTGCTCTGAACAGGGCTAGGGGAGCCTTTGCCCTAACGAAACGCTTGTTTTACAGCAGTCGGCTTGACAGCAGAGTGAAGGTGATTTGCTACATTGCTCTCATACGGCCGATGATTGCCTATGGTTGCCCGGTGGGGTTCACCGTTGCCCCAACTCAAATGGAAAAAAATCAGGTGATTGAGAGGCAGTGTCTTAGACGTTGCCCTCGATTTCACAGAACATCAGAGTCGGAGTACTAATATTACTATTCCAACAGGACTCTAAACAACGGAGCCAATATTAACAGAATAGATCATTTTTTGATAAAGCTGATTCGGAGTCACATTGCGAGAGCGATGACCTCAGCTAATAGCTTAATCTTTGGGCTTACTACCCCAACAATGAATACTTCAAGATTGTGCGTTTAAGTGGCCATAATGCACTTAATGCATTCCTCTATTTAGACAGTCGAGGGCTGATCCAAGATAGAGAGGCAATCCCGCTAATCTAACACGTCGGCCGTAGAAGTGTGGATAGGCGGCTCTTTATAGTCGAGACGTCCTCGCACAAGACGGAGCAGAGCGTCTTCGGTTTACTAGGACTGTAGCCGATCGTGACCGGAGGGACAGGGTGCGACAGGAGAACCAGTTCTGGTGGTTGTCTAATAATGATAGCGATAGTTGACTAAGTTGTCTTGGCCGAAAAAAAACTGTTGCCGTGGCTGTTCTAGTGTTTAAGTAGTTTTAGTTTGATAATTCTGCTAGTTTTTATGAAATTTTGTCTAGCTTTAAGATAGTTTTAAGATTATTGAAAATAAAAATGAATTAAAAAAAAAAGGAGACATTTTTCCGGTCGAATAATGTCGAAAACTGGTGTTATCTACTGGCGCAAGTATATCGCAAGTAGAAATTTCATGCTTTTGACCATTTTTCTCTTATCACATCTAGATCAAAAACTTTAAGCTTCTTAATGATCGAAGCCCGTAAGTTCAACCCAGTCGTGCACATTGTAGATGTATGTAGTAAAATTTTTGCATATAGAAATTTTTAGTTTGAATTAAGCTACTCGAAAAGAATTTAGCTGGCAGAATTCTCCTGACTTGACCATACATCAATCGCCTCGCCACACAGATGTCTGTGTATAAGTATACCTGTATACATATTGGGAAACTGAGAGCTCCAATTGTAAGACAAAAGTTTCCATTTATATTCATTCCTTGTCCTTGTCCAAGTTTGTTTCAATATTTTATTTAGCTACCACTTTTTAAAGGAACAAACACAAAAATACATTTTGAGAGATCCATTCTGGTGTTGTACATCTTTGTCATGTCAGTCCGTGTTTCGGCATTAAAATGCGGTGGTATAGATGGTAATGAGTAGAAGGTTACCTGCATATTTTAGGAGAACGTCAATATTTCACCTTAATTGCCCAATTTAAGAACAACTTCTGAATATTACTGGGTAATTCTTTACAGTGTCGTCTTGGTGATGTACTTAATGACTGACTTTGAGTAATTCCCTTCTGTTCGAGTTGGAGTGAGAGTGCGAGAAGGTAAATTAATTATTTTATTTTTTACCTTCATTTTATTTTTTAGTCTTTTGTGTCCTTTCGTTGGCCAGGACTTAGCTTGATGTCAACATGGGTTGCTGAAACAAGGATTTTACTAATGACCCACGTAAAAAGGAAACGAAAAATTGAATCGGCTGCAATTTATCCATTCGGATAACTTTGGGGCCAAGAAGGATTTTGTTCTTTTTTTGTTTTCGTTGCTTTTTGACGGAGTGTTTTTTTTTTTTGCTCAGTTTGTTCGTCCTTCTTTCCAATTTAGAAGACACGTTCGTTTGTATTTTATATTTTAACAGTTTTAATCTGGGAAGCTTTATTTGCTAAGGGAAGATGGCTGCTGGTATGTAGTAGATGAATATTATCAATGTTAAAAATATGCTTGGGTATTTTGGGAGAAGAAGGAAACAAATGGTAGACTATAAAAATTTTATGTGAGTGCCTGCCTATACAAGTCTATAGATTTACATATTGTACGGGTAATTGGAAGAAATAAAATTATTCCACCAGATTAAACATTTTCAAGGTCTTCATTGTCTACAAATATTTTACCAAGGTATCTATGTATATAATATTCGACAGACAACAACGCCCCAAGGAAAGTGTGTTGGGATTTTGGCTAGGTCAGAATACTTGACCCAACTTGTTAAGGAATTAATTGCAATGTCTGACGTTAACCATTATTCGGACTTAACGCTTATGATCCTGATAAAAACATTAGAGTCTATGAAATTGACCATGCTTTAATATACCAGTTGATAGAACAATTTATATTTGCAAGATCCCAGCAAGGCGATCTCTTTAAGCCGCACTTAGTTAATGTGAAATACTTTGTCTTTCTTGACTAATCTCCTTCATTAAAATGTACACACGCTTTTTCTGACCACTGTGCATCGACAAGTCCTATCCAAATCTCTCCGTTTTACTTACAAAACGCTCGTAAAAAGTAACACTCAATGACTGAAATGCCTTCTGCAAGTAGTTTCATGGTTTCTTGACCTTAATGGCCAAGTCGTCGATGCCAAATGCTGTTAAGATTGCCATGCACAACATGACACGAAACCCATTTTTGTTGAGGATGACAATATTCTCCGGATCCAAAATCTTCTCTAGATGTTAATTGACTTCACATTTGAGGACCGGTAGAGAACATCATGAGCTGCAACATTTGCTTAACTTTTGTGTGTTAATATTATTATTACGTATCACCTTTACAAACATATACAGGGTGTCCGGTAATTCTTGGTCATATTCTAAGAAAAAAACTGGTTCTGCAGTAAAGTCTAATTTTCAACTTTGACATCACTTTTTGACGATTTAAAAAAAGGCTAACTTTGGTGTACCCTGACCCATGTTAAGGTCAACTTACAGAGTATATCACCGAACAGTGGCACAAATCTTTATCTACATTCTTCTTCTTCGGATGTTTTCAACGGTATTAATCGCGCTTCAGGGAATGCTCATCAGTTTATCGTTGAACCCAACTTCGGACGTACTGTTAAATTCAGATATTCTTTCTTTAGCCGCACTACATGAATGTGGAATATTTTATTGTGTATTGAAATTTTTTTTTTTTATATATAATCAGCTTACGCTCAAGGGAATATGATTACCCTTTAAATGTTTCAACACAGCGCGGGCGTGAAGTTACGGAAGAGAAAGAAGGATAGGATAGATGTGTGGCACGATGTTCTGAGACTGAAGGTTGTTGTCTCAGATAATTTATCTCCAGGGATGGCGGCTGAACTAAAGCGGAGAATGCCGTGTCTTATTTCTATGCCGCTTATAATTCACATTATTTTATTCGTGTTCATCCTTGTTGGGCATACTAGTTCAACTCAATTACATGTTGTTAGTGTTATGCCTGAACAACATGCAATGAGTAAACCAGCAACCCATTGATGACAATTTTAGAAGGTTTTTAATGGAATTAAAACGACATAGACGACGGCAGGGATCGAACCTGTGATCATGAGGTTCACAGGCGAGCACACATCCATCGCGCCACGGCCATCCCCGTGGATTTAAAAAAAATTTAATTTTCTATGACAGGTACCGTTAAATAACATTTTTTCCCAAATTTTGTTTTGACCACAATTTAGTTCATGCCCTACCACACTCTTTTTTTTTATCAAAATCGGTAGAGCCGTTTTCGAGATGATCATTCGATCATTTTCATTTCACTGAAATGATTCAATACTGTTCCTATTCGATTTTAATTTCGATTTCGATAATAAGATTGACTTGTGGCTTGGATAGTTCTCACAAAATACTCTATTATTGTAAGCCATAAATAGCCAAATAACATCGAATGATGGCTACTTTGTACATGGATTAAAAAGTGTCAAAAAATTCAAGAAAAAGAGATTTTATTTGTTGCTTCGGAAAAGAGCAATTTTAGTTCTTTCGGCTAACATTTGGTACGAAATACTCTTTGTACGTCATAACTGAATTCGCCCTCTATTCGTCAAGTCGTAAGCTTTCAAACTCCATCAAAGGATGGCTACGATGTCTATGGATTAAGAAACGTCCAAAAATCCACATTAAACATACCGGATCCTGATACATCAAATAACATCAACCAACAATTGTTTTTGCGGCCTACAACATCAACAACCAACCCTATTAATCATGTTCTTCAATGCCGAGTTCAACCCAGAAATTCCAGTCCACCGCCGGCTTGGCGTTCATAATCCACATATGTACATAGACTGAATCGGAACAAATGGAATCGAGTAAATCATGGTTAATCGAGTCAACTGACATCGAAAATCGAGACTCATTGAAATGATTGAGTTTGAACTAGAAAATCAAGAATCATCTTAATGATTGAGATTGAGATCAATTAAAATGATTGATTTCGATCATCAATACTTTTCGATGATCGGATCAATAAAATCGAATCGATCCTGATTGACCTATAGTACCTATATCGCAAGTAAAAATGTTGAAATTAAGATATTACTGACTGTACCTACCAAAGAACCATTTTGTCGAATTTCTCATTGTCGACATAACGGATTTTAATAAAATTTCTTATAGAGGAGAAGTTTCTAAAAACTATAAAAAACATTGCATTTCAAAACTTAAAAAAAAATATGTTTTGTCTTCTGGACCTAATGATGTACATTTTACATCTGTTGGAAATGCTGCTTAAAAACATGAAACTATTTCCTGTGTTCAACGCTTCTGTGATCAACGAACCAAAACGCCTTTAATATTGATAATTAACTACGTCAAATTGACACTAAAAATGTTAATTTTGAACCAATGACCGCGGTAGTTAATATGACAAAATTTAAATTTGATCGAAAACTTTAACTGTCAATTTGTTCATAGCAGTGGTCGAATTGAAAATCATGGTTGTCAAAATGAAAGCTGAAATTGTCTACTTGATGACAGTTATTTTCAATTTTCACATTTACAATCAAAATATTCTATTTTACTACTGAAATTATTGATTTGACAACTTTGATCCTCAAATCGAAATTAAAGAATCGATGACTCAAATGTTCGTATTTGCTATTACATTGTTTAACTTGAAGAAGATTTTAAGTGATATTAATTTATTATTTTTATCAATTTATTATCAAAGCATATTCGCATGTGAATCTTCTGTCACTTGTTTCCGTTGAACGCATTCATCCAGGGTTCGGACCTAGGTTTTATAAATTTTCGAAGTAAATACGGAAAAAACTGAAGTTGATTCAAAATTGTCGAAGTAGCTTTAGGAAATTAAATTAAAAAAAAAATTTTTTTCGAAACAAAATTGTTAACAAAAGTTTATTCAGAAATATTTGATTTATTTTTCAATAAAAAATAAATAATTCATTGCGTACAATTAACTATAAGGTACAAGAAATTCAGACATCAAATAAAATAAATATAACTATAACATAAACTTCAGACTTCAATAGAAACAAATCAAATAGATATAAAGGGTTTTCCAATAAGAGGTGTTATTTTGATATTCAAAGAAAAATGGCATTTTTGGAGATAAATGATCGGATGTTTATTTCATTATAAAGAGGAAGGTATGCCGTTAATAATGGAACACAACATCAGCCAAATGGCCGCCAACACCACGCTTACAGGACCATATCCTTTTCATGAAATTTTCCATAACCAAATCGCAAAGTGGCTGCCCTATGTCCTCGATAGCCTCACGAATTTCATCTTTGAGGTCTTGAATCGACGCTGGGCTGTTGGCGTAGACCTTATATTTCACGTGGCCCCAAAGGAAGAAGTCGCAAGGTGTTAAATCACAAGATCTCGGTGGCCAATTGTGATCACCTCTTCGAGAGATAACACGGTCCGGAAACTTTTCCCGTAAAAGATCGATGGTTTCATTGCTTGTGTGGCACGTAGCGCCGTCTTGTTGAAAGTAAACGTTGTCCAGATCAATACCATCCAATTCAGGCCATAAAAAATCATTAATCATCTCTCGATAGCGCAATCCATTGACCGTAACTGTTGCTCCAGCCTCATTTTCGAAAAAGTAAGGTCCAATGACCCCGCGGGACCATAAACCGCACCAAACAGTCACGCGTTGAGGATGGAGAGGCTTTTCAACAATAACTCTTGGGTTTTCCGAGCCCCAGATGCGACAGTTTTGCTTGTTGACGTAGCCTCCGAGGTGGAAATGGGCCTCATCAGTCAAGATGATTTTTCGATGAAATTCCGGTTGATTTTCATGCATTTCAAGGACCCAATCAGCAAAGACACGACGTTGTTGATGATCAGCCGGCTTGAGTTCTTGTGTTAACTGAACTTTATAAGCCTTAAGACCCAAGTCTTTATGCAAAATACGGTGTAATGACGTTTGTGGAATGCCTAATTCCAAAGAACGACGAGGAATGGACAAACCTGGGTTTTCTTCAACACTTTGGGCTACAACAGCAATATTCTCAGTTGTTCTTGAGCGATGTGCACGGGTTTTATTCTTCACATCACTAACTTGTCCCAACAGCTCGAATTTGTCCACCAATTTCTGTATTGCGGTCCGACAAGGTGCTTCACGACGACCCAAAAATGTTTTAGTTTTACGAACCGTCTCTGCCAAATTTTCACCATTTTTATAGTGAATTTTAATAATTTCAATGCGTTGTTGAAGCGTGTATCGTTCCATTTTTATTAATAGCGTAGTTTCTACTTGTCAAATGTCAAAAAATGACAGCTTCAAAAGTGACAGCTACCGAAATAGCGGGCTATTCAAAATAACACCTCTTATTGGAAAACCCTTTATAACAGTAAATAAGGACTTCTTTAAAAAAAAATTAAACATAACATCTATATAATGTAAAAGTAAATTCAGACTTCAGACTTGTAAAAAAAATAGTAATTAATTATTTTAAAGTAAATTTCCATCAACGAACTTGAATTTTTGTATGAATTTTATCAATTCAAAAGGTGGCTATAATAAATACAATAATATATAAATATCTTTACGTTTTTCTGTAAGTGACCTAGAAAACATTAAATTTTCCACGGTGCTTACGTTAAAAAGATTCCTAAACTTGTTTTTTGATGTGTAAACATCTTTGCCGGCGGTAGAGTGAATTGAAAACGTGAGTAAAACTTATACGTTCCGTGTAACCCGTTACGGTTACACGTTACGGTTACACGTTCCGTGTAGCAACCTACCTTACCGACGATTGCATTTAACACCATGTTTACATTGGAAATATTGCGTACTTACGACATTGTGGTTACATTGGAAACTTTGAGTACTGAAATCTCGATTTTATTACTTTCCATTGCTGGCTAGAACTTAATTCAATCCCTTAACATTTCTTCACCTCTCGACCAATATGTTAAAAAGAAGAAAGGCAAATCAATTGGTGGAAAATTTCATAGGGAGTTCATTTAATGTCTTAAAAATATCCACTTCACGTTAGTGATGGACGATAACATTTTATTTTATGCTCGCAAAAAATGCATTTTTAGAGTTGACCTTTAAGAATCCAAAAAATGCTGTTCAGGGCAATCAGTTGACATCTGCAACGAAATATTCTCGATACGTCAAAATTTAATGTGTCTCTTATCTGTCATACCATATAATTATTTTAATAGTCGAATTAAATATTCTTGATTATATCAAAATATACTTTTAGTATTCACTATATCAAAATATAGATCGTTCTACATCTGTCAAGTCATGAACTGGATGATGACTACGGCTTGGCGCGCACATTCAAATTTTAGTTTCGCAACTGCTTGGTTCGAGCAACTAAAAAGTTTGTGCTTTGACACAAACTGAAACATTGCCTAAAATGAGTTCGCTATTTTGTGTAATATATAATTATTATATGCACCTGCGCGGCCATTCAACCAAATAGTTCATCTGTTTTTTATAAGCAACCAAACAGTTGTGCAACTAAAAATTGAATGTGCGCGCAATCATTTAGTTTGTGTCAAAACACAAACTTTTTAGTTGCTCGAACCAAGCAGTTTCGAAACTAAAAATTGAATGTGCGCGCCTAGCCTACGACTTCAATGGATTAAAAGATTCAGTTTTTGCCACTTATAATTCCATTACAAATGGGAATGATGTCAATCGCTTTATAAATCACTGAGATAGAGGGAGTAATAGACCGAGAGCCCACAGCAATTTTTGGGTGTGATTGATAACAAAAAATAATTAGCATAATTAGTTAGGCCTTTAGTAGTTATTTACAAATGTGAACGTCTTGCATACTCTAGTGGGCGCAATAGTGCATTATAGTGCATCAAGTATGCACTATGCAGTTCTTTCCTTATTCTAAAAAAATGTGAACAAAATTTGCCATAACTTCAAAATGAACAGCTAAGTGACGTTTTGAAGGTGGCCTTCTTAGTGCAAGAAGTTGCCTATTCTTATCGCGTCTGGCAGGCAGAAGGCTGTCTGTAAAATGTCTTGGCCCTCGATATTTTCAATCAGGGGGCTTAACTCTACATTTTGGCAAAGTTGTTATCACAATTATTTGGATTTGGAAAGAACTGAATACTTAATGCACTATAATGCGCTATTGCGCCCACTAGAGTATGCAAGGCTTTCACATTTGTAAATAACTATAAAGGCCTATCTAATTAAGCTAATTATTTTTTGTTATCAATCACACCCAAAAATTGCTGTGGGCTCTTAGTCTATAAGATAAAGTACAGAAACGAAAAACAAAAAGTTAGGGGATTGTTTTGATTTTAATAAGGTGAACGCTCCATCTTGGCTTGTCAAAAAAAAAGTTTTGACATTTTCGCTGCATGAAAAGTATATTTGTTGGCGGCGTTAAGCCAGATATACATTGTTCAAATGCACGTGCAAGTCTATTATTTCAGTGGCGAGAGGACGTTGCCCTTTGTGAGTTTTTTTTTGTGCAAGATTGTGTTTTTACGAATTTTTTTGAGATTTTTGTAATTTTATCCGATTAATTTGTTTTATTTTGTCGGTCCATTTCAACATACAATTTTCGTTTGCTGTTTTAATAGTTTAATCAGTGGTTATGCTGTGCTGTGTTTTCATCTCTACAACGTACTATACGGAAATGAACCAATAAATACATGATCAATCATCAATCTTGCATATACAACATTTCTATTCAGCACGCTCGATTGAAAAGACTTCGATTTTTCTTCAAGCATACATCCTATCTATATGTGTGACTTTTTCACTAATACACTTACACGTGCTTGTCATGCATTTGAACAATGTATATCTAGCTTTAAACGCAATTGCTGAGGTTGAGAAAAATGCGGAGTTATCGTTCACTTTTCTTTGTGGTTTTCTTTTTTTATATTTTGCGTTCGCTCAGTGAAATTCACTTAACTGAGTAGAGTAAGGAGTGCGAAGAGATGACTCCTTTTCGCATGAACAAAGTTAACTTATATTAAAAATCGCTGTGTTTAAAAGCACAGACGCACTCGAAAGGAAGCCAAAAGAGAAACAGAGATTAAAATCAGATTCGTGTAAAAACAGTCTATTTTCTTTCAGATAACATCTCTGTTTGAATATATGTAAGCGTAAAAATATAATGCTGTCTCAAGCAACATCCCTGTTTAAACATAAGTCAAACAAACTTTACGTTACGTAGCGGAGTCCACTTACTCCTAACACACGCCACGAACTACTTCATCAAAGCATATTGTCGATAAGGTTTTTGGGTCGTGTGAAATTGTGAAATTAATAAGTGTGGACACGGCATGCAGTGCGAAATCTGGGAATCGAAGTAATGCCGACATGGCCGCCATGTCATGGCGTGTCAAAAGGACCAAAATAGTTCCTCGACACAATTTTTATTCGATTTTAGTTGTTAACTAGTGTTTTGATCCCATTAATCTTAAATTCACTTAATAATTTTTAGATCATTACATTAAGAGTATAATAAACATAAGTAACAATGGAAAATGAACAAGAAAAATGTGTTTGCACTCGTTCCGAAATAATTATTTTACTAGAAATAAGTAAAGACAACAAAATAGTTGATCAAATCGTTTTTACAGGACATGGTCCAAAAATACACGTGTTTAGGTGAAAAGCGTTATTTACAGCTATGTAGAGATATTTTTGGATTTAAGCGTAGATTAATTTTTTTCTCAAAATCGAAGTAAATTAACTTCGATCGAAGTAAATTCCGAACCCTGCAGTCATCATATCATATTTTGGTGTGGGATGTTTTTTTTTTTTTTTTTTTTTTTTTTTTTTTTTTTTTTTTTTTTTTTTTTTTTTTTTTTTTTTTTTTTTTTTTTTTTTTTTTTTTTAATATTACATACATATATACGAGTTTTGATTTTTCCTGCAACTGTAAAATGATCAGATTCGAAGTTTGCACGTAAGCATGTCAGATACATACCTTGGTGCAGGTGCTCGATTCGTTTGGAAGTTCGAACGCGTGGAGAGCACCAGGTTACTTTGTGGATGATAAGCCTTGGAAACCTAGTGCTACTTATCACCGTGTTACGAGTGTCTGTTAAATTTATAATCCAGAAACAATATCTTCTTGCTCTTTCGTGGAGCTGGGCTTGCCAATTTATGCGCTGCAAATGTCCTTCTTTTTGACCTTAGCATTAATGTCCCCAACCAAAACTTTACACCAATCAAAACTCTGAACATAAAACTCCTCCTTGATAGGTTCTTCAGCAAGACGATGTTTTATTACCTTAAAGTCCTTAACTTAGCTTCCTATCCGATGATTTCCCAAGACGAATCCGCATCCTAACTTCTTTAATGTTTTATCATAAATAGCTGCAATCAATGTCATTTAAAGAGGTCTCCATCATAAAAAAAAACGGAAACCGCAAATAACCATAACGAATAATCTTTTGCATTTTTGAAGAAAACACAAATTTTGGAAAATCCCACAGCACATTCTTCGAGAGTTTTCTTTTGTTTTCAACGCTTTTTTCGGCAAACGGAAAATATATGTACATATTTACAAACCCTGAAGTATAAGAAATTGTATGTATTATCCTACTTTGTTATAATCAATAGCACGTTTAACGACATAACCTTTTCGTTATTACTAGACCACTTACATTATGCCTCCCTCTAGTTATTAAAAGAACTTAATACAAAAATGCCCACTTATATCCTCGTTAAATTAATCTTCATTTCCACGCTCACCGCTCTCAGTTATAGACTAAATAACCTGCACGCATCCTTATAATTATCACACACAATATAATTTATCCTTCTTACCCACCAATAAAAGAACGTGTGGCATATAATCAAGAAGAAAAGTTCAAACTGCCCATCATAAAATGACTCTCCAGGTCATAAGTCATACACTCCAAATACTTTATAGCCCGCACACATTTCTTTTTATTAAATCTTCCCTTCATGTGGCGACATTTTCATTACTCACATTTACCATGCCCTAAGTCAAGGATCTTCCAGAGCGTGGTCAACACTCCCACCTTAACAAAGAAACTACCACTTGATTAGAATAACAATTTTATCGTAAAATATTAACAACCGTGCAAAATATTCGAGTCTTTAAATTCAAGTTGGGGACGCAAAAAACTCTTCCAACTATCGCTCACACACACACACACAACCGATGACTATAATGATAGGGGCTTGAAAATTTGACGCAACAGCTTAAGAAGGAACGGCTTCGTGTCTCCGGGGAATAATCCATTTCGATTAAAACGCAAACCTGCCATTCCCATGTCCGTTACTGGCCCACTACTATTACTATCATGTATCAGGCCCTGGCCGCTGCTGTCTCTCTAAGGACCTGTCCTTTTGCTATACCTACACCTTCCAGGGGGAAAGAACATGGCATTTTCGTGTCAAAATGACATTAAAAACATTAAACCGTTACGCACACCGGTTGCCAAGTTGGCCAGAACGTCCAGGCAATGGCGCAAAAAAAAAAAAAGTTTCCATTACGAAAATTGAAGTTCCTTTTAACGACGACGATTACTAATGTACCTTAAGCCAAACCGATCCCCTTCATTAACGTATGACCTTGCTGCCGTAATATTCTTAGTAAAAGTTAAGTACATTTTTTTTTGCAATTAAATGGAAACGAGTATTCTTTAGGTTGTGCGTACTCTATGGAAAAAAAAACAGAAGATTCATCAGCGAAATTCCGACAATTGCAAATCAGTTGGCCAGGATCTCGTTGTTAAGAAAAGAGATTCATTTTAAATACTTGGCGTAGTAAGTCCTGTGTGGGTGTGGGAAATAAGCGTGGGGGAATGGTTGCTGTTGTTATTGCTCTAATTTATTAACACCATTATTTTGATGAAAAGTTACGAGCGTGAACGAAAAATTTTGATAGCGAATAAAATCAGAAATATTTACCCAACCTCGCCGAATTAATATTTATAGCTTCCGGTCTTGTGAAAGGAATCCAACAAAAAAAAAAAAGCCTTAATCAGCAGGGATGGAACGGGGAATGACAGAGTGAATCGTAAAAACCTAAACAAAAAAACCCGTAAACACGCGAGGACTAATCAATCAGTCAAAGTGGTTGGAATTGTTGTTATGAGACGCAGCAAGTTTGTATTTATGTTCGACTTGGATGAACAGAGTTATTGGCTTTTGAATAAATATTAGAAGATAAGGGATGTAACTGGTTTGTCATCCTTGGAATAGAATTTAACATAACTTTAACCTAACCTACCTTATAAGTGTCAAAGGTAAGCTTCAGACACCTTCGGTGGGATTTTTTTTTTAATAGAGGAAGACTTCAAGGAACATTAATATTTTTTTTTGAAAATTCTTATTTACCGCAGTTTTCTGAAGAAGGGTGTAATCACACCCGAAATGTCACAACTCAAAAATAAAATGATTCAATAATTGACCTTGAGTCCGATTTAGGATGAACATCAATTTTATAAATAAAAAAGAAAATATTGATCTTAATTCATCCTTCCTGTAGACCAATCGGCCGGAACAAGTAAATTTTTACTTCATCTGCATCTTATAATGGGTGTTTTTTTTGCTATTTTCTTTTTGGCAACACCGGTTTTGACAGCTCACGCACGTTTCGTGTCTTGTGTCACTGTCAAACAAGTTCAGTTTGGTCTATAATTTAACCATGAATCGTCTTACAAACGAACAACGCTTGCAAATTATTGAATTTTATTATCAAAATGCAAGCTCTGTTAAGAAAGTTCATCGCGCGCTTCTTCCATTTTATGCTCAGTTTAATCGACCTACTGAGTAGATGCGGCTATTTAAGCTACTGTGACTAAATTTCGCACCAAATTTACATTGTTTGACAATAAACCACCAACACACTTATACGTAGAGTACGAACTGAGGAAAGTTCGGCCAGTATTAGTGATGACCGTAAATTATCGATTCGGCGCCGCGCCGCGCCGTTCGCAGCAATTGCGCTTCTGTTACTCCACTACGTGGAAAATTTTGCGGAAGGATTTAGGTGTGAAGCCTTTCAAAATACAGCTGGTGCAAAAATTGAAGCCGAACGACCTACCACAACACCGAATTTTTGGTGAATGGGCTCTTCAAAAGAAGAGGCCGAAGATCTACTTTTTTATCGAAAAATTTTGTTCAGCGACGAAGCTCATTTCTGGTTGAATTGATACGTGAACAACCAAAACTGCAGTATTTGGAGTGAAGTGCAGCCAGAAGCATTGCAAGAGCTACAATCATCATCATCATCGGCTCGACAACTGAGTTCCGGTCCTGGCCTCTTTCAACAAGTCTCTCCACCTATCCCGGTCTCTAGCCGACGCCATCCAGTTGCACACCCCAAGGCTTCGGGCGTCCTGGTCTACGCCATCTCTCCAGCGCAAGCATGGTCTACCACGCTGTCGTCTACCATAGAATGTACCACAAAGAACTTTCCGAGCAGGTTCCTCTTCGCTCATGCGAGCTAGGTGCCCTGCCCACCGGAGTCTACCGAGCTTAATTTTTGTCACGATATCTGCTTCAAGGTAGATTGCTTATAGTTCATGATTGTACCGTCTCCGGAATCGTCCTTCCTCACATATAGGGCCAACAATTCTCCTTAAGACTTTTCTCTCGAACGCAGCTAAGAGGTCGGAGTGCCTTTTGCTAAGCACCCAAGTCTCGGATCCATATGTGAGTACTGGCAGGACCATGGTCCTGTACAGCAGCAGTTTTGAAGTTATGTTGAGATTTCTGGATTTGAAGAGCTTTGACAGACTATAGTAGGCTCTGTTTGATTTGAGAAGCCGCCCGCTTATTTCTTCTTCTATATTGTTATCGGCTGCTACTATTGACCCAAGGTATTTAAAGGATTGCACCACTTCAAATTCGTGCTCCGCTACCTTGATTGTTTGACCAACTGTTCCTCTCGCATTGGACGCCACCATGTACTTTGTTTTACCTTCACTAATGTGCAGCCCCAGATTTTGTGCCGCCTGCTCGAGCTGGATGAAGGAGTCGTGTACAGCTTGTTCGGTTCTTCCGATGATGTCGATGTCGTCTGCGTAAGCCAGTAACTGGCTGGACCTGTTGACGATGGTCCCTCTTGTTGCCGTGCCAGAGTCACGGATTGCTTTCTCCAACGCCAGGTTGAAGAGGAGGCAGGCCAGACCGTCCCCTTGTCGGAGTCCATTAAAGATGTTGATTGGTCTGGATAGCAATCCGGCTATTTTTACTTGGCTTGTTACGTTGGTCATGGTCAACCTACATAGTCGTGTCAATTTATTTGAGATGCCGAATTCTCTCATGGCTTTGTAAAGTTCTACCCTGGCTATGCTATCATAGGCGGCCTTAAAGTCTATAAACAGATGGTATGTTGGGATGTTAAATTCTAGACATTTTTCCATCGCCTGCCTAAGGATAAAGATCTGATCAGTTGTTGATTTGCCTGGAATGAAACCACACTGATATTGTCCGATGACGGTTTTAGCGTATGGGGTTATCCGGTCTTGTAGGATAGAGGAGAGTATCTTATAGGCGGTACTCAACAACGTGATACCTCTATAATTGCTGCACGTTGTGACATCTCCCTTCTTATGTATGGGGCATATTATGCCTTTTCGCCAGTCTTCTGGCATTTCTTCCTGTTCCCATACCTGTACTATAATATCATGAATTGCTTGACGTAAGGCTGGCCCGCCGTGATGAAATAATTCGGCTGGTATGATGTCGGCTCCCGGGGATCTGTTCTGTTTAAGCCGGCCTATAGCCATCTCAACCTCTTCTATGCTTGGTGGCGGCAACATAGGGTATTCTTCTTGAAGTAGTGGAGCCTCCACTTCCGCATCGAGCTGACCATTTAGCAATTCAATAAAGTACACTTCCCATCGCTCCAGTATGCTTTTAGGATCGGTGATCAGATTTCCCTCTCCGTCCTTGCAGTATGTGCAGCGTGGTGTGTATTGCGTCATGTTTCGGACGGATTGGTAGAACTTCCGCGCCTGGTGCGGACCTCGCTCTCGGCTGTTTTCTATTTCACAGATTAGGTTCTTATCAGAGGCTAATTTTTTTGTCTGTGAAGCCGTTTTTCTGTTCTTCTGAGCTCTTTATATTCCTCTTCGCGTGCCCGCGTTCTATGAGGTTGTTGCATTGCTCGGTACGCAACATTCTTACGTTCAGTCGCTAGCTTGCATTCATCATCAAACCAGTCGTTCCGATTTTTACGACTGCTGCCTAAGATGGAGTTGGCAGTACTAATGACAGTATTTTTAAGACGTGTCCACTTTTCATTTACGCCCAGCATACTGGCTCCAGGACTTACTCTCCCTAAGTCAGGTGTTTCTAGGGCGAGTCCTAACGCATTACCAAAGGTGTTACTGGTGTTTTCATTGCGCAGGGCAGCCGTGTTAATTCGAACCTAATCGGCGGATGCAATGCGTCTTCGCAAGGCAATCCGCCCTCGGAAAACCATACCAACAAGATAGTGATCCGAGTCGATATTGGCACCTGGGTACGTTCGTACCGTCATCAAGTTCGAGTAGTGGCGACGGTCTATCAACACGTGGTCTATTTGGTTACGAGTGACTCCATCAGGTGATACCCAGGTGGCTTTGTAGATATCTTTACGCGGGAACCTGGTACTCGCAACGACCATGTTTTTCGATGCTGCCAATTCAAAGACTCGAAGTCCATTGTCATTAGTGTTCTCATGCAAACTATGGGTGCCTGCGTAATGCCTGAATACCGGCTCCCGACCTATTTTTGCGTTCAAATCCCCAAGGATGATTTTAACATCATACCTTGGACAGGCATTGAGGGCCCTCTCGACTTGTTCGTAGTAAGTCTCTTTTTCTTCGTCTGAGGACTCCTCCGTAGGTCCGTGAACGTTAATGAGGCTGATGTTCGTAAATTTGCCTCGCACGCGAAGGGTGCATAGCCTTTCGCTTATAGCGTTAAATCCGATGATGGTAGACTTCATTTTTTCGCTGACTAGGAAGCCTATCCCGAGCACATGGTATTTTGTATGACAGCTGTAATATACGTCATATTCTTTCTTCTGTAAAACACCATTCCCTGTCCATCTGATTTCTTGGAGAGCTGTTATGTCAGATTTATATTTTGACAGAGCATCGGCTAGCTGCTGAGCAGCTCGAGCTCGTTTTTCCGTTTTCGTTGCGTGGGTTGTCGTCGTGTGATCAGTCCGTTTCCGAGGCTTGTTGACAGGATTTAACCTGTCCTTTTTTAAAAGGCTTATTTCTAGCGGCCGCCGGCCGCGGAGAGGCTATAATCTACAGCTACAAATGCACCTAGAAAAAGTCACTGTTTGGTGCGGATTATGGGCTGGCGGAATCATTGGGCCATATTTCTTCAAAGATGATGCGAATCGAAACGTTACTGTGAAAGTTGTGCGCTACCGTGCGATGATAATAAACTTTATGGGTTGGGTACGATATCCCGCTTTTTATGATCCCGCTATTTAAAATCCCGTTTTTTTATAATCCCCTTTTTTATTACGACGTGTAAGCAGTGAGGTATGCAAGGGGAGTCATGCTGCCACCTGCAACCCCCCTGCTTGGGCACACTATAGGATCTGGGGTAGGTGCGAGGTTGGGTGTATGCAAAGTTTTTTTAGCATTTAAAGAATCTGGAAAATAACCAACATAAAATCATTAGGTTTTAGCTATACGTATTCTAAAAAACGGGATTAGCGGGATTTGGCGCGATTTTAAAAAGCGGGATTTTAATAGATCGGGGTTTTGAACAAGCGGGATCTTAGAAGACTGGATTTTAAAAAAGCACTATTTTAGCAGACGGGATTTTAAAATTTTTTTTTCGGGATTTTTGAAAAGAGGGATTCCGATACGCTCCGAAACTTTTTTTCACGCAAAATGACTTGCATGACATGTGGTTTCAACAACACGATGCCACACGCTACACAGCACTCGTAACAATGGACCAATTGAGATGCAAGTTCGATGAAATTGTTTATTTCAGGTTTGGGGCCGGTCAATTGGCCGCCTAGATCGTGAGATTTAACGCCTCTAGACTATTTTTTGTGGGACTATGCTAATGTTCTTGTTTATAGCGACCAGCCCGCTTCGATTGACGCACTGGAAGCCAACGTTGAAACATTTATTCGTGAGATACCGGCCAAAATGTTAGAAAGAGTATGCCAAAATTGGACTAAGCGGATGGACCAGGTTCAGCCGCGGCTAAAATTTGCATGAAATAATCTTCAAACATTAAATTACCATATATCGAGCGTACTATCGATTCAAATAAAGATTTCATGCATTTTCCTGAATTGTATGTGTTTTTGTTTTTCTTTTTTAATTTACGATAGCTCTTAAAAAATCACTCGTTATATAGAAAATAAAGGCACTTAGCTATAACCATTTAGCCTGAATTCCAGAGATCAGAATTTTCACTCACCTGTGTTTCACTTAGTCCCAAAAACTGCTGGCTTGTTTTGCACAGTATGGACAAAAATTCTGTCTAAGCCCCAGAATGTTGCTGTAATCGACCCTTAACTCAGTCATCATTACAAAAAAAAAATCAAATCAAACAATTAACTGTGCTGATATCAGTTTATGCATCAACAGCAAAAGTTATTGATACGCTCCTAGATTACCGAAAATTAAGACTTTAAATGAAATTTTGTGATTTTTTTTTTTAATTTGTGGAACAGTTTTTGACAAAAAAAATTGTAAAATTACAAAAAAAAACAGAATTTTTAAAATGTTAAATGAGGTAGTTGAATAGACAAAAAGACAGGAGCCTACACCCAGAGAAAAAATCTGTGTTAAATTGCCTTAAACGCCTTAGGCAAACTTTTTTGTATGGAAGTTATTTTTCGAGCATAACTTGCCTTAGATCTAAGGCAATTTATGCTCGAAAATCCTAAGGTAAATCAACCTAGAATAGGCTACCGTGCCTTAAAAAAATAGGTTAAATTTTTTTGTATGGATGTTAGTTTCCTAGCATAACTTTGCTTAGGAATATGGCAAATAAGGTTAAAAATTTTGCCTAGAACTAAGGTAATTTAGCTGGAACTAAGGTTATTTCTGTGCAAATTTTTTTCTAGCATAAATTTGCCTAGGACTAAGGCAATTTATGTTAAACTTTTACTTAGGACTTAGATAATTTTACCTGGGACTAAGGTAATAAAAATTACCTTAACCTAAGGGCAGAATTGCCTTAGGGCTAATCTCAAGTTCCACAGATCTAGAAAATGTGCGGGTTAATCAAGTTATATTTAAGGCAGATTTACCTCACGAACAGGTTAAATTACCTACTTTTCTGATGTCAACGTTCTCTTCTCACTCGCACTCGAAAGAATAAAGATGTTACTAGAAGTGGAAGTGTCTCGTCAGCGGCAGCCATATTTATATAAACAAGCGAAGTATTTGAGGGTTACCATATCTTAAAAAAATATGATTTCGATAAAATAACTTGGCTGTAGCACTTGACTGACTTAAAATGTATTAGGTGGTATGTTCAAGTTTTCGTTTCGCATTGTGGTGATTGCATAGAAAGTATTTTATTATAAAATATATTGTGTAACTTTTTTTTCAATTTATACTAAATACATTAACATCTTGGAGACTTTATTGCTACTTACTACCTTTTCGTTCACATTTGACAAAGAAATGTATTTCTTATGTTGTATTACATGAGTAGTAATTTTTTTGTGACAAGAGTAATAGTAGAAAATTACAGAAAAGATGAGATTTTATTACTATTGTAAAAGCAGCATAAGCTTCTCAGTGTGTAGTTTGGAATATTTTGTATTAAATTTGACCTTTCCGGTTCCCTATCAACTCTCATGACGCAAATGACCCATGACCTAACTAAAAACAAAACAGATTTAAAAGTTAATTTGGATTTTATTTGATTACGAAAGAAATATGTGGTAACCCTATTTCCGATAAAAGTTATAAATAAAATAATTTAAATATGGATTATTTTGAAGGCGTTTTGTGTTTTTTCGACGTAAAATGTTAGAATTAGTAGATACAATTTCAACCGCATTTATATTTCGGTTCCCATATGTGCAAAATAATAAATATATATAATGCATCGCCATTATAATAAAATAATTGATAGACTTACAAAATAAATACTATCAGCCTATCAGTTTGTTAGCATATAGCAAATCATGTATACACACAAACTTAAAAAGTATTTTATTTCTTTCTTTATTAAGCTTAAAAATATTCTGTTCTCTTTTTATCACCTCTCATTGGAAGAGAAACAAGGTAAAAATTATCTTATTCCTGCTAGATTTACCTTATCTGAAAGCTTCATTTAGCCAAAGAACTATGTTAAATTTACCTAGTTGTCAAGATAAACTTGTATAAATTTTCCTACTTTAGACAGTTCCTAACAAATTTGTTTTGCCTTAGCAATTTAAGGTATGTTATCTTAGAACTTACCAAGTTCAAAACTGCCCTCGGAGTAACTCAGTTTATACCCCGATTTAGGTTAATTTTACACAGGTTTTTCTTTGGGTGTATATACGTTTAACGTGGATGCCTACCGTTTCCGGTTTTACCCCACGGGTTGCCTACCACCATAGGAGTCAGATTTAGTCCTGACCATTAACCCCAAAATAGCAAGCTATAACGGTGGCAAAGTTGTGACATGTTGCAGGCATGAACACACCTCTTGCTTAAGGCGAGGCCTATCTAACACCTCTTGAATTCAAGCACGCTTGAAAACCATATGTCTTCGCATTTGGAATAAACCACGCCACCACGATACTCCCACTAAGGGGGCCTACCTCATAGATAGCTTGAAGAAAGCAAACATTAACAAAACTTGGTTTCTTAAACTGACAATATTATTTGTAGTGCATATTTTGTTAAACTGACAAAAAATCATGCTAGATTATAAAAATTTTGTGAAATCAACAAAATCATTCTTTCGTATTGACAAAAATTTTATCAAAACGATAAAATTGTTTTGTTAAATGTCAACAAAACGTTTTTGTCAATATTACCTAGGAATTTATTTTCAGTGTACTCCTTAGCGGATTCCTACTTTTAAAGGATATCGTCCCATTTGTTCCTACGAGTATCTAGTTAGTCGATAGGAACCGGGAGTGACAGCTATGGGCAAGGTAGTATTCCGACCCACTGGTAATTCAGTAATCAAGCCCCTAGAACATCAACTAAAGTTGACCACTCAGCACCCAGGCACAAGGCCTGTTGTGCGTATGAGTTTTTTTTTTTTGTTTTTTTGTGTGAGTGGAAAACAATAGCGAGTTACACAGAGCCCTGGACATGCCATACTACTCAATCATGCCATCAAACCCAACTGCACAGAAAGACAGGAGTACGAGATCCACTTTTTTCGTTTTCCCTATCATCGTAATGTCAAGTCTGATCAAAATCTTGAGTTCAATTTTTTGCCTTAAAATTCCTTTATGTCTGAAGTTATAAGATATAAGTTACAGGTTTTAATTTTTAAAATGGGAAAAATTGTCAAAATCGTAATTTTGACAGATTCAAATCAAAAATAAATTGATTTAAGAGCGAGCAATGACCTACGAATAAAAGAACAAATTTAATTTAAAATATTCATAAGCCTAAAAATTTCATAAAAATTAAACAAAAATATTGACAAATTATTGAAATTAATGTAGACATATTAAAATTCGCGTTTCATTTGCTAAAAAGTAGAGGAACTTTGAGTGATTTTGTGACGAATTCTAATCTGATTGTTACAAACTGTCAAACTCTATTCGCGATCCACATACCATCCACACTATAACTAATGAGTTGTTTGTGCGCGAATAACCTAAAAATCATTATTGTGATCGTTTGCTTTGTCATTCGCGACGAATAAATAAAAGCTATTTAAAGGGAACTGTCAAAGTGGCGAATGTTCGTGCACTCGTTGATCGCTCTCATGTGAATAGTCCTTAAGTTTTACAAAACAGAGAAGAAACAAATTGACAACTTTAAAAAAAAAACTGTATATGTGCAGCTGATTAGTTGGAGAGAAACAGTATTCTGAAAAAACGGGCATTAGATTTTGTTTCGTGGCAGTAGTTTCATCTTTCGCGGAAAATGCTGTAGATCTTCTACAATTGCAGTAAAGTGGCACCACTGCTCGTTAAATTATGTCACGAAACTTCAGAGTTTTATGGCTAAAAATTAAATAAGAAAAAATATAATTTATCCATAATTCCGAACAAGTGAAAATTGTCTCTTAAAACACGTTTCGTCGCTTAAAGACAATTTTAATGGGCTTAAATATTACCAGTTGCCAGATGAGGCTCATATTTCCCAGAATACAAAATAAATCATCTCTCTGCAAACCTCCTTGTATTCTGTAATCAGCTTATTTGAAGAAGGAGTCTTACAAGGCATACATTAAAAACTATAAAAAATACCATAAAGTCTGGAAGAAATAATTAAATTCCCTCAAAAAAGAACATAAAAGCTGATCAAACAAGGCGAAGCATGAAGTAAAATCGAAAAACCAAAACAAATAAAATGTAAAACAGAGGTCCTTGGAACAAAACATCACAAAGACAGGTGCTTTAAGCATCAACAATATCGAAGGATAAGTAAAACAAAAAATATATATACATATGTATTTGTATGTATCCGGCGGTTTCCTCTTCATTTAACCGGAAAAGCAAACAGCCGATGGAAATAGGACACCAGCGCCAATGAATACACCGGTTAACAGGCAACTTCCTAATCCAATTATTTACAGTTGGGCAAGAAATCGACAATGTATTAGACACAGCAATCTGAGCCAAGGCATGTGCTAGGTGGAGTCCTATTTGGGTTTCCCAGCCCATCATCCCCAACCTCAATTGCTATTTCCTTTATCGGAGAATTGTAGTCCCTAAAAATAACAATACCACCACATAATATTGTCGGGAAAGGATAATTTAGAGCTTTTCCAAGCATAGACAGACACCATAATTAAACTGGAGCCCGCCATGTTTTCGGAATGAGAACAAAAAACAAAAACAAAATTACTTTCCAGTACCTGATTCACAGAGAGTGTACTTAAATCCACATATTAAAAGAAGAAAACAAGAGAAGCCTCTTAGTTCTTTTTTTTTCTTGTAAATGCCTTGCCAGGGCTTGACAGCGGGAGGGTATTTCGTGAGCGACACGATTAACATTATTCAACAACGGGAAAGGAAATACTTATAGGCAAATTGATTTGCTTCCATGTAATTTCATAAGATCTGAAGGGCTTTCACGATGAGGCTTTTGGTATAAGCATGGCGATGCGGAGTTCTTAAATATCCACCTAGGTAGAAGCGAGAATAGACTCTTTGATGTGGTTTTTATTTGACGAATAACAAAGCAATTTTTGGTTAATTGGCAAACTTCAAGTACCTACCTATCAATTTCATTAAACTTAAAAGTTGTTTTATCATCCAAAAAAATAAATCCTGTTTCCAATGATATTAACCAACTGAAGTGAAAGAAGACGGTTGGGTAATTTTAAATAAATTGCACAAATTTGTTCTTGTGATTGACGTTACATGGATTTTTTGAGGTTTAACAGGTATACCGTCGTACTTCTCTATGGCGAATCCAAGGGCACGGGACCAGCGATAAAAAAAAACTTCGTTATTGATAGAGGTATAGACATAAAGACGGAATTGCGGGCCCATTTTCTTGTGTTCTCTAGCATCGTAATGTCAAGTTTGATCGAAATCTAGAATTATTTTTTGACCAAACGAAAAACTCGTCTAATAGCACCTATATCGCCAGTAAAGAAGTGAAGTTAAAGCTAGGTTCTTGGAATGAACTCGTTATAGCGAGAGAGAAGAAGAGATAGCTGCCTTCTATAGAAGTTCGATATAGGCAAGTTCGGTAGGCACCATTTTTATGCCATAACTAGTGTGAACTTGTGGATAGAATTGATATTAATTGTGGGCATTCTCAAAGAGTCATCCAGTTCGGATTAAGTTCAAAAATATGGATCTAGTAGGTTTTGACGTCTCTTATTATGTGTTTGCTTTTGCACAATTATCCGAAATGTTAATCACTCACTCTTCCGATACCATCTAAACTGCGCGCCAAGTTAGGCAGCTTGTTGACTGGTTCTGAAACAGTACCCAGACCAATTGGGTGATCATCCGGCTGCCCGCACTGTAGACTCCCGTCAAAACCTTAGTCCGCTAGCTCGGGAACTAAGAAATCAACCAGAAGGTATGGCTCAAAAGGAACCGAAGTTCGCCTTAGAGCCACTCCGTCGCGTTGAGAAAAAAAATCAAGTCTTTGAACTTCATTCCTGAAAGTTCATCAATATCGTCAAAAAATGTCATTTCTAATGATCGTGCTCTAAATTTGGCCAAAGCAGGGCCTTTGCAGAGGAAATGGAATGCCTTGCTTCCGCTTGCTTAGAATGCCTTGCTTCGCTGCATGCTGTCCTATTGCCCAGGGTCCGATACAGGAAGCTACGATCTTGGTTATGCCTTGCCTGCTTCTGCATATCTGATCAAGCGCTCAAGATTTATCATAGGTGGGCCAAATACTTATAATGCAGTTACATAAACTGCTCAACCTACTGTTTTATTCTTTAAGAAGAATTGAGAGAATATTTCAATTCATAACTCCGAGCGGAATGTTGACTCTTTTAGCAAGTGAGTTATGAAGGGCTGATCGTTGTCTGGCCATCTAGTCCACCCGTTCATTCCTATCAATGCCACCATTACCAGGAACCCAGATAAAAGTAACCGTGTGGTTAATATTGAGGCTAGCATGTTCATTCGGGCATTGATGGCTCAGCTTGGAGGATAATGTACTAGGATTATTGGTCTTAAGCCGGTCTCGATACAGAGGTAAAATAAAATGATTATTCTAAGACACACCACTGCTCTTGATTCTGGATATATGAATTTGTTGTTAAGGAGACCATAATTGACGGGCGTGTTCAAGAAGTGGGCGAACAAAGATTATGTATTAAGATCGCTTCACGTATGAATCACAAAATTTATTGGACTATAATTTTACAAAGCCTTGTACAGAGTTTGGTTTAAAAATAATTTCGTCAATATATCTGTGAAAGTTGATGTCTCTATCACATAAAATATCGACGTTGCGAATTGATTCAGTGGTGGATATTGGATGAAATTGAAGAAGGTAGAGACGGGGAGGAGATTGGATGCGTCTTCATTTAAAAGTGATTGAATAACATTTGGAAATATTTAGCTGTAAGTATTTCTTCAGGCACCACACCGAGGAACTGTTAAGATAAAGTTGAAGGGGAGTAGAATCATCTGTCGAAGAAATGGTCTTGAAAAACTTTGTATCGTTGGCGCCGAGGCGGCTTAGAGTGAGATATTGAAATATTTAATGATCATTTGAATATCGTTCACAGGGTTGCGAATTTTTGAATTAAAAAATCCTTAAGTCATAAGTCTATAGATGACTTGTGAATTAAAAAAATTTAATTCATAAGATATTTGGTGACTTATGAATTAAAAAAAATTTAATTCACAACCCCCAAAGTGACTTATGAATTAAAAAAATTTAAATCCTAAGCTACTAAGTGACTTATGAATTAAAAAAAATTTAATTCACAAGTCAGTTGGTGACTTGTGAATTAAAAAAAATTTAATTCTTAAGTTAGTTGGTAGATTGGAAATTTTTAAGCTTGTTTTGACTACATAATTATTTAATTATAACGAAAGCTTTTGGATAATTTTTTGGGAGTTGCCGTTTATGCAGTCCCTATAATCCAATTAAATAAAAAGCAATATTGATAAAATCTTTGTGTTGAGCAAATGATGGGTTATCATTATATAAATTTCGTGAGTGCATGTGAATGAATAAATAAATAAATTGGGGTATAAAAACACTGCGACCTAAAGATCTATTGTGTCCCCCATCTAGAACTGGATGAGGTTGGCTCATTATTACAGTTCTTCCTCCAAATCTGCTCCTCTGAGGAATCAAAGTATTTGGATTATTTTAAGGGATGATAATTCACTCTCTTTTGTGTGGTGCTTGCCCAGATACCTGTGTCTTTGATGCACGAGTGCGTCACATTTCCCCGGTATGTGGTCAGGTGTCTCTTCGTGAGTGTTGCAGAATCTGCAAGTCGCGCTGTTCACCAGGCCAAGGATGTTGAGGTGTCTTCTCAACCTACAGTGGCCTGTGAAAAGCCCCGTGATTTTCCTGAGGTTGTTCCTACTTAAGCCAATGCAGGTTAGAAAACGCTCTCGGTTGTAGTCCCCGAGTAGGAGTTTTGCCTGTCTTAGCTTAGGGAGTTCTTTCCAGATTCTTGATCTTTTTGTCTCCTCTTCTGTTTTGATTTTGTTTTTGATCACGTTTTCTACTATTTCGCAGTAGGGCTCTGGCCCTCTAAGGGGTGTCGGTGTCGATGCACCTATTTTTGCTAAGGAGTCTGCCACTTCGTTGCCCTGGACACCAACGTGGCCTGGTACCCAATGAAGCGTGACAGTGTTATTCTTGCCCAGTTTATTAAGCTTAATCACGCATTCCCAAACAAGTTTGGAGCTGATGGCGTAGCAGCTTAGTGCTTTTAGTGCAGCCTGACTGTCTGACATGATGGCAATGTTTTGGTTTTTATATTTCCTATCGAGGTTTCTTCCAGCACATATGCCTATGGCATTTAATTCTGCCTGAGTATGCTAGTGGACTGTCCCATCGGTAAGGAGAGTTTAGTTCTAGGCCCAAAAACTCCAGCACCAGTCCCTTCAGCCATCCTCGATCCATCAGTGTACCATTTAATGGTATTTTCTTTAAGACTATAGTTTATTGTTTCGCCTAGCCAGTCTTTTTTGCAACTTAACTCCGTTTTGAAATGTTTTTCGAAGTTATATCTTTTGATCATACCATCTCTTGGGATGCCAATGAGGTTTGTTACTGCGGACCGGATTATCGAATCTTTTTCCCTGTTTCCAATAATTTTACCCGTCCCAGTACCCTCCTTTGCAAATATCATTATGGCTCCCTTAGCAGCATTTTCAATGACCACGTGTAGTGGCGTCAGATGAAGGATGGTTTCCATCGCTGCTGTAGGGCAAGTTCTCATTGCTCCTGTTATGCATATACATGCCATGCAATCGCCCCATAGGTAATGATGGGTCTTACCATCATGGTGTACATCCATCTTATGATGTTTGGTTTGCAGCCCCATGATTTACCTGCAAGTCTCTTGCATATCATAAGGGCCTTTGTGGCTTTCCCGACAGTTATTTCGACATGCTTGTTCCAGAGGACTTTGCTATCTAGTGTAACTCCTAACTCCTCTGGGTGTCGATTACATCTCCCGCCAACCGAATGAGTTTCATGCGAGGTAAAAGTCTTTTACTGGTAAATAGTACTATCGTTGTTCTGGTAGGGTTGATGTTAAGTCCCACAGATATACACCATTTCCTAGTTATAGACAGCCCTCTCTGGACTATATCACAAAGAGTTTCTTCGTACTTCCCCAGTGCCGTTATAACGATGTCATCAGCAAAGCCAATACATCGAATCCCTTGGGAAGTTAGACTTTCTAGTAATTCATCAATTACAAGAATCCACAGCAAGGATGATAATACCCCTCCCTGCGGACAGCCTCTTGTTGTGATGACTTTCTGGACGTTTAGTCCTGCGTATGCTTCCGCCGTTCTTGTACTAAGCATTTTACTTATCCATCTGACTATAGTGATAGAGGTGTTGTCGAAGGCCCTCTCAATATCAAGGAAGGCGCATAATGCCGTTTCTTTAATATCTAAAGCTCTCTGTATTATGTTAGTTAGTTCGTACAGAGCGGTTTCTGTGGATCTACCCGCTCTGTAAGCATGCTGACGGTGATTTAGGGGCATGTTTACTAATACTTCCGATCTATTGAAGTTATCAATTACCTTTTCCAAAGTTTTCAGTAAGAAGGATGTTAGGCTTATTGGCCTGAATGACTTAGGATGTGTGGTATCTTTTTTCCCCACTTTGGGGATGAAATTACCTTTGCTCTTCTCCATAGACTTGGTATGTACCCAAGTGCAATACTACTTTGAAGCAATCTAATAAGACAGGGCATCAGTTCCTCTTTACCTTTCTGCAAGAGCGCAGGAAAGATGCCATCTACGCCCGGTGATTTGAAAGGTACTTAACGCCCATTCAATCCTATTGCCTGAACAGATAGTCGAAGCTATCTTCCAGTCTTCCCGGTTAGGCCTTAGAGGTATTCTCTCTATCATATTTCCTACCATTGGTAAGCTGCCTGGAAAATGAGTATTTAGCAGTAGGGTTGATCTTTGCTCCTCGTTTTCAGTGAAGCTACCATGGGCGTAACGAAGTGCCAAAGAGGTTAATGTGTTATCTTTGGTTAGAGCCTTGTGTAATCTTGCTGCTGCAGGTGTCGACGAAATACCCTCACAGAAATTCGCAAAACTATTTCTCTTAGCTCTCCTTATTTCCCCGTTATATTTGGTCAACTCTGCAGAGTAGTTATGCCACTCTCCAGTACTTCGTGAGTGCATATTTTTATGCATATGCCTTAAAATTTTTTGGTTTTCATATTTTACATGAGTTGATTATTTGATATTTTTTTGTAAAATTGTTTCAAGTACCTGAAACTAATTCAATATGTTTTTTCAATAAAATTAAAAAAAAAACATTCCGTTTCCTTAATTAAGCACTTCGAATCTTTTGGTACCTACTCAGTAAGTATAACATTTAATTTTAATTTTAATTTTTTTTTAATAAATTTTTAATTTTGAATATCTTTTTAGCTTTCAAATCTAGTTTTTAAATCATAAGATTATCACGCTAGCTTCTAAATAATTATCCATTTCATAATTTTTCTAATCAGTATTTATCCATTAACTTATGAATTAAATTTTTTTTAATTCATAAGTCACTAAGTTGGTTTTGAATTAAATTTTTTTAATTCATAAGTCACTTACTTGCTGATGATTTGAATTTTTTTAATTCATAAGTCACTTACTTGCTCATGACTTGAATTTTTTTAATTCCTAAGTCACTTAGGCCCATTTGCTGATACGGAACATAAATATTTATGTTCAACTTAAGCGCTTTATGTTCTACTTTTTCCTCTACGTAAACTGTCACATAAGAGTTTATGTGGAACATAAGTACTTATGTTCCGTATCAGCAAATGGGCCTTAGTAGGTTGGGAATTAAAATTTTTTAATTCATAAGTCACTTACTTGCCCATGACTTAATTTTTTTTAATTCATAAGTCACTATGGGGGTTCTGAATTATTTTTTTTTAATTCATAAGTCACTAAAAAGCTTATGATTTAAATTTTTTTAATTCACAAGTCACCAACTGACTTGTGAATTAAATTTTTTTTAATTCATAAGTCAGTTCCTAGCTTCTGAATTATTTTTTTTTTAATTCATAAGTCACTCACTAGCTTGTGAATTAAAGCCAAGCTTAAGCTAACAAGTGACTTAAGCTTTTGCAACTTTGATCGTTCATAGTAAGCATAAAAAAGAGAGGCCCCTTAGCGGTTGCCTTGTGGTACACGGAAAGTAGGTAAGAAATCAACGCATAAGTTTGCTCTGATTAGAATTTAGAACATTGTAGTTACAAGTTTTCAGGTAAAAAGAAATCCATCATAAGAAGATAGGTTCAATCCCAAAGCTGGACAGTTTGAATAGAATAAGTTCATGTAAAATTTTGTTAAAGGGCCTATTAAAATCGGTTGAGACAACGTCGGAAAGTCTATGGGTGAAAGGAAAGAGGAAACGAGTTTAACGAGGTCAGTCTTTCTTTGTTGACCTACCTTTTACGAAGCCGTTTTTTTTTCTAAGTGAAATGAGAGACTTAAAATGAAATTTCAAAATTTCATACAAAATGCTTTCAAATATTTTGGGAATATGTGAAAGTTTGGCAATTGCATTTTCGGCCCCTTTTTTTTTTTGCTTGAAATATTGTATTGTTTTCTAAAATAATCAGTATCGTTTTCGAGAGTAATAGAATTTGCTTAGCAGTTTTAAAAAATGTATATGATGAGTACCAATATTTTTGTATAATATACTTTATGCTTGACTGGATCGCACTTACTTAATCTTATTTACAAGTAGATTACGTTGGAATTTGAAAATTACCTATGTAAAAAGACATATGTCAATATAAAAACATGCTTATACTCGTAACTAGAGAAATTACTTCAAGTACATAAAAGCGAAAAATGCATTGTATATTATATTGCCGTCTGTTTTCTAAAAAAAAAATTGAGCTTTTATGCATACTAAAGTCATTAATGAGAAAGTCAAAAGTAAAAAAAAATCTGTTTTATGGCAAGTAGAGTTTGTAAAAATTTTTGTAATATTTCTTTGACCCATATTTAGCGCAAGCCTATAATAATATGCATAATTTTTACTTGCTACTTAAAGGTATCTACTATAATGCCAGTTATGCATTCGGAAAAAATATCGAACTCGAGATTTTGATCAAAGTTAACGTTACGATGATAGCGAAGACTAAAAATGTGGGTCTCGCAATTCTGTCTGTCTGTCTTTTCGACTACGGCCTAAATGCCTCGGCCGATTTTCTTAAAACTTGGTAGATAGTATTTTAAATTTTTTCGCCACACGTCTTTTTCTTTTTTTTGTTTTTTCTCAAAAACTGTCCCACATATTTTAAAAAAATACAAAAATTTTCATTTAGTTAAAGCTAAAGTTAAAAGGAAATGGTTAAAGAAAAATTTGCAAGAAATGGTTATTTTTAGTACCGCCATTTTTTTTGAACATTATCTATTTTGTTTTAAAATTTTCCAAAACAAATTTTTAGGATTTTAAAAAAAAATTTCAAAATTTCTTTTTCAAAGCTCAATATTTCAAAAACGTTATGCTCGATTTTCTTAAAACTTCACAAATAAAATATTTCTTAAAATAAATTACAAGATGTAAGAAAAAAAAATATTTTACCTGAAAATAACGGTACCCTCTATACAAATGTTATAAAATGGTTTTCGAAAATCGTATTTTTCTCGAAAACGGTTCGGAGAATTTCGCTAATTTTTTTTCTTTTCATTAATTTTTACGATCTATAATTTAAAATTTGAAATCAAGATATTACTGACTGTACCTGCCATAGAAACATTTTTTCAAATTTAGAATTTCTCATTAGGCATAACGGATTTTAATGAAATTTTTTTTATAGAGAAGTTTCTAAAATATTTAAATAACATTGCATTTCAAAACTTAAAAAAAAAGAATTTTTGAATTTGTGAAGAATAAATCTATTGTTTTCTTAAATTCGGTATCTCTGGAACGGCTCAATATTTTTTTTTTAAATTTAGGTTTAATTCGAACAAAAAATCCTTAAATTGGCTTACCAAAATTTTTTCTTGAAAACGTTTTAAAAATTTTGAATATAAAAGCTTATTTTTTTAAGAAACCAGTATAGACTTATAATTTTTAATTTTGCATTCTGTTTCTAGCTGCAACTACTAAAGGAGTTGTTTGAGTCTATTAAAAAATGAATTTTATGCTTATGAACAGTTTTTCTCTTATAACATGCATTATTGAAATTCTTAGGGCCATTTTCTTCACTAGAAGTTGACCTCAACTTTAGGATTTTTATTCTCAACTTGTGATTTTGTTTTTCTTCACTCAAAGTTGATAGTTTCAACTTTCGATTCTCAACTCTCGAGTTGATCAACTTCTGGTTTTCTCAACTTCCGAAAATACTAGAAGTTGAGAGAGCAAACTTGAGAGTTGACATGAAACATTGTTTTTTTTTTAATAAAATACATACATTTTGCTTCAAAAGTTTGTTTGCTTGAGTTTTCACAACAAAAAAAAAATATTGTCATAATTTTCCGCAGCAATTATTTTTGAGAAAATTGGACTTCAACTTCGTCGAGCAGTGAATATGGCCGCACGAGGAAATTCTTGAAGCAGTACGAGGCTTTTTCGCCATCGAAAAGACGATTTTTATAGGTAAATTTGGTCACTTTATCACCATTGTAACAAACGCTGATGAGCATTTGTACAAAGAATTGCAGATAGGCACTCGCAATTGAGTTGAGCGTTCATATGGCGTTTGGAAAAGCAGATTTCTCGTGTTGGCTTCCGACATTAGGTGCAAAAAAGGGAAAACTCATCATCATCGCTTGCGGTGTTATTCACTACAAAACATTTGATGGAAAATTATAGAACCTGCTCCAGAAATTCCCAGATTTGTTGATTTAGCTGCCACAAATTTATTATGTATCTTTTTTTCCACAAAGCAACATCCATGACAAACATCCGTTCGCGATTGGTAGCAACATATTTTTATCCTTATGTATGTAGATCGAGGAGAAAATCATTCATCACAAATATCACAAAAATACAATTAGATTGACTGAATAAATTAAAATTTAATTTTGAAAGTGACAGCTTGTATATATTTTAACAAATATCCCAGGGATATTTTTCAAATCAGAAGTTGATCAACTTTAGATTTTCAACTCGGGAGTTGAGAAAAAAATTGTGAAGAAAAAGAAATTTCAACTTGCGTTTCAACTCTCGAGTTGAAGCCAACTCTCAAGTTGATCAACTTGAGAGTTTGCCTCAAGTTGAGCTATAGTGAAGAAAACGGCCCTTAGTCTTTTACATAAGAGGAAGTTCATGCGACCCAGTCGTGCATTTTACTTTATCAAAAACTTAAAAGCAGTTTTCGAAATATATATATACGATTTCTTTTCTAGGTTGGCACAGAACACCCTTAAGTACAGGGTTCGTTTTATGTTCCAGGTCGATGTTTTTTTCAATAACTTTTAAATGAAATACAATTTTAATATTTATATTTTATTTATCGATTATATGATCTTTAACATTATGTATGGACACTGTGATGTCGGTCAAGTGGGCGCCTCTGTCCGCAATGGAAAAGCGAGCTCTTTAAATCACAATTTGCATAACACTTTCGCAGATTTTTGTTGTATTTTCAGCAATTTCGTTTTTTAACGTTGTCCATAAGCATCGAGATTGTGGTTTGTTTGTTAATTTACACCTTTTTCTTGAAGAATCAGCCATAATAAGAAATCAAGAGACGGATGTCAATTCATGGGGTCGTATGTAGGTGCTATGTCGTTAATATCACCAATTTTTGATATTATTCGTCCGGGAAAAATTTCTTATAAAATTCGCATCATAGCACGAGTTGTGTGTGATGTAGCAGTAGCACCGTATAGTTAGAACCACATGTTCTATAGGCCGAATTGATCCAAAATAAGGACAAGAAAGCGGTCACCAGTAAATGTTTATGTCATCCTCAAAGAAATAAGGGCCAATGACGCCGCCGATCCAAATGATGCACCATACAGTTACTCAACGAAGGTATAGTGGTCTTCGGTGTGTCAATTGAGGGTTTTCTGCCCTGCTATTCTATTAATTGACAAGTTGAAATATGCTTCTTCGCTCATAATTATAGCGAGCTGTAAAACTCAAAATGACAACTAAATATAAAATCGACTTCAATCATAAAACGCACCCTGTATTTTGTTTGCATAAATTTTTATTTGCTTGCAAAATCACATAGTATTCTGTGTAAGCAATTTAAAAATGAATTTTATGACTATGAACGTTTTTCTGTAGTAACATTCTTTTTTCAAATTCTAACTATTACATAAGAGCCAGTTTGTGGGACCCAACGTCCATTTGATTTATTTTCTCTCGCTAACAAAAGTAACCCTGTTTTATTTTTAGGCAGAAATGACCCGCCCTTAAATTTCTCCCAAATAAATACAAACAAAACTCCTGTAAGTTAATAATATGTAATTAGTTTCAAACAAGTAAAATTCAAACAAACTGCGTGGGAAACAATTTCATCATTGCCAACAAAATAGAAAACGAAAGAAAAACATTAAAAAAAAATCTATGATATCCACTTTATTTTCACAACTATAGAAACACTAAGCAATTTTCAAAAATATTTTAATTTCTAAGTGCATTAATTAGTGTTGAGATATCCTTTTCACTCTCCGCTCTGGAGCTGTCTAAACTTTCAATAGAATAATTTCTGAACAAAAGTCCACCATCCAACAGAACACACACAAAACGTTTCAGCTGAAATTATAAAAGCAAAAAAAAAAAAATGAAAAATTAAAAAAGGATAATTTTCAATTCCTCATCTGCTATGCTCCTTTTTACAATCTACGGATGAATGTGTATTCTTTGAATAAGGAATAATTAAAACTATCATCTGGCTGAATATCAATTTCATTTTAAGAACGAAATTATGTTTTTTTTTATCGTTTGCCAAAAATGAAACTTAAAATCCTTGTTCGGTATCACGTTTCATTTGTCTGTGTGTAAGTGGGTTTGTGTGTGAATTTTAATTTCAAGTTTAAATATGAAAATTTCAAATGCATGTGGGATTTTTCTTTTGTAAGTCGAAATGGACTTAAAGCTCTATTTGTGGGGGAAATGATACATTTTGTTTTATTTTACAACAGATATACAATGATTGAATTAAAAAAAATAAAGTTTGTACACAGTTTACTCGAATATTGATCCAAGCCTCAAGCTTAAAATAGCTTGTTATTTCTGATAAGTTGGTAAAGTTACAGACTGTCGAGTTTCGTTTTGAGTTATAACCCTAAAAATAGATAAATATGAAATTGTTATCGACTAACGAATTCCAGAAGGGCACAATTATTGGTTGGAAGTGCTTAAAATTCTGAATCTTATTTTATATCAAAATTTTTAAAAACACATTTGAAGAATATCTGTGGTAAGTCCTGATTAGTTAAAATTATCAATATTTCTATTTTGATCCCAGATTAGTGTGAAAAATGGTTTGTTATGATGCAATTTCTTGACATTCAAATGAGCTTATCTAATGAGAATGGTTATTATGTTTGTTTTTCATAATGGTGAGTTAAAAGTCGATTACAGCAATGGTGGCATAAGAAGAATTTCCGTGCTGCATTTGGCCGAACTGTAAAAAACAGGCCAGTAGTTTGTTGCAACATTTATACCCGAATTTTAGGAAGAATTTATACGACGATTAGGATGACGAGATTACTTAAAAAACCGCGACTTTGGATTTATACGGGTCCAATTGTAATTAGCACAAAAAAACAACAAACGAATTAATTATTATTAAATTGTGCAACCGGCACACGCGAGGGATATGATCGAATTGAAGAAATGTCAAAAAGATCAACGAAGTAGAGATTACAAAATATTGCAACAACAACTGCGATGTGTTACGACGCAGCTAACCGGCTAGTCAGCTGGGGGTGGGTTCGTCGAATTAAATTGGTAATAAAAAAAAGGTAAACAACTCAGATCGAATAAAAAGACGAATTTGGGTATTATAAAAAAAGGCAATTAAATAAATGTAAGTACTGGGGCGTACTTACGTGGGAGGGGTGGGCGCCAGGAAACTGTTTAGGGTCGTTTGCCTTGACCGGGATGCTGTAAATATCTTCAATGATTGAAGGAAACGCAAGTTTAAATATTTCGAATGGGAAAAAGAATATTTTATTTAAAAAGTATCCAGGAAACCGTGGCTTACGCCTGGATTAAAACCTGGAATTTTTTCAAATACAATAGAATACAAATATGAATTCAATTGGATGAAGCCAATTGAATATAAATGAAATTATGAAATATTAAATGAAAAATGAAATTGAAATTATACAAAATGAAACAAAGGGGATTTTAGAAACACAGACCGCAAGGATGGACCGCTATCACTCGGTCCCGAAATAAAACAGAAAATTAAGTCTACGGTAAAGGGGGGGGGGGTCGCGCGTCTCACAATTTTGAGATTATAAAAACCGAAATAAAGGTCAACCGAATTAAATTTATCCAACACTTTCTATCAAACGAATTAAACTTATTACAACAACACTGTACTTATCTTTTCCTTATTTTCAATGCTTGATTCCCTTCTCCTTCCTTCTTCTTTTCCTCAAAGAATTTCCTCGCCCCGTTCTGGCGATTTTCGAACTCTCCAATTAAAACTCCTTCTCCTTTCTCGAATCTATTATTTTTCAAAACACTTTTATTCTATTTTTCTCAAAACTACGTACTATCTTCTTGTTCTCCAACTTTCTATTATTTTATTTTCTTTCTTTCTCAAAACCAAAATTTTCAAATAGCCTATCGGCTTCGCTAGTTAACCAAGAATTGGTTCAACCATTTAGCCTTTCTTTCTCCTTGGCCTCCTCGTTCACTCATACATTCACACACTCATTCAAAAGCTTTCGTGGAACTCGGTTACGGTACCACTCCGATGTTGAGTTCTAACGAAACTCTCTTTCACCCACACAATCAATGAATTCCCCAAGTTGTTGGTGCTGTCCCAAAACTTAGCGAATCCAAGGCCGTACCCTGATTTATTTATTATTACTATTTTTGAGAAAAAATAAAAAGAAATAATAAAAAGTTGAAGATAACTTCTCTGAGCATTCTCTCAGTTACTCTACTAAATTTTACTATTTTCAACTAATTCGAAAAAGGAGCAAATATGTGTGACTAATCTTTCCACAATTTTGAGGATCCGAAGGAGGAAGGCAAATATTCAAATTAAACTACCTAACGCGCAATCTACTATTCGGTGGACCTTTGTGCAGATTTGGTGGGATAGGGAAGAGCGTTTAGCGTTCCATTCTTTTATGCTGCTCTGTTACTCAAGTTAAATTTAAATAAAGAATTTTACGGTGGGCTCAAAGCCGTGTTCAAAAATGTAAGTTAAGATTAATGTTGATGTTGTGTTGTTTAAGTTTCCACTCTAAGTGTATAGGTATGTTTCGTACTGTTGTCGTCTTCGAATTTCCTTAAGTGTATCTCTTCGTTCTTTACACAGATGGCGTGCGAGTCTCCAGCCCATCCGCTAGCTCAGCACGGTCGAATTATTAGATACCTATTTTGTCATCCTCTCTAAGCTACTCTCAAGCTTCATGAGGACAACGGACTCAAAATGTGGGTCGAAAAATGGGAATGGTTGGGATGGAGGGGAAAACAGATATCGAGCGTAAGACTATGACTAAACAACATAGTCGAAAGAAGGTTTTAAGAACCGAAATTAAGAATGGTTTTTGTTGCGGTAAATCTTACCGTAACAAGTTTTGGCACTTTGCGAAACCCAGGTGGGTGAAAATTCTAATCACGCAGAATTTAGCCCACAAAGTAGCAGCTTAGTGCCTTTATTTTTCCCTAACCACGGTCTCGACATAAATGTACGGAATTATGTAGTACCCCTTGGCATGGTTAGTGCGTTGGACTGTCATGCGGAAGATGTCGAGTTCGATTCTCAGCCGCTGCTAGAAAGTTTTTTTCGGGGATGTACTGCCTCTTGCGAGGAATTGACAAATTTTCCAAGAGTATCTCTTGTCATAGAAAGTGCTGCTCATTAGCCGTTCGGAGTGGGCAGAAAATTGTAGGTCCCCTCCGTACCTCCGTTCCCTGGTAACACGCACACAGGAATGGTTGAGAGTTTGTAAGTCACTAGGTCCTGGTTCACTCCGAGCTATTGCACCACCAAATTTACTTTTTATTTATTTACTAGCCGACCCGTACTCGCGTTGCTTCGCAAATCGTAACTACGAATATTTTCTTAATATTAATATTAGCATATTAAAACATTTCTCAATGGGACTGAGCATATTTGCTACAATAATATTAATTTTAGTTTATATGTATAACATACCGTATCGAATTAGATTCTCTTTCACACTTGAAAAAAAGAACTTGTTCATGTTTGTGCATATTATAAATATCACAATATAGAAAATAATAAAAATTATTTCAAATAAACGGGTTGACTACTTTCTGAAATCATTCAACCCAAACTTTAAAATGGTTTCGCTTTTATAGAATAGTTCATGTGCACGGCACTGTAGTCAATTGAATGTCCATTTTTGTCACCCAAAATGCTATTGAGTGTATTCAAGTAACTTAAAAAATAAAATGCACGACTGGATCGCACAAACTTGCTCTTATGTAAAAGTACTTTGGAATTTAAAATACATTTTATAAATATATAACATAGATTTAATGAGATAAAAATGTTCAAATGTATGGAATTGCCGTCTGATTAATCTTTTTAATATTTAAGTAATTTTTCATATGACAAATTTCCTTAAAATTTTTCTGGAACTAAATTTGGGATGCCAAATTTTAAGTATTAGGTAGTATAAATTTTAGAAATAGTTTTTTTTTCCGAATATTTTTATATACAATATTATTTTAAACTTAAGGGGGCTCCTGCTGAAAATTTTTGGTTAAAATCGTTAGAGCTGTTGATGAGAAAGTCAAAAAATCAAAAAACCGTTCTATGACAGATACCGTTATTAACATTTTGCCCAAAATTTTTGTTGACCAAAATGTAATCCATGTCCAATGTCCATGATATCACACCTAATTTTTTTTTATCAAAATTGTTAGAACCGTTTCGAGATAAATAAGATTATGCATTACGGGTGTATGGGGGGTACCGTTAGTTTTGAAGCTAAAACAAATTTCAAGTTCTCCTCTAGGGAATCACTGAAGTCCCTTAACTACCGAGATTGAAGAACATATGTCTAGTGGGTAAGGCTGTAGAGAGAGGTACAGACATACAGACGCACTGATAAATGTTTTTTGTGTACTAAATCGTCCTGAAAATTTGTATAAACAAAAATGATATGCAAGTTATTAGTATTCAATAAAATACATTTTATAACGTAATTTAAAAATTTATTCGTGTATTCGTTTTCTAGATATTGAATTTTCAAAAAAAAATTATATTAGTTTTATAAAAATCAAAAAACTATTTTTTCGAAAAAAATTTTAGATTATCTTTTTTCGAGTGTACAGAAGCTCACGCATAAAAACCTTGGTTAAAATCGTTAGAGCTGTTGATGAGAAATTCGTAAATCAAAAAAAAACGTTCTATGACAGGTACCGTTAATAACATTTCCCCCAAACATTTTTTTACCAAAATGTAGTCCGTGTCCATAACATCACACCTATTTTTTTTTATCAACATCGTTAGAGCCATTTTCGACATAAGTAAGATTATGCATTACGGGTGTATGGGATGGTACTGTTAGTTTTAGAGCTAAAAAAAAAAATTCAATTTCTCCTCTAGGGAATCACCGAAGACCCTTAAGTACCGAGTTTAAAGAAAATAGCTCCAGTGGCTTAGGCTCTAGATCGAGGTACAGACATACAGACATACGGACATACAGGCATATAGACAAACAGATGGAATCGTCGCACCCACTTTATTCGTCTTCGCTATCATCGTAATGTCAACTTTGATCAAAATCTCGAGTTCGATTTTTTTTCCAAATGCAGAACTTGCTCTATAGTTAGTACCTATTACCTACTTATATCGCAAGTAAAAAGAGCCCACCCCCACATTGCTCAGCGATGTGACGATAGAATTAGAGAAACAAAAAAAATGTGTGTGTGTGTCGATTAATTAGATAAACTATACAATACAGAAAAATTGAATATATGTACATAGGTAGGTCTAGGTAGGTCTAGGTAGGTAAGAGAAAAAACGTAACTATTGAATGGAATATGGAACAGATATTAAGAGAGTGAGAGAGTGTATGGGAGCCAGCGTTGCCGATGTGGCACGATCGTGCCATTTTGACACGGAAATTTTCTCGTGACACGGTGGCACGAAAAGTTTCAATATGGCACGTTTTTTTTTTTTCATTAGTTTACCTAAATGCGCTTAAGATAATTGACCCAACCTTTTTAAAAAATAATCCAAACATACAAAGTATTTTGCCACACTTCAATATTTTGGTATCAGAATTTTCTCATCTATTAGAGTGCGAGAAAGATGTTCTTTTTGGCGAAAAAAGAAAAAAAAATCAGATTGGACTAGCCGAAAGTATTTTTCTTGAAGATTCCAAAACGTTCTAGGTTAAGTTGTACCAATTAAAAACCAATATTGACGAAGGAATGTTCATTAATATTTATGTTGATTCTTCTTAGTTTGCCTCACGGAAGTGCATCAGCAGTGCGATTGTTTTCAAGGCTAAATAATATTAAAACAAACAACAAAAACAGACTGTCATATACAAAACAATTAATGCTATAATGTCATATAATGAAATTATTAAGCCTAATAATTGCCAAAATTTCAAACCTCCAGCTAATTTATTTATTTAACTTATTATAACAAAGCTTTATTACGTCTTTATATTTTTTAATAATAATAATAGGTACTCATCATGTGATGTGAAATAGGTAGTTAAATAATACAAACTTATTACTTATTATGAACTTGCCAAAAACTCCTGTTTCTGGAAAATACCTATACACGAATAGAGGAACTGATTTTTTGTTTGTTATTTGTTTGTAAAAGTATTTAATTAAAATTTATTTTTAAAGAATAACTTTAGTTTTTTTCATATGACACGAAAATGTCACAAATGGCACGTTTTTTCAAAGAGTGTGGCACGAAAATTTTTTTTTTGGCGGCAACGCTGATGGGAGCGGGAAGAAAAGAAAATTAAAATTGTTGGAATGATAATGAAATGAAACAAAGCAGCGACCTCACGATTGTGATGAAATCCAATTCTTGGATAAAATGAATTCAAAAAGTTTATGATTTTATATTTTGTTTTTATTTATTTCTCAGGTTGTATGTTTAACTAAGAAGTGATTTTGGGCTTAAAATTTGCGCAACAATATTGACTTTATGAAGCAATGCTAATCTTTGTTGATTATTGTGTAGGTTTTAAGATATGAGTGGTTGTATAAGTCAACTAATGAGAAAAAATGGACAAAAAATGTAAAATCAATAATATTTAAGTTTGACAAATTATTAATGAAAAAACATTATAGCCATAAACACTCTTATAACAATATAGAAAATAATAAAATTTATTTCAAATAAATCGGTTGACTACTTTCTGAGATCGTGCGTATCAAGGTTTAAAATGGTTTCGCTTTTATATAATAGTATAGATTATGTTCCTTATCAGCTTCTTTTATATAATTTGCACGCACTCAAGGGATTATGTTTGCAATGTTATGGTGTAAAACAGTGATAGCGTTTAGTTTAAATAAAATGGAAAGGATTTAAAAGAAGATATCGGTACACATTGGTTTTGAAAGCCTGTACATCACAATGAAGGGGAAAAATCGAGGGGGCCAAAGTATTACACATTCTAGTAGTACGGCTAAATAAAGAACCTCTATACTTGAAGGTATGTCCGAATTTGGGATTAAGAGAAAACTGAAAAGCTTTCCTAGCTAGATGAGTATATTACGGCGGAACCGTTTGAAGGGAGGAACGCAACTGGCTATTTCAATTGAACATGTTCTTGATAGAAAAAGCGATAAATACAAACTTTGATTTCATGTGGTTAAATTCACCGTACATAAGCGCGTGATTCATAGGTGTTTTATTTATCGTAGTTCAAGTTTGGATAGTCAATAAAAGGCTCGATACGCTTTCTGATTCTATCTAGAGAATTGTTTCTCAATTTCCACGAAGTGAAATCGTTTTACGGGCAATGTACACAATTCTTCGTGTCTGCGTTATTCTGTTAATCTTCCAACGCCCTTGACTTGTTTCCTACCTCTAACCCTGTTAAATACACTTTTGGTGTATTATCACTTCTAGGCACAGCAGATCGTTGTTACATGTTTGCTAATTTTTTCTGTCAACAAAACCCAGTTAGGGAAAATCTACCTAAGAGAAACACTAAGGAAAGGCCAACTGGGATGGTATAAATAATTTCTTCGGGGAATCTTCTATCAAACCAAAAGCGAATTCATGGTTTGATTTGAGCTGTTAACAGGTTATTAGAGTCGAAGTTTGCGATATTATAAAGCCAACCCTACTGAGGGAAATCGGAATAAGTTCAAAAACAACCAATATTCTACTATAATGATCATATTCGAAGAACTAAATTTTTGTATGAAAAGGTAGACAAATGTTTGGTCATTTGTAAGTAATGTACGCGATAATACTTCTTTTTCGAGTGTAGGAACTCGTATTCAATGACACTCCTTATGACAGCTCTGCTAAGAAAAATCTAATTTGATTGCAGCACAGTTTGCTGTTTATGCGACGCTCTCAAAAAGTGCCATGACTTCTCCTGTACTTGAGGACATAACCAGGTTTTTGTGACAAATCTTGTTTCGCACTCGTGTAGTTGCAAGAGTACCGAAAGAGCTCGATATACACAAATCCGCTGTCCCGAACAGTATCCCCTCCATTGTTCTGAGGAGATGTTCTTCAACTCTTGGAAGACCACTGCCTGAGCTTTTCCATTTGTCCTACTGTACAGGTCTCTTTCCAAGAGGATGGAAAGCAGCATTTATCCAGATTGTCCCTAAAAAAGGCGAATCCTCCTCCCCCTCTAACTATCGTCCAATTGTATTAACGTCCCTTCTTTCGAAGGTCATGGAAACCCTAATAAATTTTCAGCTTAGAAAATATCTTGAGGAACAAAAGCAGTATGGCTTTCGTAGCAATAGGTCCACCGCTGATCTGATGGTATAGTATATTACTGAACAGTGGCACACACAACGATGTACATTATTGAGAAATTAAGATCGTTGCACTTGATATTTCAAAAGCATTTGATAGAGTTAAGTTTCAAGCTCTCTTATCGAAAATGCATGCACTTGATATCGATGAATGTTTTCTTCATTGGATTAGAAACTACCTTCCAAACAGCTGACTATGAGTTGAGTTTGTTTGCAATTCGAAAAAAAAATGTTGGTGTGTCACAAGGCTCCGTTTTGTCTCCGACTCTCTTTCTGATATTCATCAATAATTTTTGGTCTTAAACTTGTAATCCATTAAATTGTTTTGCTGACGATAGTATTCTCAGGTTCTCACATTTGTTTCCAGATTCACATTCTTTTTCTTCGCTCAAAAAATTCTGATCTCGATAGCATTGTCAAATGGGAACCATAAACCGCGTACCAACTTTTCTAAGTGCTGTTCTATGTGACGTACTTTTTACTTTCCAGTCGTGGTTAAGCTCGCCGGTCTCGCCTTGGTTGTCCTAAAGAAAACACGAAACTTCAAAGGAAAAGGTCTTCAAACCTCCCGTAACTAGAACACGCAATTTTCTGTTACTAATATTTCAATTAATTCTGGCAATCGAAATATTCACGGGTACCAGCTCTTCTGGATTCTAGTTTTGCTCTCTCCTATTGGTTATACTGGTTGCTGATGATTCGGATTTTTGTTTTATATTCTGGTACCTGGTTCCTGGTAATCTGGCTTCTAGTAATTCGTTTTTAAGAACTCGTCCTATTTTTCTAACCCCGGACTTATGACGCGATCGGACGGTAGTTTGCCCTTGATGACACTTAAAAAAGCCGACTAAAACGCTCTAGTACATCAGCAGGAACTACGCTCCTCGTGGCACTCAAACAGCAGTCTAAAACGCTCTGGTACATCACTAGGTATTACTCACCTGGTGGCGCTAAAAACAGCAGGTTAATATGATCTGGTAGATCAGCAGGCACCAAAGCCCCTGGTGGCAATTAGGACGTTTGGCTGCGAACTAAGGCCCCTTACTACTGGTGGGGGGAAGCTCCGAGAAAACAAGGAAAGCTAAAATGACCAAATAGCCTACGCTTGTCTACGACCGGAGCTTGAATGATCAATACAATCAAGTTACTAGATCGCGTATGATCGAAGGGATGATTTTCGTTCATTCAAGTAGGTCTTGATGATACTTTTTCAGTAAAGACTAATGTGAACTGAAAATTAACAATGTCGTAGATTTTTCTGTGACGTCATCATGTGTCCATGGTGTGGGTGAATTGAATGTGATGAAGCTCAATTTTCACTAGTAATACCAAACTAACATAAAGTGGAGAGTTTGGAACTCTTTGTTACATCTATTCTATTCTATTTTCTGTTCTATTCTATGCTATTCTATTCTATTCTATTCTATTCTATTCTATTCTATTCTATTCTATTCTATTCTATTCTATTCTATTCTATTCTATTCTATTCTATTCTATTCTATTCTATTCTATTCTATTCTATTCTATTCTATTCTATTCTATTCTATTCTATTCTATTCTATTCTATTCTATTCTATTCTATTCTATTCTATTCTATTCTATTCTATTCTATTCTATTCTATTCTATTCTATTCTATTCTATTCTATTCTATTCTATTCTATTCTATTCTATTCTATTCTATTCTTTTCTATTCTATTCTATTCTATTCTATTCTATTCTATTCTATTCTATTCTATTCTATTCTATTCTATTCTATTCTATTCTATTCTATTCTATTCTATTCTATTTTATTTTGTTCTATTCTATTCTATTCTATTCTATTTTTTTAGTAGATACCTACTTCCTTGGATATAAGAACTTCCCTTAATTCTTAATTTTATTAAAAGAAGACCAAGACAAGACTTTGTCTAATTACTGTCTTATGAACGTCTAATTACATTAAAACTTAAAGGACAAGATCAATATTCTGCGAGTTGTGCGATTTTGTTTGTATTGTTTAATCTACCAACAATTGAATTATTTTTTCCAATAGAAGAGCTGTTTGTAATTAGCACTTCCCAAATGGATTTTGTTCCCCACTCATCATCGAAGAGACAATCCTCCTTTCTTATCTTCAGACGACCACCCTTTCAAATGCTTAAAATTAACAAAAAAAAGAAGAAGAGTTTATGTTTTTTTTTTCGTCCTGCGCATGTAAGCCATTTAAGTCCTTTATATCATCCGAGCATAACAATAAATCATAAAGCGGAAATAACTGTTTACGAAACATAAATTTTATGAAATTCTATTGTTTTAGACACAAAGGAAAAACACTTCAACCTAATTCATAGTTGTTGGGGCTTCTGCTGCGCAAAGTAGGTAGTTAAAATTAAGAGCTAAGAAGAAACGTGCTTACCATAAAACCCCAATTTTTTAATGGTACATCATGGGCAATCAAAACGGTAAAACAAAGCAAAGCATTCTGCAATAGATTTTATATTTTATATACATATTGCTTGGTAGTATTTTGCTTCCTATCTCGCTCTGCCCCGGGCTGTGGGTATAACTCTTCAATTTTTTTCAAATTTGATTTCAAAGGACAACAGCTTTAATGTGATGAATAAAAGAAAAATATCCTTTATAATAATGAATTGTGGTCAAAGGGTTTAATGCAAAGTAAACAGCCTCAAGTCTTAACCAAAAGTCCACTCTAAGCAGGTAGGTTCTTTGAGTTTTTATATTTTTGTTTGTTTTTGTGTTCAAGGCTCAAAGCCTTCAAGCTTTTGTCTGCTAAAATCCTTTCACCGAAAAAATCTACAACGCATTCTCAACAGGTCGTTTGTTTCGTTTTGTTTAGACATCAGACGGACCCTTTGAAGCTTAAGGAATTATACTATTGTTCACAACAAAACGTTGGTCAGGTGAAATTAAGAATATTTTGTTTGTATTAAATTTTGTTGTTGCCGTTAGTCAGCTTGGGGATTCCATATCTGTCTCCCTATAGATACATATCAACTGCGAGTGAGAGGAAATTGATGGAAACTTGAATTTGCTCAGGATCAGCCTCTGGTCATTTAAATCTTTTGTTTTATAAATTTACATAAAATTTAACGAAAGTTGAGTTTATATCTTTTGATTGTTTCCTTTTTATAAAAAAGGTCCTAACGAAAATAAAGAAAGCGTTCACTTAATAGAAATGCGTGGCGCTTTTGTTGGGGAAGGGGGTGGAAGTTAAAACAATCCCCCTTGACACCTTAAATTCGTTTCTTTTTTAAAATAATATTGTTTGTAGTTTCGTGTGAGTGTGTGTGTAATGTGTGATTGAAGATCCGATAGCTGGTTATTTTAATATTTCCGCAGCTTAATTGCATGGAGGAATATTTTAATTGCTGGGACAATGAACCTCAGGAAAGTCATGAAAACTCATGAAACCCAAGAAATAAAGACTCATTTGACATTTTCACGAGCGTCATTGCCATTGTTTGTGTATTATTTAAACACAAAGCGGACGGGGCCTTTTTCCATGTCCTTTATATATTCAAGTCATTGTCATTGTTTTGTTTATTTAGTGTTTATGTATATTGGTAAAGAACACCTACGGGACTAATAATAAGAATATGGATATTATGCTCATAATTTAGATTTTAATCGTAGTTCCCGATGGTTCTATGTGGAAGTTGTTAAGTAAATAGCGTTTCTTTTTATTGTGTTTGTTTTAGTGCGATGGCTATGAGGCTTATATTTTATGACCAAGAACTAAATGTGTGAGTTACAAATTAAAAGAAAGTCTTATTAAAGTAGACATTGTTGTTGTAATGAAGGTGAATTTCTTGAGGAAAATTTAATTTTTTTAAGGAAGAAGAATTATCTTGTCACAAACTTCACAACTTATAATTTTTTTAGATTCAATACAATACAAAAGGACTTAAATTAACTTTAACTTGTCTTAAAAAACTCTCATTTAAATACATAGAAAAGATCTGTTTTTTTTTAAATAACCCGAATGATATTCCTTTCTCAGGATAATATGAATTCATATTTGAACAAAAATTAAAAATTGGTGCAGTGAGTTTTTTTTTTAAGTTTCAACATAAAATTTTTAAAACATTTTTAAGAAAAAAAATTTGAAGCGTCATCTTCTAGTTTGTATTATTGTACACAAGAAATTACTGAACCGTTTTTGAGAGTCTTTTAAGTTTTGATATGCAATATTCTTAAAACTCTTTAGGAATGTCTGTATAAGAAATTTCATGAAAACACGTTAAACTGATAATAAGAAAGTCAAAATTTAAGAAATAGTTCAATGATACGTAATGTCAAGGCTTTTGTGTTATTAAAATACACATATATTCTAAAAATAAAGCGAAGCAGATTAAAATCTTATGAAAATTCTAGGTGCTATTTTCAAGAAAAATACATTTTCGAAAACCTTTTGTTTACATTTGTATCGTAGGTACCATTATTTAAAAAATGTCTACATCTTGTAGATAGTATTGAAAAACATCTTGAAACATTTAGTTTTCGAAAAAAAAAAATAGATTCTCAATGGGAAGTAAGAATATCTTATTTAAAAATATATAGAAAACCGTGGCTTAAGCATGGATCAAAACACAGAAATTTTCTAACTACGGTAATGTAAGGAGTGGGCCAAGTACAAGTTCCTTTGTAAAAATGCGATACAATGAACAAAATTAATTTTTTCCATGCATTGTGGCTATATTAGTAAGATTATACATGCCCATTAATTATGAAACACTACGTGCATCGTTCAAAGGGCTGCTTTGGCTGGCTGTGCAGTAGCACATTCCCTCCAAATTTTTCAAGACCTTGTTGATGGTTTCGGGATGTAGCTCACGGATTGCTTGGATGATATTGGCCTTAATGGCTTGAATCGTTTCCGGATTGTGGGCATAGGATCGTACCGTCACGGTTCCCAACCAAAATAAGTCCAAAGGGGTCATATCACAGCTCCGAGGTTGCCAATTGACATCTCCAAAACGGCTGATAATACGATTTGAGAATTTGGTGCACAAAAGATCGATCGTGGGATAGGCTGTGTGGTATGGCGCGCCAATCTGCATGAATCAGAGATCCTCAAAATCCATGTCTTCAATTTCAGTAAGGCAAAGTCGGTTAACATGGTTGTGTAACGCCCACCGTCAACCGAAATGTTGTTTCCAGCCACATTTTTGAAGAAAAATGGTCCAATGACCACCACCACATCACAATCCGCACCAAACTGTCACACTCTGTGGATATATTGGCTTCATGGACAATAACGTGTGGGTTTTCTGAACCCCAGGGGTAGTAACTTTTTTTCTTAGAAAACGTGCTGAAATGAAAATGCGCCTCGTCAAAATTGTTTTTCAATCCAAGCTGCTCTAAGGCCCAAACTGCGAAGCGATAACGAAGCGGATAGTCGTGTGCCTTCTATTGAACCTTGTAAGCGTTTTTCAAAAAACGCACTGCTTGGCCTACACAGAACTCACTTTGGAAATAAGTTTCCAAGATACCCAACGATGTTCGACCGTTAAGCGACTCATTTCGTTCCGCGGAGGTATGATACTGACTTTTTATCAAAATTTTGAGCGGACAACAGGTGTCAGAGTCAAAATAAAGAAACTACTCATGTTAAAAAATTTTGATTAAAATTGTTAGGGCCGTTAATGAAAAAGTCAAAAATAACAAAACCGTTCTATGACAGGTACCGTCAATAACAGTTTTTCTTAAAATTTTGTTTGACCAAAATGTAGTCCATGCCATGCACATCCATTTTAACTTGCGACTTATAGGTACTATAAGGCAAGTTATGCATTCGTAAAAAAAATCGAACTCGAGATTTTGATCAAAGTTGACATAACCATGATAGCGAAGACTAAAAAAGTTGGTCTCGCAATTCTGTCTGTGTGTCTATCTGTCTGTCTGTCTGCCTGTTTGTCTTTCTGACTACAGCCTAAACGGCTCGGCCGATTTTCTTTAAACTTGGTAGATATTATTTTTAATTTTTTCCCCACATCTTTTTTTCTTTTTTTACGACCAAAAATAACGGTACACTGAGAAAACTGTACTATGAGTTATTTAAATAGAAACATGTTTAACTGCATGTTTAAATAAGGACAAATAGAATTCGTTTATAACTAAACTCGAATCTGTTTAGATTCGAAAATACTATTATTTTACAGTAAAATATGTTTAAATCAAACTCATTCATGTTTAAGAATTTCATTAAGATCTGTACTTCATTTTTTATATGTATTCAAATTAGTTTTAGTTTGATTTTTAAAATGCAGGTTTAATTGTTTTACTAACTTAAAAATTTGTAATATACAATGAACATGAACGAGTTTGTTTGAAATATAAACGAAGTTAAAATATTTACATGAGTAAGAGATTAAACATAAATGTTAAATTTAATCACGAACGAGTTTGAATTGAATAAAAATGAAGTAGCTAAATACAACTTTTCTTCTTTTTGGCATCGAAAGTCATGGAGTGTGTTTATGTTCCGCGTGTGTTTTTGTGATCTTACTAAAGTGAGTAATTTATAAAATAATAAAGAAATATTTGATTACCATTATAATGTTACATAACTGAAGTTCTGTTTCAAGCAAAAATATAAACCATAAGATTATTCGAGGAGTGGAAGTTAATACCATTGTTCCCTGCTCTCTATTGTAAGTATAAAAAAAATATTTGTTTCAAAAACTGTTTATTTATTATTATTATTTATTTAAAAAAATACTGATTAATAAGTATGTTTTATAATTAACTATCATTTGACTTCTATATTCTTGCCACAGGACCACTAGAGCACGACGAAAGACGTAAAAAAAGAAGCCAATTCCAGAAGACGAATTATATGAACCAGAATTTGAAGATGTTCTCAAGATGTGACAAAGATGAGATCTTAAAGCACTCCACAACAATTTAATGATTTTTTGGAAAAATGTAAATAAATATGTAAAATAAAAATATAAATGCATACACAATGTAGGTACTTATTAATTTGTATTTGTGTTGAGTATTTTTTTATTTCTGAATTTCTGAAAAATCTGAATTAACAAAAAATTAATATGATTCTATTTGAAACAACATCAAATAAAGTTAATAAAAACAAAGATAAGCATGTTTAAATCAAATAGAAAACGTGGTAAATTTAAACCAAATCATGTTCAAATCGGGTCAAACATGGGTAAATACGTTTCTATTCAAATTAAATAGATATCGATTCCATGCCAAATCGTATGTGTTTGAGTTTGATTTAAATATGAATATGTTTGATTTTTTTCTCAGTGTACCTGCCATACGAATTTTTTTCGAAATGTTATAAATATTTTTTTCTCAAAAACTGTTCGACAGATAAAAAAAATGAAAATACAAAAAAATTTCATTTAGTTAAGGCTAGGTATGTAATGGTTGAAAAATTTTTCCGAAAAATGGTTATTGTGGGTACCCCCATGAAACCATTGTTTTTGATTTTCTCAAAAACGGTACAACCCAAAAACTTAAATAGAATTGTGTATTCAAATTTTCAATTTTTTTTTTTGGATTTAAAAAAAAAATTCAAATTTTTTTTTTCAAAACTTAATACATACATATATTTCGAAAAGCCCATGCTAAATTTTTTTTGAACTTGGTAAATAAAAGTTTCTCAATATAATCTACAGACGTGAGAAAAAAAATTATTATTTTACCTTAAAATAAAGGTACCCATCATACAAATGTTAAAAAATGGTTTTCAAATATCGTATTTTTCTCGAAAACGGCGCTTAGAATTTTGATAATTTTTTTCTTTCAATTAATTCAATAATTGAATAACAAAAAATAAAATTAAGATATTATACAGCTTGTACCTACCATAGAACCATTTTTTTAAATTTTGAATTACTCATTATCGACAAAACGGATTTTAATGAAATTCGATATTTCAAAAATGGGTCAATATTTTTTTGGAAATTTAATTCTCGTTCGTACAATAATAAAAACTTAAAATTGGCGTACCAAAATTTGTTCTTAAAAATGTTTTAAAAGCTTATTTTTTTAAGGAATCACTACCACGGCTTCTTGCAAAAATTCATATTTGCATAGCATTCTGTTTTTGTCTCTTACTACAAAGAAAATTTAAAAAAATTAATTTTTTCCTTATGAACAATTTTCTTTAATAACATTCGTTTTTAAAATTTCTAGTCTATTACATAGGAGCAAGTTCGTGCGACCCAGTCGTACATTTTATTTTTCACCGCGAAATGTTCAATATTTTAAAAATAAACACCCTTTTTGTAGATTAATTTTGTATCCAGCACTACGTGAACTATTTTGATATTAGTTAACAATACCCTAAAGCCATTTTGTAGCTCAACGCTAACCTGCTAAGCTCTTGGTGGAATTGTCAAAAAGCTCATTGCTTGCCCACATTAATTATTTTCGTCTAGATATGTGTACACAATTTACTATCTGAAATGATTTCAAGACCCGCAAACGCTGTTTCGTATTGAAAAGTTGAAAATTGATTTGAAATCTATTCGGATTTAGTCGATCCCCGACCCATTTTCCGTTCTTCACTTAATCCTGTTCGAAATATCCTTGAAATGGTCCTTGGTGTTGCCAACCAGACGACCTCGTCAAAATATTCAAAAACTCGTTTGGCTTTCAATGTCCATTTGTGTTTAGATTTAATTAAATAAAAATCAACTCACCGAATGTCAGATAAACTTCTTTTCTCCTTCCCCCCGCACCGCCCTGATCGTAATCAAATCCGACTTTTTCTTATCTTAAGATTAAAACCGAATTCCGATGATGCCATTTATGATGGACAGCAGCATTTATTGAAAGAATTGCCATTGCCAACAAATCATCTTGGAAAACGAAAAGGTCGTCCCTCTTTTCAGCCTCATTCATATATTCCCACTGCAGAAGGAATCATTGATTACTTCTTGTCTCTTTCGATTCAGTTTCGTTTGAGCACTTCGCTTTTCGCTTACCAATGTATATTCGTCGAACTTGGTGTCTGGTAACTAAGTTATTTTTCTTTATTCGATTTTTTTAATGGTGGTGCTCCAGTGCTCCAGTGCTCCACTCCACCAACTTCAGGCTCCATCAGCATTCATCAGCGTCGGCTCATGGTGGATATCCTGCTGGTTGTGATGTGATTAAATGTCAAATGATTTCGGAATGAAATTGTAGGAAGGATACATATTGACGGAGGCCTAGCTCGCTCTTGTGCGCTCCTCCACTCGCTAAAGTATCCATTTATAGAGTGATTCACTGTGCCTGAATGTTATGGTAGGTATTCGAAATATACAATCAGAAATAGAAATCGAATCAGGAAAGTCGTAAATTCGTCAACTGGTCTGATGTTCGACTTGGGAATACGAAATCAACGTTATCCGAAAGTCCTTTGGGTGTAGAACCTCTCTCTCTCTTTCTCTATCTCTGTTTTATTTGAATTTTGTCTTTTTTTTTTTTTTTTTTTTACTTCTCATCAGTTTACCTTAACACCCAGGTGAATGGTTAGGTTATCTACTCCGTTTTATTATCGATACATGGAGTATATTTGCCTGAGGCAGGCATATACGAGGCCGAGGAGCAAGTGCTCAGACATAAAACACGTTCAATCGCAACGACTGGATATGTTTTGTTTAATGTTATTTCGGTTTTTTGTCTGCGAAAAAATCAATCAAGCTAGATAGATTGTCCTGTTGTGCTGTGAATACGGTTAGAGGATACAAAACCGGGAGAGCGATGAACTTGAATGGGAAGAGGTGAGGATCTGAGGATTCTATTCCTTAAGGTTTACTTCTGGAGAATAGGTGTCTGCTCTGTTTTCAAATAAAGATTTTCGGTTCAGTTCAGTTTTAAGGCATCCTACAACATGTGAACACATTCGATTATTATGTATTCTGAGCCCAGAACCTTAACTCATAGGTACATAGCTATTTTTACTGTCTTATTTTATAACCTCATACCTTTTATATTTATTAACGTAATTTTGTTTTCTTATTTCTTTCAGAAGTTGAATTGGACAGTAAATAACAGCCGTAAGTGATTCTACAAAAATATTTGCTATTTTCTGAAAATAATTATTATTTCTTAGAAAATCTCTCCAAAATAGATTTGTGAATGGAGAGTTTTCTCTTTGAATACCTTTACAAAATTTTCTTTTTCTTCTTAACGGTATGTGCCTGACTTCCAATCGGTATCATACTTTTTGGCGTTATTCGTCCAGGAAAAATCTCTCGTAAGATTTGCATAGTAGCTGTGTGTGTGATGTGGCACCGTTCTGTAGGCCTAATTGGAAAGGTCACTTTGAAGTGAAAGACAATCGTCAAACGATTTGATACAACGGAAAATTTTAATATCATCCGCAAACATTAGGCAGAGAGCATTGTTGATAAAAGATGTTATCTCATTGATCAACAACAGACATAGAAGGGGCCCTAAGTGACTACCTTGAGGAACACCAGATCAGAACTTTGAAAAGTCCGTAAATATAGCATTATTTTTAAAACCATTTTCGAGATTTCTAATGATCTGGTTTAAAAAAAATTGCTAAGTTTGTTCTAGTGGATGCTCCAGCTATAAATCCAAGTTAATATGGAAAAATTGTTTTTACCTCCAGAGACTCGAGCTCCAATTCTGAAACTTAATAGAAGAAATATTTTTTAAATGGGCGTTATATATAGGAATAGTACTTTTAGGAGGAATGTATGAAATAAATACAAACATTTTATACCGACTTTCTGGGAATAGTACCTGGATACAATTGCAGTACCTTCAAGGACAAATTGATTACTTAACAGCTCCGCCCGCACAGCAATTATAAAACCACCAACTCTCGTTAGTCCAGTGGATTCAAAGATCTATATTTTCGATAAATAATGAACTTATCTTTTCAAACTTCGGATGAAGAAATGTCATCAGTAAGCCAAGTTTCTGTTCTTGTGGAAACTTTAGAATAAAACTTATGTGTTTTACTACACATTCCTCCAACATTGTGGTGGCAAAGACATTACATTACATTTCATATTACAATACTCCGTAGATAAATCTACGAAGAAGTGATACTGAAAGCACTGGCAACAGAGACCATCATCGGCTTGGACATTATAACAGAGAGAGACACACAGAAAGAAAGAACAACAGAAGAAACACGTGTAACACGGTTGGTATTGAACGGTCCTCCATCCAAGTACTAACCATGCACATTGATGCTTGATTTTGCAGATCGATGGGAAGCGATGCTTTCATCAAAGCATAGGCCGTCGGACAATGGGGCCAAGGTGGTAAAAGCCCGATTTTCCAAAAATGTTGTTTTCGACTAGCTGATTCATGTTTTTCATAACAAACTAGCCAGAGAATCTGAGTGCAAAAAGGATTTGAGCCAAAGCTTAAGTCTTAACACCTATGTAAATAGACGCTCAAAGTCAAAATATTTGAAATTGTTTGGAAATTTGATTTAACTTTCCTAGGGTGTTACGTCAATTCGGGGTGAACTAAAAATGTGATTGTTTTTTGTTTGCTTATTTAGGATGCTTAATAATACACTACAGTGGCCAAATTCAGCAAAAAAAAAATTGAGTGAATTGGGGTAGCACATTAAATCAGTCGGCAGTAGTGGAAAGTTATAGACATTTAAAAAAAGCTCCACTTTTCCTCCGGTCTAAGCTCAAAGGGCACGCGGCACGGTAGTGCCCAGCCAAGTTCTGGCACTACACCCTTTTTATAGGAACAAACTCAGGCGATTTTTGACCCCTCCCTATCTTCAGTACCAATAAAGTCAGAAACTTAAAATTCCAAACATTTGCAAAGCTAGTGAGGCGCAGACGCACAGTGCGTTGATTCAGTGCAAGATAAGGAAAAAATTCAAAACAGCTTGATTTTAGTATATTTTTTTCTCAAATATTTGTTTTTTATTTCAACTTAAGCAAATATTGTTTAAGTAATATAAATAACCTTAAAAAAAATGTTTTAGTTTGATTGTTCACATTTGTTTCATAGTAAGAGTGGAAATGATCGAGCCAATCCTCATTTTTTTCCATAAATCGAAAACGGTTATTATAGGTAGCACTTTTGTCAGCGTTTATTAATATTTGCACACAGATTTGAAACATGTTTGTTCAAAATTTGCTCTTGGTCCGGCTCCAAATTAAATTTATTTCGTATAAATTCTAATAAAACAGAAAATCGGTCGTTTGGATTAGAAAACCACATCTCAAACAGTTCCCTATTCGTACACATTTATTTATAAAAAGACGAGAAATAAACAGTTGTTACAAGAGGGGACGTGGACAGACGTGAATGAATGTTACCTTTTTGGAAAGATCGTATTTCCAACTTTATATCCTACTAACTTTTTTGATGAATACACGTGAATAAAAAGTGATGCTGCAGTTTTAAAATAAGCTGTTTTGGGAGAAATAAACCGTTACTTAACCGTTTTTACAACGATCGAAAGGTTTCGAGTGCAAAAAAAAAACAATAAAATATGTTTGGCTTACCCTTCTAAAGAGTATCCAATTAAAAACCGGTTTATTTGGAGCAATTTAACTCCGTGGTGCAGCGCTTCGTAGATCATCACTAAATGGCCTACTTTTGACATGTTACCTTTAAGAGGTTGTATAGCTTGCTGTAGTTGCATTTTACAGAAAAAAATTTTACAGTTCATCTTGTTAAAGTTCTGGCTATAATTTTGCATTTTTCAAAACCGGTTTAAGAAGGTCATATTTTTTGACTTTTTTCCACTGGTCGCCGCACTGTGAGACGCCTCACTAAATTTCAACTTTATGGCTTAAGCGGTTCCTGAGATATAAGGCCTCAAAAATCACAAAAACCGTAACTGACTGACTGACAGATCATCAAAATTATGGAGCACTTCCCGACATCGTAGAATCTTGTAATTTTGCACAACGGTAGGCCTTTTCATGCAAGCAGAGGCAAAAATCGAAAATTTGAAATTTTCCATTCAGGGGGCGTGGTATCCGCCCACTTTATCCGAATTGGTGTTGGTTGAATGGAGCACTTCCAACTGCTGTAAAACGATGAAATTTGGTAAAGTGGTAAGGCTTAAAATGCATACAAAGAAAAAAAAATATAAAATTAGCGGTTTTCCATTCAGGGGCGTGGTATCCGCCCACTTCCTCAGAACTGATGTAAATTATATATGGCGCACTTCCGATTGCAGTAGAACAATGAAATTTGGTAGAACAATAGGGCTCAAATTGCATATAAAAGACCAAAAATTAAAATTGAGGTTTTCCATTCAGGGGGCGTGGTATCCGCCCACTTTATGAGAAAATGTTTAATTTATATGGAACACTTCCGATTGCTGTAATTAAGGTTGGTCTGTTAGTGTTAGGAATCTTGCCAGGATAAGAAGAAATAATTGAAGCGCAAATCAAAACAACCGATAACAAAAAGAAAATATACCAAAAGAAATAGGAAGCTATAAACTAAGTTGATTTTAGTAGGTAGAGTCCACCCTTCTATCTTTCCGTATCTCTCGAGATTTTGACATGGCAAAATATTAAAATCTTTGCAAAAAGGAGTGAGATCAGACCAAAAACATAAATGTTAAAAAAAGAGCCAAGTTCTTCTATACAAAAACCTTTTGCTAACAAGTCAGCCGTGAAAAGTACTGAGATCTAAAAGTACGCCAAGTTCTTACTTCATGAAGGTTTAATACCAAATATTTAAAGTAGAATAATATTGAAACACCTTTTATTATTTAATGATTACCGACTAAGATTTGATGGACTTACTTGGCAAAAAGCGTTGCTGGTTTGATGCATTCATGAATGTTTGACGATGCTTTCGTAAATTTACATTTGTCAGCTTTTAATGGTTACATTATTTTTCTAATTTAATTTACCAGCTTTGGAATTGAGTTAAACTTTTATATGGGCGTGTCAGTGGGTGGAAATATTTTATTATCATTTCCTTAACAATCCTTTATAATATTTGAAATTTTTATTTAAATCAGTTGTGTAGTTCCGATTTCATCGAGCTCAGTGATTCGGTTTTTATAGACATTTTTCCGACCTCTCGTACAAATGGCCCACTGTGCGTCGTTGACTTTAAGCAAAGAGAATTAACTCATTTCTGTTTATTAAAAATATTAACAACAGCATCTACATCAGTTGCATCAGTAACAACATTATGATAAGATATTGTTAAATTATTATTGATCGACTCATAATTTAATGAAGAGACAGGAGAAGCTTTCGTTACTTCCGCAAGATCTTTGATCCTGCAAGCTCGTTTTTTGATTGAAAAGTAAACCAACGAAAAGAAATACGTTTTTGGTACATACTAGATTTAAGGAACTTGGCGATTGTGTCTTTAGGAACACCAAGTTTAAAGTTGACGAATTTAAGTTCACTTAATGTAGTATTTCCTTTGACCAATTTGTACAATCTAAGTCTGGATGGATCAATAGATAAGGCAGATAAGGCTTCAGTTGTATAGGGCTTAAAAGATGATAAATGAAGCCATTTGTACTTAAGACAAACCTTTAAAGCAGGTTGTAGGTTATTTTCTCTCACAACTGCTCATTTAAGTGTATTTGTTTGTTCAAAAAATCACTTAAAGCCGTCGCAGACGAACCAGCCCCAAAAAATGAACTGACGGCAATCATTACACCGCCAGCTCTTGTTTGATTTGTTTTTTCAAGACATCTGGCATTGCGAAAGACCGAATAGTTATTACCATCCAAGAGTTTAGAATTATGATACGAATATGTCCATGGCAAAACTGACAGCAATTATTTTGGTAAATCTGATTGGTATAAACTTGTTAAAAGGAAAAAAGGTGTTTTTCAGTTGTGGGGAATAGAAAAAGGAAACAGTCAATCATTTCCTCTTTAAATGTCCGTATCTGACCAACTTGATCAGAAGATCAGACTTGATCTCTTTTCTTAACACGGCAAAGTTGGTCTGAGACGAACCTCGACTTCTGTAAAGGGTACTCCTCTATCTAAACACAGTAAGGTAGAAATATTCAGGTTGATGGGAGCTAATGAATACACAGGCAAAGGTCAAATTAGTTTATGGAAAACGGGGGCCGTACTGCAGCGATAATTGGGTCACTAAGCAAGACTACTCGATGGGTAGAGTTTCGGTTTGAAAAAAAAAATAAACATAACTCGTGACCGCAGGAGTTCTTTGATCTCTCATATCTAACCTTTAAACATCTTCGAACATCATTGCTGCTAAATCCTTGTTTGATTTGACAATTTATTAAAAATGTTCCTGAAGCAAATGTTATGTTGTATAAAAAGAATCACAAATGCATGTTAATATTTTTGATATTTTCCGCACCTCACTCACAATACATCACAAGTTCAAAATGCATTAACAACTTTATAGGCTTGAACGTGTGACCCATTCGTGTGTTTTATTTTCTTGTTTTATCTTCATTTTATAATAAAAACAAATATTGTCGCTAATTCAAATGATTATTTTTTTTTATGAGCTCAATAGAACTTTCTCCAGCACCAGATACTTTTATACTTTCATGTATCTTACCTTACGTGTCAAGATAAACAATAAATAATTTATGGGAAAAGAAGCTCCTTCTTAAACATATAACGACATCGATACCATACTTAAATTATTAGCATAAATTTGACGACGGCAAATAAAAACTTTCCAACGAGAATTTGATAAATCGCTCTTGCCAGGATATCAAAATACCACATCAGAAAGAAATAAACATTCTCATTTTTATGCGTAGGTGTGTACCTGCATATTCTTAGGTAATTGCCAAACGCTGTGTTTCTATGAAAATGTACATACATATATGAAGGTAACTCTTTGAAGCCAACCCTCAAGTATTTCAAAATGGAAAACATTTCCGAAGAGAATTAAATGAAAATCCCCCAAAAGGATGCCTCCTGTTAATCACTCTCAGTTCAACAAAATATGCACTGGCCATATTTTTTCATTGAGTTAATTAAAACAGTTTTAATAAAATTTGTGTGAATAGACCTTGTTAATTCCATCAGCCCTTGTCAGAACTGAAAAGGAAGAATTTCTCAAACAGAAAAAAATCCCAAAAAGGAAGATACCCTTTTAACACGCTCTTTTCCTTAAAAAAAAAAAAAAAAAAAAAAAAAAAAAAAAAAAAAACGAAATGACCTTTCATATAAATTATTATATTTTACAAATAAAAGAAGAAGCTCAACTTTTTCCTGGATGGTAATAAATATTCGGAGCAGGGTTTATGTGGTTTCCTTTTATGATTTATTTTGGTTATGTTATGTTATGACCTCGGGTTTTTTTTTTGGTTTTCTTTATCATCACATCCACCAAACACACACACACATACGCAAGAACTTTTAAATCTTTTGAGAGGAACTTTGCAGGGTTGATATTCCAAAAAAAATTATAAAATGCACAACCAGGTCGCACGTACTTACTCTAGTAGATGAAGTTCTTTTGAAACTTCAAGATTTTATGTAAAATTGATAATTACAGGGTGCTTCCTTTTGACTTGCGATATAGGGACTTTAGGGCAAGTTTAGCATTTGGAAAAAAAAACCGAACTCGAAATTTTCATCAAATTTCACATTACACGAAGATCGAGAAAACGACAAAAGTGGGTCCCTTAACTCCGTCTGTCTGAATGTCTGTTCCTCGATATGCAGCCTAAGCCCCTGAAGCGATTTTGTTTAAACTTGGTACATAAGGTTCTTCGGTGATTCCATAGAGAGAATTGAAATGTTTTGTATCTGTAAACTAACTCTTAATATACAGCCGTTTCGAAAAAAATCTTATGTATCTCGGAAACGGCTTTAACGATTTTGATAATTAAATTCTGTGTACTATTGAAGAGATGGTCTAAATTTTAGTCAACAATATTGTTTAACAAAAATTGTTATTAAATGACATTTTATTTTCGACTTTTTCATAAAGAACTGTACCGATTTCGACGACAACTTTTATGAAGGAACTTTTTCGAGTTTAAAATAATATACAAATATAAAAATTTTCGAGGAAATAGTTTTTGGACTTCAAAAAAAAATTATTTTTTCCCAGAAGTCCGACGACAATTTAAACAATAAATTGTATCCAACATGTTTCTCTTATTATATCCATCTTCTCATATATATCTAGAAATTTCAATTCCAAAACTTCTTGTAAATAGTTTTCCAATAAGGATTTCCAATCTTTGGCACATGATAGCGTCCATATTTTCCGTTTCTATTTCAATTTGCAAACATTTAAGACCAATATTCATCGATACCTCCTTTCTCTCCGATCTTGATTTCCATTTCCCCATCGCCCTTGGTGTGTTTGATATTATAAGGGTCTCTCAATAAACCCTTGCGTGGGTGTGAATTATAAAAAATAAAAAAGAGGCTGGGTGCGACCCACACTGATAACTTCCCATTTGTGGTCTTGAAAACTTTATATTTAGTTTTTTTCGAATAACCAAATTTTCAGCGAACATGAAGATGCTTCGTATGACAGCAGGAGTTACAAAGCTTGATCGAATTAGAAGTACGAAGATCCGAGGAAGCCTTCATGTTAAGAATACCATTTCCCAAAAAATTGAACACGACCGACTCAGTTGGTATTGCCATGTTCAAAGGAGAGATCCTGAGAACCCCGTCAAAAAGGCAATATCATACAACGTTCCAATTCGGAATAAAAAGAAAGGTAGGCCTAAACACTCCTGGTACAAACAAATGCAAAAACACCAGCATTCAGTTGGCCTCAGAAATGGAACAATACAAAACCGGGAGGCTTGCCGCCGATTTCTGAGGTCAACCCGGCGAACCCCACAGGCGGATCACTAGTGTAAAGCAGATACGTGGGAGAGTTATGATCCCCTCGACATCGAGATCATAACAGCGCGGAATCAAAGGAAGAAGAACCAAATTTTCAGCGAAACAAACTTTAGCTGTAAAATTCAAACAAACATTATTTTAAGATGTTTTCTCGTTAAAATAATGTTGCCCCCTGAAATTTGTATTATCCGCCAAAAAAATTATGCTAGGCGACATTAATAAAGATCTCATTGTCGTGAGCAACAAAAAATTTTGTTAGATGTCACTCACTTAGTTTAACCAAAAATTGTCTCTTAGCACACTATGATTCAACTAGAACTTTCTTCGTTTTTTTTCGTTTGCTGAACAATTTTAGAAATGTCGCTTAGTATACATTCTTACGGGAAGGTATCGGTGTATAAAACAACCTACTTTAGAAGGCACTATCGGTGTTCATTCCCAAGAAATTCGACTTGAAATACAATTTTAGCTAGTTTTCACTAGAATTTTTAATAGTTTTTTTATTTAAAAAAAACTATTAATTCAATATTTGTCAACTATTTACCAATTGTACAAAATTATACTATGTATAAAATAAATTAAATTAGAAGTCAATATCACTAGGTACTAGTTCACGAGAAATTTGAGTCGAAAAACAATTTTTACCAATTTTCAATAGAATTTTATATAGTTTTTTATTTTTTGTAAAAAAACTGTAAACTGATTTTTTTTGAAACTTTCACCAGTTGTCAAACACATTATTTTTCGTAAAATAAAATTATTTTGTGTTTCAAATTGTTTTCCGTTCTTAGAATATCTGGGTTATGAAATTTAGTTTTCAGTTTTTTTTTTATTTAAAAAAATAACGGTATGTTAATTTTTTTTTTCAAATTCAGACCAAATCTGTATGACCTTATAATGAGTACATTGAAGTTTATTTGAAATCAAAAGCATTATTTTTTCGTGAGATATTTGAAACTAACCAAAATTTTTACTTTTTTTTTAAACCGTTATAGTAAAAAAAACTACTCAGTGAATTTTAATAAACGCCCTTTCAGCCTCTTTCGAAGTTATTATCTATTAAACAAAATTTATTTGAAGTCGATATCTTTACTCGTTCTTGAGATATCGACGACGAAAAATGGTTCCAGAACGTACGGACGTACGAACGTACGCACGTACGAACGTACAAACGTACGAACGTACGAACGTACGAACGTACGAACGTACGTACACACACACACAGACATCTCTTTAAAAATGATTGATATAGCCTCTAGGGACCTTGAAACGTCGAGAAATGTCAAAAATTCCAATTTGACAAATCGGACCGATTACAATAACTCCCTATGGGAAGTTAATAAAAAAAACATCTCAAGCAACATCTGCCAAATTGGCTGTCATTTATTTTATGGTCGCCACACTCATCTTTCTGAGAGTACTATTCGCAACGTTCTGGGTAAATTCGAGTCGACCGCTTTAGTGAACTATCCGCCAAAACCTGTAAGTCAACGTAACGCAAAATCTACCGAAATTATCGCTGCTCTCCGTCAATTCCGCACCGCTAACAAGAACTCGGCCTTTCGCAGTAAACAACTTGGCAAATTTCGCGTCGAAACTTAGACCTGCCAGCGTACAAACTTCAACTAACCCAGAAGCTCTGAATTAAATACTATACAAAATCAAGTGTGTTCGATATCTGGGCTCTCGAGCAGTTGGATGTTGACCCCGATTTCTGTAAAAAATTATTATATTCGGCGACGAGGCCCGTTTCTGGATAAATGGCTTCGTTGACAGGCAGAATTGCCGAATTTGCTATGATTATACAATCCACACGAGTTCCTCTAAATTGCTTCCAGAGAAAGTTGGTTAATATTTGGCGTGACTTTGGACTGGCTGCATTATCGGTCCATAATTTTCTGAGAACGATATTGGTCAGGCGATCACCGTGAATGGCTAGTGCTGGCGGTCGATAATAACCAATTTCTTTTGGCACAAATTGGATGATATGGACATCTGAGATACCTATGTGCTTTCAACAGATCAATGCTACTTGCCACACATCCTCTGCCACAATTAAATTGTGCACCAGAGATTACCGAACATGGCTGTCTAACTCTTCCCACGCGATGTGAATTGTCCACCGAGATCGTGCGATTCGAAGTCGTTAGACATTTTCTTGTGGGGTTTTCTTGAAAGCCGCCCTGTCCATTATACCCCGGCCATCGAACGAATCCTCGATATGAAAATTAAATCGGGTAGGTGAAACCCCTAATTGCTCATACGTTCATATGTACATTGGCACATTTCTGCCATTTATCATGAGTTATGATATTAAGAAGCTCGTATGTTGAAAATTTCTTCCCGGATGTTGGTTTTCAGACCTTGTAGACGGTAAACATTTCGTACACGCTGAAATAATAGAAAAAATCCCTGAAAAAAATGTCAACCGACGAAATCGGAGGAGCGAACTGGTGACTCTAAATCGTGCCTTTGAAATGACGCTCTTCGAGAAGTTTTTCCTCATTTTCCTTAATCTGTTACGAGTATGTTGTAACCAAAATTTGCCCATTTCTAATTTATCACTTCAACGATTGGAAAGTCCAGAAGCAGACGCATTTTTATGTGCAGAACGTGCGTTCGCCCAGTGGGGATTGCACGATTGAAGCTCTAATTGCCTCAATTTTCTTAGGTGATCTGATAAACCGAGCGACACAGATTTGTATCTTATCGAAAAAGCGGTTTTTCAGGACTTAGAAGCCGATGTGACAGTTGATTTCTGATCCGAAAAAGTCTTGTTCAATTGTACAGAAGATCTGTTCAAAGGCAGGGATCGACTTTAAGCTCACGCTGTCAATATCTTAAAGTATGATGGGGTCTACCCTGCCAGAAAGCAAAACATTGGAACCGTTTGAATAGAGCCCTTAAAAACCAGGCATTCTAAATACAAAAGTATAAAAGTCGTTGTGAAATTGATAAGATAATTTCTTAATAATGTGGCAACACTTCCAAAAAAAAGAATAAAGAAAAACAAAAGAATGTTCAGAAAGAAGATATAATGAAAGAAAAATACAATGATTGTATTTAATAGAAAGAGATTGCCGGTTACGTAGAAGAATATACTGAGAGAATAAAGATATGATCAGTTGTTGTGGATCTGTTAAAGAGGAAAGACCTTTTATTTGTTTAACCGAATATTGTTTTAGTTTTGTATTAAGCAAAGTTTAAAGTGCTTACAATAAATAGGAAACAAGTTGGTACGCAAATTTTAAGTACTAGCTAATTACTAATCGCATATATACCATATATACTATATTGCGATTTCGATTATTTTGTTGGTCAATGATGTCGGCGATGATGATAAAGATGTCGAAATCGTCTGCTTATCCCAATAGTTGGACAGATTTGGTGAATGTAGTGCTTTCAGTTTAAACGCCAGCCCCGCTCACCGTCTGCTTCAAAACGAGATTTTGCAAGTATCACTGAGATACACTGTCATGTCCTTGTCGAAGCTCTGTGCATGGTTGAAAGTATTGTTGTTGCACATTGAACCGCGTATTTTTCATTATCACACGCCACAGCTGGATCAGTTTTCCAGGGATCCTGAGTTCAGCCATTGCCATAGGTATATAGTAGCTCCTGATGAAAATGGCGGGTCTCAACTTGGAATTCATTGGACTTTTTCCAGGATTTGGCTGAATGTGAAAATTTATCGATATGCCGGGCTGGAAACCACTTGCTGAATACCTACGGTGACTGAGAACTGGTAAAGACGCTCACACGGAACTGATAAGGTGCTCGCGTGGAAAGTTGAAAAGAATTTTAGATGCGGCGTTTAGTAGAGATTTGGGATTGCTTTTTGTAGATGGGACTTATAGAGCTGGTATGTCACTCATCTGGCATTCTTCTTTCCTCCGATACTTGATTGATGATTTGATGCATGCCCTTATTATCTTGGAAGTTTTTAAAAGCCTTTGTTCCGGTCTTAAGTCGCACCAGTTGCTTGGTTTCTTCTTAAAAGTTTCGGGTGTTGTTTCGATCGTGACACTCTCTTCTTTCTCTTTGAACTGGGAGGCTAGGTAATGTCTATACTTTCTATGCAGGATCTTCTTCGCCTTTCATCTACTTGCTCAAACCTTATTTTTTGCTGCTCTTGTATCTTCTGGTCTTATGTTAGTTGGAAGCGTACATCATCATACCATCACGGATTCTTTTTTTGCGGTGGTTGGATGCCTCCAGTAGATTCGTTTGCTTCTTTGATGAAAAAGCTTCTCGCTTTCTGTAAATTCTGACAACTCCAGATATGTTAAGTTGTCCAACGGGGATTCCTTTATTTCTTGATAGGTTGTTCAGCTTTTTCAGTAGGGGCATTTGAAACTGATTTTGACTACGTTTAAATTGTTTGAGCATAGTGCGAGCGCCTAGGCAAGTTGGAGAGGATTTAAAAGGATTGATTGATTTAAAAGGATTGATTGATTTTGAAAGTCTGAACATCGCAATTGGAAGGAAATATTAAGCTGGGCAAACTATTCCACATTCGTGTAGTACGGTTAAGAAAGTATCTCTGACTTTAACATTACGTCCGAAGGTGGGCTCAGGGGTAAACTGATGAGCATTATCTATGTTTCGGAATATTTGGATTGATTTGAATTACAGCCGATTTCCCACGTTCAATCCCTATCCTACCATGTGTAATCTTTTCTCTTAAGCTATTCTTACACTACCGCCCTCTTCGGAGCGCTTTGGGAACAAACATTCGTTAAAGGGTACTTGAAAGTGGCATCCTTTTCAACTTCAATCTTTTTTGACCAAGGGATGCACTTTTGCAGAAAAGAAATTGTCTATCATAAACATATGTATATCATCGTTTCAAAGTGGAAGTAACTGTATCCTAAGCCCCTCATCTACTTCAAAGCTAACGTTAATAATATTAGTAATAGGTTCAAAGAAAATAAGACCATCCGGCTTAAACTTAATCTGAACAGACAGACAGAGCCAAAATTACGAGACCCTTTTTTCGTCTTCGTAATGTCAAGTTTGAGTACGATTTTTTACGAAGGCAAAGTTTGGCATTAAAAATCCCATACACACAATTTTTCGTAAATCTTTCGAGGGTCAGAATACAGTGTTTTTGCTGACTGCCATATAGATTGCCATGTGTCGGTAGACCCCAGATGCTGTTAATTAACATGTTCAATGTGGACTGATGGTGGTCTCTACTAATCACTTCGTGGTGCTTGGACTTCTGGTAAAAGATATCTTCTATTAAACTTTTGACTAATATTTCTAGTGGAAAAGCGTTTGTCATAGTCAACCTCTTAAAAAAACTCTCCACGAATACTGAAAATATACTATCGTAGAAGCATTTCACCATATATGTATATCAATGTCCAAAGTGAGTTTTGGTTCAAAAACTTTGAACTCTACTCACCGCTCTAACGAAAATTAAAAGTCCATGAAGTAATCCCTAAATGCCATTATAGAACCGATATTCACTCTCTTTGCCACTTCCAAACACCCACAACCGAAATCACCGAAAAGTCCTTTAGTTTGTTTTTTATAAGTCATCAGGTAAAGCGTAAGGGTAATTTTTCCTTGGCACTCATACACCTCCACTGATGACTAAGGATTTATTGAAAACTATTTTTCAAACTGGAAGAAAAGTATCTAGGGAAAATTGCGTGCAATTATGCTGAAAAAGTTACCGCCCATGCACACACACGAACACCATCGCCAACAACAGTAGGATAACGAGCGATGATAGTGTTAGTTGGAGATCTGTTTTGAAAGGACGAAAAGGAAGTTGAATTTTCTGAGTTTGAAAAAGAAAAAAAAAATGTGTGCACTGGGAATTCTACTATTTTTCTATATAAACTAATAACTGAGCATCTGAGTATCATGGTTCCCATACATGTGAATATGTTTATTGCATCAAATAATTTTACCTAATTGAATACATTGCTAATTAGGTTAAATCCCAATGGAGAGGGCCGCGAGGTTTAAGTTATTAATCATAATATGAATGTAACGAATGAACTGGGGGGTGTTAGGTGTACATTTGCAAAATGTCATATAAGGCTTTGGAGTTTATTAATATATCTATTTGTGTGTATATGTTGGGAATTGGCTGAATATTTTCTGCCACTACCCTTTGCGCAATCATTAATACTCATTTGTTCCATTTCATTAATTGATGACAACTCATGCCTCGGCATAAATTGGGTCAGGGATGGTATGTGTGTCGAAAGGAATGGGGAATAAAGTTCTTTTTATTTTTTGTTTTTAATTAATTGATTGAATTGTTGAAATATAGAGGGCTTTATGAAAATAATTTTAGTTGGTATTCGATATATTGAAATTATTGTAGACATTCTTTGAAAATAAATTAATCGCATGCATAGCTTCATAAAATTTATTGATTTAACATATAGAATTTAACGACCTATGGATTATAAAAACATTTGGCCTTTCATCTCGCAGATCTCAGTTGTTGGCATAGGGAACGAAAAATCCGGAAAAACAAATAATAATCACCTTCAAATCAAAGCTCTTGCTTGAGTTATAAAATAAAATGCACGACTGGGTCGCACGAACTTGCTCCTATGTAATAGACTAGGAATTTTAAAAACGGATGTTATTAAAGAAAACTGTTCATAAGGATAAAATGATTTTTTTAAATTCTTTTAGTAGTAAGAGATAAAAACAGAATGCTATGCAAATATGAATTTATACAGGAACAAAAATTATAAGTCGTTGTAGTGGTTCCTTAAAAAAATAAGCTTTTATGTACAAAATTTTTAAAACATTTTTAAGAAAAAATGTTGGTACGCCAATTTTAAGTTTTTATTATTGTACGAATAAAAGTCTAATTTCCAAAAAAAATACTAAGCCGTTCCTGAGATATCGAATTTTTCAAAAAAAAAAAAAAATTACTTTTTTTTCTAAAAATTGAAAAAATAGATATTTTTTAAAATTTGTATGGAAGGTACCGTTAGTTTTAGATAAAACAAAATTTTTTTCTCAAATCTTGTAGATTATGTTAAGAAACTTTTATTTGTCAAGTTTGAAAAAATCGAGCATGGGGTTTTCGAAATATTGAGTTTCCAAAAAAAAATTTTGAATTTTTTTTTTAAATCCAAAAAATAAAAAATTGAAAATTTAAATATGTAATAATATTCAGACTTTGGAGGAGCTTTGGCATAAAAAAAATGATTAAAATCGGTCGTACCGTCTTCGAGAAAATCAAAAACAAAAAAAATGGACCCAGGGGGGCTACCAAAAATAACAATTTTTTGTAAAATTTTTTTCAACCATTAGCTAGTTTTAACCAAATGAAATTTTTAATTTTTTTTTTTAATTCTGTAGGTCAGTTTTTTAGAAAAAAAAATATTTATAAAATTTCGAAAAAAAACGTATGGCAGGTACCGTTATTTTTGGTCTTAAATAAAACAGAAAAAAACGTCCGGGGGGGAAAAATTAAAACCCATTTCTACCAAGTTTGAAGAAAATCGGCCGAGCCGTTTAGGCTGTAGTCGAACCGACAGACCGACAGACAGACAGACAGAATTGCGAGACCCACTTTTTTGGTCTTCGCTATCATCGTAATTGCAACTTTGATCAAAATCTCGAGTTCGATTTTTTTTACGAATGCATAACTTGCCTTATAGTACCTACATATAAGTCGCAAGTAAAAAGGAGTATACAATTTAATTTTTCCAGTTCAAGTCGTTAATGGAAAGGTACCTTAATTTCAAAGAAGCTTAAAGTTTATTAAAAGAAGCATTCCTGTTAACCGTCTTAATTATAAGATCTCTTATACGCAGAAAAATAAATTTTAACTGACAATATTTTTCGGTGGGTTAAAAAAATGTGTTAAAAACAACATAGTCTCGGTTAAAAACTACGTAGTATGTGTTGCTAAAAGAAATGTATTTAACTCGATTGAATTAAATTATTTAAAATTTAAAAAAAACTAAGAACGGTAGTTTAATCAAAAAACTATATTAATCGAGAAATAATATAATATAATTCGCAACTTCAATATTGTTTTCCTTAAACGAGTAAAGTGTTTCGTTAAAAACCTACAATTAATTAATTTAACACATTTCCTATATAAAATTAAACAATCTACTTAGTTAAATTAAGCTAATGGTGAAGTTGTTTAAATTAAACGAGTATCTAGGTTAAACCAATTAGGTAAGCAGATTTATTTAATTTTACTAAGTTCCTAGTTTATGACGAGTGATTTTTTAAGAGCTATCGGAAATTAAAAAAAAAAATACATACAATTCAGAAAAATACATGAAATATTTATTTGAATCGATAGTACGGTCGATATAATTTAATGTTTGAAGATTATTTCATGCAAATGTTGGCCCCTGCTGCGCCTCAAATGGTCCATCCGCTTAGTCCAATTTTGGAATACTCTTTCTAGTATTTTGGCCGGTACCTCACGAATAAATACTTCAATGTTGACTTCCAGTGCGTCAATCGAAGCGGGCTTGTCGCCATAGACAAGAACCTTGGCATAGTCCCACAAAAAAAAGTCTCGAGGCGTTAAATCGCACGATCTAGGTGGCCAATTGACCGGCCCCATATGTGAAATAAACTGTTCACCGAACTCGCCACTCAATTGGTCCATTGTTACGCGTGCTGTGTTGCATGTGGCACCGTCTTATTGAAACCACATGTCATGCAAGTCAAGCTCTTCCATATTGCGCAAAAAAAAAGTGTGTTATCATCGCATGGTATAGCGCTCACCATTCACAGTAACGTTGCGATTCGCATCATCTTTGAAAAAATACGACCCAATGATTCCGCCAGTCCATAATCCGCACTAAACAGTGAATTTTTCTGGATGCATTGGTAGCTTCTGCAATGCTTCTGGCTGCTCTTCACTCCAAATACGGCAGTTTTGCTTGTTCACGTAACCAATCAACCAGAAATGAGCTTCGTTGCTGAACACAATTTTTCGATACAAAAAGTGAATCTTCGGCCAACTTTTCAAGAGCCCATCCACACAAAATTTGGCGATGTGTTAGGTCGTACACTTTCAATTCTTCTGTATTTTGAATGGCTTCCTTCCGCAAAATTTTCCACTTAGTGGAGTAACAAAGGCCCAATTGCTGCGAACGGCGCCGAATCGATAATTCCGGGTCATCACTAATACTTGCCGATACAGCTGCGATATTTTCCTCAGTTTGCACTCTACGTAAGCGTGTTGGTGGTTTTATGTCCAACAATGTAAATTTGGTGCGAAATTCAGTCACAATATCCCGAATAGCCGCCTCAGTAGGTCGATTAAACTCACCATAAAATGGAAGAAGCGCGCGATGAACTTTCTTAACAGATCACGCATTTTGATAATAAAATTCAATAATTTGCAAGCTTTGTTCGTTTGTAAGACTATTCATGATTAAATTGTAAAACAAACTGAATATGTTTGACGGTGACACAAAACATGAACCGAGCGTGAGCTTTCAAAACCAGTGTTGCCAAAAAAAAAAATACCAAAAAAATCACCCTTTATATGCTCAACTAAGTAGAGTAAAGATGTTCTACCATAGTCGCCTGCTCCCGCATCTTGTTTATTGTGTCCGGGGTATAACGGTTTCAATTCAATTATTTTGAATATAGGAATTGACGTTAAACTAAAAAATGGCAGTCGTCGTGCACTTAAGTAATACTTTACAAAATGTGCTTAGTTTTTGAGAGCGCCCATACCAAATCACGCACCTGAGCCTGAGCCACAACACCCCTTTTTACTTTTGTACATGTAATATTCGAGTTGTGTCAAAAGTCCTTTTTTTTAAAGCCCACATAAGATGGGATTCCCTTTGCTCAATGATTTTGCGTCATATGTTATTTTCCTATTGACTGTGCCAATTTAAAAATATTGATTTTTCAATGTAAACAAACAAAGCCTTGTGAACTGTAAGTCTAAGGGCTTTTAAAATAATTTTATTTAGAAGTCAAATCCTCTTTAAGAAAGCACGATTTTAAACTATAAATGGCCAGTTTATGTAAGATCTAAATTTATTCATCCATTTGGTTGGACTTATAATCAAGCTTAATCCCAACCAAATAAGATCCTTAAATTTCGTAGTAGACTTTATTAGAACGTGCTCAAACAATTCAAGCTCCTTTCCTCCTTCTATCTCCCTTTTGTTTAGTTGACTTAGGAGGATAAGCCTCCCATAATAATTTCTAACAAAGCCATTCCCAGTCCCTTTCCGGCAATTTGATTATAATACACGAAGATAGAAAGGACTACTTCACGAAATACCAGGCTAAAAGTACCTTACATAGTACAAAGTACATCCAAAAATATTGTTCAGTTTTTTTTTTTTTTTTTTAATTGACGTACAATGTGCCTATGCTCTTTTGATTTATTGATTTTAAACAAAGTAAGTGGGTGGGGTGGTCCTTTGTCCTTCGTGCATTGATGAAATTAAATTCCGATTTTGTTTGCTCTTGCTATACGGAATATTTTCGACAGAGAACTCAAACTGAGAAAGATGATTTCGGGTAGGAAATGTTAATAATGCACGTATTCGCCATCAGAACATGATAATAAGATTCCATATTGTTGGAAAATTGAGAAATCCCAATGATTTCGATTTGAAAAATCTATATACGAGTATGTGTAGGACTTTTGAACTAAAGGCAAATGCCTTGAAAATTAAAATTTTTGTTTTGGTAAGGTTCGATTAGGTATAGATGAAATTTTGAGTTGATGTGTTTCAGATCAGGCATCGCATTATAAGATTAATATTTCTACATAGAACATTTCGTATTCAATATTGTTTTTCAAAGGTGTTTTAATATAGTTAATAAAGCTTAACAACTAGAACAGAAGATAAAAGGTGCGCCTCAATCATAAAATGACGTGAAAAAAGGTGTTAGATAAGGTTACATAAGCCAAACCGATTTTATTCTCCAGTATCTCAACTGACCTATTGCACTCCTCAGAATAAGAGACAAAGACGAGTAGAGTATATTGGAACCTAGTAAGTAGAAAATTTGGATATTCAAAGCATCAAAATGGGAAAAACAAACGAAATTTGAAAATCCACATTCCACAAGTCACAAAACTGCTGCAAGTTTAGATGTTACCGCTTAGTTTTGCTCAGCAGTTTGTGGGTTCAAGTTTGGAGTGTTTACTATATGGTAAATTTTTAGTCGATGATAAACTTTTTGTTGTTCTAAAAACATTCTGGAATTTATGAACTTCTTGAAGGTGATGTTAAGAATATTGATGCATTTGTAGTTGGCGTTAGTCAGAATCAGAAGACCTTCTTTCTTGACGATCGGGCCAACAATGTTAAGGTCCCATTCATCCGGCAATATTTTGTAGTTGCGTTGGTGCACACACTCAATCAGACCTGTAAGGTACTTTAGTATTTAGGGTCTTAAAGCCTCGTAAGTACTATAAACCTTGGGTCAGAAAACATCCGAAGGAAGCTATGTCGTTATTTCTTCCGAGTTAAGGAACCTTGTAACTAGGTAAAAATAGGGAATGGTGGCAATCTAGCCCTGTTACACAATTAGCACTGAAGTACGCCATTTTGATATCATCAATCTTGTGAATTTGTGGATGAAAATGATATGGCGATTGTGGGTATTTTTACAGAGTCTTCCAGTTTTGATTGACTTTTAAAAAGATAAGTATAGGTTTTGATGCATCTTATGTGTGTGTGCTTTTGCAGAATCCTCCGGAATTTGGAGCATTTACTCAATTAGACCAAACTGAGTGATCCTCCGGTCCATCACATCGAAAACTACTTCAGTCTGCTAGCCCGAGATCTATAGAATCAATGAAAGGGCATGGCACAGAGGTAACCGAAGTTCGTCCCAGAGCCATTTTGTATTACTCGTAGGTCTGATAAAAGATATTAAGTCTTTGATCTTCATTTCCGGAAGTTCGTCAATATTCTAATGACTGTCCTCTAAAGAGCAAGGCATTCGCCGAAGAAATGGATGACTGTTTCCTTTTCCCGCTGGTCCCAAAAGCTATGACAGTGAGTGTTGTAAGGAATGCCTAGCTTCCGTTGCATGCTCTCCTATTGACCAGTGTCCGCTATAGATAGCTACGATCCTGGCTATGTCTTGTCTGGGTCTGAATATCAGATCAATTGTTTGGAATTTATTATAGGTAGGCCAAATCTTTCTATATCAATACCACAATAACCCGGAACCCAGATAAGAGTTATCTTCTAGTTGTAGTTGAGGCTAACAAGTTCATTCGGGGATTGATGGCCCAGTTTGGAGAATGATGCACTAGAATTAATGGCCTTAACAACCGCCTTACTAACTGTGATAATAGCCATTTTCCGGTTCTGGTTTGGATCTTCGTTGAGTAGCCTAAAAGACTTAGACATACTCAGAGTCTCAGGAAAGATTCCTGAACCAACACCACACTCCATCTTTGATACATCAGTAGAGACACATCATCTAGCCAGTCTTTCTTGATGGAAATTATAACCTTAAACAACCTGACTCAGCTCGGGGATGAGCCAACTCGGTTTCCCGACGTTGCAGGTCAATCCGCAAACATACTCGACTTGTTTTTTACCTCTGACATCAAATCCAACAAAACTCAGTTAGAGAAATGATTCCTTAGAGAACCATTTGGCAAAACGAGAAAGTCAACTGGGACGATCTCAACGATTTCTTCAGGAACTTTAACTGGTCATTATGCTTCCTCAACAGTGACATGGACTCCAGTGCAGATACTCGTATGGTCCCAAATTTAATTATTTTCGGAATGAGGAGTTTCATCCCGAAGAGGGAAAATCTATCAAACCGAAAAAAAAATCATGATTTGATTCGAGCAGTAAAGGAGTAATTAGGGTCAGAGAAGTAAGTTTTCGATGTTAAATTTGCTAGAGTCTGGCATCAAGCACTCTTATCGAAAATGCGTGCATTCGGTATTGAGGAATCTCTTCTTCGATGGATCAGAAACTAAAGGGTTTTCCAATAAGAGGTGTTATTTTGATATTCAAAGAAAAATGGCATTTTTTGAGATAAATGATCGGATGTTTATTTCATTATAAAGAGGAAGGTATGCCGTTAATAATGGAACACAACATCAGCCAAATGGCCGCCAAGACCACGCTTACAGGACCATATCCTTTTCATGAAAATTTCCATAACCAAATCGCAAAGTGGCTGCCCTATGTCCTCGATAGCCTCACGAATTTCATCTTTGAGGTCTTGAATCGACGCTGGGCTGTTGGCGTGGACCTTATCTTGTGATTTAACACCTTGCGACTTCTTCCTTTGGGGCCACGTGAAAGATAAGGTCTACGCCAACAGCCCAGCGTCGATTCAAGACCTCAAAGATGAAATTCGTGAGGCTATCGAGGACATAGGGCAGCCACTTTGCGATTTGGTTATGGAAAATTTCATGAAAAGGATATGGTCCTGTAAGCGTGGTCTTGGGGGCCATTTGGCTGATGTTGTGTTGCATTATTAACGGCATACCTTCCTCTTTATAATGAAATAAACATCCGATCATTTATCTCCAAAAATGAAATTTTTCTTTGAATATCAAAATAACACCTCTTATTGGAAAACCCTTTACCTTTCGAACCGCTTAATACTTCCGATAATAACATATGGATGTGAAGTTCTTAGTACCCATAGCTCAGAAACGAAAAGGAACTTGACGGTAGCTTTCAATAATGTGACGCGTTATGTGTACAATCTCCGAAGATATGACCATGTATCGAACTACAAAAACAACATCCTTGGTTGTGATCTCTACACAGTTTTAAAATATTTTTCCCTAAAAACACTAAACAAGATTTTAATCAGCAAACAGCCAGCATACCTTTTTGAAAAAATACAATTTGTAAATTCTAATCGTACATTCATGTTAGTGCAACCGAGATTTACTTGCAGAAACTCGGAACGTCAGTTTGTTGTTCATGTTATCAGGCAGTGGAACAGTTTACCATATTTCATTAGAAGACTTCGCGGCACGGCGCAATTTGAAGCAGCCCTATTCAGATACTTGGCAGTAAACTAAACTAAATTCAAATATTAATTAAAGTTCAAGAGAAAGAAAGATTAATTTTTAATTTTAAACTTGTCATTTCCAAAATTGAATTTATATAAAATATAATTTTTAATTTAATTTTTAATTATTTTAAATTCATGTATAACTTTTACTTGTTATTATAGGCTTTAAAAGCCCATTGTAAAAGATACCATTAAAATAAATAAATGAAATACAAATTGTGTTAGCAGGTTTTAAGTCTGAAGTTCATTAAATAAATACTAGTATGCCACAGGGTTCCGTTTTGTCTCCGACTCTCTTTCTGATATTGAACAAAGATCTTTTGTCTGAAACTTCTAATCCAATAAATTATGTTGCTGCTATCTAGCGGCAGCACTTGCTCTCACCTTTTGTGGAATGACCACATATTCGACGTCGCCAAAACGCTGCTAAGTGCTTGGGTAGGTATCCTACGACGTTGCCAGAAATTATTTACCCCTTCCTTTCTTGCTGTAATCTATAAGGCCTATATTCTTCGAAAAGCTCGAATTCAATTCTCATTTTATGGCGAGTGATCTAATAACGGACTTAAGTCTCTGAGATATAATCTTTGAGCCGAAATTCGGACGAAATGTTAAATTCAGTGATTCTTTCTGTAGCCGCACTACACGAATGTGAGGTGTCTTAAGATTGCTCTTTGATATGTTCTTTATGTGGTGCGGTTGTATGCGTATATAAGCGGGCTATAGTTTGGATACTAGGATCGATCAGGGTCACGGCCAAGCAATAATTTATCATCAGACTAATTTAATACCTTTGCTTTTTAGCTAATTTCTTACAATTAATCCTCATCCTAATATCTACAATTTTTTATCGCAGCTGTGATAAATAAAGAAATGTTTGCTTTTTTTGTATCCTAAACTTATTTACAACAGCTCTTGGATTGCGGTTATATCTTCCTCATACCGTGTGAGGATAGAATCAGAGTTAGTGTTAATCATAACTTTGATTCTATCCTTTGATTCTTTCTAGGAATTCTTATATTCCAGGTACATACGAGTACGAGTACTCTTGACGTTATTCTTTGACTTTCCAGGTTTTCTTACTATTTGAGGGTAATCGTTACCTGAGGCTTGTCGTGGTCGTGCCTCTTTCATAACCGACATTTTGATATGCAATAGTGAATTTAACCTGACGACACAATTTGGTGACCCAGGGGATACGGATTTTACTTAACCTTAGGAAAGCAAGCTGGATAATCCGATACGGAGGTATGAGTCCTCCCGTTGAACCATATTTGGTTAAGGCCATCATCTATTTTTCAGCAAATTGGCTTGTACTGAAAATGGAAACTGATTCCAGCTCTAAGTAAATCAGAGAAGTTCCCGCAAGGTGATCAGTAAGTAGTTCAGGCTAACTGGAACTAGAGACACCACCGATGATTCTAGGTATATAGAGAAATCATCCGTTACCGTTTCTGTGAGAGATTTTGCGAGCGTATTTCGTAGCAGGTTTATTGACAGCGACTTATCCTACTAAACTTCAACCTATCGAGCATGAATAAGTCTCCTCGGCAGAAATGAGTCATCTGGTGAAACTAGTATAAGTTGGAGTCGTTTGGAGCCCTTCATCCAAAATTGCCCCTCGTCGCCTTAGATGATTTTGTGGTCAAATTTGGGGTACTCTTCCAAACAAATAGTACTGCTTATGGTCATAAACTTTAATGCACGTACGGTCTTGAATGGCTGCTCGCTCAAATCCGAACACAAAATTTGTCTGCGAAAGGTCGAGTTTTATTACACGCCAAGGAATCCACTATCTAGGAATGTTCTCGGCGGATACGGCGGTCCTTTGTGGTAAGGGACTAGGCTGATTGCTAAATGAACTGTTGTTTTCAATTTGGTTAGAAGACATTCGAGAACCGATTCTGCCGTAAAATGGGCACTGAGTCTGTTAATAACGTTTTATCAATCATTCTACTTGAAATAGGGACTGGGTAGCAATGACTTAATAATTAATAAACAACCGATTTGACAGAAGCCGCAAAAGCAACATGGCCGTCACAGACTATCAACATCAACCCGTCCATATGGGAAAGTCCTTGTTATTGAAGAAGTGATCATTACCATTGCACTGGATAGTTACAAAGATTTTCTACAGATTCTATTATGTGTGGTACTTCCCTGTAACGACCTACTGGAATTCACTCTATGTGCGTTCTTACTTGAAATAATAACTCTCCAATTGCTCATTGATTCCACCACTAAAAAACATAGAAACTAAAATCCATTTCTACTTTGTCTGATATAAATCAATAATTTTAGCTTCGTTCTTTGCTATTTGTCTCAAGTCATGCCCAGGATAACACACATAAATGCCAAATTTGAGTCCTCTGTCTACGCACACACATTTCCAAAGTCATGGCATTCATGCCAGTGCGTATGTATACCTATGCAAATAGAAAACACAGTATACATCCCATAAGTCAGTGTTCATTTGTGATTAAATCAACTCACTCATTTCCATGGAATTCGGATTAATTCTGTACTGCACATTTCCAGAAGCATATATGCATGCATCACGTCACCATCACAACATTGATGAGGATGGAGCATCATCAGATGATACAGAACATTTTGCATGCTCCTTCGCACCCCAATTTCCTTTTTACTATTTCGAACTTAGCTTAGAACAAATGGATGCCGAGGAGGTAACAGAAATGCAAGTAGGTAGGCAGTCCTATCCTTAACTTGTCTACTTGGTTTGCCTAGTTTCGATGCTTTGTGAATTTGCAGCAGCAAATTCTGTTATTTAGAGAAGTTAAACTTCAAGCGAAGGGTTGGGAAGGGAACAAATATGCATTTAAGATTACCTTTTGATATCTTGCATCAAATAATAGGAATTGTTGAACTCCTGTTTGTGAAATGTCTGTAATAAATTGGGGCAAATAGAAATGATCATTGAATCTCCCGGACTTGAGAGTTATTAATTAAGAAAGTTAGTACTATTCATCCCGCTCTCTCTCTCTCTTGATCTATCTTTACTTCTCTCCTTAAGTACTTCAATAGTCTTTGGAATAGTTAAGGTACAATTTAAGTGGTGACATCAACGCAGTGGCGTGGCATCCATGTAACACGATTCCTAAAGTCTTCCGTTTTAAGAAATTTCATCAGTTCGTACTGTTGAAATAATTCGCTACGTTCTTAGGTATAGAAGGGACTTTCAACAATGTCCTTATCAAATACATTCTAAAATCACTCACTTATTTCAGTGAAGAAGACTACATCAAAGAGTGGATTAAATCTATGCTAAGCGGCACAAGAATTCTAGGCAATATAAACTTGCCCAAGCACGTTAGTTGAGGAACACCCCAGGACAGAGTTCTATCCCCTCTTCTGTGGCATTTCGTCATGAATAAAATTCTCGTTAAGTTGGAAAGATGTGGCGTGTAGGCAGTTGTGTATGCAGATGACTTGGTACTACTAGTGTCTCCAAAGTTTACCCCTGTGTTAAGTGAAATCAGGGAAATGGCTTTAAAAAAGTAAGTAATTAGGTTACGAATTGTGGACTAGATGTTTACTTACTAACAAAATGAAGACTCAATGGCCAATCGCTCTTGCTCTCTTCCAGTACAAGCTATCTAAGTTTTATTCTAGATCCCAAGTTGAAATGGAAGTAGCTTTCTACGCCTGTAGGTAAAACCTTACGGCCACAGCAATATTAAGGAGTTGATTTCAATAGAGATCTTTTTGACTCCCACTGACTACTGCCTCCTTAAAATTGGCATCAGTAAGGTTATGTTCCCATTAGAAAAGGGCTGGGTTGATGACCTCGTCGTAACGAAAGAGTTCGACAAAACTATCTTTACTGATATCTCTAAGATGGTGTGTCGTGTTTGACAGGAATCTTTTCTGAGACCTTGAACATATCTAGGTCGTTTTGGCTTTCCGGCTTTGCTAGTGTTTTTCAAGCTGAATTACTGGCTATCAGGGAAGCATGCAACGAACTAAAACAAGATTTAAATCCAGAACCGGAACACGGCTATTATCACAGGTTTTCTAATACATCATGCTCCGAACTGGTCCATCAATGCTTGAATGAGTTTGCTAGTCCCAATTTAATCCTCAACAGCACACTAATCTGGATTCCGGGTCACTGTGGTATTGATAGAAATGAACTGGTGGTAAGATTTGGCCCACCTATAATAAATCCCAAACAGTTCATCTGATATGCAGACACAGGCAAGACATAACCATGACCGTGACTTTCATAGCTGTGGGGACCAGTGGGAAAAGGAAACAGTCCTTTATTTCTTCTGCAAATGCCGTACTCTGGCCAAATTTAGGGCGCAATCATACGGATGGCCATTTTTTGACGACATTGACGAACTTTCGGAAATGAAGTTCAAAGACTTGATCCCTTTTGTCAACGCGAGGAAATGGCTCTAGGACAAACTTCGGTTACTTCTGTACTGTTTGATTCTTTAGATCCCGAACTAGCAGACTGTGGGCTTTGACGGAAGTTCACGTTGCGGAAGGCCGGAATATCACTCACCAGGAATTTTTTCCGTTTCAGCACCAGTCAACAATCTGCCTAGCTTGGAACCGTGACTACACTGGATGACTAGTGTCGGATGAGTGTGGTGGCCCGGTTGAGTGAGTGGTTCGCTATGACCTTGAATTTCTTTTTAAAAATTCATTAAAAAAATCTTGCATTGACTAATTAATGAAAGTAGATGGCCTTTTTTGACCAATTACTGACGAATAATATTTTATACTTTTTTACGAATATCCCATATATCGCAAACACATGCATCCACTTTTATTACTCTTTAAGCTCGATATACCCATCTACATGTTTTATTTTGTTTTTCTGAATCAAATTTCTACAAAATCTAACCATTTTAAATTATTCACTCCACGCCACTGCATTTTCGTGTGGAAAATATTTGTCAATTCTGGATTGCAAGTCAATGCCTTCACAATAATTCCATAGTAAATGTTGTTTTTGAATTGAAATTGATATAACTTTGTGTTGGCAAAGTCGAATTCTTGATAGCTTTGCAAATAAAAGTTCACTTTGCATTTCACACAAAATTTGTGTGTATTGGATTTTGTAGCAATATCTTGCAAGAGTCCGAAAAGTAATGGTTTATTTGGGTTTATTCAAGAGTTAAGAGTCTTATTCAAACGAATTAATAATGAAAATTCTTGTGAATTTGAAATTCTAAGCCACAAATTTGTGTACGTAGGAGTATTACTGTGCTATCAGGGTGCTTTGGGATGATATGATAAATGAAGTGAATATTATGTAATCATGAATTGAGATAAATCAAACAGAATGTTAAAAAGTTTCATTTTCTTGGCCCAAATTGCACATGTTTACCCCTTAAACTAGTTAATGCAAGACAAGGGCTTGAAATGGATTTGAAAACCAAGCTTAAACAAGATGCTACTGGCCCATAGGCTCTCCGGTAGGATAGAATATTATACTAGAAATGAAATATACGAATGTGACTATCTATGCAAAATTAGGGAAATCCTTTATCATGTAATCCAGAAGTGAAATAAAATTATGGTATCAAAACGGAGAACTTGAGCGATAATTGGGACACTGAGCAAGAAAGTTTGCGACCTCAATTTTTACCTTATATTCATTTTTTTGTAGTAACCCTTGGTGGGAGCTGGTTTCATTCAAAAACAGAAAACAGCTCGAAGTTGCATGTAGTTTCTAGGAAACTGGCTATTCAAAGTTCGTGGAAGTCATCTTTACGAAGCTGACCATGCAATCGAAATAAAAATTGATTGATTTCGTTTTCATATCCATCTACTTTCAGAACGACACACGTCCCGCAATCAATTATGATCCCATAATGCAACAAATGACATCTTAACTAAGAATTATGGATTTGTGAACCTCGAATTAACTTAGGACTTCGGCAAACTAATTCTTCGAGATTCTTCGAGATTTTTCGATTTTTTTTTAAATTTTGAGTGCACTAAATAGATCATGACTACCCTTGAAGTGCTTAAGCACAGTTGCTGACATAAGGATCCCTATCGGAGTTTCTTGTCCAAACCCATTTGCTACCAAACTGTCAATGCATTAACTGGTCTTCGGATTAAAGAACAAAAATGTGTAGTTAACCAATATATTGTGAAATCGGCAATGACTGGTTTTCTAAAGATTGTAAAAGAAATCACTCGTCCAGCTGGTTTGGCAAGAGCTGTGAAGCACAAAACCATATCAGTAACAGAAAGCTGGTGCTATTTACGAGTACTACCAAAACTTCCTCTTTGCCCGACTCAACTACCAAATCTAAATATCTAATTTTTATTTTGGATCCTAAGTTGAACTGGAAACTGAATATTGAAGAAATGGTGAAGCTCTCTACGCCTGTATTAAATCCTTTGGTAAAAACTGGAGTCTCCAATCTAAGATGGTTTTGTAGACTAACACAACCGTGGTGCAACCAATTCTCACGTATGATTCGATTGTATGGTGACCCGCACTTGCCAAAGAATATAACATCGATAAACTGATGAAACAAGAACTGCACGGCAGGCGCTCTTAGATCTCAAGCGTTTTCTGATATGACTGATTTGCAGAAGGAAAGAATAATCTAGGATCGTTCCTAGCTGTAGCGGACAATGGCCAATAGGAGAACATGCAGCGAAGTTAGGCATTCCTCACAACCAGGGTTCGGCCTTTACTTCGATCGAAGTAGATCTACTTCGATTTTGAGAAAAAAATTCAATCTACTTCCCTACTTCTCTTTTTTAGGATCTACTTCTCTTTGAAAAAAATTCTTAACCAACATATTTAAAGACAGTGCAGGTCACTCTGTATTGCATAAAAAACAAGTTTAGGAAACGTGTAAACGTAAATACCGTGGAAAATTTAATGTTTTCGATATCACTTAAAGAAAAACGTAAAGATAGTTAAGAAACACCTTTTGAATTGATAAAATTCATACAAACAAGTTCGTTGATGAAAAATTTAGTTAAAAATTTTTTTTTTACAAGTCAGAAGTCTGAATTTACTGTTATATTTTATGTTTATATAATTTGTTTTCCTTAAGAAGTCTTTATTTATTGTTGTGTATATTTAATTTCTATTGATTTCTATTTAATTTTTAATGAAAAATAATCAAATAATACTAAATAAAGTTTTGTTAAGGATTTTGTTTCGAAAAAAATTGTTTTTGTTTTTAATTTCTTTAAACTACTTCGAAAATTTTGAATCTACTTCAGTTTTTTTCCGTATTTACTTCGAAAATTTAAAACCTAAGTCCGAACCCTGCTCACAACACTAAATGTCATAGCTATGGAGACCAGCGGCAAAATTTAAATCACAATTATTGGAAAGAGCATTTTTTGACGACATTGACGAACTTTCAGAAATGAAGATCAAAGACTTGATCTCTTTATTCAACACGGACTCAGACGAATTTCGCTTACTTCTGTGCGGTGTTCTTCTAGAAGATTGAGGGCATCGGCGGAAGGTGATCACTCAATTGGATTGGCCTATTTCAGTACCAGTCAATAAGCTGCCTTGCTTGGCACAGTGTACATAGTGTGTTCGGATAAGTGTGGTGGTCCGGTTGAGTGAGTGATCCAATTTCTGGAGGATTGTGCAAAAGCAGACACTATATATTAAGATCTCAAACCCTACAATAGATCCTTTCTTCTTTTTGAACTCAATCCAAACTGGATGACTCCGTGAAATTGTCCACTAGGTTCCCACCAGTTATGGTATTTAATGGCACATTCCACCGCTAATTGGGTCACAGGTCTCTCAATTATGTCTGTCTGTTCGGCTACAGCCCCAAACGTCTCGGTCAATTTTCTCTGCTAAAGTTCCCCGATATGTATTCAGATTTTCAAACAAATTGTTTTTTGGCTTTAAAACATAACCATTAAATGTTTTCTTAACAAAATCTAGAAGATGTGGAAAAAAAATATTTATTTTATATAAAAAAAACGGTTCGGAACCAATTTTTAAAATACTGGTTTTCGAAAACCGTATTTTTCTCGAAATCAGCACATGGTATTTTAATATTTTTTTGTTTTAATTAATTTTTACGATCTATAATTCAATAAAAAGTAAAACTAAGATATTACTAACTATGCCTACCTACCATAGAACAATATTTTCGAATTTTGAATTTCTCACCATGAGCATAACGGAGCTGTTAAAAACTTTGAAAATCATTTGCATTTAATTTTGGTTAGACAAAAATTTAGAAAAAAATGTTACTCGTATTAACGGTAACTTTCATAAAACCGTTTTTTCTTTTTATTTTCGACATTATCAATAACAGCTCTAACGATTTTGACCCAAAAATTTTGTAAAATTTATTTAAAATTTAAAATAATATTTTATATAAAAATATTCCAAAAAATATTTTTTGGGTTTTTAAAAAAAATCCAATTTTCTTCTTTTTTTAAATTTATATCTTCAAAACGTGTGAACGATGATTTATTAAATTATTTATTATTAAAATTGGAATCACAAATTCTTTTTCTTGAAAATTTTTTAAAAAATTTCTTGTATAAATAAAATGCAAAACTGGGTCGCACGGACTTGCTCTTACGTAAAAGAATGTTATTAGAGAAAAACTGTTCATAAGTATAAAATTCATTTTTAAATGTCTAAAACAACTCCTTTAGAAGTTGGACCTAAACACAGGATGCCAATTGTCTTAAGCAAATATTATTTTATGCAAGAACAAAAATTATAAGTCATTTTAGTGGTTTCTTAAAAAAATAAGCTTTTATGTACAATATTTTTAAAACATTTTGAAGAAAAAATTTTTATTATTGTTCGAATAAAAATTAAATTCATAAAAATAAATATTGAGCCGGTTTTGATATGTCGAGTTTTCCCAAAAAAAAAATATAGATTTTTTTTTTTCAAAATTCAAAAAAAAAATATATTTTTTTCGTTTTGAAATTCAATGATTCTTAGAGGCTTTTCTATAAAAAATTTCATCAAAATTTGTTTTGCCGATAATGAGAAATTCAAAATGCGAAAAAAAATCGTTATGTGGTAGTAACACACAGTAATATCTTGATTTAAACATTTGGTTTATTAAATTATAGATCGTAAGAATAAATTGAAAGAAAAAAAATTAGCAAAATTCTTGAAGTTGCGAGCAAAAAACGATTTTCGAAAACCATTTTTACTTGTGATATAGGTATTATTGGGCAAGTTATGCATTCGGGAAAAAAATCGAACTCGAGATTTTGATCAAAGTTGACATTACGATGATAGCGAAAACTAAAAAAGTGTTCCAATTCTATCTGTCTGTCTGTCTTTTGACTACAGCCTTAACGACTCGGCCGATTTTCTTTAAACTTGGCCCCCAGATGTTTTTTTCTTTTCTTTCTTAAGACCGAAAATAACCGTACCTCCATACGATTTTTTTTTTTCAAAATTTTAGAAATATTTTTTTTTCTCAAAAACTGTCCAACAGATTTAAAAAAAAATTCAAAAAATTTCATTTAGTTAAAGCTAGGTAATGGTTGAAAAAAATTTCCAAAAAATGGTTATTTTGGAACCATTTTTTTTGTTTTTGATTTTCTCAAAAACGGTACAACCTATTTTGATAATTTTTGTATGCTAAAGCTTTTCAGCAGTTTCAACATTACTTTGTTTTCAAATTTTTCGAATTTTTTTTTTTGGATTTAAAAAAAAATAAATTTTTTTTTCAAAACTCAAGTTTTCAAAAACCCCGCACGCGATTCTTTTAAAACTTGATAAATAAAAGTTTCTTAATATAAGTTATAAGATGTAAAAAAAAAAATTATTTTACTTAAAAATAACGGTACCCTCCATACAAATGTTAGAAAAAGGATTTCGAAGTCGTATTTTTCTTGAAAACGGTTGTGAGAATTTCGCTAAATTTTTTTTTCTTTTGATTAATTTTTACGATCTATAATTTAATAAGAAAAAATTTGAAATCAAGATATCACTGACTATACCTACCATAGAACCATTTGTTTCAAATTTAGATTATCTCATTATCGACATAACGGACTTTAATGAAATTTCTTATAGAGAAGCTTCTAAAAAGTTTAAAAAACATTGCATTTCAAAACTTAAAAAAAATAATTTTTGAATTTTTGAAAAAAAAATCTTATTTTTGTAAATTTAATTTTCATTTGAACAATAATAAAAACTTTGAATTTATTGGCGTACCAAATTTTTTTCTTAAAAATGTCTTAAAAATATTGTATATCTATAAAAACTTATTTTTTTAGGAAACCAGTATAGACTTATAATTTTTGTTCTTGCATAAGCTAATATTTGTTTGAATTACATTGCGTCTTGTTTTTAGCTCCAACTACAAAAGGAGTTGTTGTAGTCATTTAAAAAATGAATTTTATGCTTATGAACAGTTTATCTCTAATAAAATTAATTTTTGAAATTCCTAGTCCTTTCATAAGAGCAAGTTCGTGCGACCCAGTCGTGCATTTTATCCAATTTATTTTTGAAAAATCAATATCTTCAAAACGTGTGAACGATTATTTATTAAAATTATTTCCTAAAATCTATGTTACTAAATACTTAAAATTGGTATCCCAATTTGTTTTGCTTGAAATTTTTTTAAAAAAATTTCTGATATAAAAAATGAATTTAATAATAAATCGATTTTTAAACTTTTTTTTGCATATATTCATACTTTTCTAGAAATCACACAGCAAAATTATTTTTTAAAAATTTTATATTTAAAAACTTATATTAACCATTCTTTTTAGTTCCAAGTACTTCAGAAATTGTCTTAGCGTTTTAAAAACTAATTTCGTGCCTCTGAAAATTTTGCACTAATAAAATATATTTTTTTTAAATCTGAGAGCAAATTCATGTTAAAGTCACGGAAAATATTTTGGGATTGGTTCTCACCCACTGTCACCTAAAACCGATAACAGAATTCAAGGGTTCCTCCTCGCAACGATATCTCTTGCCCTGAAACGCGCATAGGAATGGTTGAAATTTGTGGGTCACTGGGCCCTGGCTCTCTACGATCTGTTGCCCTCTAATTTTGATATATATTTTTTAAATTGTGTTGAAATTGAAAATTTGGTTTCCATTTTAATTGATTTCAAAAATAAAAAATCCATTTATGAGATATCCAAGCACAACTCTCCCTTTGTCCTGACTTCTCAAAAATGCTGCTCATAGTATTCATGTGCACTTTAAGTTTGTATACACTTAACAAACAGACATGGGACCGTCTGCAAATCAAATTTACTCGTATTTTATGAAAAGTTTTTAATTTTTTTTTTCTAACTCTTATCTACAAGTAGCTAAGCTCCTATCTAAGTACAATGTATATATAAGTTTATTTCAAATTAATTTTACTGTTGGAAAGAGCATTTTGCATATAAATTCAAAAACTCAAACTTAAATCAACATTGTCATTTTCAAATTGAGTTTTTTAAGGTCGATTAAAATTCATAAACATTTTAATCTAAAAAGTTTAAATTAAGCTCTAACAAAATGACTGACAACAAAAGTTTGAGGGGAGAAAAAAAAAAGTTTAATTTCTAGGGAAATTACAAAGTAAATGTGTTTTTTTATGCAAATATTAAAATTGAATTTTTTAATAGAACGGTGCATGTTTTGTTTTTTTTTTTGTTTTGTTGTTTGTCCTATACGAGGGCTAAAACATATTTTTAATTAGTGAATAAGAAATGTTTTTGTTTGATTCTGTAGAAAAGAGTCTTAAGAAATTGTATCATTCTTTGCGGACTCGTAATTACGGCCTTGAGCATTGAAATAAATTGAGGGTTGCTATCCTATATTCATCTGTAATCGGTGGTTATTCACGCTTCAAGCTAAAACAGAATAAACCAATACTTAGTTAACGCGGCATTAGGAGATGAGTGTCATTTACACATGGCTTATAAGCAAAGGCAGGGGGATGTACCAAGAATCAAGTTAAGAGACGACTTTAATATTTCAGCCAAATGGTCCATTATTTGAAGAGCTCTATGAAGTTAACCACACATGTTATGAACTTAATATTTATGTGAACTCTAAATAATTATGAACCATTTATTGTACGGAACCTAAAAAATAAAATGCAGCCTATATGGTCAGTTATATATAGAGTCCATTAAATAATGCTTCATTTCGCTCAAATATTAAAGTCGTCTCTTAATTAGATTGTTGGTAAGGCCCAGGGTAAATAGTATTAAGCAGTTACCTAGTTGAATTTTATTCCAAAAGTTGGAGCGGATTTAATAGGGCATACTGATGCGACCTTATAGACTACAGCCATCTGAGAAAGGGTGACGAATTTCTTGCATCCACTTATTTACTCGTACTTATCGATTTATGAAAGGTCTGATCCCGAAGTATTGTGGTGGCTATACATTTTCTTCAATCCCAAACAAACTACTTCCAATGATACATACTAAATTCTATTGGATCCTGTCTTGACTTAAAGAAAGCGTGATATCTTTCAAAGATATCCGCATCTTATTGGTCAGCGAGTTAGCCTTCAAATCTCTTTATTCTGTCTCTATCAGCTTAATAACATCTCTTAACTGCCGATCGTCTCTGATTAAGATGGCACAGCAGTTTAAAAATCACACTTCAGAAAACTTTTAAGATGACGAACTCGCCAAAAGTGGAACAATGATACCTTTATTGCCATATAAGGCCAATAGTGGTATTCCCATCCCTACGACTAATCTCATTCTGAAGCAAGGTGCTATTTAGAGAACAAACCTGCTTGGTGAAAATCCAGATTCGGCCAATGATGGATCTGAAGCGCTCTAAAGGTAAAATATCTTTCAGCAGATCGCACATAGCCTCCGTAATAGGTCTTGTAATAGGACACTCTTTTATAGGCAATCACCGACTTGGTGATTGTAACGATTTCTGCAGAAGCTGCAAGTACGAAGAAGAGGAAGAATCGATTCGTAAACTTCTATGTAGATGCCCTGCTTTATCCTAAAGACGAAGACCCCATCGGAGATTTCATCTACAAAGATCTTAGTGATCTGGCAAATCTAGATAAGCCTGCTCGCTTCACACGAGTAATGAGCTCATGCCGCCATCGCCATCGGTTCATACTTCTTGGAGAACGACGTTAGCCAGGCCATCACTGTCAATGATGAGCGCCATTGGTGGTTCCAAGTCAGTGGTTCCAAGAAAAGAGGATTGATGTTATGGCCCGCGTAGTCCTAAGACCTCAACCCTATAGAAAACCTTTGGTGCGATGTCAAGAAGTATGTGGCTAGTTGTAAACCAGCTTCTAACACAGCCCTTTGGGAAGCTATAGAGCAGTCTTGGAGGTCTGTTGAAAGATGTGAAAATTTTATAGATTCGATGAAACGTCGTTGTGCTGCTGTTATTTCTAACAAGGGACATGTAACTAAATATTAATTTAAGGTTCAAACACTCGACTATCACTTATGGTAGAAACTGTCTATTAACTTTCCCTTTCACAGTATTTAAAGGTGGATTTTGAATGTGCTACTATTTCTTTGACCGCTGTTTTTCTATATGACTTGGATCGATTTGAAAATACCAACTAATTTATTGAATTTGAAAATGATTTTTTTTCTGAAATTAAAAGCCTTAAAGACATTCATTTGAAAATAAGATGACTATTTATTTCTTTAAAATTATGATGAAATAAAAAAATTTATTTCAATTTTAAGCGGAGTGATTGAATTAAATTCAATTGAAAGTTTTTTGCGACCTCAACTCCATAGTGCGTTTCGCCCAGGTACGACAGTGGGCTCATCAGTTAGATGCTGTCGTACCCTTCTAAGACGCAATTATTATTTGTCGATGTTTAGCGACGCTTATAAATTTCACAGCAGTAATGTACTGTGAATTTTATTTTTCTAGGGGAATTTGAATAAATTCTGACACCTAGAATGTTAATGTCCGTGGTCAGCATCTAACTGATGAGCCCACTGTCGTACCTGGGCGAAACGCACTATGGAGTTGAGGTCGCAAAAAACTTTCAATTGAATTTAATTCAATCACTCCGCTTAAAATTGAAATAAATTTTTTTATTTCATCATAATCTTCGTTGATAAACAGTCTGACCACGGACATTAACATTCTAGGTGTCAGAATTTATTCAAATTCCCCTAGAAAAATAAAATTCACAGTACATTACTGCTGTGAAATTTATAAGCGTCGCTAAACATCGACAAATAATAATTGCGTCTTAGAAGGGTACGACAGCATCTAACTGATGAGCCCACTGTCGTACCTGGGCGAAACGCACTATGGAGTTGAGGTCGCAAAAAACTTTCAATTGAATTCTTTAAAATTAGTAGATTAGTTTTTGTTGTGTCAAAAGGATCACTACTATTATTTTGACCGCAGCTATATGTAGATTAACGTAACATTCTAAGTTCTACTAGATTTTTCAAAAGCATTCGACTTTTTCTTTTGAATAAATTGCGTCAAGAAATCAACATATCTCCAGAAGCTACCAAAATTATTTTCTCTTTTCTAAGTAAAAGAAACCAAGCTGTCTTTTTAATCGGAAATCTCTCTGATTTTCTTCCGGTGCAACAAGGAGTTCCCTCATATCTCAATGTTGTCCTCACTTTTATTTAAAACTCAAATCTAATCCCAAAAACTCTAAAATCTGAAACTTTAAATCTTATAAGGTGCTTTAACATTTATGTATCTAAAAAAGAAAAATATAATATACTTAGATACATATTTACCCTTGGCGTTTTCATAAAATAAAACACACACATGACACTCTTGACAAAAACCACCCATCCTTGAAATAGCGGATGACAGATCAGTTAGTTTGAAAATTACAAAAGAAAAAACTCAGTTGGGCTCTAATTCATAACTCTTTATTTTCCTTCGTCAAAATTTAGACAAACAAAAAAAAACATCCTGGCAGAGTTTCTTCACAAAAAAAGTTTACTCACCTAAACAATTTTTTTGTTCCAGCTAAAAAGCACTTTATTTTCATCCACACATCGAAGCTTTATGGCGTTGACATTGACATCCTGTTTAAAGTATTTTCACAATATGTCTCCCCATGGTTGTCTTTTGCTTGTTCTTTCATTTTTTTTTTTTTCAATTTTTTTCTTTTGGGTGATAACAATGACGAATAGTGTTGCCATATTGTAATGAAATTATGATTTTACTTGCGACTATAAGGCAAGTTATGCATTCGTAAAAAAATCGAACTCGAGATTTTGATCAAAGTTGACATTACGATGATAGCGAAGACCAAAAAAGTGAGTCTAGCAATTCTGTCTGTCTGTCTGTTCGAATACAGCCGATTTTCTTCAAACTTGGTAGGTATGAGTTTTAATTTTTTCCCCCACACATTTTTTTCTTTTTTTTTTTAAGACAAAAAATAAGGGTACCTGCCATACGATTTTTTTTTTCGAAATTTTAAAAAAACAAAAACTGTATAACAGATTTAAAAAAAAAAAAAAATTGAAAAATTTCATTTAGTTAAAACTAGGTAATGATCGAAAAAAATTTTCCAAAAAATTGTTATTCTGGTTCCATTTTTTTTGTTTTTGATTTTCTCTAAAACGGTACCACCGATCTAGATCATTTTTTTTATGCTAAAGCTCCTCCAAAGTTTGAATATTATTACATATTCAGATTTTCAATTTTTTTATTTTTTTGCGTTAAAAATGAATTCAAAATTTGTTTTTGGAAACTCAATATCTCGAAAACCCCATGCTCGATTTTTTTCAAACTTGGAAAAATTAAAGTTTTTTAATATAATCTACAAGATTTGAAAAACAATTGTTTGTTTTTTTGTTCTTTTGATTAATTTTTACGATCTATAATATAATAAAAATAAAATCCACGACTGGGTCGCACGAACTTGCTCTTATGTAACAGACTAGGAATTTTAAAATCGAATGTTATTAGAGAAAACTTGTTCATAAGGATCAAATTATTTTTTAAATTCTTTTAGTAGTAAGAGACAAAAACATAATGCTATGCAAATATGAATTTATGCAAGAACAAAAATTATAAGTCGTTGTAGTGGTTTCTTAAAAAAAAGCTTTTATGTACAAACTTTTTAAAAGCTTTTTAAGAAAAAATTTTGGTACGCCAATTTAAAGTTTTTATTATTGTTCGAATAAAAATAAAATTTACAAACAAAAATATTGAGCTGTTTCTGAAATATCAAATTTTCAAAAAAAAAAAAAAAACAATAGATTTTTTTTTTCAAAAATTAAAAAAATATTTATTTTAAAGTTTTGAAATGCAATGTGTTTTAGACTGTTTAGAAGCTTCTCTATAAAAATTTTCATTAAGATCCGTTATGTGGATAAGTTCAAAATTCGAAAAAATGGTTCTATGGTAGGTACAAGCTGTAATATCTTAATTTCAAAATTTTTTTTATGAAATTAAAGATCGTAAAAATTAATTGAAAGAAAACAAATTTTATCAAAATTCTAGGCGCCGTTTTCGAGAAAAATACGATTTTCGAAAACCATTTTTTTAAATTTGTATGGATGGTACCGTTAGTTTTAGATAAAACAAATTTTTTTTTCTTAAATCTTGTAAATTATGTTAAGAAACTTTTATTTGTCAAGTTTGAAAAAAATCGAGCATGAGTTTCCAAAAAAAATTTTTATTTTTTTTTTAAATCTAAAAAATTAAAAAAATTGAAAATTTGAATATATAATAATATTCAAACTTTGGAGGAGCTTTGGCATAAAAAAAATGATTTAAATCGGCTGTACCGTTTTCGAGAAAATCAAAAACAAAAAAAAATGGACCCAGAGGGGCTACCAAAAATAACAATTTTTTGTAAAAAATTTTTCAACCATTAGCTAGTTTTAACCAAATGAAATTTTTAAAATTTTTTTTTAAAAATTCTGTGGGACAGTTTTTGAGAAAAAAAAATATTTATAAAATTTCGAAAAAAAATCGTATGGCAGGTACCGTTATTTTTGGTCTTAAAAAAAACAGTAAAAAACGTCCGGGGGGAAAAATTAAAACCCATATCTACCAAGTTTGAAGAAAATCGGCCGAGCCGCTTAGGCTGTAGTCGAACCGACAGACAGGCAGACAGAATTGCGAGACCCACGTTTGGTCTTCGCTATCATCGTAATGTCAACTTTGATCAAAATCTCGAGTTCGATTTTTTTTACGAATGCATAACTTGCCTTATAGTACCTATAAGTCGCAAGTAAAAATGGTTTCAATGTCAATGAAAGGCTAACAGCAAATTTAGGACTTTTGAATTATTTAATACTCATCATTATGCTCTTTATACGTCAAAATAACATTTGGGGTCTATCTGCCAAGTTTGGTTTTCAACTGTCAAATTCCAATACGAACGTTTTGGTTTTTCAGTCATTGTTCCAGAAGAATCGATGACATTAAGAACTGAAATTCTATGGGTATATTCGAACATACGTTCCATAACTCTCAGGCTCAAAACTGTCAAATTCCTTCAATTAGTGAATTGAATATCGATGGATTAAAAATGGGGATCGGTATAGTATAGCTTACGGCAACACTGGCGGCAGCCCTATAACAACGCCAATATTGAAATAATGAAAAAAAAAACTTTTCGCACAAAAGCAAAAGCATGCAAAAAAAACGAAAATTATTAGAAATATATTTCCCAAGCAAATAAATGGCATTTTGAAGAAAGAACAATGAATAAGCAGAAAACGAAAAATGATGAATCGTGAAAGGTGCTAACTCAAAGTGAAAAGCAAAATAAAGTCACCACGATGTCGAGGACGACGATGACGATGACGACGACGCATGGGGCATTGGGGTTGAATCTACCAAAGATACGACATAAAACAATGCGTGGCGTGTTATTTTCTTGACGGGTGGGGTAAGCGGTGGCATCAGTTTGGGGTAGATTTTCAGATATGAAATAGTAGTCGAATAGAAACAGAAAGTGCTGATAGGTGGGTTGGGTTGGTGGGTGCAACTTCTCACAATGATTCGTGTACCGTACCGCAAGCTATACCAACAGATTTATGAATCGATCCGTTTCAGGGTTGGGATCTTGTGTGTGTGCTGCTTTGTTCAGTTATTGGCTTTGTGGTATTCACTAGATTTTTTTACGACCTGTGACTATGCTAGGATATATGATACAATCAAGCGAGCTCTATACTCCCTCTGCCATCGTTTATAGGTACCCCGCATTGAGGGGTCTGCTTTGTATTATATTATTTTTTTTTTTTTTGATATATATACGGTAGTTTCAATTTTATTGCAAACAATTTCACGTGAGTGATTTTATTTTAGGGTCAACAAAAAGTAATGCCACACACGTTTCTATTAGAGGCAACCCACAATTTACTTCACACGAACAAATTATTGCCCTGATATCCCTGGCACGGGGGTGTGTTGGGAGGGGTGCCCTTTTAAAAAGCAATAAACTTAACTATCAAATTACATCCCATCGTTGTTAGTAGGTTGTAGGTGCTTTTGTTTGCTTGTTTGTTTTTTTTATTTCTGTGCACTTGATAATAAAATACACATTTACATAGAGCTTCGTTAGGATTTTTTGCTGCTCTCTACACTAAAGAGAGACAGTAAATAGGTTTATAAAAATCTCAAGTTGATGGGCTTATAGGCTTGTGTACTTAATTTTGTATTCATCATAGCACACGAGTGTTACGACTTCAAATTTGAAAAGCTTGTACGAGTATTTACTTGAATCATCATCAGCATAAATAAGATACCTGAGTGTCTGATGAATTACCCTTAATTTTGGTGAACGTTGTCTTTGCTGGAAAGTAATTCGTTCGGCTTCCAGTGGGACCATAGATACACAGCTCTTTTCATATCCATACATTATCTTCAAAAACTTAAGCGTGCATTGTATGTTTTCAAAGAGCCAAGTAGGTGGACTCACATATCACAAAAAGTCCAGAAGGTAAAACTTCACAGCCAACTTACAAAAATCCACTCTGAACAAAGCGCCTATTTAAAAATCTTGTAAACTTTGGAGATTACCACACTCAAAAAGAATCAAAACCAAAGCAACACTATGGTCGCTTTATCTCACGATTTTTTTTTCGAGTTTCACTCATTACCTGCAAAGGTGAATTTCAAAATTTGTTTAGTTGGTACAATTTGTTTTATAATCAAATCATGCGCCCATAATCCTCTTCACCACGTAGGCACAAGATTGTATTTTTAAAAGTTCTACATTATAGTGATCGTTTTTTTTTTTTTTTTTTTTTCGAATTTTATGGATGGTCTTAAATTGGTTTCAAATAGAAACAAAATAATTCTGAAACGTTTCAAGTGATTTTATTTAACAATTCTTTATAACCTTATTAATAATTATTCCAAAAGCATGCATAGCATGGCGATGCCGTCTGCTAGGTTGACAGCATAAGAATTATATAACTCCTAAAGTAAATTTTTTTAAACTTTAAACATAAAGAATATTAAAACAAATCTAACAACGAGTTTTGAGTAGTGACATTAAAAATATTCAGCGACTTCCTAGCCTACGAGTATTTGGAAATAGGTGTCAAAAGCTTCGAGGAACGGGAGCAGTTTCAAATACAGGACCTTATGCCGCCGGTAAGCGTAATTGGAAATTTGTCCTTGTTCAAATCCCCCACATGGAGGACATTCCATGTAAGCAACTAGCTTCATCATATTTCCAACAGGATTGTGCTCCAGCCCACTATGACCGAGAGGTAAAGAATTAGTTAGATGAAGGGTACGATAAGAAGTTGGATAGGAAGAAATGGACAGGTTCACTGGCCTGAAAGATCTCCTCACCTTACATTATTGTATTGCTTTGTATGGTGAAGAATTAAAGAAATTGTTTATTTAAAAAAATAGCAAATTTTGGTGAATTAGAAGACCGTATTGTCGAAGAGTCATCAAAAGTGAAGCATCTGCCATCATCAATAAATTCTTGCAGTGAAATCAAAAACGGGCTCTAGCATGCCTACAAGATGGATACTTCGACTGATTTAGCACACACAAAAAAATAAAAAATATCTTTACCCACACAAAAATCATTTTTATTTATTTTATATATTATATATTATTTATAAAAGGCTCCTCTTTTTATTCTCAGGTTTTCCCAAGTATAATAAAATCTATCGGGTTTTCGCAAACTTGTCCTTGAGTTTTATTTTTATTATTTTTTTGTCTTCTTCTTCTTCCTTTGTTTCGGCGCTGTTATGATCTCGATGTCGAGGGGATCATAACTCTCCCACGTATCTGCTTCACACTAGTGATCCGCCTGTGGGGTTCGCCGGGTTGACCTCAGAAATCGGCGGCAAGCCTCCCGGTTTTGTATTGTTCCATTTCTGAGGCCAACTGAATGCTGGTGTTTTTGCATTTGTTTGTACCAGGAGTGTTTAGGCCTACCTTTCTTTTTATTCCAAATTGGAACGTTGTATGATATTGCCTTTTTGACGGGGTTCTCGGGATCTCTCCTTTGAACATGGCAATAGCAACTGAGTCGGTCGTGTTCAATTTTTTGGGAAATGGTATTCTTAACATGAAGGCTTCCTCGGATCTTCGTACTTCTAATTCGATCAAGCTTTGTAACTCCTGCTGTCATACGAAGCATCTTCATCTCAGCTGCCGTTAGTTTACTCTCATACTTTTTGTACATTGTCCAACATTGTGAACCGTATGTGAGTGCTGGACGCACAACTGAAGTGTAGAGCTTTCCTTTCAGCTTAGGGGGCATTTTTTGGTCACAAAAGATAGCAGAATTTTCCCGCCACTTCATCCACCCTACGCTTACGCGATGATTGATATCGTCATCACAAGTAACTTCGTTATTTATCATAGACCCCAGATATTTAAACTTTTCACACTTGGGAAGCACTACTCCATTCAAATAAATGTCTGGAATAGGCCTGTGTGGATCAGAAAATGGGCAGCATAGGTATTCTGTCTTTTTCGCGCTTATGCGGTACCCACTTCCTTCTAGAACATCCACCCATACGTCAAGGGCTCGTTGTAGTTATATCGGGTCTTCACTTATGATGGCTCCATCGTCAGCAAAGAATAACTGATGTACTTTTGGATCCGTCACTTTGCCTTCAAGCAGGTAATCAAGAACTGTAATAAAGAGCAGGGGACTCAAGACACTTCCCTGGTGTACACCTACTGTGATTTCGAATTCTTCGGTGACTCCAGCTGCGCATCTTACTTTAGTAACTGCTCCATCATACATGTCCATAATTATCCGCACATAGGTTTCTGGAACTCCTCGTTGCCTGAGGGCCACCCATATTAGATCTCGTGGTTGCCGATCGAATGCTTTTTCAAAATCAACCAATACGACATGCAAATCCTCCAAAGAATCCCGATGCTTTTCCATAATTATTCTTATACTCTGGATTGCATCCGTGGTTGACTTACCACCGACAAACCCGCACTGGTCATCAGATAGCCTAATTATTTTTCGCAGTCGGCTACCCAAGACTCGCTCAACGATCTTCATGGTGTGTAACATCAGCTTAATCGAACGGTAATTATCACAGCTTCGAGTATCACCCTTTCCTTTATAAATTGGAAGAAGGTAACTTTCCCTCCATTGATTAGGCATGCGATCACCTCGTATAAGTTTGGAGACAAGAATCATGAGCCATCTAAACCCGATATGTCCCATCTTTTTCCAAAACTCTGAGGGTATTTCGTCTGGGCCAACAGCTTTTCCCTTTTTGGAGTATTTTACCGCCTCACTAACTTCTTCGACTGTGACGTCGGATACTTCGCTTAAGTTAGGTGAAGCTATTGGAAAGTATAGCCTTGGAAATTGTTCGTTTAAAAGTCCGTCACAATACTGTCGCCACCTGTGAAGAATTTCGTTGTCTTCCACAAGTAGTTGGCCTTGAGCATTGTTAATGAACTTTGGCGAACAAATCTCCTGGGCATTTCTTCATCTTTGAGCGGCTATTTTGAAGATAGTTGCGCCCTTATTCGTGTTTTGCCGTAGCTCTTGAATAGCACCAGCTGTCGGGGTAGAAATTCATCCAGCTCCCGATACAGGTTTTCTGTATTCTTTGCTTGAATTTGGGCGCACTTCTTCTTCGCTTCTTTCTTGCAGTTTCTATATTCCACTTCGAGGCGTGACTTTTGCTCTGTATCATTAGAGGGGCACTTCGACCAAGCCTTGAAAGCCATTTTCTTTTTACTTATAACTGATTTAGCTTCATCATTCCACCACCATGTTTCTTTGCTTTGTTGGTTGTGTCCTTTTGAAACCCCTAACAGTGTTTTGGCTTTTTCTTTGCAAGTTCTCTGTAGGAGATCCCACATACTTTGTGCTGTACTCTCTTCATTTCGAACTATATCGGTGTTGTTATACAGAACGTTTTGCATATTCGAAATAAAAGCTTCGCCTTTTTCCTCATCCAGATTATACCATTTGATCTTCCCAAAAGTTTTTGTATGTTTGTTGTCGTTCACTGTCTCCATAAAAAATTCTGTCAGTAGGAGACGGTGTTGGTGGGCGATCGCTTCTCCTAGTATCACTTTGGAATCTTTTACCCGGGGTTACATGAAACTAGATACCAAATGGTAATCAATCCGGGTTTCATTTCCACCACTGCTGTAAGTGACCAGGTGTTTATTATTTTTTTGTCATTCAAACAAATAGTAAAACCGTGTCTTTATTACGCATTTTTAAAGTCAAATAAAATGCACGACTGGATCGCACGAACTTGCTCTTATGTAAAAGTACTTTGGAATTTAAAATACATTTTATAAATATAAAACATGAATTTAAAATGAAATTGCCGTCTGATTTCTAGAAAAGTATGAATTTATGCAAACAAACTTTAAAAAATCGTTTTGTTATTAAATAAATAATTTTTTTATATAAGAAAATTCTTTAAAATTTTTCAAGAAAAAAATGTGGGATGCTAATTTTAAGTATTTAATAATATTGATTTTTGGAAATAATTTCAAAAAATAATCGTTCATAGAATTTGAAGATATTGATTTTTCAAAAAAAAATTTTTTCCAAAAAAACCCAACAAATAATTTTTCGAATATTTTTATATACAATAATATTTTAAACTTAGGGGGACTCCTGCTGAAAATTTTTGGTTAAAATCGTTAGAGCCGTTAATGAGAAAATCGAAAATAAAAAAAACGGTTCTATGACAGGTACCGTTAATAACATTTTGCCCCAAATTTTTTTTTTACCAAAACGTAGTCCATGTTCATAATATCACACCTAATTTTTTTTTATCAAAATCGTTAGAGCCGTTTTCGAGATAAATAAGATTTTGCATTACGGGTGTATGGGGGGTACCGTTAGTTTTAGAGCTAAAAAAAAAATTTCAATTTCCCCTCTAGGGAATCACCGAAAACCCATAACTACCGAGTTTGAAGAAAATAGGTCCAGTGGCTTAGGCTCTAGATCGAGGTACAGACATACAGACAGACAGACAGACAGACAGACAGACGGAATTGCCGGACCGACTTTATTCGTCTTCGCTATCATTGTAATGTCAACTTTGATCAAAATCTCGAGTTCGATTTTTTTTCCAAATGCAGAACTTGCCCTATAGTACCTATATCGCAAGTAAAAAATTATGATGAGCCAAAAAAAACGGAACATGCTTGAATCTGGATATTTTAAGACCGATATATGATATCATATTTATTTAAACGCAATTACAAAGGCTGGTATTTCTTCTAAAAATAAGGTTCTAAATGGAGCTTCTATTATTAGTACTATCAGCGCAATTACCGTTAACATAGGTCGGGGTACACCAAAATAGTCCATTTCTTAAATCCCCGATATTTCATATAAAAATAAGAGATAAGCCCTTACTGTAGAACAAATGTTTTCTTAAAATATAGTGAAAAAAATGTATTTAATATAAAAATAACGGTACCTATCTTGCATGATAAAAAATGGTTTTCGAAAATCGTATTTTTCCCAAAAATGACACCTCGATTTTAATGAAATTCGTCTAAGTTTAAAAAACGTTGTATACTTAACTTAAAAAAATGTTGTTTTTTTTATGTTTAAAATAAAAATAATTTTTTTCTTTGGAAATTCGGAATCTTAAAAATGGATCAATGATTTTTACTTGCGACTTATAGGTAACTATAAGGCAAGTTATGCATTCTTAAAAAAAATCGAACTCGAGATTTTGATCAAAGTTGACATTGCGATGATAGCGAAGACGAAAAAAGTGGGTCTCGCAATTCTGTCTGTCTGTCTGTCTCTCGGTCTGTCTGTTGGTCTGACTGTCTGTCGGTTCGACCACAGCCTAAACGGCTGGGCCGATTTTTTTTAAACTTGGTAGATATCATTTTTAATTTTTCCCCCCAAACGTTTTTTTCGTTTTTTTCTTAAGACCAAAAATAACGGTACCTGCCATACGAATTTTTTTCGAAATTTTATAAATATTTTTTTTTCTCAAAAACTGTTCGACAGATTTTAAAAATAAAAATACAAAAAATTTCATTTAGTTGAAGCTAGGTAATGGTTGGAAAAAATTTCCGAAAAATGGTTATTGAGGGTACCCTTCATGCAACAATTTTTTTATATTTGATTTTATCAAAAAGGGTACAACCGATTTTTATAATTTTGTTTTGGCTAAAGCTCTTCAAAAACATATGTAAATAGAATTGTGTACTCAAATTTTCAAAAAAAAAAAAAAAATGTTTGGATTTAAAAAAAAAAAAAACTTCAAATTTTTTTTTTCAAAACTCAATATTTCGAAAATCACATGCTAGGTTTTTCTTAAACTTGATAAATAAAAGTTTCTCAATGTAATCTACAAGGTGTGAGGAAAAACAAATAATTTTACCTAAAAATAAAAGTACCCACCATACAAATGTAAGTAAGTAAGTAACTTTATTGAGGCATTTATAAATCAATACATTTTTTTCTTCTTAAATCAAAAACTTAAGTTTAACTTTTGGCCGACTTAAAGATATGTCTGACTGCATCAACTTATTTTAAATAAAATGTTTGTAACATTTAAATGTTTGAGTTCATTGAGAAATTAAGTCAATTATTATATTTTTTTTTTTATTGTGTACACTTGCTCCCGGCGTACAATCTCAGCTTTGCTTTTAAAGCATCTTAACTTATGACTAGAACTTAAAACTAAATAAAAACCAAAAGGATAACCCTATCAATATACAAAGCATGAAAATATCTTAAACATACATACACAAGGAGCACAAGTTTAAAATATTCTTAAAGATAAATATAAAAACTTATATTATCCAAAGAATATTCCAAGCTTGATGCATTGTAAACAAAGGTTTATGTGAATATAATATTTATATGTTAGTTTTTAATCAATATCATCCCCTAAAATTAAGTGAAGATGCTTTTTCATAAAATGGTACGGAGAGTGTGCTACTTGTATCTGATCTCAACAGAGGAAAAGATTGCTCATTTAATAAATTAAAAGGTGATAGGTAATAGTTATCATTTAAACTTAGAACAGAATGAGAATCAACTAAAGATCTTACGAGTGGGTTTGGGTGTGTACGGATTCGCTCAGTTTTCTTTAATAGCAGTTCGATTTGATAGACCATCAGATGTGTTATTTTTGTTGCTTCACATATAACTTTATTAGAAAAATATTTCTTGTCGGGTTTTCTAAATTTTCCACAGCAGAATCTCAAGAATTTTCTTTCAAAGGTTTCCATTTCCTTGGCTACAGAAGGTGATATTGTAAACCAAATAGGAAAACCATACGTAAGAATTGGTCTAATTAATGTTTTATACATGAGGGTTTTTGTATTACCCGATACTTGCTTGGAGTTAAGTAATGGTTTTAACATCACTGAAACCATTTTGGCTCTGTTTAAAACTATTCTTGCATGTTTATTGATTGATCCTTGTGGAACGCCAAAAAGCACAAAAAAAGGTTCTGATTTTACAGAACCTATCGCTATTGAAGTGGTACGGCTAGTAAGAAAGCTATATATCATTCTAACAAGCCAGTCAGGATATCTTAAATTCAAAAGTTTAAATATAAGTGCGTCATGCCATATCGAATCAAAAGCCTTTTCTAGGTCAATATCTAAGCTAACTATACATTTTTTATTTCTTAAATTTTCAATTACCTTGTCTTGGATAATGAGTAATGCGTGCTCAGTTGAGCTTCCTTTTTTAAAGCCAAATTGGTTATTTGGAACAATATTTGCTTCTTCAGTAAAGCTGTTCAAATGGTCTCCCAGAACTCTTTCAAAAAGTTTTCCAATATTGGAAAGCAAAGAAATTGGACGAAATTTCGAGATGTCTCTTGCAGCTTTCGTTTTTGCTATTGGTATTATTATTGCTTCCTTCCAAGCAAGAGGAAAGTAACCATTGTTAATACAATTGTTAAATATCAAGGACAAAACTATGTCCAAGGAACAAGGGCATTTTTTTAAAATAAAATTTGAAATCTGATCTTTACCAGCGGATTTTTTATTATTTAGAACGACTCTGAGAGCACTTACTTTTTCAGCTGATGTGAATATGGATAAATCAGGGCTTGTTGCCTTATTTGAAATAGAAAAATTTGTTAAATTTTGATCAAGGTGTGTTGATTTAAACTCATTTAAAACAAAAGAAACTTCGTTTTCAAAGTTTTGATTTGAGAGGTCCACAAAGCCCGAGTACAACGAAGAGTAAAAATTTTTGAATGCATCTAACTTCGTGGCAATGTCATTCAAGTGATGACCATTGTATGTAAGTGAATCTTTTGAAATATCCGTACCAAAATATTTTCGGCCCGTTATCTTATCTATTTCTTTAAAAGCAAAAGGTGATGGTTTAATTTTTTTTAGCCTTGATTGAAAAGCTGGGCCTTCATCGCGTAAGACAACGATAGTTTGACGACGTCGTTTGAACGATTGAACTGCTTCGTGTATAACACATACAAACTTGAATCGTCTGGACGATGTCGTTAAGACGATTCAACTTTAGCTTCATGTAACTCGTTGAACCGTCAAATATGGTCGACTGAACGATTGCGATTGAACGATTGCTATTTTACAATCGTCTCATACATTTTGTGGATTTTGTGAAAGTTTTTTTTTTTTTTAATTTAAAAAAAATGTTACTACATTACCTACAATTTGTTATTTTTCGATGATAATGAAAGCGAATTAAATGAAAGCGAAACTATCGAATAAATGCGAAGGACACTAATTTCGATTTCCTTTATTTAACACTAGGGATTTCGATCCCGGATAATTTGTTTTCTTTTGGTGTGCGTATTTCGTATACATAAATTCATCTTCAAATAAGGATTCGAAGATTTTGATCTCTGTAAAAAAAATAGATTTTTTTGGTGTGAAGGAACGTAAAATCTGTCGATTAATCGAAATATTCATACAGAAATTGATTTCTCATCTGTAAAGGAAATTAACATAAGGAATGCATCGCATCCTCTCTCACTTCCAACGAAAACTTTAGTTTGATTACAACCAGACAGTCCAAATGACATTTTATTGCTTCTTAATGTTCTCAAACTGTGGACGATGGACGACACGACCGAACGATGCGATTGAAACTTTACACGAAGCAAACTTTTGACAACGTCGTGCTCGACAATCGTTTGGACGACGATCGTCTTAAAAATTACGCGATGAGGGCCCTGTATTTAAGTCCAAATTGACATTATCTCTTATTATTTTACTCAGGCATTGAATTTTTGAGTGAAGTTGAATATAATCAGGATTTATTCTATTTAAATACCGATTATAAATTTTTTTTAGTTCTTTAAGCCAAATACTCCGTAAATCAATTAGTTTCTTAGTTTTATCAGAAATAGACTGGAATTTTTTGTTTTTCGGGCAGAGGACGACCGAAAGAGATTCAACATTTGATGCAATAATATTATTCAACTGGTCTATAGCGGAATCTATTTCATTATTCGATAAATTTCTATCAGCGGGAATATTCAAAGACGATAGATTACTATGAAGCCTTAGTCTAAAGGCATCCCAATCGGTGTTTTTAAAGCTTCTGTATTTCTCTGGGGGCGATGGAATAGGGAGAAAGTTTGTAAGTTTTATTTCTATGCTGATTGCAAAGTGATCGGAAACAACGGGAAATGTTATACATTTTAAAGGGCCTGAGGGACTTAAAGCTTTGTTCGCCGATGTGAGTGTTGACGAGATAAGAAAAAAATCCAAATATGAGGAAGACCTTGGGTACGTTGGGCCATCAGGAGGAACTATATCCAGATTTATATAAGGGCCATTGTAGAACCAATTATTTAAAATCTTACCATTGTTATTACAGACACTGTCTCCCCATGTAGTATGGCGTGAATTAAAATCTCCTCCAATTATAGCAGCATCGAAACTGCCTATGAGAGAATTAAGCCTATCAAGTTCGCAGGATAAATTCCTACCAACATTACATGGGATATATATACTACCAATAATAACACGTAAAGTAGAGCCATTTGAATTCTGTGAACAAATAGTTGCCAAACAGACTGAAAATGTATTACTTTCGAAAGGAACTGTGCTAAAATTGTACGTTTTGTCAAACAATATAGCCGTACCTCTACCTGAATCATTTCTAATAATGTTAAAACCGTCAAAAGAGGGTTTGTGTCTTGGAGCCAATCTTGTTTCAGATAAGAAACATATTTGCGGTTTATTATTTTTTAGTATATCTAAAAGTGCGAAACGTTTTTCATTAGAAATTATAGAATTAAAATTTATCGATATTATTTTTAAGTTGAAATAGTTCATCATTATACAACGATCGAGGCTACAAAGTTAAGGTAAGAAAACATTTTTTCCTCCTTACTTTGTAATTGTTGATATTCAGGCCAAAACTGTCTTATTTTGACCAACAAATCTTTAAAGGATATATTGAAAAGGTTTTTAGCTTCATCTAAAAATCCTTTCAAATCCCCTTTTGCTATTATTTCAGGATTGATTAACATATGTTGACTGTTATTTTTGGGCACTTGTTTATTTAAACTCTTAGGATTGACTTGTTGAAAAGAGGATTTAGCTTTTTCAGCAAAAGAAATATCAGCATTTGTAAAATTAAAGACTGAATCTTCTACAATAGCTCTAGTCTTAAATGAATTTTGTTTAGCTTTTTGGCTAGATAATAGTTTTTTTCTTTATATTTTAGATATGCAGGGCAACCCTGGTAACTGGCTGCGTGACCGATCTCATCGCAATTAACACATTTAGCTGGAGGTGTCAACTCATTTTTTTCCCTAAGTTCTTTAGAGGCATTTATGCATTCTGTAGAATCATGTGATTCACCACAAACTACACATCTTTTAACGTAAGCGCAACATTCACCTGAATGTCCAAACCTCTGACACCTGTAGCAACGAATTACTGTTCGATTAATTTTTCTTTCCCAGTAAACTCTTTGGAAAAGTAAATATTTTATACATGTTAGATCTTTAATTGATTCTCCTGCTTCTAATTGCACAAGGAACATGTTTAGTTTTAAATTTAACTCTTTAGATCGTGATGTAACAAAAGGTGCAATCTTACTAATCCTAATGTTTGGAGCAATTTCAACTAAAGCTCTTTTTATATTGTCTATAGGAGTGTCCCCATCAAGACCTTTCAACAAAATAGACACTTTCTTGGTATCTTTAGGAGAGAACGAAAATGCACCAACTCCCGTGTCTCGCAAACGATCTATAATTAATTTATGAACGGCTGAATTATTCACATAAACCTTTGTTTTTCTATATCCCATGTTTATAAATTTATGTGTCAAATCAGAAACATTACATTCGGTTGCAGCAAGCTTAATTAGATCACTAATAAGTATACAATTGGCGCCAAAAATAAATATAGGAGGGCAAAAAGGTGGCGTGTTTACATTTTTAATTAAAGAGTTATCAGGATTGTTTGTTGATTGAAGAGAAGCTCCGGCGGCGGCAGCGTCGCTCTCGCTCGGTCTTAGATTTGTATTAGTATTTGGAATTTGAGTAAAAGTCTCTCTTGGTTTAAAGTTGGATGATGATGGAAGAGCGAATTTATCTGTAGATTCAGCTAAAGGTGCATATCTATTGCTCGATATGTTTGGTTGGTTTTGGTTAGAAATGGATGGTGACTCACCCATGGAATGTTTTAATTTTTTTTCAGTGTTTGATTGAAAACTATTGGCAGAGCGTTTCAATTTATTAATGACTGTTGTCCATTCAGAGGTACTTGCATCGGTGTTGAAATCCATTATTTCCTCATTTGACTCATGAGCATCATTATTTTGAGTTTTCATTTTAGATTGAAATTCAGATCGGCTGGTTTTTATTGGTGAACTATTTTCACCTCTCATAGTATGTACAGAGCTCATATTGAGGAGAAGCTTACTAGCTTCTAACGATTTAAGAGAAAATTTATTCTCACTTTTACTTATAGGTAAAACTTTCGAATTAATCGAAGTGTCAAGGGATTCACGTGGACTTTTTGTTACACTCCGCGGATCACTATTAATGGGCCCCAGCATAAATGCTGGGGAAAGTTTTGGTGATTTATCACTAATTTTTAGGTTTTATAGTCACTATTTTCAGTTAAATATATTTAAATAATATGAATTATATTTTGCGGCTTAAGCCGTCAAAATTAGTACCAAAGTTCGATAAATATTATAAGATCTTAGAGCGCACGTCTATTCACTTCGAATGACCGAAAGAGAGTCCCACCATACAAATGTTAAAAAATGGTTTTCAAAAATCGTATTTTTCTCGAAAACGGCGCCCAGACTTTTGATAATTTTTTTTCTTCCAATTAAATTTTACGATCTTTAATTTAATAAAAAAAATTGAAATTAAGATATTACAGCTTGAACCTACCATAGAACCATTTTTTCGAATTTTGAATTTCTCATTATCCACATAACGGATCTTAATGAAATTTTTTATAGAGAAGCTTCTAAAAAGTCTAAAACGCATTGCATTTCAAAACTTTGAAATAAAAATTTTTTGAATTTTGGAAAAAAAAATCAATTTTTTTTTTTTTTTTGAAAATTTGATATCTCAGAAACGGCTCAATATTTTTTTTGTAAATTTAATTTTTATTCGAACAATCATAAAAACTTTAAACTGGCTTACGAAATTTTTTTCTTAAAAATCTTTTAAAAAGTTTGTATATAAAAGCTTTTTTTTAAGAAACCACTACAACGACTTATAATTTTTGTTCTTGCATAAATTCATATTTACAAAGCATTCTGTTTTTGTCTCTTACCACTAAAAGAATTTAAAAAAATAATTTTGTCCTTATGAACAGTTTTCTTTAATAACATTCGTTTTTAAAATTCCTAGTCTATTACATAGAAGCAAGTTCGTGCGACCCAGTCGTGCATTTTTTTACTTGCGATATATGTAGGTACTATAGGGTAAGTTCTGCATTTGGGAAAAAAATCGAACTCGAGATTTTGATCAAAGTTGACATTACGATGATAGCGAAGACGAATAAAGTGGGTCCGACAATTCCGCCTGCCTGTCTGTATGTCTGTACCTCTCCCTACAGCCTAAACCAGAGGACCTATGTTCTTCAATCCCGGTAGTTAAGGGTCTTCGGTGATTCCCTAGAGGGGAAATTGAAATTTTATTTTTGGCTTCAAAACTAACGGTACCCCCGATACACCCGTATTGCAAAATATTATTTATCTCGAAAACGGCTCTAACGATTTTGATAAAAAAAAATTATGTGTGATATTATGGACATGGACTACATTTTTGTAAAAAAAAATTTTGGGGCAAAATGTTATTAATGGTATCTGTCATAGAGCCGTTTTTTTGATTTTCGACTTTCTCATTAACGGCTCTAACGATTTTAACCAAACATTTTCACCAGGAGCCCGCTTAAGTTTAAAATAATATTGTAAGCAAAAATATTCGAAAAAAAAAAAATTTATTTTGTTTTTTGAAAAAATAAATTCCAAGTTATTTTTTGAAAAATCAATATCTTGAAAGCGTGTAACCGATTATTTTTTTGAAATTATTTCCCAAAATCTATATTAACACTTAAAATTGGCATCCCAAATTTTGTTCTAGAAAAATTTGAAAGAAATTTGTTATATAAAAAATTACTTTAATAAAACGATTTTTAAACTTTCTTAAACTTTTCCGGAAATCAGACGGCAATTTCATGTATTTTCAATCCCAAAATACTTTTACATAAGAGCAAGTTCGTGCGATAAGAGCAAGTTCGTGCGATCCAGTCGTGCATTTTATTTTAATTGAAATTCAATTTTAATTTGCACAATAATGAAATCTTATTTCTTGGTGTTTCAAAAAAATTTAAGAACAATTTTTTGGAAAATTTGTTCTTGCATAAATTTTTATTTGCTTGAGAAATTTCATGGCGTTCTGTTATAAGCTCCGAATACTGAAGGAGTTGTTTAAGCCCTTTGAAAATGGAATCATATGCTTCTGAACATTTTTCTCTAATAGCATGAAGTCTTTAAAATTCTATGGCTCCTAAACAAAGAAGCAACTTCGTCCGACCCAGTCGTGCACTAACTTGATGCTTAAGACCTCAAAATATCATTTAAAAAAGTTAAAAAGCGCTGGTAGAAACATAGGGATCAGGGTTACTCAATTGGGTACAGTAAAACCCGCTTAAGAGAAACGGCAAAATTTCAGAGTCTTTCTTTCACTTAAGTGGGTTTTTCACTTAAGCGAACCCCGCTTAAGTGAAAAATAATTTCACTTAAGCGGTGTTCGGATAAGTGAAAAAAAAAATTCACTTAAGCGGATTTAAAAATTGCTTTAAGCGGAGATTTAATGCTAGAAATAGTATTGTTTTTATCTTTTGGACTTGCCTTGAAAGAAGTTAAATAAAACAACAATTAAATAACACAAAAATAATTTATTGAAAAACGAAAACTAGCAAATTTTTGTTCTGTTCGATTTAATTTTTTTTTTTCACTTAAGAGAGTTTTTTTCAATGAAAAATATTAAAAATTAACTAAAATATGTTTCAGTTATCCGGGTTTTTCACTTAAGCGAGTTTCACTTAAGCGGAGTGTTTTAAAGGAAATTGGTCAGAAAATACTTGGGATGGAAAAAGTGTTTCAGGTAAGCGGGTTTTTCTCTTAAGCGGATTTCTCTTAAGCGGGTTATACTGTATCTACCACATTTTTTAACACACATCCACAATTGCACATCTTCGTAACAACGATTTCCTTAAACAGGATATCCTTCTTTTATTTCTCTGTTTGGCCGGTACTTTCATACTTCATTCAAATTAATACACCCACATTATATACCGGCTCTGCATTTGGTCGGCTATGACACTCTTTCATCCTCACTATTTTGATCGGCATCATTTCCATCGAAATTGCATTGAAATCCTGCATTGGGAGGAGGCGAGCGCTTATGGCCTATTTGTAACATGGGATTTATCCTTACCTCAGATTCACCTCATTTGGTGATATCAATGTCTCACACAGAGTTCCGACCGGAGTTCCTTTATTGTTTGCCTGAATACCTCCAGGATGTTGGAAATACCATCATCTAGAGCGCCCTCTGTTTTTGAGTGATAAATTAACCATACACCTACATACATCTGGTGGATTATGGATAAATAATTGACTTTGTATTGTGTCTTCTGGCATTGTCTCCGATCCAGAATTCCTCTGGTTGAGGTCCTCATACAATTCTTCTGTCTGCCTTGGCCGATCTTTCTGCATTGCTCGCACAGTCTTCCATTTTGTGTGCGCTCCGCTCCGGAAAGTAAAACAAAAAGAACACAGTGCTTGCAGTCCTCATCCCGTTCATCAGAACATCTATAATTCTATATATCGACGAAGTATGAGGAGACTATTGGACGTGCCCAAGTGGGCAAAATGGAAGGAACACGGCTCTTTGGCAGAAATTTATTGTCATGTCATATCAATACCAGAACCAGCATGTCAGGTGTTAGGTTGGTTGCTAAAAGGACGAAGGCTAAAATCGATGTTCGATATAGAGACGAACTTGTTACGAGTATGTGTTTTTTTTTTTTTCTATTTTAAATGTGACCTTATTTTTTGTTCTAATATCGAAGACCTACCCTTCGTACAGACGTTTACTTAAGGTTCTTCTGGGGTATGCTTTTTGTGTGGCTTTTTTTGTTCAACCAATTGAGAGAAATGAAGGTACCTAACCTAGGTCTGGGTATTTTTCTGAATAATTTGCTGCCTCTCCGACTTCTTGCCGACCTCACCTAAATTTGTGTCAGCCTTTAAGTGTGTTTAAAGATTTGCAAGCTGGCTTTTCCCCTATCCTTTTATCAGAATAAAAACCTTTTTTTCTCTCTGCTTGCAATTGCCTGAAAAATACCACTGCCATCACAAAGAAGATGGTTTAATTTTGAAATGATGGACCTAGACATCTGTGGATAGCTAGGGCAGGTACAAAACCTACCTTTTCGGGCCAGTTTGGTCGTTGAAGTGCACATAGAGGCATTCGGAATGTAATTGAAAGCTTATGTTGTATGTTTGAAGTGTGCCTTCCGTCTTCATCCTTTTGGTATTGCTGTGTCTATAATGGTACCATGATCCTCCTCATCATCATACCTATCTACTGTTGACCTGGAAAAGCAATTCTAACGCTATGTTGATTGTGGGCGCTTAATCGGATGCGGGTGAAAATTGAAATCTACTTCAAAAAGACGTTCTCGAATCGGTATTCGGTTTGGTTTGGTTTGCTTTGGTTATTCTTGGCATGGTTTCTTCGGTCTTGACCACAAAGAGGGAAATGGATTCCACTTTAAAAAAGACTTTTAAACGATTTTGTGTTAAGTGAGAGGAGAAATGAGCTCTCATCATAAATTGAATCGAGTGTCGGTTGAGGTTATAAATGTGGTTTTCTTATAACTATGTAATTTGTGAGATTTCCAGAGACAAGTTATGCTGATGGTTAACTAACCACACGAAGCTCCAAGCTACAAAGGAAAGGATTTTGGTTTTGCTAAATATAGTAATCGCATTAGAATGATGGCTTTGAAGAAAAAAAAAAACTTGTCTTTGTCTTTGAGGATTTTCCCACCAATCAAATTAAAAGCGTATCCAAGTATATTAAATTCACCACCTTAACAGCTTATCGGTTGATTTAATCTTATTTAGAGAGATTCCTGGGTTTCAATTTGACCTTTCATCCTACTAACTTCATGATGATTCAGCTGAAATCTGTTCTCTGTTTACTTTAAAAATTAGTCTGAAGAAACTTTTCAAACGGTGAATAAGTTAAACTACCCTGAGTTGCTAAGCCCATACTGTCCAATGCTCGTTTTATACATTTTAGTGGAAATGTCATCAACTTTCTCATTTTTACAGAAAAATTCTAAAATTTCTCCAATAGTAATGGGTCGACCTTGACAGTTTGTGGCGGCCATATTGGTTTGGATGCTTCCGCTAACTCTTATTATTCAGTCACTTATGCCCAATCACCACTGAATTGACACAATTAAGAAGCACGTAGTACCTATGCCTTGGTTAAAGCGTTGGACTGTCATGCAGATGTTCTTGGGTTCGTTTCTTAGCCGCTCCAAAAAAGTTTTTCAGGGCTGTTTTACCTGTTGCGAGGAATTGACAAATCCTCCAAAAGTATTTCTTGTCCTGAAAAGTGATGCTTATTAGCCGTTTGGAATCGTCAGAAAATTGGTGACACGCACACAGGAAATGGCTGAGAGTTGTAAGTCACTAGGCTTAGGTTCTCTCCCTGAGCCGGCATGGCCTCTAATTTATTATATTTATTTTATTTTTGAGAAGCTCGATAAAATGATAGAACTTAATTATCAAAATGAGTTTTCTTTAACTTTGCGTCCATTTTACGGAATGACACGTGAGCTCCGCAAAGTCCAATGTTTGCTGGCAGAATTCGAGACCTCCGGTTTGGTAAGCAATCAGCCAACACCCGGCCTTTCGTAGACTTTTTCGAATTTTACATTGGGGTAATTAGGCTTGCATCCAAATCCTCTTTAGTGACGACCCGCATTTTTGAATGAATGGTTATTTTAAGAACCGAAATTTCGGTATTTCGGATGACGCAATGCCAACTCATACAAAATTTACCATGAAAATTACTGTTCGTTGCGGTTGTTGCATTTATGATCCTTACTTTTTCGAAAACGATGTTGGTGAGTCCCGAATTAAAAGATATGAACTTGGTACATTAAGGTGCGAAAAACTAGTTTTAGTTACTCAGGCCGTTTTTTATACTTTGCTCGTGCCAAAGGGATTATTACAACCCTTAAAATGAGCGTTAGGAAAAGAAGATACCAAGGTTTTGAATATCTAAAAATCGCCATGAGAAGGCAATATTGAGTTAAGTAAGGAATTCCACATTCGTGTAGTGCGGCTAGATGAAGAATATCTGAACCTAACAGTGTGTGCGAACTTTGGCTAAAGGGCAAACGCATGGGCATTTCCTGGAGGCCATTATTACGGTTAAATTGTTAAAAGCAACTATACTCTGTCCAACAAAAATATGCAGTGTGGGCAAGATAGGACGTTTGCCTCACATTCTGGCTACAGTGAATTGCATAAATCTGTCCTTCATTAAAGCTTTCACAGGGTTATCGTAGTGTTGATTTTAAATGGACCCTTTTTTTAAAGCTCTAAAATCAAAAGCACCTCTACAGAAACCCAAGGAAAATAAAACTGAACAAGTTACCAAATTGAACAAGGGTAACTCTGAACGCACATCAATATTTAATGGGGGTTGAAATTGAATAGCACCTACAGCTATAGGCCACAGCAATTCAGTGCACACTTAAATGTGTAGTCAATAGGACGTCGGGTCTGCGCCAGATGCAATCGAAAATTTATGGGCGCACAAACACTTTTTTATGGAGGAGTTCTTTTAATTTAGTATGGTGCAAAAATATAGCACGCTACTGATTTTGAAAAAGCTCTCCCATAAGACGTGTACTGCATATTTTTGTTGGATGAAGAAAGACACAAAACAAAGCGGTAGTGCTCGAGAGATTCAGATGTTTCTTTTATAGTTCTACCACCTTTCATTTTAAAGATCGTTTTTGGATCTATACGAGAGACTCAAGTGGGTTATTGGAACACCTGCCCGAATATGGAAATATTAGTCGAGCTTTGGTCCTATTACAGCCATATCCGAATGGGTGAGAAATTGCTTACATCGCAGAAGGACACCCTAGCACTTAGGAGCGTTTTTGGCAACGTCTAATATGTGGTCATTTTCATTTAACAATAAAAGGCAGTATTGAGTTCCCCATTTGGCAATGCTATCGAGAACAGAACAGAGAACAGAGTTTATCATTTATGCTGCCTCTCTACTACTCTACTGTCGTGAGCAATGAAAGTTGAACTAGAGAGAGATGGATTGATTCTTCTTTCAGAAAAATCGAGTCTTCCCAGATGGATCCAGAAGTGAGGGTAACTTGAAGGGGTTTATCGAACTGTAATTGTGGAATGGTGTAATTTATATTGCTTTGTATTGATTCTAATGAATTCAACATGATGGAGTGGTCAATTTCCTTATTGGTCCACTGCGATTGGCTGAACTTGCGGTCGTTTGCCTGCCGAAAATATCAAGTGGTTTAAAATGGAGTAGAATCTGAGATAACTCAAAATATAAAAAATGGTGCCATAAATCTTGGAGAAACATTCCTGTTTCACGTATGATAATCGGATTTCACACTTTATTACTAGAGGCAGCACCCCTCAAAAAAAAAAAAAATATTTCTTTTAGATGGATTCAGCTGAGAAATGAGCCCAATCATCCGATCTTACATCAGTTCGCTAACCATAACACCAAGAAGAAGTAGAAGCTTTTACTGTACACACTATTACCCATTGGCTTTTTGCCTGGCACATTCAACAGTTCGGCAAAAAGGCTGTCAGTTCCAGAAAACTTGATGGACTAAAGTTTATATTAAGATATATTCGAATGGATGGAATTGTCAGCCCACGTTAATCATCTACAATGAATGCTACAATCTGCCTGATAGCGGAATGAGTTGCTAACCCTACAGCTCTTCCTCCAAGTTTATACCTTTGATGAGTTTAATTATTTGGAGTACCTTCTGAAAGGATAAATCATTCTCTTCTTTCTGGTAGCGTCCCAGATACTAGTTTATTTGATGCATTAGTGCTTCGCATCCACTAAGTAGATATGTGTACCGGCGTGGCGGCGCTTCGTCATGAGTATTGCATATTCTGCATGTGAGGCTGTTTACCAGGCCAAGAATACTCAAGTGTCTTCTTAGTTTACAGGGACCCTTTAGGAGTCCCATTACTGTTCGTAGATTGTTTCTTCTTAAGCTGATGCAGTTCATGGAACTATCTTGGTTATAGTTCCCAAGAAGTAGTCTGTCGTGCCTCACTTTTGGGAGTTTTTTTTTCAGTTTTTGGATCTTTTGGCCTCCTCCTCTACTTTGATTGCAGATCTAATTTCCGTTTTCTACTATTGTGCAGTAGAGGTCTGGTCCAATTAGAGCAGTGTTGTTGCCTATTTTTGCTTGGGAGTTTGCCTCCTCATTTCCCTGGACACCTACATGTCCAAGTACCCAACGAAGTGAGACATTATTGTTCTTGTCAAGTTCGTTTAGCCTTTCTTCACATTCCCACATCAACTTAGATGTGATGGCGTAGTGCTTTGAGTGCAGCTTCGCTATCTTACATAATGGCAATGTCTTGGTTTCGGTAATTCGTTTCGAGAATTCGACCGGCACGTTCCACTATAGCATTGATTTCAGCCTGGAAAATGGTAGTGGATTGTCCCATTGGTATGGAACGTTTGGTTCTAGGCTCATAAATTTCAGCAGCAGTCCCCTCTGTCTTTCTCGAATCATTTGTAAACCACTTAAAGCTTAAAGGTAATGGCTTTGATTTGTAGTTTTCTGATTTGCTTACCTACTTTCTCTTGCAACTTAACTCCTTGTTATAGTTTTTTACAAGATTGTATTTTTTTCCCTGTGACTTATACATTATACATTATACTTACTACGAACAAGTCGAGAGGGCCCTCAATGCCTGTCCAAGGTATGATGTTAAGATCATCCTTGGGGATTTTAACGCAAAAATAGGTCGGGAGCCGGTATTCAGGCATTACGCATGCACCCATAGTTTGCATGAGAACACTAATGACAATGGACTTCGAGTCTTAGAATTGGCAGCATCGAAAAACATGGTCGTTGCGAGTACCAGGTTCCCGCGTAAAGATATCTACAAAGCCACCTGGGTATCAGCTGATGGAGTCACTCGTAACCAAATAGACCACGTGTTGACTACTTGAACTTGATGACGGTACGAACGTACCGAGGTGCCAATATCGACTCGGATCACTATGTTGTTGGTATGGTTTTCCGAGGGCGGATTGCCTTGCGAAGACGCATTGCATCCGCCGATCAGGTTCGAATCAACACGGCTGCCCTGCGCAATAAAAACACCAGTAACACCTTTGGTAATGCGTTAGGACTCGCCCTAGAATCACTTGATTTAGGGAGAGTAAGTCCTGGAGCCAGTATGCTGGGCGTAAATGAAAAGTGGACACGTCTTAAAAATACTGTCATTAGTACTGCCAACTCCATCTTAGGCAGCAGTCGTAAAAATCGGACCGACTGGTTTGATGATGAATGCAAGCTAGCGACTGAACGTAAGAATGTTGCGTACCGAGCAATGCAACAATCTCATAGAACGCGGGCACGCGAAGAAGAATATAAAGAGCTCGGAAGAATAGAAAAACGGCTACACAGACAAAATAAAATGCACGACTGGGTCGCACGAACTTGCTCTTATGTAATAGACTAGGAATTTTAAAAACGAATGTTATTAGAGAAAACTGTTCATAAGGATAAAATCAATTTTTTTTAATTCTTTAAGTAGTAAGAGATAAAAACAGAATGATATGCAAATATGAATTTATGCAGGAACAAAAATTATAAGTCTTTGTAGTGGTTCCTTAAAAAAATAAGCTTTTATGTAAAAAATTTTTAAAACATTTTTAAGAAAAAAATTTGGTACGCCAACCTTAAGTTTTTATTATTGTACGAATAAAAGTCTAATTTCCAAAAAAAATACTAAGCCGTTCTTGAGATATCGAATTTTTCAAAAAAAAAAAATTACTTTTTTTTCTAAAAATTGAAAAAATATTTTTTCTTACGTTTTTAAATGCAATGTTTTTTAAACTTTTTAGGAGCTTTTTTATAAAAAAATTTCATTAAAATCCGTTAAGTCGATAATGAGAAATTCAAAATTCGAAAAAATCGTTCTATGGTAGGTACAGTCAGTAATATCTAGATTTAAAATTTTTTTTTATTAAATTATAAATTGTAAAGATTATTCAAAAGAAAAAAAAATTTTAGCAAAATTCTCGGAACCGTTTTCGAGAAAAATGCGATTTTCGAAAACCATTTTTTAAAATTTGTATGGAAGGTACCGTTAGTTTTAAATAAAACAAAAATTTTTTTCTCAAATCTTGTAGATTATATTAAGAAACTTTTACTTGCCAAGTTTGAAAAAAATCGAGCATGGGGTTTTCGAAATATTGAGATTCCAAAAAAAAATTTTGATTTTTTTTTTTAAAATCCAAAAAATTAAAAATTGAAAATTTGAATATGTAATAATATTCAAACTTTGGAGGAGCTTTGGCATAAAAAAAATTATTAAAATCGGGTGTACCGTTTTCGAGAAAATCAAAAACAAAAAAAATGGACCCAGGGGGGCTACCGAAAATAACAATTTTTTGTAAAATTTTTTTCAACCATTAGCTAGTTTTTACCAAATGAAAATTTTGGAATTTTTTTTAAAAAATTCTGTGGGACAGTTTTTGAGAAAAAAAAATATTTATAAAATTTCGAAAAAAAATCGTATGGCAGGTACCGTTATTTTTGGTCTTAAAGAAAAATAGAAAAAAACGTCCGGGGGTAAAAAATTAAAACCCATATCTACCAAGTTTGAAGAAAATCGGCCGAGCCGTTTAGGCTGTAGTCGAACCGACAGACAGACAGACAGACAGACAGACAGACAGAATTGCGAGACCCACTTTTTTGGTCTTCGCTATCATCGTTATGTCAACTTTGATCAAAATCTCGAGTTCGATTTTTTTTACGAATGCATAACTTGCCTTATAGTACCTATAAGTCGCAAGTAAAATATCAGCCTGGGAGAAGAACCTAATCTGTGAAATAGAAAACAGCCGAGAGCGAGGTCCGCACCAGGCGCCGAAGTTCTACCAATCCGTCCGAAACATGACGCAGTACACACCACGCTGCACATACTGCAAGGACGGAGAGGGAAATCTGATCACCGATCCTGAAAGCATACTGGAGCGATGGGAAGTGTACTTTAATGAATTGCTAAATGGTCAGCTCACGGCAGAAGTGGAGGCTCCACTACTTCAAGAAGAATACCCTATGTTGCCGCCACCAAGCATAGAAGAGGTTGAGAAGGCTATAGGCCGGCTTAAACAGAACAAATCCCCTGGAGCCGATGGCATACCAGCCGAATTTTTCCATCACGGCGGGCCAGCCTTACGTCAAGCAATTCAAGATATTATAGTGCACGTATGGGAGCAGGAAGAAATGCCAGAAGACTGGCGAAAAGGCATAATATGCCCCATACATAAGAAGGGAGATGTCACAACGTGCAGCAATTATAGAGGTATCACGTTGTTGAGTACCGCCTATAAGATATTCTCCTCTATCCTACAAGACCGGATAACCCCATACGCTAAAACCGTCATCGGACAATATCAGTGTGGTTTCATTCCAGGCAAATTAACAGCTCATCAGATCTTTACCCTTAGGCAGGCGATGGAAAAATGTCCCAACATACCATCTGTTTATAGACTTTAAGGCCGCCTATGATAGCATAGCCAGGGTAGAACTTTACAAAGCCATGAGAGAATTCGGCATCCCAAATAAATTGACACGACTATGTAGGTTGACCATGACCAACGTAACAAGCCAAGTAAAAATAGCCGGATTGCTATCCAGACCAATCAACATCTTTAATGGACTCCGACAAGGGGACGGTTTGGCCTGCCTCCTCTTCAACCTGGCGTTGGAGAAAGCAATCCGTGACTCTGGCACGGCAACAAGAGGGACCATCGTCAACAGGTCCAGCCAGTTACTGGCTTACGCAGACGACATTGACATCATCGGAAGAACCGAACAAGCTGTACACGATTCCTTCATCCAGATCGAGCAGGCGGCACAAAATCTAGGGCTACACATTAGTGAAGGTAAAACAAAGTACATGGTGGCGTCGAATGCGAGAGGAACAGTTGGTCCAACAATCAAGGTAGCGGAGCACGAATTTGAAGTGGTACAATCCTTTAAATACCTTGGGTCAATAGTAGCAGCCGATAACAATATAGAAGAAGAAATACGCGGGCGGCTTCTCAAATCCAACAGAGCCTACTATAGTCTGTGAAAGCTCTTCAAATCCAGAAATCTCACCATAACTTCAAAACTGCTGCTGTACAGGACCATGGTCCTGCCAGTACTCACATATGGATCCGAGACTTGGGTGGTTAGCAAAAGGCACTCCGACCTCTTAGCTGCGTTCGAGAGAAAAGTCTTAAGGAGAATTGTTGGCCCCGTATGTGAGGAAGGACGATTCCGGAGACGGTACAATCATGAACTGTACGCAATCTACCTTGAAGCAGATATCGTGACAAAAATTAAGCTCGGTAGACTCCAGTGGGCAGGGCACCTAGCTCGCATGAGCGAAGAGGAACCTGCTCGGAAAGTTCTTTGTGGTACATTCTATGGTAGACGACAGCGTGGTAGACCATGCTTGCGCTGGAGAGATGGCGTAGACCAGGACGCCCGAAGCCTTGGGGTGCGCAACTGGATGGCGTCTAGTTTCTTGCAACTCGTTTCTTTTGAGCCAGGCAACTGATCGTTCCTGGCTATGTCATATATCTCTCTATTTCCGCGATCGCACGCTTCTCATGCTCTTCCAGTTACCTCTGAGAAGAGTCTATCAATCAATGTGAAGATATAAGTGAGATATAAGTCTCCGATGTAATCAAAACTGCTGACGTCAAGGTACGAGTGTAACACTACATTCCTTCATATTCTCTTTAATCTCTCTTACACAAAAATTCAAAGGACAGCACTTCCACAGATAAGACTTTCCATCTATCTATAAAGTTCGAATAGACCGAATGCTACAGATGCACCCCAGTATCGGCTCCAAGTACTTTTATATTTAACAGCTTCTACATATACCCATTTTAAATAGATATACTTACGTTACTTAAAGGTTAATGCATAACAACTTAGGACATGTTCATGCATCATATGCAATGTGCATGTTCCTATATACGCAACTCGACTAGGTAATTGAAAAGTTTTACAAAAGTCCTCCCGCTCCCACGAGACAGACCTTAATGATTTTACAGAATTATCTTATCTTACCATCCGGAGTCCGAGGAGCATATCCTTTTAAAAAATTATTGTAAAATATTGCATGAATATGTATTTGCAGATCCCTTTGGAAATACTTTACAAAATTAACACATGAGTGAGCATTCCAACGATTTATAATTGGATTTATCATCATTATTAATAAGTAGATACTTGATTTTAATGAAACCATGTCAGCTCTTTGAGTGCCCGCTCTCCAGAACTTGTTTTTCTCTACTCGTATATACATACCTACGTAGAAGTGTCTACTTGTTACTCGTACACAGGATATTTCTTTGGCCCATCTCCGGTATCCGGTTAGGTTTTAAGCATAAACACCCACTCGCTTGTCCTCGTTCACACACACCACCTTCACATCACACTTGCTATCTATATATGTATTTGTGGTTGGGAGTGTAATTTCTGTTTTTCTGTTTTCCGCGTTTATTGTGCAGGACCCTTAGGTGATATAATTTTCACATAATTTTCCATACGGATGAATAAGAAATTTTAATTTCCCTCTGCAACAGGATGATGCAAGTGATGAAAGGGTTCAAGTAGCAGCACACTTGTAATTAATAATAAAAAATTAAAAAATAGTGTGCGGCAAATTCGTGGCGATAATAGGGCAGCGGAGGCGGTGTCATGGCGTCCGCGACGGCAGCATGATATTATGAAGAATTTAAATGCAACTCAACTCGTCCTGTGCACGCGCAAAGATTAATTGAATTTATTTTATTTAAACGCAATTAAAAATTATGCCACTTGCCACTTACAAAAAAAAACCACAACCCTTGTATAAGAGGATGCACCACACGCACATGCACTTTGCCCTATATGGACATGCAAACTTTCACAGGCAAGAACCAAGAGTTACTTGCGAGGAAAACCTACATGGAATACGCACCTCCCTGTGTAAACACATAGATGAAATAAGATAATATATATATTTTAATTAAAAATTATAGCGTAGATACTTTTGACCAAACGATAATGCCAAAAAAAAAGCTCTTAAACCATTTTATTTGCTGGATATTGTTGTGCGGTTACAGCGTGTGTGGTTAATACACCACCACCGGGGGCAGGGTGGGACTTGGTTATGTCAATTTATGCGGAATAAATTTCACGTTTTATTGCTTTTGTTGATTAATATTGGGAAATTCGCTCTATAAACAAAAATATGTTCACAGATAACAAACAACAGAAAAATCACACTCAAAAAGGCAGAGTGTTTGCTTTGTTTTGTTTTTTTTTATTTTTATTTTTAAAACCTACAAATGTGTGTTTTTTTTTTTGTCAACACCATACCCGAAGAGGTGAATATTATGTACCTGAGTAAATACAAACAATTTCGAAATTAATATTATTTATTTGTGTCTGTTTGTAAGGGGCTTAAAAAAAATCCAGAAAAAAGGAAAATATTTGAAATTCGACTTTGTGCAAACCAAATTTATATCCCGTACACCGTTTTTTTTTTTAAATTTAATTTACAATAGCAAATAGCTGCAGTAGATACAACCACACATCTGTGAGAGTGTGTGGGGGCTTGTTGGAATTAATTTAAATCTAAAACAGGAAAAATCGATTAGCGACAGCCACAAGCATTAGATGTCACAGATAAAAGCACCAAGTTAAACACAATTTTAATAGACTTTTAAAAACTCATTAAAACTGCATTGGCAACATGTGTAGTAGGTACCTGCAGTATATTTAAATTTTTTTTTTTTTCGGTTAACATTGAAAAAAGCTTCCATTGATAGTAATTGAACTGAATGTTAATACTACATAGTTTAACCTTTTTTTTTACCACAGCTGTTGTGAAAGGGAGTGTTGGAAAAGGGGGCGTGGCATGTTTGCATTCAACTTGGCTGTACTCGCAGGCGCTATTCCTTGCATCTCCCACTCAAAAACATAGAACAAACAAATAAATTGTAAGAAATGAGGGTTCATAGAGGGCCTAAGCCTAGTGACAAACAACGCTCAGGCATTTCTGTGTGCGTGTTTGCAGAATTCCGAGCGGCTAATGAGCAGCACTTTTCATGACGAGGGATACACTTAGAGTATTTGTGAATTGCTCGAATGCTCGCAGTAGGTAATACACCCCTGAAACACTTCTTTTTGGGCCTGCTTAAATAAAAAAAAATGCCAATCCGCGAAAAGGAAAGAACATGATATTTACTAGGAAGGATAAATAATTGAATTGAGGACTTGGACCAATTGGAAAGAAATTCGCACAAGTCTAGTTACCTTTGCCACAGCTTGAGAGAAAGGATGCGATCGGTTAAAGATTTTCAATGAAAATCTTGAAAAACCGAAACTTCTCAATTGCCGGTAGTATGAATTTTTTCTAGCAATAGGTCCACCGGTGATATGATGGTCTATCTCACCGAACAGTAGCACAAATCTTTACATCGTTTTGGAGAAAGTAAGATTATTGCCCTTTGTATTTCAAAATAATTTGATAGAGTTTGGCATCAAGCTGTCTTATCGAAAATGAGTTCATTTGCTATTGAATCTCTTCTTCATTGGATTATTAAATAACTACCTTTTGAACCGCTCAATAAAAGTTGTATTGGAAGGTTTCAAAAATGTCATTCATGAACTAAATGTTGGTGTGCCACAGGGCTGCATTTTGTCTACGACTCTCTTTCTCATCTTTTGTCAGAAACTTCGTATCCCATAAATTGTTTTGCTGTCAGCAGTACTCTCAGGTTCTCATATTCGTTTTCATATGCACGTCTTTGTTCTTCGGATGTGGATTTAAAACAGCAGAGTGTGATAAGCTCATTACAATTTGATCTTAATAGCATTGCTTGGACGGGGCAACGATAGACAGCGAAGAATTTAATTCTTCGAAAACTCAAAGGTTGCCAAACTGACACCAAGCTCCATGCCGCTATCAGTTAGCGGAATCTGAACAGCTTTCACTTCTTGGTATGTGCTTCACAGACCACCTTGTGTGGAATCGTACGTCGCAAAAAAATGTTCATCCCTTTTGATCTGGATTTAATCTATTAGGCCTATATTAATCCAAAGCTCCTTTCATCATCATCATCGGCTCGACAACCGGGTTCCGGTCCTGGCCTCTTTCAACAAGTCTCTCCACCTATCCCGACGCCATCCAGTTGCGCACCCCAACGCTTCGGGCGTCCTAGTCTACGCCATCTCTCTAGCGCAAGCATGGTCTACCACGCTGTCGTCTACCATAGAATGTACTTTCCGAGCAGGTTCCTCTTCGCTCATGCGAGCTAGGTGCCCTGCCCACCAAAGTCTACCGAGCTTAATTTTTGTCACGATATCTGCTTCTAGGTAGATTGCGTACAATTCATGATTGTACCGTCTCCGGAATCGTCCTTCCTCACATATGGGGCCAACAATTCTCCTTAAGACTTTTCTCTCGAACGCAGCTAAGAGGTCGGAGTGCCTTTTGCTAAGCACCCAAGTCTCGGATCCATATGTGAGTACTGGCAGGACCATGGTCCTGTACAGCAGCAGTTTTGAAGTTATGGTGAGATTTCTGGATTTGAAAAGCTTTGACAGACTATAGTAGGCTCTGTTGGATTTGAGAAGCCGCCCGCGTATTTCTTCTTCTATATTGTTATCGGCTGCTACTATTGACCCAAGGTATTTAAAGGATTGCACCACTTCAAATTCGTGCTCCGCTACCTTGATTGTTTGACCAACTGTTCCTCTCGCATTCGACGCCACCATGTACTTTGTTTTACCTTCACTAATGTGCAGCCCCAGATTTTGTGCCGCCTGCTCGATCTGGATGAAGGAATCTTGTTCGATTCTTCCGATGATGTCGATGTCGTCTGCGTAAGCCAGTAACTGGCTGGACCTGTTGACGATGGTCCCTCTTGTTGCCGTGCCAGAGTCACGGATTGCTTTCTCCAACGCCAGGTTGAAGAGGAGGCAGGCCAAACCGTCCCCTTGTCGGAGTCCATTAAAGATGTGGATTGGTCTGGATAGCAATCCGGCTATTTTTACTTGGCTTGTTACGTTGGTCATGGTCAACCTACATAGTCGTGTCAATTTATTTGGGATGCCGAATTCTCTCATTGCTTTGTAAAGTTCTATCCTGGCTATGCTATCATAGGCGGCCTTAAAGTCTATAAACAGATGGTATGTTGGGACATTTTTCCATCGCCTGCCTAAGGGTAAAGATCTGATGAGCTGTTAATTTGCCTGGAATGAAACCACACTGATATTGTCCGATGACGGTTTTAGCGTATGGGGTTATCCGGTCTTGTAGGATAGAGGAGAGTATCTTATAGGCGGTACTCAACAACGTGATAACTCTATAATTGCTGCACGTTGTGACATCTCCCTTCTTATGTATGGGGCATATTAAACCTTTTCGCCAGTCTTCTGGCATTTCTTCCTGCTCCCATACGTGCACTATAATATCATGAATTGCTTGACGTACGGCTGGCCCGCCGTGATGAAATAATTCGGCTGGTATGCCATCGGCTCCCGGGGCTTTATTCTGTTTAAACCGGCCTATAGCCTTCTCAGCCTCTTCTATGTTTGGTGGCGGCAACATAGGGTATTCTTCTTGAAGTAGTGGAGCCTCCACTTCTGCAGTGAGCTGACCATTTAGCAATTCATTAAAGTACACTTCCCATCGCTCCAGTATGCTTTCAGGATCGGTGACCAGATTTCCCTCTCCGTCCTTGCAGTATGTGCAGCGTGGTGTGTACTGCGTCATGTTTCGGACGAATTGGTAGAACTTCCGCGTCTGGTGCGGACCTCGCTCTCGGCTATTTTCTATTTCACAGATTCTTCTCCCAGGCTGATTTCTTTTGTCTGTGAAGCCGTTTTTCTGTTCTTCTGAGCTCTTTATATTCCTCTTCGCGTGCCCGCGTTCTATGAGATTGTTGCATTGCTCGGTACGCAACATTCTTACGTTCAGTCACTAGCTTGCATTCATCATCAAACCAGTCGGTCCGATTTTTACGACTGCTGCCTAAGATGGAGTTGGCAGTACTAATGACAATATTCTTAAGGCGTGTCCACTTCTCATTTACGCCCAGCATACTGGCTCCAGGACTTACTCTCCCTAAATCAAGTGATTCTAGGGCGAGTCCTAGCGCATCAAAGGTGTTACTGGTGTTTTCATTGCGCAGGGCAGCCGTGTTGATTCGAACCTGATCGGCGGATGCAATGCGTCTTCGCAAGGCAATCCACCCTAGGAAAACCATACCAACAAGATAGTGATCCGAGTCGATATTGGCACCTCGGTACGTTCGTACCGTCATCAAGTTCGAGTAGTGGCGACGGTCCATCAACAAGTGGACTATTTGGTTACGAGTGACTCCATCAGGTGATACCCAGGTGGCTTTGTAAATATGTTTACGCGGGAACCTGGTACTCGCAACGACCATATTTTTCGATGCTGCCAATTCTAAGACTCGAAGTCCATTGTCATTAGTGTTCTCATGCAAACTATGGGTGCCTGCGTAATGCCTGAATACCGGTTCCCGACCTATTTTTGCGTTCACATCCCCAAGGATGATTTTAACATCACACCTTGGACAGGCATTGAGGGCCCTCTCGACTTGTTCGTAGTAAGTCTCTTTTTCTTCGTCTGAGGACTCCTCCGTAGGTCCGTGAACGTTAATGAGGCTGATGTTCGTAAATTTGCCTCGCACGCGAAGGGTGCATAGCCTTTCGCTTATAGCGTTAAAGCCGATGATAGTAGGCTGCATTTTTTCGCTGACTAGGAAGCCTGCTCCGAACACATGGTGTTTTGTATGACAGCTGTAGTATATGTCATATTCTTTCTTCTGTAAAACACCATTCCCTGTCCATCTGATTTCTTGAAGAGCTGTTATGTCAGCTTTATATTTTGACAGGGCATCGGCTAGCTGCTGAGCAGCTCGAGCTCTATAGAGCGATCGTACGTTCCATAAGAAAATTCGTAAATCGTTTTTCAGTTTTCGTTGCGTGGGCTGTCGTCGTGTGATCAGTCCGTTTCCGAGGCTTGCTGTCGGTCTCGTTATTTGTTTAGTTTAACGGGACAGGGAATTAACCTGTCTCCAACCTGAGGAACCAGCCTGATCATATTAGCCAAACCTTTTTAAAGGAGAGGCTATGATCAGACTTCCACCAGTCCCGAATAGTTACGGCACGTGCATGTTTTCGTATGCTACATGTTATTCCCCCTATTCGTCTGATGACTCCAATAAATTTGGCTCCAATAACCCACTTAAGAACATTTTTTATTATTTTACGGCTATTTTGATAATCAATGTTTAAGTGCAATATCCAGTTGCATTACTCCCCTTAAAAAAATTAACCGTAATACTCGCGCTTCAAAGAATGTCTATCGGATTACCTTAAGGGTAAACAGGAATTCTTTCTTTTACTGCACCTTACGAATGTGGAAAGATTTACCTGGCCATGGAGCCAAAAGGCTCTTTGATCTTGGCGCCCCAAATATGGGATATTACGGAAGATTTTTGACATCTCATTTGAAATATTGAAAATATTATATAGATATGCCATTTTAAAGGCAACTTAATGGTCATAAAAAGTCCTTTATGTGGAACCTAGTTTTGGTAAATTTGTATATTTTTTTTTAAATTTTCACTGTTACCTCTTAACTTTTCACTAGTCTACACCTAAGCGATACACGACTTCTACTACCTGCAACGATTCAAGTGTTGACTTTTTGAACTTTTTTTTTTGAAGAATTTTCTCAACCTAAATGAAATATAATAAACAACTGAGAATCCAAAGATTTTTGGTTCGATTGAAATTCATATAGAGATATTAAAATGTTCTTAAAAGCTTAACGGAGGTAGACATTCTTCTATTTAAGCACTTCAAGAAAAGCTATGAGCAAACCATTCAAGTTTCAGGTTATTATCCTTTGTATGCTTCTACAACGGACATTAACTCCTTGCTACTTGAGAACTTCTAATGAGTTTTTCAGATCTCAAAAAGTTCACAAGGAGGGACTTCTAAAATGATTCGTTAAGCCCCAAAATCGTATGTACGTACAGGAAACTCTTTTCACTTCTACAAAATGAAAAGCAAGAAAAAAGGGTAAAGGTTTAGGTTTATGAATATGCTGGTTCCATGTTCTGTGTATGTACATGACTAAAAAAAAATTGTTTGAAATACCACTTTCACTTTTCCCCTGCATCATGTTTGTTCGCCGTTATTATATTCTAAAAGAGTCACCCCACATGTATAGTATTCCTTGATGTCAGACGCCCTAATTTTAAAGCACACATCACTTGGTACCGGTTAAAGCGCTCCACTTTATGACCCCAAGAGGAAATTCGTCAACGTCGAAATTTTAGAACCTTAAGTGCATGATGGGAATAGAAATAATAATCATCCTCACAAATGAATAGTTTTTTTTTTTTTTCTTCGTAGGGAGGAGGTCGGTGGAATTGTAGATATTTAGCCTGAAAGTTAAAAAAAAAAATATAATAAATAGGTCACCCTTAAAAGAATGCCAGGATACGAGTATTTTGTTGTTTATCTTAAAATGTTATGAAAATAAAATAACAAAAAACACTTTTAAAATATCTGGGACATGTGAAGAGAAAATAAAAAACAAGGATAATAATTTCAATTCGGCTAAAACCTACCTGCGGGACATAAGGTATAGAAGTTTGTTTGAAACATTTAGGAAAGGATATACCTACTCGTAAAAGCAGGGTTAAAAACAATTTTGTTTTTTTTTTATTTTTGTATGAAAAGACTTTTATTTTTCTTTCATTTTTTAATTCAAAATAAAATTGGAACTCTACACATCTTTGTGCAAAGCACATCAAGCTAAAATACTTCAAAATTTTTTCCAGGGCAACCTAATATTGTTGTATTGGTGTTTTTTAAGGCTTTGGTATACATGATTGCACTCAAAATTATTAGACCTGGCTATTTTAATTCCATTTAATATCATTTGAATTCGTTTCAATTTATTTCAATTTATTTCAATTTATTTCAATATATTTCAGTTCCTTTCAACCGAAACGCTTTCAAATAGAAAGAAGTTTTCATCGTTTATTACTCTTTGTTCAAAAGGTAGGTACATACCTAAAATTAAAATGCACGACTAAGAGGCTTACAATTTTAAACTTGGATGTTATATGGATGGCGTATAGAGGGAGTATCGATTGTTTCCACTTCGTCCCTTTTTTCCAGGTGGCAGCGGAAGAATTCCCACGTTAAGGTCTACAGTTTCACTAAGGTTGAACGACTTAAGGAACATCTGATCTGGGCTATTTAGAGTTCAGGCATATTAGGAGGTGTTTATCGTTTATTCTAAGAGACTGGCCCGCCATCTTATAGAGATTGTGATGTGGGGGTGTGTCTCCAGCCACCCAACTTCAAATACGGACAGATTTACTGTTGGAGAACCAACCAAACGAAACTTTGACGTGCAGCTCAACTGCTTATGAAGCTCTAGACTGCTGCAAAGTAGTCCATCACTGCCATCCAAGAACTGGGACAAGCCAGGGAGAAAAATGTTGAAAATTCACGATGTGCCTTAGGAAATTCTAAGTCAGAAAGACTAAGGTAAGAAATCTTGGTCTTGGCATATACCGATAAAGAAAAACGTGAAGACAATTTCTAAGAGTTTCTGGAGCCTAATATTAAAATTGTCTTAATCGGTTTTAAGATCAAGCTAGTAAGGGCGACATCTTTGGCAACATTGCGAAAAAGTAAGACCTGTACCCATGTGAATGTTGAGATAAATGAATGAATCTTATATTGGGGTTATTGCTCTGCGACCAAGTGCTCGATTGTACCCCCAACTAATTCTTGATGAGGTTGCTCATTTTACAATTCTTTCTCCAAATCTGTTACATTAAAAAAAAAAAATTGGTGGTGCAAAGCTCGAAGGGAACCAGAACCTAGTGACTTAAAACTCTCAACCATTCCTGTGTGCGTGTTACCAGGAATGCAGGGATCTACAATTTTCTTCCGATTCCGAATAGCTTTATGAGCAGAACTTTTCATGACTAGAGCTACTCTTGGAAGATTTGTCAATTCCTCGCAAGAGGCAGTACTTTTGCAGCGGCTGGGAATCGAACTCAAGAACTTAGGCATTACAATCCAACACACTAACCATTTTGCCAAGGGGTCCTACCTACAAATCTATTGGTCTCAGAAATTTTAGTATTTTGGGCATCTTCAGAAAGGATAAGTCTCTCTCTTCTCATTCGCTTAGTCCCAGATAATTTTTCCTTTGGTGCATGATTGGACAACATTTTTCTGGTATGTGGTCTGGTCAGAATCTACATGTGGGATTGCTAACAAAATCAAGTAAACCTATGTGTCTTATAATTTTGGGGTGTCCAGTCAGAATACTTAATATTATTTTTAGGCCGTACTCGTGCGGTCAAAAACGCCAAAAAAACGCACGATTTTTGGGAATTTTTTTCTCGGAAACTTTGTTAGGTAATAACACAATTTTTTTTTTTAATAATGAATACATGCGTCAAGAGTACAAAAAAAATGTTTGTCTTAATTTTCGAATTTTAGCCGAATTATAGAGGGCAGCAACGTCGACTCATCAAAAAACACATTGTCCCACCATTGCGGGCAGTTAATCTACTGAATCTACTGAACCGATTTTCAAAAAACTTATTACAACTTGATTGTTTTTATGTTTTCTAAGAAAATTTACCACAATTTGGCCAAAAAGTTATGAACAAAAAAATGGCGACCCGAAAATGGCCAACAAAATTGCCAAAAATTTTTTTTTTTCAATGCTTGACACTATTTTTTGTTTTTGACTTTTTAAACAAATTGTAGTAAATTGTCTCGTAAGAAACCTTTCTTTAAATAACCCACTTTTGTACTTGCGACTTATAGGTACTATAAGGCAAGTTATGCATTCGTAAAAAAAATCGAACTCGGGATTTTGATCAAAGTTGCCATAACGATGATAGCGAAGACGAAAAAAGTGGGTCCGACAATTCCGTCTGTCTGTCTGTATGTCTGTATGTCTTTACCTCGAACTACAGCCTAAAGTACCGGAGGTATTTTCTTCAAACTTGGTAATTAGGGGTCTTCGGTGATTCCCTAGAGGAGAAATTGAAATTTTTTTTTTAGCTCCAAAACTAAGGGTACACCCGTATACACCCGTAATGCAAAATCTTATTTATCTCGAAAATGGCTCTAACGATTTTGATGAAAAAAATTAAGTGTGATATAATGGACACGGGCTATATTTTGGTGAAAAAAAAATTGGGGGGAAATGTTATTAGGGGTACCTGTCATAGAACGGTTTTTTTGATTTTCGTATTTCTCACGATTTTAACCAAAATTTTTATGCAAGAGCTGTATTGTATTTGAAAAAATATAAACTAAAAATTTTTTCGAAAAAATAGTTTTTGGATTTTTAAAAAAATAATAAAATTTTTTTTTTTGAAAATTTAATATCTTGAAAACCGATACACGATGAAATTTTTAAATTATGTTTAAAAATGCATTTTATTAAATAATAACAATTTGCATATCAATTTTTTTTATAAAAATTTTAAGGAAAATTTAGTACACAAAAAACATGTTTCAGTGTGTCTGTATGTCTGTACCTCTCACTACAGCAAAATGTTATTAGGGGTACCTGCCATAGACCCGTTTTTTTTATTTTCGACTTTCTCATTAACGGCTCTAAGGATTTTAACCCAAAATTTTTAGCAGGAGTCCCCTTAAGTTTAAAATAATATTGTATATAAAAATATTCGAAAAAATATTTATTGGGTTAAAAAAAAAAAAAAAAAATTTTAAATTAATATCTTCAAAACCTATGAACGATTATTTTTTGAAATTATTTCCTAAAACCAATATTATTAAATACTTAAAATTCGCATCCCACATTTTTTTCTTGAAAAATTTTAGAAAAATTTCTTATATAAAAAATGTATTTAATAATATAACGATATTTTAAGGTTTATTTGCATAAATTCATACTTTTCCGGAAACCAGACGGCAATTTTATGCATTTGAACATTATTATCTCATTAAATCCATGTTTCATATTTATAAAATGTATCTTAAATTCCAAAGTACTTTTACATAAGAGCAAGGTCGTGCGATCCAGTCGTGCATTTTATTTTTTCTAAATTTTATAAATATTTTTTTTTCTCAAAAACTGTTCGACAGATTTTAAAAATAAATACACAGAAAAATTTCATTTAATTAAAGCTAGGTATTGCTTGAAAAAACTTTTCTGAAAAATGGTTATTGAGGGTACCCCCCATGGATTTTTTTTGTTTTTGATTTTCTCAAAAACGGTACAACCGATTTTGGAAATCTATTTTTCCTAAAGCTCCCCAAAAACATAAATAGAATCGTGTACTCAAATTTTCCAAAAATTTTTTTTTGGATTTTTAAAAAAAACTTCAAATTTTTTTTTTCAAAACTCAATATTTCGAAAACCCCATGCTAGATTTTTTTTAAACTTGATAAATTAAAGTTTTTCAATATAATCTACAAGATGTGAGAAAAAAAAATTTGTTTTACTTAAAAATAAAGGTACCTAACATACAAATGCTAAAACATTAAAAAAAAATGGTTTTCAAAAATCGTATTTTTCTCGAAAACGGCCCCTAGAATTTTGATACAACTTTTTTTCTTCCAATTGATTTTTACGATCCTTACTTTAATAAAAAAAAAATTTAAATTAAGATATTACAGCTTGTACCTACCATAGAACCTTTTTTTCGAATTTTGAATTTCTCATTATCCACATAACGGATCTTATTGAAAATTTTTATAGAGAAGGTTCTAAAAAGTCTAAAACACATTGCATTTCAAAACTTTAAAATAAATATTTTTTGAATTATTGAAAAAAAGCTATTTTTTCTTTTTTTGAAAATTCGGTATCTCAGAAACGACTCAATATTTTTTTGTAAATTTAATTTTTATTCGAACAATAATAAAAACTTTAAATTGGCGTTAAAAAATTTTTTCTTAAAAAGCTTTTAAAAAGTTTGTATATAAAAGCTTTTTTTTTAAGAAACCACTACAACGACATATAATTTTTGTTCTTGCATAAATTCATAATTGGATAGCATTCTGTTTTTGTCTCTTACTACTAAAAGAATTTAAAAATTAATGTTATCCGTACGAACAGTTTTCTCTAATAACATTCGTTTTTAAAATTCCTAGTCTATTACATAGGAGCAAGTTCGTGCGACCCAGTCGTGCAATTTTTTTTTTTTTTTGTTTTAGTTCAGCCAATCCTGAGATTAACTGTCCGCAATGGGACAATTTATTTTTTGATGAGTCGACGTTGCGCCCACTGTAATTCGGCAAAAATTTGAAAATTAAAAAAAAAAAATTTGTACTCTTGACGCATGTATTCATTATTTAAAAAAAAATTATGTTATTACCTAACAAAGTTTCCGAGAAAAAAATTCTCAAAAATCGTGAGTTTCTTTGGCGTTCTATACCGTAGGTACTAATACCTTAAACTGATGCAGCTAGTAAAATGTTCTTGGTTGTAATTGCCCAATAGTAGTTTCGCTTGCCTTAGGATCGGGGAATCTTTCCAGTTTTTGGATCTTTTTGCCTCCTCTTCTTGTTTGTTTTTGTTTTTGATTACGATATCTCTTATTCAGCAAGGGCTCAGGCTCTGTTAAAGGGTTGCATGCTCATATTTTTGCTAACGAGTGTGCATCCTCGTTTTCATTAACACCCACGTGACCAGGTACCCAATGAAGTTTGGCCCTAATCTGTTTTTCAAGTTTGTTAAGCCTGTTAATGCATTCCCACACTAATTTAAAGGTAATGGCTTAGGAGCCCGGTGCCTTTAGGAGAGCTTGGCCATTAGATGTGATGGCAATATTCTGATTACAATATATTCTTTCGAGACTACGTTCCACGCATTTCCCTGTACCTGAATTTTGAGATACGGGAACTGCATACTAACTAAAGTAATGCTTGGGGCCCACAGCAAAGACGATCAACCTGATTCCTTTATCGTAGCGTTCTATCTGTGATAGGGAACTTAGGTTAATCGACTTGGCTACAATTAGAATGAAGTCCAACAGTCACTAGGGAACATGGAGACCTATTGATTAGTCACCCACATTGATCATCAAGAATTCCAGAAAGTTCCGAGGCCCAAACTTTTGCTAGGATCAGCTAAAGCCGACTAATATGGTATACTTTGAGGTCGAACCGCATCATCAAGTATTGGGAACATTCCCCAGAAGCGATCAGAAATGGCCGGTTTGTCGTGATGTTAATCAAACTACTAGCGAGGAAGAACTATCAAGTCAGGGATAAGAATATGGAAAAATAATTTCTGCAAACAGTATAACTACGATAAGGAACCGAATTCCATTGGTAACCATATTGTACCATAAAGCCTTGACGTGGTCCTGGCCAAGATAAATTATTCCGTACACCTAATTTTGATGAAATGAAAAGAGCCGGTTTCCGATTCATCACCCAGCTTCCTTTGATGGCTGTGTTGATGATGTTTTCCTTTTTATTGTCAAAATTCTTCAAGAGGCTATCGTTTCCTCGAAACTTTGGTTCGATCTTGGATTGTCAGCCCTCCCATTCGCCGCTGTTACAAGTCGCATTTGTGTGTATAAATAGTTGTGCTGACAAATTTCTTACTATTGAGTAACTGCGAAAACTGAAAGACCGTGCTTACGTGTATCAAACTCTCCACTCGGTCGCAGTTGACACTATATCTGTTTTCGGCTGCTGGGTTGGATTTCTTTTGTAAGCTTGATGATAACCTGCAGAAGAGTGGCCCTTAGGCGAGGCCTTTAGTGACTTGAACTATACTATGTATTAATGAAATAAGATTTTTCTTAATTAAGAATTTAAGATCGTCGCTCTTAGTTTGATAGTTATTCGCTATCATCATTCACACACGTTAAATACGATACACGTTAAATCTCGACCGATATGGTGGGAATGTTAGAACTGATAGAGTCACTGAGTGCAAGGTGTTCCATTCGTTCCGTCATAATTATTCTTATCAAAAAATCCATTGGAATCTTGTTACCGAAAACAAGTCATCACAGAATCCATGGTAATGGAAAGAAAAGTGAAGATTTATATATAACTTCACTACGCCAATAAAAAATGAAAACCCTTTGAGTGGCGAATTTATTGTATCCATCAAACCTTACAATACCATTTTTAAGTAAAACTTCATCTCCGCCATCGTTGGTGTCTCATCCGTTATTGCTTCCGTAAGAAAAATCACACTCGAACTCGATACATGTTTTACTTCCTGTTAAATCAATGATTCAGCGTAAGGTGGCCAGTACTCACCACATTTGTGTACACACCGGTGTGGCATTCCATCACACACGCCACACCGATTCGTGCACACTCAGTTGAGCAAAAAATTTCAAAGCGGAAAGATCTAACCATGAGTGCCATTTTGAAAAATATTAACAGTTCGAGGCCCTGACAGCACAAGGGTTCGGTTGCAACTGATTTTCATCACCTATTCTTTTTCTACTAGTGAAATATGATGTCACCGTAGGTAAAGATGAGACAAAGTGCTCAATGGAGACTGTTTCAAAAGCTGAGTCATTTACTGCAAATGAAATAAGAATCAATTGGTTATTTTTCGTTAGTTACAAAATTCCAAATTAAAAAAGTAAAATCGAAGAAAAATAACAATTTATTAAGCTTAATTAGTCAAAAACGGCTTGTCTGACGAAAATTTTCAATTAGACCTTTTTTGTAGGGAATTTAATTTTATATAAAAGTAAGTCAAAATGAATTTTTTTTACTTCAATGTTTTGTCAGTTCTGACGCAAAACATGAAATTATGACTAAAAATCAAAATTAGCGATGATAGAGACCTCTTAAAATTGATATTAAGGGCTCAAACTTTTACGAAATTTTTTTTTGTCATTCTGAATGATATTCTCGATATATCTTTCAAAAAAAAAATAGTCAATTTTTTTGGCCCAGTCTAATTTACATATTATTTTTTCTTAAACTATATTGCACAATTTACAGAGTTATGGTATAAATCTACCTTACTACTGACAATTATTTATAATATTTGAAATAAAGGAAAGGACAAGGCAATCAAAAGTTTTGAAGGAAAAACTACTTAAAAACCTTCATTAAACAAAAACAAAACAAATATAATATAATAAGAAAAAGTAGAAGGGTGGGCGGTGTAGTAATTTTTCAAACAGGCTTTAAGCTTCACAATCATTAAATTTACACATAAGAAATAAATAGAAAAAATACATTGATATCAAATAAATAATAAATAAATAGATTGAATTTAAATAAATATATTATAAATAAATAAATAGACAAATTAATAAATAAGAATAAATAAATAAATAGGTAAATAAATAAGGTAATAAATTAAATAATAAATAACTAAACAATATCAAAATTGAATTCAATATAATAAATAATGAATAAATAAACAAAAAAGAAAAACAAATCAAATAAATAAATGAGCAAATTAATAAATGTATAAACAAAAAAACTAAATACGAAATAAATAAATGAACAAAAGAAAAAAAAATACAAATAAATAAATAATTTATTAAAATTAGTATCACAGGATCAGTCTTATTTTAAATAATATAGTGCTATAAAGCTAAGTTTGAAATTAGAATGTTCTCAGACAATATGCAAGTTGCAATATAACGTTCGGTAAGTTTATCAATTCTGGTTGTTACCAATTCCATATTTGAGATAACGTGGAGTTCAGCTGTTGAGAACGACCATGGAAGCTTGAGCATCATTTTCAGAACTTTGTTTTGGGCTATTTGGAGTCTACGGATATGACTAGATGCACACTTACCCCATGCTGGGGCTGCATAAAACATAATTGCTTGGAAAACGGCTTTAAGAGTTTATTTTCATTACTTAATTTTGATTTGCGATTTATAAACGGATAAAGTATTTTGATAGTTATGTTAAACTTCTTAATTACTTCTTGAACATGTGTTGTAAAAGTTATTTTCGTATCTAGGTGTATACCAAGGTATTTAACATTTGAACGCCATTCAGTGCTCAAACCATTTACTCTAAGATTGTTCCTTGGCAAGAAACAGGCTTTTCTTTTTCGAGTGAAAAAGATAACCTGTGTCTTGGAAGCATTTATTTTAATCTTCTAATCGAAAACATAATCTTGTATAACATTCAGGGCAGATTGCAAGTTGGTTTCAATGTTGAAACCAATTGAATCCGATGAAAAGATGCAAGTGTCATCTGCGAAAATAGCCTTTTCACAGTTTGTGAGACATGGGAAGTCGTAAGTGAAAATAGTATACAAGATTGGGCCTAGCACTCCCTGAGGGACACCTGCTACAATATTGTAAATACGGGAGTACCAATTATTGACTGAAACTTTGAATTTTCTTTCAGATAAAAAAGATTGAATCATTTTAACTAAGTACATTGGAAAACGAAGTCTAAACAGTTTATGTAATAGAGCATCGTGCCAAACTGTATCGATCGCTTTCTCAACATCAAGCAGAACCATTCCTGTACTTTTGCCTCTTCTAAAGTTATATTTAATATATTTTGATATTCTATTGACTTGATGCACTGTACTATGTTGGGCCCTAAACCCAAATTGTTCAAGTGGTATTATTTTATTTTTTGTTACTTGTGAAACAATTCTAGTTTTTATGATTTGCTCAAAGCATTTGCTTACAGAACTTAACTAACTTATTGTTCTATAATTGCTTGGTATATTTGCACTTTTACCAGGCTTTAAGATTGGTACAACTCTTGCAGTTTTCCATGCAATAGGAAAGTAACATGACTTCATACAGCAGTTAAAAAGAAGTTGTAAATATTTAATACCTGATTTTGGCAAATTCTTTATTAGGTACACATTTTTGATACAATCAAATCCAGCAGAATTTCTTATTTTGAGATTAACGAGGACATTTTTGACGTCTTCAAATGTAACGTCTTCCAGAGCACCAATAGGAAAACTTGAATTAATAATATTGACTGAGTCACTGACCACAGTTTCAACTGTGGTATTACAAGGAGTACCGCTAGTTACCGAATGATTATCGAAAATTTCTGCGAGGACATTAGCCTTTTCACTGCTAGAAATCAATAAATTGCTTCATAGTTTCAAAGCTGGAATGAGTGTGTTTTTATTTTTAATTATTTTAACTATGTTCCAGAATGGTTTACTTCCTTTGTCTAAGCTCTGGAGTTTCTCATTCCAAGAACGATTTCGATACGTTGAAATTGAATCTTTTATCAAAACATTAAGTATTTTAACTTCATTTTTGTAGAAGGGTTCTCTTGTTCGCATCCATTTCCTTCGATTGCTATTACGAACTTTTATTAGTTCAAGAATTTTAGGAGGTAATATATTTGCACTGCTGTAACGAATTTGCTTTTTAGGAACTGCCTGTTCAATACTTTTGTGTACAGCATCCGTAAAACATGAAATACTTAGGTCTATTTGTTCTTCAGTTACTATGTTATTTAAAGGTGCATGGAAATCTGTTAACCTAGCTCGAATTTCTTTTTTATATTTGTTCCAATTTGCATTTTTAATATCTAAAATGTAATTTTCACTTTGCAATGGTGAGATGGTGAGCTTAAGGATTTAATTAATACTGGTAAATGATCTGAGCTTAACTCGTTTAAGACCATAGGTTAGCTAAAAGATTGGACATATTCGTCAGGTACAGATCCAAAGCTGATGGGTTTGATCTACTATTAGCAGGGTAATAAGTTGAATTGGGAGGGTACAAAATATCAAATGGATACCTAGTGTTAAGGTTTGCGAGAATGTTTCCCCATGCGTTTGCTCTTAAGCAACCCCAACTTCTGTGCCTGCAGTTGAAATCACCCCCAATAAGAAATGTATCATTAAGGCTCATGAGCTTTCTCAAGTCGTTATTTAAATGAAAACGTTTCTCCGCATTAGCTGAACCTCCAGAAAAATAAACAGAAAATATTTTTAAAGCCGTACCATTTGCAAAAGGTATTTTAATTCCTACATTTTGAATTATTTTAGTGTTTAAAATTGGAATTAATTCATGTCGTATTGTTTTTTTTTTACTAACACGGCTACACCGCCGCCCCTTCTCTCATCTCTATCAAGACGATAGCAATTAGTAAATAAATAAGATTTTGAACAATTTATGGCTAAAGTTGAAAATGATCGAGTTATATAACAAAAACGAATTTAATTTAAAATCAAGATGGTGGCCAACGAAAAATTGCTAGGTAGTCAAAAAGTATACCTTATGTCGATTTCCTTTACACATGAGAAATCAATTTCTGTGTGAAGATTTCGATCTCTCGACGGATTTGACGTTCCTTCACACCAAAAAATCGATTTTTTTTTGACAGAGATCAAATCCCTCGAGTCCGTATTTGAAGAGGGATTTACATGTACATATACGAAATACGCACACGAAAAGAAAAAAATTGACAAGGGATCGAAATCCCTAGTGTGTAAGGGAAGTCGACATTAGACTCCGTATATGATTTTTTTTTCATTTGTACATTTCAAGTGTAAATTCCAATTGGGATATTAGTCAAGTGGGTATTACTCATAAAAATTAGGGCATAATTTTCGTCTAGCGTTAACTTCATTTTAAGTCCGTTTTAAGAAAAAGAAAAAAAAAAGACTTGAGTAGAATCAAATCCTTATTCACTGAAACTACACACATGTACATATGTATATGTAAAACATTAGTATACATATTAAGATTTTATTCTTAAAGTTTCTACCCCAACGAATTCCGAGACCATACGAGTATATGCATGAACAAAACTACAAGTAGGTATACTCTTAAGCTTCCGGATTACTGTTATTGATATTTTCTCAACAAAATCCTTGGATTTTTGTTATGTAATCCTAAACTCAAACACTGAAATATCATCAATGGAGAGGTAGATAGAAAATACTAAGTCAAGTGAAAATCTCCTCACATATCCATGCAATCTAACTTACATATGTATGTATTTGTGTATATATGCAGATGGTGGAACTTTTTGTGGAGACCTTATCAGAAGACGAACATACAAAAACATTGAAGTTATTTTAACATGTTCGGTGGTGTGGCATTTACATACGTTTTGCTCCTTTCAACTTTTAAACAAAATGGTGAAGCTTTAGAATATTATACAAGGCTACAAGGCTACAACTAAATCCAGTTTATTTTTTTCCTTGAGATAAACAAAGTCTGAGATTCAATATTAAATCCAGGCCAAACCCCATCATCACCGATGTAATCATGATATACATCATTGTATTTGTTAGTGGAAATCTGTGCCAGGGTATATCCGTTTTTTGACGTTGTCGTCTTCAGAAATAATCCTTATTTCAACGAAATTAAATCTCGAACTTCATTATTCAAACAACCCCTATACACCTCTCAGAAAGTCTCACTATGACGTGACAATTTAGTGAGGAGATGTCAAATACACTATTGTACATTTATTTTGATTCAATTATAAGCAACTTGCAATGGCTAAAGTTTTGAACGAAATTATTCAAAAATTTACTGTTTTTAATGTTCTTAGGTAGAAAACTTTACTTTTCAAAAATACAAAAACAAGGAACATAATAAAAGAAGCGTTCTTGCAATGTTCCTTAAGAAAGGCGCTCTCCGATTGCTTCTTCTTACTTCGGGCAGTGCGGCTGTGGCTGGTTTAGGAAGCAAAGGAGTACTATGGGTGGTACTGGCTGGTACAGGCTCAACGTCCTAATGGTTTGGGTTGACCAAAAGTACGGGAGAAACAACTCTATAGGAGAAACAACTCTATAAGCCTAAAGACCCAGCTACGACTGTTCCTCTCCAATGTAGAATCCGTGCTTCTTTATGGATGCAGCACTTGGAAAGTACCACCCACTGTGAAAAGAAAGCTGCAAACGTTCATGAATAGATATCTGCGAAACATCTTGCGGATTTTTTGGCCTAACCGTATCTCCAATGATGAATTTCATGCGAGGACAAGTCAGGTACTCATCGACTCTATAATACGAAAACGTAAGTGGCAGTGGATTGGACATACGCCACGAGTGCATTGCGAATCAAGGGATGCAATGGAACCCTCTCACGCAGCGAGGCAGAGCAGTGGATCGATCCAGAAGTACTTGGCGAAGAACGGTCGTAGAGGAATCAGCATAACTGGGGAAGAGTTGGAGAGAGCTGAGGTACATCTCCAGAAACCGTACACGATGGTGCGTAGGAGTAGTGGAGGTCCTATGCCCCGCAAGGGAATCCACACGAACGTAACAGGTCCGAGGACCTAAGTAAGTAGTAAGTAAAAGTACGGGAAATACAAGCGCTATTTGAGCTGCCCTTAATGGTCTCCTGGCTCGGGGCCAAAAGTTCATTCTCTGTGTCGGTGGTGTTGTCACATTTCCCCATACTAAAAAAAAGTTAAAAAATAGAGTTCCCACGATTAGGTCGGAAAGGAAGGTTAGCCCGGGAGAGCCCATATCCCGGGGTAAGGCGAAGAATATGAGAGTACCTGCCAAGGCATTGACTATTTCACCCCCCAGCCTTCCAATTCTTCGGCACGGAAAACGGCTCACTACACCACTACCCTTATCTATGATAAAATCGCATTGTTGAGAGTTGTACAGTTGAGAAGTAAAGGAACACCTCAACAATTCAACCTGGCCTCCGCTGATCGTCATACTGAAAACGCACAATGGGTGAATAAAATTTCCCTGGGAATTGTTCCAAACTTTCAAAATTGTCATCTCGAATAATGTCGAAAGTTTCCCTTAGAATTTATTGATATTGGGAATAAAGTTCATAGTTACTTTGGCTCTTATTTAAAAAGGCCAGTCGCCAGCTTACAATGAACAGTGCAGAAGTATTGAACTTTCCAATTTTCGAAGATGGGGAAAATTCTGAGGGAAATTTTGTTCACGATAGCCCCCAATATTAGCTGTGTTGATCACTACCACCCGGCACCCACTAGGTGGGTTTGATACGGGGAGTTTTTCAGGCAATCGAATAAAACTATTTATGTTCTTAAAAAAACTTGAAAAAAGATAAAAATTTTTCAAAAAATTTTAAAGTTATAATTCTTTAAGTGCGCCAAGTCATTGAAAATATTTTTTATTTAGCAACATATTGAAAATTATAATTTCGTTGTATAGTCTACCCGATGTACAACCTGTTGTACCCCTCTGTCAGTATAATAGTCCTGGAAGTTTTTTAAAATTTATTTTCCACTTAATGGACAAAAGTGACAGTTATTAACCTTAAGATCTTTATTTTATGGATTTCTTAAAATTTTGTTCAAAATAAAGAAATAAATATTTAAATTCTTTTTTCTTCTTTTCATTGCAGGTACGTATAAAACAGGAGTTAATATAATGTAAAAGTTAAACATTACTATCTAAGCACAGATGTAATGAAATATCTTGGAGATGTTAGAGGAATTATAAGAAAATTTTTTTAATCGGATATAAAGGTAAAAAACAAAAAAAAAGTTACAAAATTATTGAATGCAATTAATGTTTAAAACTGTATTCCATAAAAAATGTTTAACAAACGATGCAAAAAAAATAGTTCACGACTGAAAAGCTTGAGCTTGAAAAGCGCTTTCAGAGCTTATCGTAAATCTCGTTTATTCAAAACCACTCTCTAGATGTGCCCTTAGAGCAAAAATGATCTCACTTGCAGCTAATTCATTGAGTTTGAGAGCGATTTTGAGCTCCTTGATAGTGCTTGTAAATATGTTTTTGTCAGCTAAAAGCTTTAATACGAGCTCTAAAAGTGACATAGAGCTTCGTGCTTTTACATAGAGTCATAAATTATATTTTTTATTAGTAAATACAAATCATACTATTAAACACGAATACAAATTATTATGTGTATTGTTAAATTATTTTAGTATCAAAATTTTTCTCAGAACTTCTTTAACGTCCAACGTGGCGTGATTTCTAAGTGTGATTTCGTTTTTGAAATGTTTGTATTGTGTTGCGAAATATTACAATGCTCTTATAAAATGATTTGTTTTTTTAGTAGATAATAATTTTTTTTATTTTAATTTTGAACTTGAGAAAAAAAATATTTATTCTTACTTGCCTCATAGGTACTAAAAGGTGGTCCAACGAAAACGCACGATGTTAATTCTAAATAAAACAAAAAGTTTTCAGAGAATTATCTTCATCAGCCTTATTTTGATATTCGATTTCATTAGAAAGTATGTCGAATTCGAATAATTTGTATTTTGAGATTCGAACGATTCGAAAGTTCACCTTATCAATGGAAAGTTCATTTATCTTTCGAAAACTAAGCAAATTTTCACTTTCGAATAATTCGAAAGAAATGTCATTTCATTCTCTTTCAATTTTTTCTGGCGAATAGATTCATAAAACATGTAAGTTTAGTATAATGTTAGTAGTATTGAATGCATAAAATGGATGTGATGCATCCATTATCCTTCTCCTATACAACTGCTCCTCACCGTTTTCTCTTTTCATACATAAAACAAATGCCATTTTGATTTTTTAACGTCTGGCTTCAATTTATCAATTATTTTCATAAAACAATTTACAAATGGGAGTTCAAAATTCAAGTGTGGCCAGATTTGTGTAAATTAAGTGGCTTTGAAGTTGCCGAAGTTGGCTTCCTTTTTTGTTTATCAATTTGGAAAACAAAATTAGTTTACATGAAAATTAAAACATAAATCAAGTATTTTATTATTCAGGGAAGTTTTACCCTTATTTAAAATCTTTTTGATATCATTAAAGTTACCATACTGTTTTCTAAATGCTCCAAAATTTGAAAATGTCAGTTTTTATTGATGTATTCAAATTCAAACTTTACCGGGCCGTTAGCATCACTTATCTTTACTTTATTTTGCTTAAATAATAAAGTTTTATTTTTAGACCATATTTTTTTTTTAAATAAAAATTATCAAAAAAAAAACAGCTTGGTCATACTAAATCAGATAGAAATGTCAGTAAATTTCAAACAGCTGATTTCGAAAATGAATTTGATTGAGGTTCATTTTATGCAACCATTCGACAATGAACATTTTTCGTTCGAATGTCAAAATATGGATAGTTCATTCGAATGAAAGTATCTATTCTATCGAATTAGCTATTCGTTCGAATCTCAAAATAAGGCTGCATATTTTTTATTATGCTAGGAAGGATCTATGACAATTATGTGTGAAATAAAACATCGGCAAAATTCTCGCCACGGCTTCGGTGGCATACCTCTATCCGATGGTCCATATTTTCAATGACTCTGAGACATATGTACATAATTGAGGTTCAATGTTGTTAATGTGCCGAATTATCTCATCCTTTAGCTCTTGAATTGTTCTTGACTTATTGACGTACACTTTTTCTTTTAAATATCCCCAAAGAAAGAAGTCCAACGGTGTCAAATCACATGATCGTGGCGGTCAATTGACAACGCCACCACGTGAGATAACACGGCCATTGAATTTGTCGCGCAAAAGAGCCATTGTTTTGTTAGCTGTGTGGCAAGTGGAACCATCCCGTTGGAACCACATATCGTCCAGGTCCATATTCTCATTTGCTTCAATGCGGCAATTCTGCTTGTTAACGAATCCACTATGAGGTGAAAGTGTGCCTCGTCGCTAAGGATGATTTTCTTTGTGGAGTCACCATTCACTTCTGTCTGTTCAACAAACAATTCGGGGTATTGACGACGCTTGAAATGGTCAGTAGGATACCACTCTTGAGTCAATTGAACCTTGTAAGCTTGTAAATTCAAATCTTTATTCAAAATTCGCATCAGTGATGCTCGTGAGATGTTCAATCGTTGGACACGACGACGAGTCGAAGTTGACGGCTCTTCTGCCACACTATCACGAGCAACAGCAATTTTTTCGCAGAACGAACTAGGCGAGCATGCACAGGTGTTTCCACATTTCCTACAGGCCTGGATTGCTAAAATTTGCTCACAATTCTACCTATTGTGGACACAATTGGATCGATTATGCTGACCAAAAAAATCACGAAGTGCACGAAATGCATTTTGATTTGAACGCCCATTTTCGTAAAAGGCTTCAACAATCTTAACGCACTGCTCAATTGTGTACCTCTCCATGGTTAAGCTCTGAACACTGAAACAAAGAAATGTCAAATTAAGTTGGCCAAAAAACTTGACGCTAAGGTGTGTCTCACAATCAACATCGTGCATTATGGTTGGACCACCCTTTATCAGGCAAGTTATGCATTCGTAAAAAAAATCGAGCTCGAGATTTCGATCAAAGTTGACATTACGATTAGCGAAGATGAAAAAAGTAGGTCTCCCAATTCTGTCTGTCTGTCTGTCTGTCGGTTTGACTACATCCTAAACGGTTCGGTTGATTTTCTTTAAACTTGTTAAATAGAATCTTTAATTTTTCCCCCCACACGTTTTTTTCTTTTTTTTTAAGACAAAAAATTACGGTACCTGCCATACGATTCTTACGATTTTTTTTCGAAATTTTATAAATATTTTTTTTCTCAAAAACTGCCCCACAGATTTTTTTGAAAAAAATTCATAAAATTTCATTTAGTTAAATCTAGGTAATGGTTGAAAAAAAATTTCCAAAAAATGGTTATTTTTGGTAGCCCCCTTGGAACCATTTTTTTTATTTAGATTTTCTCGAAAACGGTACAACCGATTTTAATAATTTTTCTTATGCTAAAGCTCCTCCAAAGTTTGAATATTATTGCGTATTCAAATTTTCAAATGTTTTTTTTTTTTGGATTTTAAAAAAAAATTCAAAAAAATTTCTTGGAAACTCAATATTAATTCGAACACCCCATTCTCGATTTTTTTCAAACTTGATAAATAAAAGTTTCTTTCTATAATCTACAAGATTTGAGAAAAAAAAACTTTGTTTTACCTAAAAATTACTTTACCCACCTTACAAATGTTAGAAAATGGTTTTCGAAAATGATATTTTTCTCGAAAAATCCAAAAATTTCGATATTTTTTTTCCTTTTTAATTTAATAAATTTGGAAATTAATATATTATATGACTGTACCTACCTACCATAGAACAATTTTGAAATTCTCACTATCGGCATAACGGATTTTAATGAAATTTCTTATAGGCTTCTAAAAAGTTTTAAAAACCTTTCAGTTCATAACTTTTATTTTGGAAAATTCATTATCTCAAAAACGGCTTAATATTCTTTTTGAAAATTTATTTTTTATTCGTATAATAATAGAAACTTTGAGTTGGGGTACCAACATTTTTTCTTAAAAATGTTTTAAACATTTTGTTTATAAAAGCTTATTTTTTTAAGAAATCACTACAACGAATTATAATTTTGTGTTTAGTTCCAAATACTAAAGAAGTTGTTTGAGTCATTCAAAAAATGGATTTTATGCTTATGAACAGTTTTTCTCCAATAACATCATTTTTGAAATTCTTAGTCTTTTACATAAGAGCAAGTTCGTGCGACCCAGTCATGCATTTTATTTTTAAAGACAAAAATAACAGTATTTACCACACTTTTTTTTTAAATATTTGTATCTATGTATATTTTAAAATATGTATTATGTATGTACATATTTTTAAAAAAAATTGTTTTGGATTTTCTCGAAAACGGTACAACTGATTTAGATGAATTTGTGTATGCTAAATAAAGCTTCCTAAAAATTTGGTTATTATTGGGTATTCAATTGCTCCAAAAACTTCGTTTGTGATTTTAAAAAAATCTAATATTTCCCTAAGTGATTTCTTCTATATACTTGAGGTGTTAACCATTTTGGTTTAAAGGCAGTTTGTATTAGTTTTCTCAAATTTAACCAATTTGTTTAAGCTACATATATTCCTTACTAAATTTGAAAATCCAATAAACCGATAAACTTAACTTCCAGGAATACAGCTTACGACGAATTTAAGCGTTTCCATGAATACACCTTTCCTTAAACAAATAATCCAAATCCTCCTATTATGTAAGACGTATGTATAGGTCATCTCACATTTAATCAAACTTTCATAATACAAAAACACTATTACTTACACCACAGCTGCTTCGCCTATAAAGTTCACACACACGCATACATACGGCGGCGTAAAACCTTCAACAGTGTTTTATTTATAGCAAATTAATCGGACTTGAGTAATTTCTCCCTGTCGAACCCAACTTAACGAGCCTTTGGTTTCCTATTTCCTTAATCGAATCAGATAAAACCAACAACAACAACAAAAATAGAACCTAAAAGCCATCTGCGATCGATGTATGAAATTCGAGCGCAAATTAATTTAATGTGATTAAATAATCCATTGTCAAATAAAATTCCTTATAAATCAATTCGAGCTACACACACACATTCATATGTTCAATACGGAAATGGGCCATGATAGTATATCTCAAAACTTAATCAAAAAAAAATTTAAAAGAAACTTGGCAATTAAGTTAAACGTAATCACAAAGGAGTGACCACAGGCAACTAAACCAATGACAGACGCATGAGGACCTTATGGCCTCGTTAAGGCTAGTCAGCGCCGCGATTCTTGTCGTCACATAGGCCGGTTGAACATGAAACCATTAGTTCTACCTTTCCATTCGCCACAAAGCCTTATCAAATGGTTTGATATCATTACCAATATTGCCTCGCGCGTCTCGTCTAGTCTCGTTCGTCACTAATTGAGGCCTCAAAGAAGAACAACTTTTCAAATGATTACCAGTCCAAGCCGAAATAAAACAAAATTAAGGACTCACCCTCGATTTCGTGCCAACAAAGGAATGTTATATCCAATTCGATACACGTATGTATATATATTTGTATTGTATCCCATATTAAGACTACTTCCAAACCCACCGCATTCCTTAAGCCCCTTTTGCCATTCATCTTATTATTACCTTTGCAATGCTCATTTGGCTCGGATTTGAAGTTGGTCCTTGCGTGTGTTGTTCTTTGGTAAACGTTAAATGGAAATACCCAACTTTTGTGAGGGCTCATGGCTCTCCCTGCGCCACCTGCCATTCAAATATAACCCAACACCAGGTCTGCATTTATGATATGGATGGCCCTAAGTCATGCCATATCATATGCAGACATTAAATAACCGAGAATACTCGTATTTGAGATGAAAATATTCAAAAACATTCATGACTCTAGGGTCCAGGATCAGACAAAACAAAAAAACAGACACACACACAGGCAGCTTTAAGGTGCAGAGGCTGAGACTTACGCTGCTGGCCAAGTGATGGATTTCACTCCATGAATTTTAAACGTAGTTTGTTCGGGAGAAGGTTTAAAATTCAATGCATCAAGCATTAAAACTTTTAAAAACTTTAATGTACTCGTAAACCATCGTTTAAAATTTTGATTCGTAGCACAAAGTTGAAGGGATGCCAAATTCAGCAAGTAAACTGTTTTCCAGAAAGAAATGACTCCCGAGACACTATTTCAGGAAATAATGAGATGGCTCGGGAGTACCAGGTTAAGTGAAGCCGTGCACTTTTTAAATTTTGAAATGTGTTATTTAAGTTGAAAAAAACATCATCACATCGCTTATCGTTAAAGGGTATTTGAGGGCAAGGAAAATTTAGTCAAATTATTTCAGAGAAAATAAATATATTCGCCTTGACTTCCTCGAAGAAAGTAAAGCCGTTTTCAACTTTGATAGTCAAACAAACTGTTGATATCTATTACTTTTTCGAAGGAAGGAAGAAAAGTCCGCTAAATTTTGGGGGTAACGCGAGATATTGGGAACAAAGAAAAAGCATGAAAAGGTTTAAAAAAGCTGGTGTAAAGCGAATTTTAAAAATCTTGTTTGCTTAATAGTTAACACGTTGAGGATTTAGATTATGAACAACTTACTTTAAGGTTTAAGGTTCACTTGGAAGTGTCACTCCATATCTGGGATATTCGTAAAAAAAGTATGCCATCTAGCTAATTGAGCAGAAGAGATCAATAAGTTTTGGAAATCGGAAAATTTGTCATCAAGTTTTAAACTTCTTTAAGGTATGTGATTTTTGGCATCTCATTTGTGGGATTTTCGCACAAAATCTCTACCATCCAAATGGTCAACTATTTTCAGTAATTGGTCAGCCATTAATTTTTTTATGAATTTTTAAGGTTTGTTTCAAGGCCACGGAAAAAAATTTTTGGCTCCCCATTTAAGCAATTAAGAAAAAAAAATCTATGCCATTTAAAAGGTCAGTTAATGGTCAAGAAGGGTCAGCTAGTTTCAGTAATTGATCAGCAATAGATTTTTTTCATGACCTTGACAAAAAGAAACTTTATTTTATAAAATCATAAAAAAAAATCTATAGCGGTCCAATTACTGAAGCTAGCTGACCTTTTATATGGTTGCACAATGTACATACCTTTTAGGTAATATTCATGTCTTGCGAATATCCCACAAATGAGGTGCCAAAATTCGCGCGTAACCTTGAAAAAGCTTAAGCCTTGATTACATATTTTCTATGGCTGACCAATTCCTAAAATTTGTTCGACAATTAATGACCAGGTAGATTACATACTTTTTTTTACGAATATCCCATATATGCGGTGCCAAGATCCCAAGACCATTCCTTATGTCTACCAATTTTCATCTTTAAGAATACATGTAGTATATCACCTCGAAAATATAATACTTTGTCCTGACACCTTTAAAAAGATCAATCTGATTGTTGGGAGAGCGAACTCAATACCAGACACCCTCCTTCACAGACAAGACGTTTCTGCTGAGAAAGCTGAAGCATTTGGGAATAACTATGAGGATAATTTCAAAGACCACCCTCCCATTCACCTTTGTGTGTTAAAACAAATTTCCATTTTTTTTTTTGTCAAAACTCAATATTTCAAAACTCATCTCTCATTATCGCCATACCAGATCTTAATGAAATTTTATATACAGAAGCTTATGAAAAGTATAAAAAAATATTATATTTCAAAACTTAAAAAAAAAATTTGGTTTTTAAAACACAATAAATTCACATATTTTTTTTGAAAATTCGATATTTCAAAAACAGGTAAAATTTTTTTTTATTCCATTTTTTATTCGTAAAATTTTAAAAACTTTAAGTTAGCGTTCCAAATTTTTTTTAATAAAAATTTTAAACATTTTGCTTGTACAAAATTAGTTTTTTTTTTATAAATCCGCTATAACGACTTATAATTCTTGTGCTTGCATAAAATCATATTTGCTTAAGAAAGCAAATGGCGTTCTGTTTTTATTTTTAAATACTAAAAGAGTTTAAAAATTGATTTTAAGGTTTAGTAACAATTTTTTTCTAATAACATTCATATTTAATTTTTTTTTCTTTTTTACGTAAGAGAAGTTCATACGAAAACGGTACAACTGCGGCCAAATTACCGCGTGAGAATTCGAGTAATACGCTACTGAATTATGTGAGTTTTGCAGTACCGCTTACGTCATCGAGCAATCGATTACCCTAACTTGACATTTTCATTCGATGACTGATGTAGTGATGTGTACCTCATACATGAGGCAATACAAAATGTCCCATACACCAATCTGAAATGTCCCATCACCTCAAAACGAAAAAATGTATTACCTCACACCTCACCACAAAAGCAACGAAAAATATTTCTCTTTACTCTTTCATGGAAAAAAACACTATTCGTATCGAGCATCTCACTCATCGGCCTGATACTAAGCCTGAGACTGATGCAGAATGAAGTTGTATTGTAATTAATTGTATGAAAGGAGGAATAGGCCTCAAACTCTCTACCCACCAAAGATCAAACCAATGGAAATAGTTAGAATGAGCAATGAGGTTTGTGGAAGATGAGGATTTTAAATGAAATGAATGAATGTGTTGTGAGTTGAGTTGTTGTCTTGTTGAGTACTTTTTACTCAAACGTCCCATTCAAACAAAATTCGTGACATTGTCGCAGGCTGGGTTTTTGTATCAGACTGGAACTTTGTACCAGGATGGGACTTTGTACCAGGCTAGGACTTTGTACCAGGCTGGGACTTTGTACCAGACTAGGACATTTGTCATTTAAGATTGACGAATTGAGTTCTTTTGCATCTGTTTGAGGAGACAAAATGAGAAGAGGTAATGAGTGGGACTTATGAATGAATGAATGTTGCACTGACTACAATGTAACAAACAATGAAGATAGGTATGAAGCATTATCGAAAATTATTTAATCAAAGGGTTAACAAAAAAGGAGGTTTTTTTTACAGTTTGGAGTAGGAGGTTTTGTTAATTTTTGAAGGAGTAGGAATTTTCGTTTTTGATATGTAAATGCAAGTGCATTCCTTTTATTTGTATTTGTTTTGTTTTTAGTGTTAGAAAAAAGAGACTAGGGTTTAGAGATCAAGATCAAATATGAGAATTGAAAAAAAAAAATCAATCAATCAATTGTGCTGAGTTTGCGTACGTGAAGAGTCATTAGTGTTGTATTTAATCCAGTGTCCTGTAATCAAAAGTGATCAGAACAGGTCTTAACAGAAGAAAAATGTTGAGTGGGAAGAAAATAGGACAAATATTGTTTTTAAATGCAAAAATGTAATGATGTATTTTTTTAAACTTATTAGATTCAATTTATTTTGAATGTGATAACATATTTGTTTTTTTGTTAAAAAAATATCTTTTTGTGTTTATCTTTTTATTAAATGCTTTTGTTTTCTTTAAATAACTTAAATAAAATTTAAAAACACTTTTTCTTTTAAACTTTTTTTTTAGGTTAATTTTTTTATTATATCTTTTTATGTTTACTTATTTTAAACTTTATTTTTGTTAAAAACTAACACTTTTTTAATTTTGTTTTTAAATGTTTTATTTTAAAATAAAGTGTTTTGTATCAAGGATATTTAATTAAATATATTATATTTATTGATATTTAATTTTTGTAACCTTTTTATTTAATGCAATTTTAAAAACTGTTTTTGGAAAAAATATATACTATTAAAAAAAATAAGCATTGTTTAATTTCGAATTTCAAAATATCCATTTAAATAGGTATGTACCATGGGACATTTGAGGTGGGACAAAGTACCACCTCATTTCAAAAAATGAGTACCTCATACAAACTCATTTCAAATTCGTGTCCTACCCATCACTAGACTGATGGCACTCACTCACTCGGTCACCGAATCGGTAATTTGGCCCGAGGTTTAGATAAATTTTTGTATGCTAGAGCTCCTGAAATGTTTTTTTTTTTGTTTTGTTTTGAAAAACTAAAATTTGATTTTGAAATATTTTAGAAGCTTTAAAAACGTAATGCTGGAAAGCAAAAAACTAAAATTTCTTAATGTCAAAATAATTTTATTAAATTATTAATTGAAAAAGTTAATGACAGCTTTTGTGTAAAATAATGATCAAAATCGATTTTGAGAAAATTAAAAACAATACAAATAAAATGAACGACTGGATCGCACGAACTTGCTCTTATGTAAAAGTACTTTGAAATTTAAAATACATTTTAAAAATATAAAACATGGATTTAATGAAATAAAAATGTTCAAATGCATGGAATTGCCGTCTTATTTACGGAAAAGTATGAATTCACGCAAATAAAGTTTGAAAATCGTTTTTTTAAAGTAATTTTTTATATAACAAATTTTTTTTAATTTTTTCTAAAACAAAATTTTGGATGCCAATTTTAAGTGCTTAGTAATATAGATTTAAGGAAATAATTTAAAAAAATAATCGTTCACACGTTTTCATGATATTCACCCATATTCTGAAACACGTATTTATGACTCGTATTCGACTAAAGCCGTAGGAACAGTCGTATGCGATGTTTTTCGTTTCCAAATATTAGTACAAGTGAATTCTGTAGTCGAATACGAGTCATAGATACGAGTTTCAGAATATGGGTGATTGATTTTCCAAAAAAATAAATTGGATTTTTTTTTTCAAAAAAAAAAAAAAAAACAAAAAAACAAATATTTTTTTCGAATATTTTTATATACAATATTATTTTAAACTTAAGGGGGCTTCTGGTGAATATTTTTGGTTAAAATCCTTAGAGCCGTCAATGAGACAGTCGAAAATCAAAAAAACGGTTCTATGACAGGTATCATTAATAACATTTTGCCCCAGCATTTTTTTTTTACCAAAATGTAGTCCATATCCATAATAATTAACTCAATTTTTTTTATCAATATCGTTAGAGCCGTTTTGGAGATAAATAAGATTTTGCAATACGGTGGTATGGGGGGTACCGTTAGTTTTAGAGCTAAGAAAAAATTTCAATTTCCCCTCTAGAGAATCACCGAAGACCCATAAGTATCAAGTTTGAAGAAAAAAGGTCCAGTGGCTTAGGCTCTAGATCGAGGTACAGATATATAGACAAACAGACGGAATTGTCGGACCCACTTTATTCGTCTTCGCTATCATCATAATGTCAACTTTTATCAAAATCTCGAGTTCGATTTTTTTCCCAAATGCAGAACTTGCCCTATAGTACGTATGTATGTATATCGCAACTAAAAATGGTCATTATGGGGTACCTACCATTAATATCCATTTTTCGAAAAAAAAAAAAAAAATGTTCAACCATACATTGCCTAGCTTCAACTAAATGAAATTTTGAGTTTTTTTTTAATCTGTGGGACAGTTTTTCAAAAAAAAAAAAAATACTATTAAATTTCGAAACAAAAAATTGTTTGGCAGGTACCGTTAATGTTGGTCTTAAAAAATAAAGTGTTGTCTTTGTTCAATCGCTTTTAAACTAATTTACTATATTCTTTAATGTTTAATCGTTTTTAATATTATTTTGTTTGTTGTCCACTGTTGCAGTCCACTGTTTCTCATTGTCATTACTATTGAGTAGTATGTATCGAGACGTTAAAGGGAAAGGACATGCATCTGAACCCTTGATATTCGGAGTTAAATTTTTTTTTTTTTTTTTTCTTCGGCGCTGTTATGATCTCGATGTCGAGGGGATCATAACTCTCCCACGTATCTGCTTCACACTAGTGATCCGCCTGTGGGGTTCGCCGGGTTGACCTCAGAAATCGGCGGCAAGCCTCCCGGTTTTGTATTGTTCCATTTCTGAGGCCAACTGAATGCTGGTGTTTTTGCATTTGTTTGTACCAGGAGTGTTTAGGCCTACCTTTCTTTTTATTCCGAATTGGAACGTTGTATGATATTGCCTTTTTGACGGGGTTCTCAGGATCTCTCCTTTGAACATGGCAATACCAACTGAGTCGGTCGTGTTCAATTTTTTGGGAAATGGTATTCTTAACATGAAGGCTTTCTCGGATCTTCGTACTTCTAATTCGATCAAGCTTTGTAACTCCTGCTGTCATACGAAGCATCTTCATCTCAGCTGCCGTTAGCTTACTCTCATACTTTTTGTACTTTGTCCAACATTGTGAACCGTATGTGAGTGCTGGACACACAACTGAAGTGTAGAGCTTTCCTTTCAGCTTAGGGGGTATTTTTCGGTCACAGAAGATAGCAGAATTTTCCCGCCACTTCATCCACCCTACGCTTACGCGATGATTGATATCGTCATCATAAGTAGCTTCGTTATTAATCATAGACCCCAGATATTTAAACTTTTCACACTTGGGAAGCACTACTCCATTCAAATAAATGTCTGGAATAGGCCTGTGTGGATCAGAAAATGGGCAGCATAGGTATTCTGTCTTTTTCGCGCTTATGCGGTACCCACTTCCTTCTAGAACATCCACCCATACGTCAAGGGCTCGTTGTAGAGATATCGGGTCCTCACTTATGATGGCTCCATCGTCAGCAAAGAATAACTGATGTACTTTTGGATCCGTCACTTTGCCTTCAAGCAGGTAATCAAGAACTGTAATAAAGAGCAGGGGACTCAAGACACTTCCCTGGTGTACACCTACTGTGATTTCGAATTCTTCGGTGACTCCAGCTGCGCGTCTTACTTTAGTAACTGCTCCATCATACATGTCCATAATTATCCGCACATAGGTTTCTGGAACTCCTCGTTGCCTGAGGGCCACCCATATTAGATCTCGTGGTTGCCGATCGAATGCTTTTTCAAAATCAACCAATACGACATGCAAATCCTCCAAAGAATCCCGATGTTTTTCCATAATTATTCTTATACTCTGGATTGCATCCGTGGTTGACTTACCCCCGACAAACCCGCACTGGTCATCAGATAGCCTAATTATTTTTCGCAGTCGGCTACCCAAGACTCGCTCAACGATCTTCATGGTGTGTGACATCAGCTTAATCGAACGGTAATTATCACAGCTTCGAGTATCACCCTTTCCTTTATAAATTGGAAGAAAAGGGTGATACTCGAAGCTGTGATAATTAAAAGAGAGATCGGAGTTAAATAAAGAGTATAAAATAATTATTCGTGTTTTTCTTTAATTTCGATCTAACAGTCTAATTTCTAGAAAAAAAAATGATTTAAGGCAGACAAAATTTTAAAAATCGTTATTTGATTTATATGAGTAAATCATTTTCTTATAACAGAAATTTCTTTAAAAACTAAAAAAAAATTTGTATGCCAATTGAAAGTATTCAATATTATAAATTAAACGAAGTAAATTTAAACAACTTCTTGTTTTTTCAAATATAGAACAATTATTTTTTTTCGAAAATTTAGACATACCTACTTTATTTTTTTAAATGTAAATTGGTTCCAGTACAAAAATTTTAATCAAAATACGTAGAGCCAATAATGAGATAATCGTTATTTCGCTGAATTTTGAATAATTCTACTGAATTATGTTTTTTATACACGATTTTTTTCTGAAAATTTTAATAAAAACAGAAAGCAATCGTTCATCTGTTTTAAAGATATTTAATTTTGAAAAAAAAATAAAATGCACGACTTGGTCGCACGAACTTGCTCCTATGTAATCGACTCGAATAAAACACAAATTAAATTTACGGAAAGAAATATTGACCCGTTTCGGAGATATCGAATTTTCAAAAAAAAGAAAAAAAAATAAATTTTTTTTTCTCAAAAAATATTTATTTTAAAATTTTGAAAAGCAATGTGTTTTAGACTTTTTAGAAGCTTCTGCATAAAAATTTTCATTAAGATCCGTTATGTGGATAATGATTAATTCAAAATTGGAAAAAATGGTTCTATGGTAGGTACAAGCTGTAATATCTTAATTTCAAAATTTTTTTTATTAAATTAAAGATCGTAAAAATTAATTGAAAGAAAAAAAAATATATCAAAATTCTAGGCGCCTTTTTCGAGAAAAATATTTAATTTTTTTTAAATTTCTTAACATTTGTATGGTAGGTACATTTATTTTTCGGTAAAATAAAATTTTTTTTTCTCACATTTTGTAGATTATATTGAGAAACTTTTATTTATCAAGTTTTAAAAAAATCTAGCATGGGGTTTTCGAAATATTGAGTTTTGAAAAAAAAAATGTTGAAGTTTTTTTTAAAAATCGAAAAAAATTTTTTTTGAAAATTTGAGTAAGTACACAATTCTATTTATGTTTTTGGGGAGCTTTAGCATAAAAAAAAATGATCAAAATCGGTGGAACCGTTTTTGAGAAAATTAAAAACAAAAAAAATGGTTCCATGGGGGATACCCTCAATAACCATTTTTCGGAAATTTTTTTCAACCAATACCTATGTAGCTTTAATTAAATGAAATTTTTCTGTATTTTTATTTTTGAAATCTGTTGAACAGTTTTTGAGAAAAAAAAAATGTTTATAAAATTTCGAAAAAAATTCGTATGACAGGTACCGTTATTTTTGGTCTTAAAAAAAAAAAAACTTGTAGGGGGAAAAAATTAAAAATGATATCTACCAAGTTTAAAGAAAATCGGCCTAGCCGTTTAGCCTGTAGTCGAACAAACAGACAGACAGACAGACAGAATTGCGAGATCCACTTTTTTGGTCTTCGCTATCATCGTAATGTCAACTTTGATCAAAATCTCGAGTTCGATTTTTTTTCCGAATGCATAACTTGCCTTATAGTCCTACCTATAAGTCGCAAGTAAAAATTATTTTAATATTATTTAAAATTTAAATGAGGTCCTGTCCTGTCCTTAAATAACTTTTTGTTGTTAACAAGGATCTAGACTATGTCTACATTAGTACACATCATTGTTTAATCAAATTCATTGAAACCGTTTTGGAGATAAAAAAAATTACGTCTGTAGAGCCGAATTTAAAAATGAAATAATAAGAGACACAACTTCTCATAGAGAACCTGAACCTATTGACTTACAACTCTCCACTATTACTGTATTAAATTGTCAGCAGAAATCGATAGTAACTAAAGTTTTCTCAAGAAAAATATTTATTTATTTATTTATTCATTATCTACGATTTTACATTCACAGATATTTGCCTTAATTAATTTTATACAATTACATATATATTTACAAAAGACTTAAAGTAACCTTTAATTTAGATTTTAAGACTTCTCGAGACATATTTAAATCAAAATTTTCATCATACATCAAGTTAAACATTTTACTACAACTAGAGATTGGATCACGTGAACCGTTGGAAGTACTATGAGTAGGCTCCCATAATAGGGGTCTTAACCTTAAACACCTCTGAGGGGCATAAATATTAAAAAGAAACAATAAATTCCCACAATCTATGGTAGAACATAAAACGTCTCGAACAAAAATGACACTGTACATTTTACGCCTAACTTCCAAAGATTGCAAATCAAGCAACAAACACTTGGAGACATTATGTTATGAGTGTCTTTCATTATGCTCATTCATAAAGAGCCGACGACGCAGAACTTTTCGAACTTTTTCGATCATATTTATGTTTTTAGCAGTTGAAGGGTTCCAAACAATGCAACAGTATTCCAGCATAGGTCGAACTAAGGAACAAAATAAAGCCTTTAACGTGTAAGGATCCCTATACTCTAAGGAATTTCTTTTCAGAAAACCAAGAGTTGAGTTAGCCTTCGACACTAGCCGATTTATATGACCATCAAAAGGCAACTTATAATCAAAAACCACTCCTAAGTCATTGAACTCATTAACAATTACTATTGACTCATTAAAAAAATTATATGACGGTACAATATGAAAAAGAGATCTATTGAAGACCATACACGCACACTTATCTATGTTTAGGTGCAAATCATTTAAAACCAAGTCTTAACGCCTAAAAGGAGAAGCATTCTTAACGATAATTGATACTTTTGGAGGACTTCTTCCTTCTTTAAGTGGCAGTAGGAAAATAAACTTGCTTCTATGCCCTTACGATCGATTTATTCACAGTATAAATGTCACAAAAGCTTGTTGTGCGCACCAACTTATAACTATACACTCCTCTATTTCGGTTGAAATTTTCTCTCTGATTATTTTTTTTTTGTTTGCTAAATACGGCCATGTTCAAAGTTGTTGCCTCATCCAAATTTGCTATACCATTTGTATTTTTCTGATAGGCTCAACATGAATGCTGTTAGTTTTCATGTTTTTCTCTTCTTAGTTCTACAATACATAATTGTGATGGTAGATGGGTTCTGTATAGTCTTCCGAATGAAGCCTGTTAGTCACGGGACCTTATTAATCTAAGAAAATCATGCTAAAGGACTCACTTTGTTCTTGCTGTTTTTTTGACTAAGGAAATAATAATAATAACTTATCATATATGCCAAGCAAGGCTATGTAAGTTTGATGTTGATGCGAAGGAGAAAGGTGAGAAAATGCCAGTATGTTTGTCGTATCAGGAACCATTATGAACGCCATCAGCGTACACGAAATTAATAAATAAAATTAGTATAAAACTTTTTTCGGGGGCCTTTGCCTTAGTCCTGTACTCTATGTAGATCTATTTATGCGACTTCTTCATGTTGGGAATAATGCATGCATACGGAACGTGACCGTATTCCCGATTAAGCCTAAGGTGAGGTTATACCATATCTGTTACAGTTGTGTGCGAGTAAGTTGTTCGAAAGATAAAGTTTATTTTTTTATTTTAAAAAGAACTTTTTCGTTAATGGGCTGTGTGACCTACATAATTTTATGTTGTTTTATTTTAACGAATAGTAAAGAATTAAATTTAAATAAAATATGTACATGAAGCGAGATTGAGTTCGAAAATAAATTTTTGTTACGTGTCCTTCCCATATTAGTAAAGATTTTGACTTAATGAAGCTGAAGATCGCTGCATCCGAATCTATTTTTTCATTTGGGATAGCATATCTCGATAAGTATCAAAGATATTGGAACATTTTGAATGCCAAAATGTTGGGCGGAAATTTTCCTAGGGGCGATATCCGTTACATTTTTTAAATTGTATCTCGTTATATTTTATTTTAGTGAGTTTTAAAACTTTTAAGATAGATTCGGATGCAGCGATCTTCAGCTTCATTAATAAGGACTGAATAACTTTTTTTTATATATAATTTACACGCGCTCAAGGGTTTATTGAGAGACCCTTATAATGTAATACACAACAGGAGCCGTTTTGGAATTTAGGGGGCAGAGAATAGAGGTGTCAATGAACATTGGTCTTGAATTAAATTGAAACAGCAAGGAAAAATGGTGCCGGGTGAGTAAATTATTACATAATCCCGTGTGACTAAAACACGAATTTCTGTATTTTGCTTAAGAGAAACGAAGAAATGTCACACACTTTGTTTCACTTAAGCGGGGTTCGCTTAAGTGAAAACCCCGCTTTAATTTCACTTAAGCGGAGTTCGGATAGGTGAAACGAAATTTCACCTAAGCGGATTTAAAAATTCTATTAAGCGGAGATTTAATGCTATAGAAACAATATTGTTTTTATCTTTTGGACTTGCCTTGAAAGAAGTTAAATAATAAAACAGCGATTAAATAACACAAAAATAATTTATTGAAAAACGAAAACTAGCAAATTTTTGTTCTGTTCGATTCAATTTTTTTTTTTCACTTAAGAGAGTTTTTTTTAATGAAAAATATTAAAAATTAACTGAAAATATGTTTCAGTTATCCGGGTTTTTCGCTTAAGCGAGTTTCACTTAAGCGGTGTGTTTTAAGGGAAATTGGTCGGAAAATACTTGGGGATGAAAAAAGTGTTTCAGGTAAGCGGGTTTTTCTCTTAAGCGGGTTTTACTATACTATAAAAACTAGGCACGACGGTGAACTGATGAGCATTCCTAGCGAAATGGGTATCACGGTCACGGGTGACCTGATTGAGCGAAAGAGTGCAATTAGCAACTTCAAGTTAGCGTTGCTTGTGAAAGAAGCGATAAAACTAGGAAACACTTAAAATATTTCCACAGTGTTCAACAGATATGGGAATGAATCCATAATAGCTCTGGTTCCTATTTTTTTAACGCTCTCTTCTGGATTCTTTCTAATAAATGGAGAAAAATTTGGGCTGCACCTACCCAAAGATGTAAGTTATTCTCGAGTTCTAAACGCAAGAACGCCTTACAAATTTTGGCCGGATCAGAGGGGGTGAAAAATGTCTTACACGAATATAGAAATCTTTAGCGTTTTTAGAGTTCTCTACAATGTGGTCATTTCAACGAATATCGCCGGTGGCATACATACCGTTTACTGTGAGCTGTTCGGTTTCTTCGATGCTATAGTGCCATTCAAGGACAATGGCATAAGGGGGACATTTTGCTTCAACGACAGTAGACAGCATTGAGTTTTCGAAGCATTAAACTCCACACAATTTTGTATATCCGCATTAAACAATGATGTAGGGATCATTTCCAATTCATTGCAATCCCACTTCCGAAGGAGATGAACGTTAATTTGAGAGCGAGTATGAGAAGCTGAAGGTAGAGACATCGACAAAACAATGAAGTGGATTACAAGTTTCGTCAAGAGATCATTGATGAATATGAGAAAGAGAGTTGAACTTAAAACGGAGCCCTTGGGCATACAAAGGCTAAAAAATCAGTTTCTTCTCTAGAGAATCACCGAATATCCTTTGGTTCCAAGTTTGAATAAAATCGCCTTATCGGTTAAGACTATACGTCGAGGTACATGTACACATGCAAACAGAATTTATGGACCAATTTTTATTCATCTTCTCTATCATCGTTATGTAACTTCGATCAAATTCCTGCTTCGTTTCTTTTTTTCCAAATGTAAAACCAGCCTTATTGTTCCTACATATATCGCAAGTAAAAAATAAGTATTTCCTAAAAAGTAAATATGATTTCGCAAATTTAATAAAATTTCTGCGAATTATCTTTCTTTTATCGTCATGCACCGCCATTAATAACCAACTAGACAAGTGGGTAAATTCCTTTTTATGGTTTAAACATAGCAAAATGTTTATACAGACAACCCCTCTGCTTTATGAGACCTCAATGTAAAATTTGTTTTGGCCAAAGCCAAATACCACCACCCACAAGGTCACATTAAAAATAGAAATAAAAATAAAAGCTACAAAGACAACATTTTATAGCCCCATCGTCCTAGAGACTGCAGCCACCTGTCTCCAAGACCCAATACCTTAATTCATGAGACTTACTGTACAGTACATGTCGAAATTAGAAAACGTGATTCGAATACACCAGACAAATAAAATTCCAGACCCGCTATATTATTACAAGAACGTTTTCGCTTGAGCCCCACTTGGGTTTGTTTGGCTTGGCTTGGCATTGGCAATGATAAAATGTAGATTCCTTCGTCGGGAATTTTGTATGCGTCCATCTGGCGAAATGTAACAAATTCAAAAGAATTAAAAAGCAAACAAAGTAAAATAAATTGTGTGAAATGTTCTTGGACATTTCTCCTTTGGCCTTGATTAATCAGTTTGATGGGAGTATGGCGGGCGGATTTGGTACAGTTGCGAATGGGATACTTTCGGAAAATTAGCTTTATTGAGACATTACGAAAAGAATTTTATAGGCGTGTAGTTCAAACTTTCTAAATCAGGTAGTTTACGAGATGGAAAAAGTTTCAAGTGGAACATATTGTAGAAAATTAAGGACTTATAATCACAAATTCTATGGCAATATCCGAAATTCACGTATGGTCAGCGAAAAGTTTATAGATAAAGCCGACTCTCAGCAGATGTGCGTTGGAAGTTGGAACATTGCAACACTAAATTCTATAAAAGAAAGTCTGGTAAGATTTGCTGTCTGGTCCGTTTTCAACCCAAATTCAGAACTTAAGTATAGGCAGTAGTCAAGTCGCGGGGCTAATAAAGGGTGGTCCAACGAAAAAGCACGAGGTTAATTGAAACTAAAACAAAAAGTTTGCAGAGAATTATCTTTATATTTTTTACTATGACAATTATGTGTGAAACAAAATATCGGCCAAATGCTGGCCATTGCTTCGGTGGCATACCTCTATCCGATGGTCCATATTTTCAATGACTGAGACATAATTGAGGTTCAATGTCGTTAATGTGCCGAATTATCTCATCCTTTAGCTCTTGACTTGTTCTTGGCTTATTATTCTATTGATATAACATGGCCACGACACGTGAGATAACACGGCCATTGAATTTCTCGATTACACCGCCAGCCCATAAACCGTACCGAACAGTCACTCTTTGTAGATTCATCGGGTTTTCAACAATCATTAATGGATTCTCATTTGCCCAAATGCGGCAGTTGTACTTGTTAACGAATCCACTGAGGTGAAAGTGTGCCTCGTCGCTAGAGATGATTTTGTTTGTGGAATCACCAATCACTTCTTTCTGTTCAACCAACCATTCTGCGTACTTACGACGCTTGAAGTGGTCAGAAGGCTTCAGCTCTTGAGTCAATTGAACCTTGTAAGCGTGTAAATTCAAATCTTTATTCAAAATTCGACGTCGACGACGAGCATGCAACAACACTATATCGCAGAACGAACTTGGCGAGCATGCAAAGGTGTTTTCACATTTCCTACAGACCTGGTTTGCTGAAATTTGCGCACAATTCGGCCCCAGTTATAGCTTTCATTGAAATGCATCATTGGAACAAATTAGTGTGGAATGCTGACTTAATTTTTTTGACAAGCCAATTATAGCAATCAAGCTGATTACAACCAATTCTATGCATTTGAGGTTAGAGTTGATCACTGAAAGGAAAACTGACATTTGAGAATAGAAAGAGAATCGAACACATTCAGTGGAATGATTGTGTTCCATCTTAAAGAAACGAAAATCAGCTATTCATTGATATTAATTTCTATCAGTGAAATAATAAAAGTGAATTTAAAAGAAAGTTCAAATCAGAATTTTGTATTTTATAGAGTGTACAAATTCTACTACTCATTGCCTTAATTTTGGTATCAATTAAAGCCATTGCAGTTTGTTTATTTGTCTTAAAAATGGGAATGAAATTTTTCAATGATGCATTTCAATGATAGCTATAACTGGAGCCTTCTACCTATTGTGGAAATGTGGACACATTTGGTCGATTATGCTGACCAAAAAAATCACGAAGTGCACGAAATGCATTTTGATTTGAAAGCCCATTTTCGTAAAAGGCTTAAACAATCTTAACGCGCTGCTCAATTGTGTACCTCTCCATGGTTGAATTTGTCAAAGACTGAAACAAATAAATATCAAATTAAGTTGAGCAAAAAGGTGCGACTTACAATTAAAATCGTGCGTTATGGTTGGACTACCCTTTATAAACAAACTTGGAACTAAGGCATTTGTCTTGTCAATATAAAATTTTAATTTTTTCGCAATCCACATAATTATTTTATTTTTATTTTAATTTATTTTATTTTAGTTTATTTTATTTTATTTTATTGTATTTTATTTTATTTTATTTTATTTTATTTTATTTTATTTTATTTTATTTTATTTTATTTTATTTGTATTCTATTTTATTTTAGTTTATTTTATTTTATTTTATTTTATTTTATTTTTATTCTATTTTATTTTATTTTATTTTATTTTATTTTATTTTATTTTATTTTATTTTATTTTATTTTATTTTATTTTATTTTATTTTATTTTATTTTATTTTATTTTATTTTATTTTATGTTAAAGCTCCCCAGCAGTTTCAATATTATTGTTGGTTCAAATTTTCAAAACAATTTCGTTTGGATTTTTAAAAGAAAACCCCATGCTGTTTTTTTTTTTAAAACTTGATAAATAAAAGTTTTTTAATATAATCTACAAGATGCGAGAAAAAAATTTCTTTTACCTAAAAAAAAGGTACCCTCTATAGAAATGTTAAAAATTGGTTTTCGAAAATCGTATTTTTTATCGAAAACGACTTCGAGAATTTTGATAAAATTTTTTTCTTTCGATTGAATCTTACGATCTATAATTTAATAAAAAAAATTTGAAAAAAAAAATATTACTGACCACTGTACGAGTACAATACCATAGAAACATTTTTTGAATTTTGAATTTCTCATTATGTGCATAACGGATTTTAACGAAATTTTATATAGACAAGCCTCTAAAAGGTTTTAAAAAACATTGCATTTCAAGACTTAAAACAAATACAATTTTTTTTAATTTTTGCAAAAAAAAAAATCTATTTTTTTTTTGGAAAATTAAATTTTTCTGTAATAAATCCATTAAAACTTAACGATTGATTTATACTTTTAAGAATATTCATTTATAATGAGCTATCGATATCTTGGAGCGTTTTTTAAGAAATTGTACAGTTGACTATAGTTTTGTCTTTTGAGAATTTCGTGGAACTGGTCATGGTTGAGGCTTTCACTTCCAAGAAATTGTCTTCTATTGTCCGAAAAGAATTACACACTCCAACAAAGTGATATGTATTTTCTGTAAAAAAGAATGTAAAAATGTAAAAAAATATAAAAATGTAAAAAAAATATAAAAATCTAATACAAAATATGTATCTATGTTTGGGTACATTTTATCATAACAAAATATTGTTGTAAGGAAGTTAAGGCTAGACAACCGCCGCCATTTTGAAAAAGGTGGTGTATTCAAATTATGATTAAATAACTCCTTTAAATACTTTTTTTTTTGTATTCATTTTTATTTTCATCAATCTTAAAACTATCTTAAAGCTAGACAAAAATTCATAAAAACTAGCCTAATTATCCAATAACTTAAAACTAACTTAACCCTATGCGGGCGCTCTAAGCTAAACTATATCTTAAATATAATGCCTTTCGGCCTAAAAAAACTATTTTTAATTCAAAAACTTTTTCTATTTTTTTTTGTTTTCTCGAGAAAATTTAAAAAACTCGGATTCTATATCTTTTTATATTTTTTTAAATAAAACTTACAAACTGAAGTAAAAATAATTAAAAACTACCTAAACCAACTTAAACTACTTAAAATAAACTAAAACTAAACTAAAACTACTTAAAAACTAGAACAGCCACAGCAGCAGAATTTTTTTTTTTAATATACATTAGAAGAATGTAGGTACTCTAATTTTTTTTTTTTTATGCCACCCTGACTGTCCCTACCTAAGAATACCCTTAAAACTATGTAAGTCGGCCAAGACAATTTGTCAACTATAGCTATCAACATTAGACAACCACCAAAACTGGTTCTCCTGTCTTACCCTGTCTTTCAGGTCCCGATCGGACACAGTCCTACTGAACCGAAGTCGCTCAGCTCCGTCTTGTGCGAGGACGTCTCGACTATAAAGGAACCGCCTATCCACAGTACTACGGCCGACGAGGTAGATTAGCGCCTTTAAATATCATTTTACCACAAAATGTCCATTGTACGTTGATTCATTAAACATGGCTAAAGGTCGCCAACATTAAGTGCGATCACTGACAACCTTAACTAAAAAGTCTTATAGATATAGATAGATAGATATTAATTTAACAATTAAAACAAAAATTTATACACAATAAATTCCAACAAAGAATAAAAAAGCAGGACATAAAAGCAGTTTGAAACGAGGGCAGATGAATCAGTTACAATAGGCAATATTTGATCTACAAAAATAACATCGCTACTTCAAGACGGTTTTCTAGTGATTGCAATCTAATAAGCTGCAACTGATCTTGCTATTGTGATTGTCAACTTAAGGAAGTCTCCTGAGAGCAAAATGGAGTGATCGACACTGAAATACATACTCCAATTCTCTTCATATAAACGATGTGATAAGGCGATCATACTTCGCTAGCATATTCAAGCCTTGCGGCACACCAAATTTACCAGTAAAAGCATTGAATGAAAAAGCTTGGCATAACGAATTTCAATATGCATTTCAACACTAAACAATTTTTTTTGAATTAAAAAAAATTCATTTTTTTTTTTTTAGAAAATTCAATATTTAAAAAAAAAAAAACGGTTCAATATTTTTTTTTAATTTAAATTTTATTCGTACAATATTAAAAACTTTAAGTTGGCGCACCAAAATTTTTTGTTTTAAATTTTTATTTTATATAAAAGCTTATTTATTCAAGAAACCACTATTTTTTGCATAAACTAATAAGAAATTCACAATGGCAACCTGTTTTCAGCTCCAACTACCAAAGGAGTTTTTTTAGTCATTTAAAAAATGAATTTTTTGGCTATGCAAATTTTTCTTTAGCTTATTATTAAGGTATTAGTAATACTACTTAACAATTTGCTAACTTTAAAGTAGATTACTAACTCATTCTTAATTTTTATCATTTTCTCACTATATAGTATCATACTAAGCCAATTTTCTTAATAAATTGCTTCTGAACACACCTAAATCAATGACAGTTCGTGCCAAAAAGTAAGTAAACAGACCTTTTGTGGTTTTTGTAAATAGCACGATTAACAAAAAAAAATAATAGGGTAGTAAAAGTACGATGTACGATGTAAAATTTGCAAAATCTTTGTTTTAACCTAGTTTCATACTAAAACAGCTTTAACATCGGACTAATTTAACTAAAATTTTGCGCCATTGATTTTTGTAAATTTTTAGTCTTTTTCATAAGAACAAGTTCGTGCGACCCAATCGTGCATTTGATTTTTAAATGATAGTTTTTTTTTTCTACGAGCTGATCTGCGCACTGTAATACACTTTAGCCCCCCATCGAAACTTCGAGTATTTTTTAAGAAATATACCTATGACATACAAATATAGGTCTCCGTCAAAATTCGGTTTTGTCGGAATTTTTTCGAAGTTTCAAGAAAATGGAAATTAAACTTAATTTTAGCTTAGCATTCTCAAATTTTTAAAGCAACTCAAATTATATCCAATTTTACTAAAGATTATTATTTCTGATTTCTAGAAAAATTTGGGATATCAATTTCAAGTATTTATAATAATACATATTTAAGGAAATAATATAAAAAAACTAATCGTCCACACGTTTTCAAGATATTGATTTTTCAAACATACAATTTTGGAATTTTTATTTTTCACAAATCCAAAAAATAAAGTTTTTTTCTTCGAATATTTTTTTAAGCAATATTATTTTAAATTCTAAGAAGCTTAAGTTAAGGAGAAATTCGAAAATCGAAAAACCGTTTCTAGGACATGTACCGTTAATAAATTTTATACTTCAAATTTTTCTTTATCTTTTTGTTATCAAAATCTTGAAAGCCGTTTTCGAGATGAATAAGATTTTGCATAATCAGACGGAATTCCGGGAACTACATTTTTCGTGTTCTCTATCATCGTAATGTCAACTTTGATCAAAATCTCGAGTTAGATATTTTTTCCAAATGCAAAAGCTGCCCTTGGTGCCTTATTGCAAGTAAAAACAATACAAATTACTGTTTCGTGGTGTTCAGGTTTTTGATGAAAATCATAACTTTCAAATTTTATAAAAAAAAAAACTCAGAAATATAGAACCCAAATGGGAAATAGTTTTTTTTTAATAATTTTTGTTCCGAAGAGTTTTAAAAGCCGCTATTACTGGTTGCAAGGTTTTCCATTATCTACGCTAATTTTCCTCTATTTCTGATGTTTGCTCAGAGTTTAAAGTTTACATAACACGAAGATTGCTTAAAGTCGATTTCAAAATTCTATACCGAACAGATAGAAAAGGAGCCGAGTTAAAAAAAAAGTTTTTAAATAGTCTGATTCAAAAAGTTGTTAGAACGTTTAAATGCTATACAAAATGAACCTAACATTTAAAAGGGAAAAGGCTCAACCTTTATTTAGTGCAGGTTTTTTATCATTACTCTACAAAAAAAACGAACGGAATGATAACGCCTCAATTCGAGCCTTGAGAAAGTTTAATAAAAATCATTTTAGATGTTTCCGAGACATTTTAAAATATCGAATATTTTTAAGTAACAGGAAATACGTGCTCAAGAATTGAAATTTCTTCTCTCATTCTCTCTCCCTCTTCCTCTCTAGAAATGTCATAAAAAATGTCAGATTTGACACTTGAAGTTTGTGTTGGAAGTCGATGAACAAATGAATGATGAATAGTTGAACTGACAATAACCACTTTTTTCAGTTTCTCCATTATCGTTATGATATGTGCTTTCTTTTTCCAATAAACCCTGGGCTCTAAAGCATGTTAAAATGGGCGCTGCTTCCATAAGTGATTGATGAAAATATTTACGCAATACATTCGTAACTCAATGAAGAACCCATAAGCGTGACGAGCACACTGTTTACTTCGAACAGAGTTTCCCCATAAATATCAATATCAAATAAAAGATTTTGTATATTTGCATCTGATGAATTGAATATTATTAGAAGTAAGTATTTCATATAATTTTTGATAGATTATTCCGCACGTTTTTGTATGATTGATTTGAATGTCAGTATTGGTGGACCTTTTAGTGAGTTGAATTATTGGAATTTTATTGCAAAAAAAAAAATTAAAGGAGCAGCTATAATAAATTAAAGTCGACAAAGTTTCTCATGAAATGGCTGAAAGTTAAAACAGAAATAATGATTTTCCTGGGAAAAAAGTTTGACGATGAGTCTATAGGGACTTCAATGATGGTCAGCTATCAATCAATGAACTTTTAGTCATTATTTCAGGATGTTGCAGAAACTCTCTTGATAATTAGCAAAGCTACTCAGAAAATCTCTTCTGGGAAATGAAAAGTTGTCCTTCCAATTTTTTATAAGGCAGAAGATAAATAATTCCATCACCTGGATAAAATAAAAGAAAATGAAAATATGAAAGAAAATAAATTTAAAGGAAATTTAAGGAAATACGAATAAACAAGAATATTGGATTTCACATTTTTGGTATTACCATCCAAGATGTTTCATAAAAAAAAACCTTCAATATCAATATGTGGTGGCGTAAGAGGCCTTGAAGACTATACTTAGCGTTTGGTTAGAACTCAGAACACTCTTTCAGTAAAAAAGTGAATTTTCTTCTTTTTTTATAAAATTAAATAAATTTACCAATTTCAAGAAAACATCAAAACATCGCTTTAAGTAAATCCTTATTCATTTCTCTTAAATATTTCCGAGATAAAAAAATACATTTAAATAACAGACAATCTACGCACGAGTGTATCCTGTTTGTAGGTTCTAAAATAAAAAATATCACTGTCTTCTTTGAAGGTTTATTTTTCTAGTCCGTACGTTGCATAACAACAACAAAACTCATTTCATTTAATCACAGGATGTCAATAAGGTGCCAATCAATAAGAAAACATTTTTCAAAATTTATATTTACCACATGGCACACTCTAGACATAGACATATGTACATATTAGGTACCTAGCTACAGTTATAATGTATTATTATAACAAAAAAGAAATGAGTAATGTTATGAATTATGATTGATTGATGTATTCCTCCCTACAATTCACAATAACAACGAATTTCAATTATTTTAAAATACTCGTACATATATCATAATTTATATTTCATGGATTTGGATACTGATGGCATTGTATTCGAGATATACTTATTCTTTAAATGTAAGGCCTGGTAACCTCAGAAATCCACTTATTTTGATTGTGTTTTGTAATGGATAGGGACTGTTGGATGACTGTGAAAAGACGGGCCTTTTTGAGCTGAACCATAAATCGAAACCTACAAAGTATCAGAAGTGTGATATAGTACGAATTGCTTTAACCATTTGTAATCTGTATTTGGTAATTTACTTGTTTGACACGGTCCCAGCTTTAAAGTCTTAAGGTGAAATAATATTAACACGATAGTTAACATTGACAACATTTGAATTCTATTTTGAAAAAAAAAAATGCACAGTAATAAAAAATTGATGAGAGAACACCGTCGAATTTTGGCAAGCAAAAAAAGATTTCGCATATAACCGTTTAATTATTTTTAAAACAGGTCTTGCCATTTTATTATATATTTATATATATTATAATTATTTTATGCATTCGTAAAAAATATCGAAGCCGAGTTTTTGATCAAACTTAGGTTACGATGACGATGTGTCTAAATGGCTACGTTGGTTTTCTTAAAATATATTTGTATGGTCTTTGGTACAAACATGATAAGTCCATAAAATAATTTGCGTTTATACGTTCACTTTACATGGAGCCAGGGCTGAAACGGGTTGACTAATTTTCTTCAAATTTGGAAAACTTTTGAAAATATTCTTTGAAAAATTATGTTCTAAACTTTAAGAAAATCGGTTTACCCGTTTAGGTTCGAGCTCGATATAAATTGAATGTAACGATGCAAATTATTTTGTGGAGTTATCATGTTTCTACCAAACACCACAGATTTATATTTTTCGGTAAATATATTATTAATATTATATAAATATATGTATATATTATATTAGAAGCCTTTATGGCTCGTAGAGATTCTTAATCTTATGAATTACATCTCTCAACCGTTCATGCGCGCTTGTTATCAGGACCTACATTTTTCAGCCCATTCCGAATGACTTAGAAGGGAATAAGTAGCCATGACAAGATATTCTCTTGGAGGATCCGTCACTTTCTCACAACAGGCAGTACCCGTGAAAAATTTGTTTGTGTTTTGGTTTTAAGTGGCAGCAGCTGGAAATTGATCCCAGACCTCTTTCATGGGAACTCAACGTACTAATAACTGAAAATGTTGAGGAATAGTGCGAACTTAATACAAAACGAAATTTTGGAAAATGATTTTTCGAATAGAATCATTTTTCTGCCATTCACTTTTCTTGAAAACGGTAAAATGAATTTTTCTCAATTCTCTTTCACTTAAACTTCTGAAGAGTAAAGTCGTAATGGTATTGTGCATCAACATTTACCAAAAACTATGTTAAGTATTTTATAAAAATTAAATCAAATAAATTTTTGAAAATCCAATTTCTTGATTTTCAAAAACTTCGCAATAATAAATTTTTGAACGCCATCTAAGAGATTAAAAAATTTATTTTGTATTCAAAAATACGGTTCCTTTCCTATTTTTCGACTTATAGCCTTGATCAATTGAAATTAAGAATTTTATGCAGCAGTTTCTAAAAAGTTAAAAACCAGTGTTTATCAAAACTTTTAAATATATTTTCTAATTCTTTGGTTCATGGTTTTGTTTAAACTATAGTTTGTATTTACATTATTTTAACCATTAAAAATAATATAATAATTTATAATTATTTTTCTTAAAATATTTAGAAATTTAATAAAGGTACTTGCACGTTTATTAAATTTCAAAACATTTTTAAAATTTTTTTTTTTTTTTTAAATGAATATATAACAGCTGAATGACATCAATGTATGTACCGTTATTTCTGAATATACGAAAATAAATACATTTTTAAACTATCATACTCCTTCTATTCTCAGTCGCTTTTTATTGGTCAAACCAGCTAAGTTCGCAATCGTTGCCTTATGAAATGTGATCAAGGCATAGTGTTTTCAGGCTTTAATGTACATTTTTACTTGCGAATTATAGGAACTATAAAGCAAGTTATGCATTCGAAATCGAGTTTTTGATGAAAATTGACATACGATGATATCGAAGACGAAAAAAGTGGGTCTCGCAATTTTGTCTGGCTGTCTGTCCCACTATGCAGCTTAAACGGCTCGGCCGATTTTCCTTAATCTTGATAGATATCGCTTTTAAAGTTTTCCCACCACACGTTTTCTTCTTTTTTTAAGACCAAAAATAACGGTATACCTACCATATACATTTCGTTCGAAATTTTATAAATATTTTTTTTTTCAAAAACTGTTCCACAGCTTTTTAAAAAAACATTCAAAAACTTTAATTTAGCTAGATAACAGAACACCCCTTGGAACCATTTTTCTGTTTTTGATTCCCTAAAAAATAGTGCAAAAGTTTTAATATTATTGTGTAGGTATTCAAGTTTTCAATTTTTTTTTTTATTTAATTTTTTTTTTTTTTTTTCAAACTCAATATTTCGAAAAGCCCATGCTCGATAATTTTTAATCTTGATAAATAAAAGTTGCTTAATATAGCTTAAAATAACAGTTCCCACCAGTTTTCTAAAATCATATTTTTCTCGAAAACGGCTCCGAGGTTTTTCTTTTCGATTATCTAATTTTTACAATATGTAATTTAATAAAAAAATTTAAATTAAGATATTACTGACTAAGTTTACCTACCATTGAACAATTTTTTCAAGTTTTGAAGTTCTCATTATCGGCAAAGTGGATTTTAATGAAATTTTTTATAGAGAAGCTTCTAAAAAGTTTAAAAAAATCTAACCCAAGACCCTTTGTATGATTGTCCAACGTATTAACCAACAGGTACTTTTGCTATCGATAGGTTTTGGAAATATTTAACGATTTTAAGTGCAAGTTTCTAGGGAATAGGGGGTAAAATTGAATTGTGTTTTGAGCTCGAAAAATAACTGTAATTGTTAGGTATATTTTGTTTGAAAAATGTAAGCGAAACTATAATTTTTATTTATTATTTTTTACTTACTTTCTTACTAACGTAAACGGCTCCCAATCCATTAGGGTTGTCTGTCTGAGACACGGCAGCCTTACCTCCTCTGCGATCCCAAGCACGCTTCTTTTAGTCAACTGGGCCAAGCACTCTGGTATCCGCGATGGCTTTGTCCTTAAACCGAATGTTGGGTCTTCTTATTGCCGCGAACCTGGGGTCTGGAATTCGAAGATGGTATGGGAGAGCGGAAAAATTTCATAACAATCGAATCACCAATTTAAATGAAATTTTCAGTAATGAAAGTAATTTTGGAAAGAAAGCACCTGTTGCACTTTCTTTTCGCTTTCGTAGACTAAGCGCGACCACTACGCCAAGAACGTAAAGTTCAGCTAGATGAAAGATGATGGAAAAAAAAGGCAACGTTCAGCACGTAAGAGGCTGATACTTTCGGCTACTCAGCAAATGGGTAGGTTCAATGATACCTTAAGGAGTTGAATTTTATTACCTTTTATATTAATCGGTTGATTAATTTAATATCTCCTTTCCTGACCTGAAAAAATAAAATGGGCGCCAGGTATTTTTTTAAGTGGAAATACCAAACCGGAAGCGACGATAAAAAGAAAATTATTTAGTTTTAAGTTTTTATTTAGAATATAATTATTTGGGAAACCTTTAGGTATAGGATGAAAACCCAACATTTTTTCTTACGTTAAGTAATTACAATTGGTATGAAAAATATAAAAAAAATTAAAATGGACCGCTATAACTTGGTCTGGAACTGGATCGCGTGTCCCGTTCGTTTTTCGGGATTTTCTTTTTCGGAAAGAAACCTACCGCAGTTTTTCTTATTTTTTTTCAAATTCCCCTTTACTCACTATCACTGTACAATTTCTCCACAAATTAAATTAAAATATACTTATTTGTCACTTATTTCTTTCTCCCTTTTTTTTCTCCTCTCCTGCTACACCAGTTTTCGTTCCCTATTCCCTTTTTCTTTTCATTTTTCTAATCTTCCTGAATCTCACTTTTCTAAGTTTTCCTTTTCTTTTTCAAAATTTTTAGATCTTTCCTTAAGTCCGGTCAACCAAGAAGTGATTTATTTCCTCTTGTATTCTTCTGTCTGAATGCATTATCCATTTTCTCAAACTCACACATTCATACATTCAGCAACAGGTGAAGTTCGGTTACGGTACATTTCGACATCACTTTTACCAATTTGTAAAAGTGTGTCACCGTGGTTGAACTCCATATGCTTTTCTCTTTCACCCTCACATTGTATGAACATTGTTTCTCTCTCACTCACTCATACACACTGCATTCATCCTTTTTTTTCGCAAGTCATGCTCTCTTTTGAATTCGCCGTCCACCGGCTCGGTTCCAGTGGGCGGGAATTCAATGAATGCGTTCAGACCCCATTTATGTTTGATCCTCTTTCTTTTTTTTAAACCTTTATAGTAAAAGAAAACTTCCAAAAGTACGAAACTCATTTACCACTTCGCGCGTCATTCTTCCCTTCCGTATTCAAATTCCGTAACAAGAAATAACGATAACTTGATGGCAGGAAAAATTTTGAAGAAGAGGCAGGAGGAAGTGACAGATAGTTTCCAAAGTCCCTACTACCCTACTCCGGTAAATTCCTCGCAGATTTGGGGGAATGGGAATAGCAGATAGCGTTCCATTTTAACGGTACATCTACATATGAACTATAATTTAAATTGTTTCATAGAAATGTACGTAACTGTATGTTATTAGCATAATATTAGGTTGGAGGGGACTGATTGCCCTTCATAAAAAATGTGGATGTAAATAGGCATTTGTTTCATCATTCCTTTTGGTCAAGTGTTCCGTTGTTGACATCGAACCGCTGTAAGAAAAGGAGGATAGGAACCAATGGTGGTGGGTCAGAAAAGGACGACGGGGGGGGGGGGGGGGGTAAGATTAATTTTAGTCGTGGTAGATTTTACCGTGACAAACCGTAATTAATTTCCACCCACTGCCATGTCCACTAACATAAAAACTCGTCAACATTTATGAAAATCTAGGTTTTGTTCCAAGTAAAGGTTAAAGATGGTGCTTTTTTTGAAGGAAGTTGGCCATTAAAAATTTCCGAATGCACTTTTTGGGCATTTATTTCTCTGTTTTTTTTTTACTTTTTTGTAATAGGTAAGTATTTGTTTTGTATGGAGGCAGTCTTTTTCAGTGCGATAAAATCGGACCCACTTAACTGATTTAAATAAAATTTTCAAATATTATAAAGGATAGTTTCAGAACTGACCGCAAAATATTTCCACCCACTGTCAAAAGTTTATTTAAATTCCAAAGTTGGTAAATTAAATTTTGAGTAATTAGAAAAATATATTTTCACGAAAAAAAGAAATGATAGATGCATGGAATCATTATGTATTTGTCGGTTCAGACGTTCAGTTAAATTAAATTCCCACACAATTTCAAATATTTTGGCTCAATTTTAAATATGTAGTTTGACTTTGGGCGTATATTTAGATGTTAAAATGTTACAGCCAGAGCCCAGAGTTTCCGCCCGAATTCTACCCAGATTCTCTGATTTCTAATTTACTGGGAGAAACATGAATCAGCTAATTGAAATCAGAACTTTTGAAAAATCGACTTTTTTCCCGCCTTGGCCCCACTGTGCGAAACCGTAATTGTATTTCAAATTTAACTCTGAGCTTCTCATATTCGTTTCTAGATGTACGTCCTTGAACCAAAAATTTAATGCTTTCAGATATCTTTAGCCACACTACACGAATGTGGAATCGCTTACTCGTCTCAATCGGCCCTATCGAGGTAACCGTCAAAGCGGAATTCTCTCCGATTTCCTACGAATCGGAGACATTTTGCTTCAAGGTATTTCTCCGGAAATTCTGTCCGACGAAATTCAACGCATGCCATTTGTGTGCGATGAAGCACTTCTAATGGTCTTATTTTTGACACATACAAACAAAATTTTCTCAAAAATCTTGTTGCGGAAAGTGTTTTCTTTTTAAAGAAATAGTTAATTAAAATGTAAGTAATAAAAAAGTTTACATTATTTGCGTTAATTTGTGTTACCTTTTACTTTTTGTCCATAGGTAGAACGAAAAAACAAGTTCGCACCAATATGAGCGTATTACACCAAAAGGGCACCAGAAATTGTAGCTGTGCTTCGGAAGATCTGGCCCAATCAGTTAAATTAATTGGGACCGATGTTTCCGAAGAAAGCTACGACGAACCGAAATTGAATTTCCGAAGAAGGATGCGTTGCGGAGAAAGTTCCGCTCCGACGCACAGTGGGACAAGATAGGTCGTTTTGTGATATTAATTATTTTCACTAGGAATTGAGTGTTGTTTTGAAACTTATTGTGATTTTATTATGAAAGCGAAGTGTGATCTTGAATACAGAGATTCGCTAAAGCTTTTTAGAAAGCTAATTACTCTATTCTTTAATTTGCTTTTTCATTCAAGTTGATAAAGTTTATAGGTTTTGAAAAATAAAATTTTAAAGTTAAAATTTTGAAAAAAAAAATCGCTGTTTTTTATTTTGAAGTTGATTTTTTTCAAAATTCATTCAAATGTTCTTACCAATTCTGAGCACGATTTTGAAAACCAAGTGCAAAAATCTCTATAAGTTTTGGAGTTATTCGAGAAAAACTTTTTATCAAAAAAATCGCCATTCTTTAACCGGAATGATATAAACGTGGAGGAGATATTCAAATAAGCAAATCCACACTTACAAGGCAGGCAATAAAAATGATAAATAGTCCTCGTTAATTGGTTGCTGCATCATTTTGTCGATATTGTTAAAATCTTTCATTGTTTTTCTTTCGAACAAGTTCATACATGTCCAACAGCAACACGATACATGAAATAATTTCATGAAGCCATTTTGCTTCGGTTAATAATAACGATTTTTTAGTTCGGTTTGACCGTTCCCATTTCCTTTTAAACTCATACCTAAAGTCTTTTAGCTTCAGTGTTAGGTGGCCAGAATTTTCAGAACATGAAGTTTTGTTTTTAAGAATGGTCTCAATGGCGATAAATTTGTTTTCGATTTTGTTTTCTTGCTGTTAAAATATAAATCAACCAGTTTTCGTCTGGAACATTGAAATACTTGGTTTTGGCCACCTATAAATTGCCATATTTTAATAAACACAATGAAAAAATATAGAGAAAAACTTGTGTTTTTATTTTGCAGCCATGCATTAAAAATACGGTTACTGATAGGTAATTAAATACCTATCAAAACTATTTTTGTTTTATTATTTTAGTTTGTTTTTTTATTTTAGTTTTAATCATTTTTTACTTAAAAAATCATAAAAAATATTTTCGGCATTTTTCAAGCACTTTTATTTTTACTTGCAACTTATAGGTAGATACAATAAGGCAAGTTATGCATTCGTAAAAAAATCGAACTCGAGATTTTCATCAAAGTTGACATTACGATGATAGCGAAGACCAAAAAAGTATTTCTCCCAATTCTGTCTGTCTGTCTGTCGGTTCGACTACAGCCTAAACGGCTCGGCTGATTTTCTTCAAATTTGGTAGATATGGGTCTTAATTTTTTCCCCCCACACGTTTTTTCTTTTTTTCAAGACCAAAAATAACGGTACCTGCCATACGATTTTTTTTCGAAATTTTATAAATATTTTTTTTTTCTCAAAAACTGTCCCACAGAATTTAAAAAAAAAAAATTGAAAAATTTCATTTAGTTAAAACTAGGTAATGGCTGAAAAAAATTTTCCAAAAAATTGTTATTTATGGTAGCCCCCTGGGTCCATTTGGGACCATTTTTTTTGTTTTTGATTTTCTCGAAAACGGTACAGCCGATTTTGATCATTTTTTTTATTATTTTTTTGGATTTAAAAAAAAATCAAAATTTTTTTTGGAAACCCAATATTTCGAAAACCCCAAGATCGATTTTTTTCAAACTTGATAAATAAAAGTTTTTTAACATAATCTACAAGATTTGAGAAAAAAAAATTTGTTTTATCTAAAACTAACGGTACCTTCCATCCAATTTTTAAAAAATGGTTTTCGAAAATCATATTTTTCTCAAAAACGGTTCCGAGAATTTTGCTTAAATTTTTTTTCTTTTGATTAATTTTAACGATCTATAATTTAATAAAAAAAATTGAAATCTAGATATTACTGACTGTACCTACCATAGACCGATTTTTTCTCATTATCGGCATAACGGATTTTAATGAAATTTTTATAAAGAAGCTCTTAAAAAGTTTAAGAAACATTGCATTTCAAAACTTAAAAAAAAAATATTTTTTCCAATTTTTAGAAAAAAAAAAGTCTTTTTTTTTGAAAAATTCGATATCTCAAGAACGTCTTAATATTTTTTTTGGAAATTAGACTCTTATTCGTACAATAATAAAAACTTAAGATTGGCTCACCAAAATTTTTTCTTAAAAATGTTTTAAAAATTTTGTACATAAAAGCTTATTTTTTTAAGGTCCCACTACAACGACTTATCTATAATTTTTGTGCTTGCATAAATTTATATTTGCATAGCATTCTGTTTTAATCTCTTATTACTCGTACTAAAAGAATTTAAAAAATTCATTTTGTCCTTATGAACAGTTTTCTTTAATAACATCCGTTTTTAAAATTCCTAGTCTATTACATAGGAGCAAGTTCGTGCGACCCAGGCGTGCATTTTATTTGATTTATATTCACCAAATATCTTTTCATCTGGAAACACTCACATACCTGGTTGAGAAATGTCGATACAGAAAATATTGCTCTAAGTTTTATGTGAGACCGTAGAAAAAAAGCAAATTTTTGTAACCTTGTCATTATTTACTAAAACAAGTTTTTCAAAATTTTCTTCTTAAAATAAAAACAACACACCTTCATCAATACTAGAAATATCACTTGATATTTTAATCACTACTCTTTTATAAAAAAAAATTAAACAAGAAAATCTCTCAAAAATCTTTTCTTTTTATTTGCTTTCTCGCACCAACTTTGATCAATTTTGACAGCGTGGTTAGGTAAGCATATTATTTTATTATTATGATTATCATTATTATTATTAGCATAGTATTAATAATTAAGAAAAACAACATTTTTTCCCGTTGCTTAAAAATTTTGAGATGGATAGGGCCGAATATTTCCCTCCGGTTTCGATATTCCGACATCGGTATCTCCTTTTAAATCCTCTCCATCTTTCCTGGACGCTCGCACTGTGCTCAAACAATGTAAGGGTTGTCATAATTCTTTAATACGCCCAAAATATTAACAAAAAAAAAAAACATTTACCCCCTTAGCTGTGGCCCATATACATATGCCAATATTAAGAGCTTCCAGTGGTAACCAGCATTGTAGTGAGCTCAGCCAACCTGGCCTTAATCGCCCCAATGGTATATTCATAGTAAGACTTTGAGACGCAAGGTGCTTCCACAAAATTCCAACAGTCCTTCTCTGGTCTTCAAATTGGAAACACCTTTATGTTACTTGGACCTGCGTTTGCGTTACAGACAGAACGTATTATATGACAAGGGCGTCATTGAGGAAATTTTTTTTCGCTAGTTCTTGTTTCGAAAATAATTGTCACGAACAATCCCTCTTAGTAATAAATGAATATTTTTAATTCAAATTCAATTCCCTTCATTATTATTTCAAATATAGTTCTCGGTATACATACTCGTAGCTTAGGAACGAACATCAATTCGATGGAATCAAATTTAAACAAAAAGTCTTAATATTTGTTCACAAATTGAAAAAAAAACAGGTATTTTATTTTTTTTTTTAATTTCTACCTGTACTATAGAAACAACAAAATGATCGATTTCTAAGGCAAAACTCCAATGGAAAGTAAAACAAGAATTAAAATATTTCTCTAATGATGACTGACGAATTTTATCATCGTCCTCCATTACAACGAACGTACAAAAGGTTTTTTAAATATTCTTGCTTTTTTTTTGTTTTAATATTTAAACGCGTTTTCCTGCCTTCATTTGCAAAATGCATTTACAACGATATAACAGCAACGGCAGCAGTTCTAGCAACCCTCACAATCTACAAACTAAGCTAATAATTCAGCCCTTAAAAAAATACTTTCTAGCAAAAATAAAAAAAATTAAAAAAAAGTTTGCAGAATGTTTTAAGTTGCAAGGAGAGTGATGTGAGTACAGAGACGGAACGGAGCGGAGTGAGAATTTTAATAGTTTTCCACTTGTGTCCGTTTTGCCTAGCCTAGCTCTTCAATGGTCTTTCTCTCTTCTCTACCCGTCTATTTGCCTCGTCCTCTCCCGTAAACCCTTTGCGCACTCCTATTACTTGAGAGTTCTTCAGTTGAGCAAAGTTTTCATTTTGATGGTTGTGTTTAGTTTTTTTTTTGTATTTTGTATTTTGAGGATCTCTGTGTTCCTTTGCCGGGCGGGTGCATTGTTTCGAGTAAAGTGAGTATTCTTGTCGTTCATAGACAACCTGTCATCGGATTTCCAACCCCCTTGGGAATATAATGACGTCTGCTTTCCATTACACTACACAGATTGGATTTTAATATTTGAGAAGGGCCAAACGCGAGTTGTGGTGAAGTGCCCTCCCCGTTTGGCTTGAGACCGAAGTTATAGACAGAAACCCTGAAAAGTGCACTAGCACTATGCTTGGAAAGTGCATCAAAACCATCTTCCACTTAAGTTGTCATTGCCAGTTGTCATCGTGTCGTTTGGAGTCTTCAGCTTCATCCAACTTGCCCTCAAGTGAGCACGAAAACTTTTATCATCTTGTGTATGCTTTATATTCCAAAGCCACACACAAGAAACTTACACCTTCACCTTTGCAAGGACGAAAGGACATACCATGACACTTGCCAGAGGATACTGAGAGGATTATTGGAATTGTTGTGTATCGTGCATTAGGAGAAAATTGTTGCAATTTCACCTCAAATAGACTTGCTATTCCCATTCCCATAGCATGGGCCTCTTTTGTTGTTGGCTAGCCACACAAAGTATGAAAAATGTGATTTCCGTGTGGACGTTCGAAATCATCTTTGGAAGCCTTTCCTTTTTTCCAATACGACACCAACTGCTCGGTTGGGTCCTTAGTCGAATCAGGAAGCCTATTGGAGGGTAAGACTTTCCACAGCGACGACGACCGACGACGTTGTCCGGCCATCGTAAATCATATTAAATTAGTCCTGAATTGGATTTTCGAGTACATTTTCACTGCAGCAGCATATAGTCCTTTTGCTGGCCCTTAATATGCTTCGACCAAGCTGTTTCCCTAATGACTTTCAAATAAATCGCTTTTTATCATACATGTGGGGTGGCAGTGGGGTAAGGGCTTAGACTAGTTGGTATCGCAATACATATGTATGAGACTAGCTTCATTGTGGGTTATAATGCCAACAATATAACGAACAAGGACGAGGAATATGGAAAGTTGTGGCATTCGACTTAATTGAGATTTATTGCAATTTAAATTGTGACTGAAGAGGGTGAATATTCTCGCACCTCCATGGTCGTAACTGTGAGGCAAATTGGAGAGGTCACACCATGTTCCAACAACGACGATCTGATGTGGCCTTAAAAAAAAGCACTTGATTGAAAGTAAATCCGACAAATGAAGGAAAAATTAAATTAAAATCCTCGGTCTTAACTGGATGTGGCCCGTTTAAGACATAGTTTATGGGATTTTCACCTGATTAATTTTCCTAAGTGAAACTTGAAATCGTTTTTTTTTTTCTCTTTCGAAAGCAATTAATTTCTTGGGGAAAATAAATTAATGAGCAATACGATTATGACAGCATCGATTCATTCTGGTTATCAAAGCGTTTATAAAAAGAAGAAAAAAGGACAAACCAATTAATTATTATTGATAATGAGTACAAAAATAGCGATAAAGGCTATCCAAGAATTATGCTCGTATCTTCCATCAAAATTACAAAAAGAAATTATAATCCAATATGGGATAGAGAGAAACATCAACAAAGCTAAAAAAAAGTACTGTGCTAACACTGAGACTTTCATTCATTCATTCATTCATTTATTTATTCAAGTATCTTTTACAACAGACTTAAGTCTTAAAAAAGCAAAAGTTAAACCAATTTATAAATTATTTTAACAATACAACAAACTAATTATTATTTTACAATTTTACAATAATACAATTTACATGAGAGAGAAAAAAAAAATACTTATTTATTTTATTTTAATTTTATTTAAGAATTATCAGGATTGTTAGCCAAATACCTAAAGAGCATTTTATCAAAATTTAAAGTACCTCGTAGTTTTCTAATGTCTAATGGTAGAGAATTCCATAGTCTAACAGCACACACAAAGAATTGTCGTTTAGTTGCTAAACATGTATGTGTTGGTTGAATAAAAGTAAACGATCTATTTGAATTTGAAAAAATTAACTTGTTGTATATGTAAGGTGGATCTTTTTTAGTGACAACATTATTCAGAGTTTTTAAAGTTATGTAATTCAAGTATGCGTTTAAAGTACATCCTAGTAAATTTTCTTTATATTCAGAAACATGGTCAAAACGTTTAAGATTGTAAACGTAACGTATGATGTTATTAAAAGCGACATTTAAGTTCCTTTTCTTTTCTGAGCTTAGGCAACAGAAAATTTGAGCACCGTATATGATTATTGGAATAATCAGAGTTTTTGCAAGCCGGAATCGTATATTTTGCGGAGTGAATTGTTTCGAATAAGACAAACTCCGGAGGCTACCGTAGATTTTTCCAATTATACTTTGGATATGGTAGTCCCAACTTAATGTGGAATTGAACCAGATTCCCAAGTTTTTAATTCTATCAACATACTCAATATTTGTATTACCTATGTGAATTGAAGGGAAATAACTTAAATCAAGCTCGTTTTTATAAATAATTATACATTTAGATTTTAACGGGTTCAATTTTAAACAGTTTTTTTCTGACCAAGACATGATTTTATTTAGATCGCTGTTCAGTAATACAGCACCATTTTCAATTAATCCTAATTTGCAACTTAACCGAATCTGTACATCATCAGCATATAGGTCAATAGAACTATGCTCGACTTGAGAAGGCAAATCGTTAATGTACATCGAAAATAGCAACGGGCCAAGAATTGATCCTTGAGGAACGCCCGTGAAAAGGTTCACAAAACTTGATACACGATTGCCAACAACAACAGCTTGTCGCCTTTCAGAGAGGTATGAAAGTATGAGCTTAGCTGAAGAGTCTGAAAAGTTAAAAAAATGTTTTATTTTAGAAATTAATATTTTGTGGTTCACTGTATCGAAGGCTTTTGAAAAATCTAATAATCCCAAGAAAGACACATGGTCCTTATCAATAGCGCAACGTAGATCATCAGTAACTTTGAGTAAAGCAGATACACAGCTGTGATTGTTTCTATACCCAGATTGGTTAATACATAGAAGATTATTTTGTTTAAGGAAAGCTAAGATTTGTGCATGAAGTATTTTTTCTAAGACTTTAGATAAAAAAGGAAGGATGGAAATAGGCCTATATTCAGGTGGAGATCGAGAATTTTGTTTTTTAGGGACTGGAATTACCTTGGCGTCTTTCCATTTATTAGGAAAAGTGGATGTCATTATGATGGTGTTGAAAATGTGTGTTAAAGAGGGTAATATATGTGGCAAAATTATTTTTATAAACACAGGATGCATTTCATCAAAACCAGTAGCTTTTGACTTTATTTTAAGGATGTTTAAAACTACGTCCGCTTGATCTATACCTTGGAAATGAAAACTATGGTTTAAGTTATTTAACCGAGGGATATCTTCAGGTCTTTCAACGGGATCCTGCGACGCAGTTTGAATTTTGGCGAAATTAGAGTTAAGATCATCTGGGTTTGTTTCAACAGGGCACATAATTTGTTGACGTCCAATACCAAGTTCCCGAATATTTTTCCAAAGAGCTTTCGATGGAAGATCTGTACTTAGTAGCTTAGAGTAAGTTTGTATTTTAGCTTGTCGAATTTTTGAAGTAACTTCATTACGAAGGATTCGAAAAGTATTACGCAGTTCGAAAAGTCTAAAGCGCTTCCATTGCTTATAAGCAATATCTCTTTTTCTAATCAATTCCAGAATTTCTGCTGTAAACCACGAACTGTTTTGATTTTTTGAAACCATTTTTTTGAGTGGTACATGTTTGTCAAACAAATTTTGAATCGAGTTTTGCAAAAAGAATATTTGCTCATTGACAGAAGAAGTTAAATATAATTGTTGCCATTGTATTTGTAAGATGTCATAATCAAGTTGTTCGTACGAAATATTATTAAAATCCCGGTATTCAAATTGAATTTGTTGAGATTTTGGAACAATATTTAACGTTACAAATATTAAATCATGTTTCGAATAAGCAGGGACCGGAATTTGGTCATAAAATAAAATATTATCAATGTCATTTGTTAAAAATAAATCTAAAAGTGTAGCACTATTATTTGCAAAATGAGTGGGAGTGCTAAAATTATTTGTAGTAAGACCTAAACTGTTAATTCCATCAATAAATGGTTTTGACGATTCTTTATTGAGTAGATCGCAGTTAAAGTCTCCACATAAAATAATCTCTGAATAGTCAGATGAAATACTTTCCAAGGTATCAAATAAACATGAAAAATCAATATATTTATTTGGACGGTACACAACACCAACCAAGCATTTATTACGGCCATTAAAAATTTCAATTAAACAATATTCTACAGCAGATGAATTGTCTGAACATAAAATAAGACGATGAATTAATGTATTGCGAACATAAATGGCCACCCCACCACCTCTAGAATAACGTCGATCTGATCTAAAAAGTTTATAACCTTTAATACAACATAAGTTGTCAGATAGATTTGGTTTAAACCATGTCTCTGATATACAAATAATATCTACATAGATTCGAGCCCTCGAACACAAACCTGAACTCATCTATTTTAGGATAAAGACTTTGCGCATTCAAATGACATACATGTAATCCATTACATTGTTTACATAAAATGTTTAGCAACGTACGCATATTCCCTACGTCTGTACTGAAAGGCATTCGACTGTTTCTAGTCATTTTCATAGAAAATAAAATTGGAATTGAAACCTCCACCTAGACACAAGACATCACTAAGGTACAAGTGAGGAAAAAAAAGAAAAACATTTAGATATTTGGCTTTGACACAAGGTAAAAATAAGAAAAGTAAAGAATAAAAAATAAAATAAAGAGTTAAACAAAAGGATAAAGTAATGTAAAAAAGTAAAATAGATCTGATGATAAAATGATCGCTGCTTACAGGTATAAGTTGACTTCATCATGTAGTTTCGTTGGCATTTATTTTGTCCAAGCTTTCGATGGATTGAATTAAAAATGTTTTCTCCTTGCACCGCACGTAGACTCTTCCGTCTCTGGTATACACACTTGTTAGAGCTTTCTGACGTTTAAGTAAAAGAGCTTTCCGCAGAATCAGATGGTTTGAAGTCGTTAAGCTTTCGTTAACATGAATTTGTCTGTCAGAATCAAGCTTTACATCATGTAAACACAGATTTTTTTTATTTACATTCCATCTGTGGCGTATCGATTGAAAAAATTTCTTTTTGTCCATCAAGTTACAAAATTGAATAGCTATCGATGTGTTAATATTAGCAACATCGCCTTTTGGTTTGACACGATAAATATTTTGCAGTACAGGTGTCGGAGTACATTCAATGGATTCACTTAAGTTGGAGAATAGTGCCTTCAGGTCTTCGTTGTCTATTTTCAGAATTCCTCGTATGAGTGCACAAGTGGAAAATTTCTCACGTTCGAGTACATCAATGCGCTGCATTAGTTGAGCATGGTCGGAAGAGTTGTTATTGGTTGCATCTATTGTTTTTGCTTCAAGTTGGTCTAATCTAATTTTGAGGTTAGCCATATCCACTTCAACATTATTGAAACGATTATTAAATCACTTTCGATTTTTTCGAGTTTATCTGTTAGTTTGTGAAGTTCTAACTGACTTTGAACTTTTTAAGTGATTTAATCAAGGACCTCTATTAAAAAAGTGTTTTTTTTACCCCCAAATTTCCATTCTATTGTCAAAACCCTGTTTTTGAGTGCGTTCGGGCACTCTGTGATTTTTTAACCGATTTAAGTTTTCTTTCACATGGAAGGGAAGGCTGATTGTGTCCTTCTTCCCGTTCTCGTTCCAAAAATTTGTGTAGATTTCTTAGGATTTGACGAACATTTACAGGTGTTTAAAAAGTTTTTCAAAGTTTGTAGACCGTTTTTGATAACACTCTCAATATAAATCCAGGTCGTTAAGGCTACCCTACTTTAATTTTTCTTTTCAAGCTGAATTAATGGCTATCAGGGAAACATGCAGGGTACTCAAACAAGATCCAAATCAAAACCGGAATTCTGCTATTATCACAGACAATCAGACAGCTAACAACTAACACTGCACTAAATGATAAGCCGGTGGTATAACACAGTTCTCTGTGTTGGCAAACCATTGGTCGAAAGACGGAGCTTGCTAAAAGCTTTCTTCGACCAATTCTGATAGTGTAAAAAAAAAGCTATAACAGCCATTAATTCCAGTACATCATCCTCCAAATCAGTCCAGCAATGGCGGAATGAACTCGCTACCCTCAATTTTAACCACAATGTCACTCTTATCTGGGTTCCGAATTGTTATGGCATTTATTGGAATTAAAGGGTGGACAAGCTGGCCATGCATAACTCACTTGCGGAAAGAGTCAACATTCCGCTCGGAGTTATGAAGGGCAATTTTCTCTCAAATCTTCTTAACGAATCAAACCGAAGGTTTAACTGTTTAACTAACTGGACTGTATCTAGAAAAATTTGGCCCACCTATAATATATATTGATCCGATATGCAGAACCAAACCAGACTTAACTAGGATCGTAGTAGCTACCTTAGCGGACACTTTCCAATAGAAAAGCAAGCAGCAAAGCATTCCTCACAACATTAACTATCATAGTTGTAGGGACCACCAGGAAAACGAAACAGTCCTCCATTTCTTCTGAAAATGCCCTGCGCTGGCCAAATTTAGACCAGATTCATTAGGAAAATTATTTTTTTAACACATTGACGAACTTTTGAAAATGAAGATAAGACTTTACCTCTGTTCTCAACGCGACGAAATGGCTGTAGGACGAACTTCGGTTACTTCTGTGATATACCCTACGTTTAATTCTTTAGATACCGAGATTGCAGACAGATGGCTTTGACGGAATTTTACGGTGGTCCCGGAGCCGGATGATCACTCAATTAGATTTGCTACTGTTTCAGCACCATTCAACAAGTTCCTTAGATTGGCACAGCGCATATGCTGTCGGATGAGATTGGTAGTCCGGTTGAGTGAGACATCAAAACCTGGTTGACCCTTTGGCCTTCAATCAATCCAAACTGGATGACTCTGGATCCAGAGTTTCCCAACTTCAATTCTATTCCATCCACAAGTTAACACAAGTTACGGTATCAAAATGGCGCACTTCAGCGTTAATTGGGCCACAGGGCTAGACTGCCAGTGTTATCCATTTCTTTCTACCTACCTTTTGTAGTGTAGTAGTACATATATAGTAGTGTCTATTTGGATATATTGCTAATAGACGCAAGACCGACAATAAGTGTTACTGTGGGCCAATGACTATGAAACTGTTTTCAAACCATCGATAAGAGCTTGGGGAATTGGAGTAGCATGCGTCTGGGCGTTCTTTAAAATTCAATGCTTCACCTTCACGTTATCGAGAGAACTACGTTTGAATTCTCCACCAAAAGACAGCAGTCTAAAAAAATACTGATATAAATCGGTACTTGAACAGATGGACGAGTAAATCAAACGAACTGAACAATACCAAATACAGAGAATGTGACACTTCGGACATTTATCGTATCGCAACCATTGACGGACCACAAAGACACAAAAGTGCACTATTTACAAGTTTTAAACTCTTGTGTCGTCATGGAGTGACGGTTTACTGATACACGTGACTTGGTGACTGGGACACTGAAATCGTTAATCAAAAATATCAAACCAATTGATTAAAGAGAACTATCGGTTGACCACCGATAACTTTTGTCGGGATAACAGAATTCGGGACTTAAATTCCAGCGACTCGGGTATGTTTCGAAAAATTTAAAAGAACTTTTGGTGAAATGATCAAAACGATTTTTTCTGTATTTGGCTTTAGAGGACGATAGTAAATAGAGACTTTCTCGGACGATTATCACTTTATTTTTTAAGATTCCTAGGAGAAAGTGGAGCATGTGGAAGCGGCTTCTAGGCCTGTTTATTTTATTTAAAGCAGAGTCCTGTTTCACCACTTTCAACTTTGAAACCATATGATGCAATAGTGTTCGGAGAACTGTGTTACCGCGGAGAACGTCAGAACAGCCGAGTTTGATTTCGAGCTTGGAGTTGTAGTTAATCTTCTTCTCAATAAAGAAAAATACGTCGATGGTATATCTAACTTCGTACTAGGGCATTTACCTTAAGAAGCTGTTGGAATTTATACCACAGTGTTTTAATGGAATATCCTCTCCAGAAAAAAGACGAGGGCAACCACAATCAGGAAAGTTAGTTCTTTTCCGGTCTATTAGATTTCTTCTTCTTCTTCTTCTTCTTCTTCTTCTTCTTCTTCTTCTTCTTCTTCTTCTTCTTCTTTTTAGTTGTTCTTATTCTTCTTCCCAGCATTAATGCACTCAAAAATGTTTTTAGTAAAGCTATGTCGAAGAAGGCCCAAGACAACCGTATCATAACGGATACTCATTTCGGTTTTGGCCCAACTGGTATCCGATATACAATGTTTTCGAAAATGATGTATGATTTCCCTATAGAAAACCCTTTTTTTATAGTTCGAAAAATTGATGTGAAAGTGGCAATTCATTTCTGGAGATCGTTCACTTCTATTAGTGAATCCAATGACTTGGAATTTCTTGCATCGAGTCCATGTTCGAGTTGGCAGGAGATTCGGTTTTCAACTGTGTTAGCTTTTCACACTCATCGAATTAATAGCCCTTAACACTGAAGCTCTAGATTGGTCAATTTTTTGTTCTATCTTCGGAAAATGTTCTCGAAAGAAAGCTGCTTAGCCAAAAATTATTGAATGAAAAAGTTTAAATATGTTGATGGAAGTCCCCGCTCGTGAAACCAGTCTTCGGCGAATTCTTTCTAGGGAAAAAGATTGTGTTATTAGAACCAACAACTTTAAACTGCTTTATCTTTCAGCTGCAAATAAGTGAAGATTATAGCTAAATAATGACGCAGCCCATGGACATTAGACAAATGGACAGGGCATAATTTCCGCTGGATGGCGCAGAAACGGAAACGTCCAATTTTCCATAACTCTACCGCATAAGTCACGCTGAATTTGACCAACGGCATGATTACTTTGGCACTCAGGAAAGTGGTAGTTCGTGGTTTTTTGTCTTAAAAAAACCCAAAGAAAGAAGTCTCTCGATAGCCTATTGAAATTGCTTCGGCCAGATATAACACCATGTCCAGAAATCGCTTGTGCAAAATGTCCATTGTGGCATGGGCTGTATTGTACGTAACGTCGTCTTGTAGTAACTACTACAGCAAGTAACTCAAGTAAGATGATATTGGTCATCAAAGACCGATAGCGCTCGCTATTGACGGTGTTGGTTTGATGGACAACGTGATTTGATTAACTTCTAATCATCTTACAGCTAGACGAAAATTCATAAAAACCTGCTTATCAATATATCTTACATCTGATTTACTGGCCTTATAGGGACCCTCTAATTCTTAAATAAGTAAGAACCGATGAACCGTCTACACAACAGACAGTGACAGTGAAAGAGTTGATTCATTGCAATGATGGTTATCGTGGGGAATATGATCGTCCCAAATTGGAAAATTATTCTTTTTGACGAACCCATTCATCCAGAAATGGGCCTCCTCGCTGAAGATGATTTTTCGTCCGAAAATGGGATCAACTTACAACTGATCCAAAACCCAGTTAGCGAATACACTTCGCTGTCTATGGTCGTAAACTCTGAGTTCCTGGGTCAGTTGAAGTTTGTACGGGTGTAGGCCTAAGCGATCTTGCAAAATTCGCCAAGTCGTAGTCTGCTAAAAGCCGTGTTCTTGTGCATGGAATGTATTTAATTGACTGCTTTAGATTTTCTCACTGACAGCGGCGATATTTTCTCTAAATCTTGCATTTCATTGACAAACTGATATTGGTAGATTGTTCGCTGAGCAGCCGATCGACTTAAATTTATCAACCACATTTGCTAATAATCACCTCGGAAGGTCGAATATGACCGTAAAACTTGCGGAGTGCTTGCAATGTTGCTCGAACAAAGGATTCATAAAAGAGTTGAATCACTTGCATGTATGTTGCTGAACGCTTTCACTCCTTATATTTAAGGTCAATAGTAGCAGCCGATAACAATATAGAAGAAGAAATACGCGGGCGGCTTCTCAAATCCAACAGAGCCTACTATAGTCTGTCAAAGCTCTTCAAATCCAGAAATATCACCATAACTTCAAAACTGCTGCTGTACAGGACCATGGTCCTGCCAGTACTCACATATGGATCCGAGACTTGGGTGCTTAGCAAAAGGCACTCCGACCTCTTAGCTGCGTTCGAGAGAAAAGTCTTAAGGAGAATTGTTGGCCCCATATGTGAGGAAGAACGATTCCGGGGACGATACAATCATGAACTGTACGCAATCTACCTTGAAGCAGATATCGTGACAAAAATTAAGCTCGGTAGACTCCGGTGGGCAGGGCACCTAGCTCGCATGAGCGAAGAGGAACCTGCTCGGAAAGTTCTTTGTGGTACATTCTATGGTAGACGACAGCGTGGTAGACCGTGCTTGCGCTGGAGAGATGGCGTAGACAAGGACGCCCGAAGCCTTGGGGCGCGCAACTGGATGGCGTCGGCTAGAGACCGGGATAGGTGGAGAGACTTGTTGAAAGAGGCCAGGACCGGAACCCGGTTGTCGAGCCGATGATGATGATGATTTAAGGACTAAATAATTTTGACAGATGTGGCTTCAGCAATATGGCCGCAATCACCTGTCAAAGTTTGGAAATCCCTATTGAAAAAGCCCTTTAGTATCAAAAAAAATATATTAAACTTCAAGGCTCATAGATAACATGAACCTAGTGACTTACCTATAGTGTTGCGTGTTGTCAACAAGGATGGTGGGAACCAAGAATTTTCTGCCTAGTCTGAAAGACTGAGATGAGAAGCAAGTGATTTACTAAACTCATGATTACATTATTTAACCTTTGATCACAAAAAGATTTATGATCATCCAATATCCGTTATTCCGGTTCAAACGATAAGGTCCTTTTAACTTGCGATATAGGTACTTTAGGGCAAGTTCTGGGGCCAAATTACCGCATCAGCTTTCGAGTAATAGGTGACTGAATTATGTGAGTTTGGCATTATCGCTTACGACATCGAGCAATTGGTTATCCTAATTTGACATTTTCATACGATCACTCATAGGACTCACTCATTCGGTCACTGAAGCCGTAATTTTGCCCCTGCATTTGGAAAAAAAATCTAACTCAAGATTTTAAGACACATAAAGTGGCTCCGGTAATTTCGTCTGTCTGTCTGTACCTCGATATACGGCCTAAGCCCTATTTCCCTAGAGGGGAAATTGAATTTTTTTTTTTAGCTCTAAAACTAACGGTACCCCCATACACCCGTAATGCATAATCTTATTTATCTCAAAAACGGCTCTAACGATTTTGATAAAAAAAAAATTATGTGTGATACCATAAACATGCTACATTTTGGTCCAAAAAAAAAATCAACGGCTCTAACGATTTTAACCAAAAATTTTCAGCGGGAGCCCCCTTAAGTTTAAAATAATATTGTATATAAAAGTATTCGAAAAAATATTTTTTGGATTTCTTGAAAAAAAAAATCCAAGTTTGGCTTTTGAAAAATCAATATCTTTAAAACGTGTGAACGATTATTTTTTGTAATTATTTCCTAAAATCTATACTAAATATTTAAAATTGGCATCCCAAATTTTGTTCTCGAAAAATTTTAAAGAAATTTGTTATTTAAAAAATTCCTTTATTAAAAAAATGATTTTTAAACTTTGTTTGCATAGGTTCATACTTTTCCGGATATCAGACGGAAATTCCTTGCATTTGAACATTTCTATCTCATTAAATCCATGTTTTATATTTATAAAATGTATTTTAAATTCCAAAGTACTTTTACATAAGAGCAAGTTTGTACGATCCAGTTGTGCATTTTATTTTTCTTGAAATAAGGAATTAATCCCCCGAGTGTAAGAGTCACATTTTTCTATTTGATGAACATTAATCTTAGTATGCCTAAAACTCCATCGATATGCCGATGAGGTCATAAAATTCTTTACTAGCTCTCGTTCTATGGAGAATAAAGGGTGTTTTATGGACAGTTTCTAATGTGTTAAAATTTGACCTTCAGATTAGGCCATATAAGTGCCGGCCGCTGTGGCCACATGTCCAAAATCATATTCAAACAATTTTAATAAGCAATTAATTATATTTCAAATGAAACCAGTTTCAGGAACATTAGATACATTTTTCTGTGTTTTATTTCAAATTAAAATTCTCTTCCTCTACAAAAAAACACCATTTCCAACGAAACTATTTTCTTTAACTATCCAAATGTCGTCAAATGAATACTACTCTTCTTTATAGTCATTGGGATATATTTACTCTCCGACATTGACGAAATAATTGTTCTGCAAGAAATTCGCCCGTCAACTCCCTACGATTAAGGAAGTCAGCCATTTTGAATAAAATAACTTTTCTTCTAACACTGACAGGCGTCACCTAATGAACATACCTACTACAGTTTTTATCTTCAATTCAAGTCAAACTTCTGTGTTTCCCTTCTGCGAGGATTTACCAAGGAAGCAGTCTCATTTCACATCTACCTCTTAGTTAATATGTCAACATGTCAAGGCATTCGAGGCAATATATTCACTTATCTCCCTTTTTTTCCTAATAGAAACACATCACTAACTAGTTCCAGATAAACACCACAAAAACGGTTGAATTATTATTCCATTATATCTCTCCACTCTCCTCACACCCACTTAACTTTGTATGTTCGTAGTATCTACAGAGAGATAGCACCATATTCAGAAAGCAAACTAGCAAAAAACCCAATATACACATCCCTGCACATGTAATTAGAACAGCGACACAAAAACCCAACTCAGCCCTGGAACACACAGACAACAAAAAAAAAGATAACAAGGAACAAGGAGATATAAAATGCAAACTCCTTTCCTGTTAATTAATTTCTCTTTTCGCATATACGATACAAAAACGTTGTCCTTTCCAAGTCACAAGATAATTCCACAGCACTAAATTACCAATAACTTGAGATTACAATTCAGTAAAAGGACGAGTGAGTTTAAGATACAAAAAAAAATCCCTTTCCCAGCCAGAATTTCAATTAAAAGGACTTTCGACGAGTTTGGTTTCCCACAAAAGTGGTAACTGTTTTTTGTTCAGGACTTCCGTCCTTTAAGCAACAAAAAAAAATAAAAATAAAAGAAAAACTTATTTTAAATATTGCATTGGCAAGAGAGGTCCTTCCGGATGTTCCTTCGTCGCGTTTTCTCCCCATTCGCTCGTCGAAAAGTAATCAAGATGGCATTATAACCTATACCCTTTGTTTATCTGCGCTCGTAATACGGATTTCGCTTTGCTTATTTTTATGCGGAAATGTAATGCGAGGGTGGTCGGAGTTTTATGACAGCTCAACGTCCGTCAAAAAAAAAAAAAAAGAACAACAGCAAAAAACTCATAACATTACCAAATGCAAATAAAGGGACTCGGATTAGCTGTTGGTGCTTTGTGGCACAGCGACGGATCCTTGCATGTGTTGTTCGAGGCTTTAACTTATTTTAGAAAATGGACCGCAATTGCGTTGGTCAAAAGTATACAGCTTCGCAGAACATCCATTCACTCGCTATCTCTCTCTCTTGCACTCTTCCAAAACTTGATCCGATGAACAAGGATACAAAACAAAAGCAAACAAAAAAAACCCCGGCCCAGGAAATGTGTCGTAATCCTTGGAGATCAATTCAGTTTGCAATAGCAGCAGCAGCAGCAGCAGCGGTCCCAATCCTGAGTCCTGGCATCCTGAGCACTGGGCAGTACTTTTTGGCATATATCGGCATTCATTGCCACATAAATGTTCGGCTTTATTATTTTCATTACGGATTGAGGGCTGATTGTGGTCAGTTCGGTGCTATTCGGACTGTTCGGTATGGCTATTCTGGTTTTATTTGTTTAGGGCAGCTAAGCAAATATCGTTTGGTGCTTTATTGTCCTTCGTTGTGTGTGTTATTTTTTTATTTTTTGTGGATTGTTTAGTTCTTTGAAAATCGCCCTTGGCCCCCCACTAACTGTGCTGATGGGGCTTCTGTTGCTGTCAGTCGATTTATGGACAGGGCGAGCATGTGGCAATTTGCTTACGAGTTATTTTCTGTTACTGTTTGTTTTGATGCCCACTGCATTGCCTGAAGGTGTCTTTTCAATAACCCAAATACACAAAAAGATATATTGTCCAAGGATAACTCACTGCCACCACACCACCGTCACAGAGAAATGAATAACGAGGATATGTTTTAGTTGATAAAGAGCAGGCAGAAGATAGTTTTGTATCTTTTTTATGGAAATGGGATTGAGTCTGTTTTAAGAGGCTCAATGTCTTGATAAATAGTTTTCTTCCGGTTCTTGAATTTGCCATAATTTTTTTTTTTTTTTTTGAAATAACTGGCTCCGTTTTATGAGAGTTTTTATTTGCCATTTTGTTGTTTAAATTTGATGGGAGGTCAAAGAATACGGAAATTCATCTTGTTTTCGAAGGAAACGCTTTTAAGAGTTATTGATTTTCGAAAGGCTCTGTACTTTACTCGTATCACACAAATCAGAGTTCCTAAGTTTATAAAGGACTATTTCGATAAAAAAAGAATCGGACAAACAGATGAAAAAGCCATACGAAAATAGAAATAACATTGACCTACTTACTTGTATTGGTCTACTCCACTATTTTTATGAGTGTCGTAAAAACCCACTTTAAGGTTGGGAATTTTTGCCAAAAAAATTAAATTTAAACTTTTAACATGAAAAGTCACTGGCCATTCTTTAAGAGCTTTTGTTGAAAATGTGTCTTTGTTATTCAAAAGAGCTTTTCTAAAGCTTTGCATTACAAGAGATTTACATAGACTACTTGCAAGTTTTTAATGAAGGATTAAGATGAGTTTTTTCTTACATAAGCTATTATTAATAACCGGAAAATAGTCTATAAATAAAGGTTGTGTTCCATGGTTTGAGTGCATATGGAAGATTGAACTGTGGACGAGTTAGTTTATTCAGATCACCTACCGCTCTCTGTAAATTGCCAATTTACTGAAGATACATCTGATGGCACTATAGTCCAGTCAAATTAAATTAATTAATTCGAAATATCTACAAAAAATACTGCGTCGAATTTTTTTTTTGTTTCTTAAAGAGTACCTATTGGGGAGTGTAAATCCAAAAAGTTCGAACAAAAAACGCCCTTGCGTTGTCCGCCATTTTGAAAAAGGCTTTGGAAAGCTTGAACTCGATTTTCTCGGCTCCTATCATATATAGAGCTGTATTTTTTTTTTAGGTTCGTACGTTAAAACATCTTCTTTAACTTTTGTTGAGAAAAAAATTTGAAACCTCTTTCCAAAAAAAAGTTATCGACGAAAAACTGTCGAGATTTTGAAGTAAAAAATGGTTTTTAACGTTTATCTCACTCATGTTCATCTGATCAAAAAAATACTTAAGTTGTTTTTTATAGATCCCTTTATTTCCTACATTTTGGTATATTAAAATTTTATGTGCGACAAAAACTGTAGGAAATATAACCTGTCAAAATGGCCAATAGCCTGCGAAAATTAAAAAAAAAAAAATTTACTCACGTTTGAAAATTTTCAAATTTGATTATGTTCATTATGAAATTTAAAGAAACAGTTCAAACTCTTTTCCGCAACACCACCGAGGTAGAGCTACGGCGCATTTTTTTAATATGGGGTCTCCAGGAGGTATAATCCAGATCCAACGATGTTGATAGCAACGTTCTGGGAGCCGCCGGAGAAAAAGTTTTTATTGCGTTGTTCAATGGGAAGGAAAATGGGTCACTGGATCCTTTGCGATATAGCGACTTTGTTAAAACGTCAAAAAAACTAAGTTTAATCTATCTTCATTACCTCCTAGTGCAACAGATGCTCGGCAACACACATTCCTTACCTACCATCAAGTATAGACTTGGATCGGTGTTCACCATGACCCACTAAAATGGGGTTGGAAAAGAACTCCGAGAGGATTAGAGCCAGTTACAACCACTCAGGATCCAGCTCCACAAAGCATATTGCAAACTATACCCTGCAAATGCAAGGGCCAGTGTGGCCAAGCTTGTGGCTATCGGAAAACTGGTCTGAATTGTTCCTTATTATGTTTCTACTGCAGTGGAAACACATGCGAGAATGTTCCTACCTTGCAAAATTTACTGGAAGATGACGCATGCGAAGACGTTTCCTCACCTGAAAACATTGAAGAAACTACCATTGACGATCCCAGCACAAACAAAGTTAATATGATCATTGATGTCCGCACGCTTAGCCCCAAAAAAAAAGGAGATAAGAACGACATGAAAAAACTATGCCACATTGAGCTATCGATAGGCTGATATAGAAACGAAAACGATTTAATCGTGGATTATACCTCCTGGGGACACCACATTAAAAAAAAAACGCGCCGTAACTCTACCTCGGTGGTGTTGCGGAAAAGAGTTTGAACTGTTTCTTTAAATTTCATAATAAACATAATCAAATTTGAAAATTTTCAAACGTGAGTAAATTTTTTTTTTTTAATTTTCGCAGGCTATTGGCCATTTTGACAGGTTATATATCCTACAGTTTTTGTCGCACATAAAATTTAAATATACCAAAATGTAGGAAATAAAGTGATCTATAAAAAACAACTTAAGTATTTTTTTGATCAGATGAACATAAGGCGAGATAAACGTTAAAAACCATTTTTTACTTCAAAATCTCGACAGTTTTTCGTCGATAACTTTTTTTTGGAAAGAGGTTTCAAATTTTTTTCTCAACAAAAGTTAAAGAAGATATTTTAACGTACGAACCTAAAAAAAAAATACAGCTCTATATATGATAGGAGCCGAGAAAATCGAGTTCAAGCTTTCCAAAGCCTTTTTCAAAATGGCGGACAACGCAAGGGCGTTTTTTGTTCGAACTTTTTGGATTTACACTCTCCAATAGGTACTCTTTAAGAAACAAAAAAAACATTCGACGCAGTATTTTTTGTAGATATAAAATACTAATTTGATTGGACTACTACCAATATGAAACTTTTACTGAAGTTTTAATGGAAAAGCTCTAACAGGTCGTAGAGGGCCTAAATCTAATGAAATACAACTATCAACCATTCCTGTTTGCGTGTTACAAAGAATTGAGGAGACCTACAATTTTTTGCAGATTCCGAAGGGCTGATGAGCAACACTATTCATGACAAGAGATACTCTTAGAGAAGTTGTCAATTCCTTACAAGAAGTAGTACGCCCTGAAAAACTTTATTGGAGTAGCCGAGAATCAAACCCAATACCTTCTGCATGACAGTCCAACGTACTTACAATTATGCCAAGGGGTACTACTAAAGCTTTTTAATGGGATCGATTCGTTTGGTTGGTCAGTATTGCTGATTAATTCGAAGAGGCTGTTCCTTTCCTGAAAAGTATTTTACCAATCTTACTGGAGGAATGACAACCGATGGTGTATAGACAAAATACCCATTCTCCGCTTCTTGCCACTCCTGCGAGAAACAAGTGCATCTTAAGCCGTTTCTGTTTGTACTATCGCTATCGTCTTTGACTATTTTTATGTTTTTTTTTTTGACTGTTGTTGGAGGCGATTTCTAGCCTCGTAGTCGGCTGGTTGATAGGGCTTAGAAATTTAAGCCGTTTGGTATCGTTAGTAAATTTAAATGTGATTTTGCTTGGAATGTCAGAGAGCTCCTCAAAGTCGTTGAAGAAGTGTTTCCCTGGATGTCTGTTTTTCAGATGATATGTATCTCCTCGTCACCGCATCCTCAGTTGGCTGTGACCGAGAAGAGGCAGAGACTTTTTACTCAGTTGGATGATAACGTCAGTCTTTGTTTGTTTTGTAGACCATAGATTTCTGGTTATACGACAGGAATCCTATTGGAAGCTTGTCCATTCTTAAAATGGTATCCCTTTTGTAAGCAATATTAAAATTCATTTAAGTCACCTAGCAAATATTTTCGAAGACCTTTAAAGCTCACTTATAAGTACAAACTAACCGATTTTTGCCCGTCCGTACATACAAAATGAAGATCTTGTCTGTGATTTTTCCATCCAATAAGTTTTTAGGGTTATACAAGTTCAAAAAAGCTCCAGGAGAAGACAGAGTGTCCTATGAGTTTTTCATAAACGCCACTAAAGGCTTTATAGAAAAGCTAACTTCTGCTTCCAACTATAAATTTAGAATGACTGATGAAAGGATCGCTTCCCATCGATCAGCGAAATTAAGCATCATTGTGCGTGGTTAGTACTTGGATGGAGGACCGTTCAAATACCAACCCTGTGCTTGTGTTTCTTCTGTTGTTTTTTCTTTCTGTGTGTCTCTCTCTGTTGCATTCTCTAAGCCAATGGCCGCAGTTGCCAGTGCTTTTAGTGTCTCTACTTCGTAGATTTATCTACGGAGTAATGTACTACTGATAGCTTTCGTAAAAATATCATTTTCCCATTGTTTAAAAGGGGTTATACAAGTGACCCTAATATCTACCGAGGTATATCTTTTATGAACACAGCCACGAAACTCTTTACCGGCGTCATCCTAGAAAGACTTATACAGACTGGGTACAACAAAATAATTTGCTCAGCGAATATCAAGCAGGATATTCAACTATTGATATCTAATATTTTTTTGCTAACTTGAATTGCCAGATCTTATCTAAATTATACGTACGACTCAATCGACAGGAAAACTCTCTTTTATAAACTTAGCTGGCTTTACGAAAATAATATGACACTAGTGTGGGACAGAAACGTTGGTTGCAAACGACAACTGGTGTCGAACAAGGATGCGTACTAAGCTCACTTCTGTTTTGTCTTTTTTTTCTTGATGATATTCCTTGGACTTTCCCTGGAGGAATCCAGTTTGCTGATTGAATATTGAATCCAAAGCAAACGATAAATAATAAGCTGAAATTATATTTCGGTCTTTGGTGTCTCACACGGTCAGTACCAGTAAATACTCGTAGAAAGTAATAATCTTCAAAAATGGAACAGGTTGATACGCTAGGGGCTAAGGAAGAGAAATAGACCTGGGAAGATGAGAACCTCGAGCTGGTGAAAGAGGGCTTCCGTCAATATAAAGAGGTAGAAAAACTTTTGAAGTACTTAATTAAGAAAATATTCGGTCTTCTGGAAAATACTCCTTTTTGTGTACATATGTATATGATATATTTGGAAACTAAAGTTTTCGCTGGAAATGCATTTTAACTTCATGCGTAAACGGAAATCATCGATTGCCAAACATCATTGCAAGGCACCTTAGTCAGGAAAAATCCAAGTTTCTTGCAGAATGGTCCCGCATAAATATGCAGCAAAACGTCAGTGGAAATTAATTGGAGTACATGGGGAGTTGGGTCACAAATATTGTACGAAAAAATAAAGTAGACTTATTTAGCAGACTTTACGCAGATAGCTCAGGCATGGTCTTGGTAATTTTTATGTGAGTTTGTTTGCCTTTTCAGTAAAACATTTATAATCAAATCCTTTTGACGGCGCTTTAAGGAAATCCACAGGGACATTTCAGAAAATTCTAAAGCTAACGAAATCGCCAAAAAATGGAACAATGATACCTTTATAACCAATAAGGCAAACATAGGTATTCTCACCTCTTAGTGTAAGCTTATTCTAAAGCTAGATGCTATACAGAGAAAAAAACGTAATAGGTGTTATAACAGGACACTTTGATATGCATGCTATCAAACCCACTTGGAGTTTATTCTAATGATTTCTGCAGAAGCTGCATGGACGAAGAAAAAGATGTCCAGAGTTATTCCAAAGACGTATACTCCAATTGGGAAATTTCTACTACAACGACTTTAGTGATCTGGCAAATAAAGAAATAGGCAATCGCGCTCGCTTCATAACGAACTCCTATTTATTTATTGAATTGGAAGCTAATCTCCAAGATTCAATGTGGTATCGCAATGGACCTACTCATGGTCTAAATTTGTCGGCTCACCTATTGACAGCCACATCAACCTGACCTTACTATATTCTGCTCATCGTCCTTGTTGGAAAAAAAAAAACAAGTCTTATATTTCTAAGAAATGTTATTTATGGTTTCTGCATTCTGCATGATGATCCAAATTTTTGACTTTAGTACTGATATTTTAGTGTCAAATTTCTTCTAACTATATTTTTAAACGGAAAAGCAGGTATTATGGTCCTGCTGATACTTCTGATATTCTGATAGATGTGGAGGTATTAAGTACCCAATAGCAGTAAAAACCATGAACTAAAATGCCTTGAAGCAGCTGTCAAGCATTTTAAATAGCAGATTAAAAAAGTATGGTAAATCCGCAGATACTTCTGCCTTAGTGGAACTAACAACAAAAGTCTAAAAGGCGCTGGTAATTCTGCAAAAACTACTTCCCTTGTGTTAATTTACCTCGTAGGATTATGCTTTCTACTATCACAGCTGATACTGCACACTTAATAGAACTAAAAACAGCACGATGAAATGGTCTCGTACCCCAGCTGCTACAACGCACCCGGTGGCATTAAAGCAGCCAGCTCAGAAATATCAAACCAAATCAAGTCAGCAGGTACCGCGAAGTCTGGTTGCAATTGGAGCGCTCGACGTCAAACTAAGATTCTTTCCAATGATGTAGAAAAGTCTTAGTTAGAAACTGCTGGACAATACCGCCTACTTTAAATTACGTTTCAAATGAAATCTCTTACCACTACTGGAGGGAAGTTCCGAGAAAGCAAATTTGCTAAATTACCAAATCGACTTGAATACGCTTCAAGTCCAAAAAACTGAGGTCACTTCTGTCACATGACTTTGGCTATGGTCGAGAGGCTTCTTTCACTAGTTTCTTTTTTTTTTACTTTTAGAGGAATGCTTGACGCACCCTAAGGAGGTATCCATTATTCCCCGTGTGCCGGACTCTACAAGGGATTTCAACCTTATAACGGCATACCGGCTAAACCTCCAAACTACGGACTCTACAAGGGATTTCAACCTTATAACGGCATACCGGCTAAACCTCCAAAAGTATCTCGGAACTACTTTCGTATTCCTACAAGGGGGCATCCTGTTTTGGTACCCATTGTGGGCTCACGCGGAACTGTTCTTCCTCTCTTTTCTTCCTTCTGAGAAGGTGCTTGGCGTAGGTGCAGATCTTGTTCCAGTTCTGTTTGCTGGCCAGCATCTTTTCGACAAAGTTCTCTGGAGTGATGATGCCGATGTTTCTCTCCAGTTCTTTTCTTTCGGGTTCCCATCTGCTGCAGGCAAAGAAGTTATGTTGCGCGCAGGCTGGGCTGCTCGTTTTGCCGATCCTGTGGAGAAACGCCTTGAAGTGTCCGTGTCCGGTGATTAACTGGGTGACGTAATAGTTAACATCACCGTGTTTCCGATCCTTCCACTCAGCCACATTCCTGATTAGCCTCGCTGTCCATCGGCCTCTACTTTCCGAGCTCCAACGCTCTTGCCACTTCTGTTTCGTCAGCTACTTAGCTTCCTCGGATGCCGCGCCCACTCCCATTTCCGCCTTTTTGTCGTAGACGTACTTTCTTTCCATCGCTAGGAGATCGATAGGGGTTACTCCAGCGACTGCAACGAAGGCTGGTTCCGACAGCATTCGGTAAGAAGCTGGCCACACATAGAGCTCCGGGTCTTTGCACTGCCGCCTCCTGTTTTCGGTACTCCTCCTGCTTAAGTGCGTCCGCCCACATTTCGTTACCTTACAAAAGGATGGAATGCGTTGTTGCCATTAGTAACCTTCGCTTACTAGCCGTTGCCCCCCCCCCCCCACGTTCGCCATCAGTCTGCTCAGCGATGTGGTTGTTTTTGAGGCTCTTTCCGTTGCTGCCTTTATTTGTTGCCAATAGGTAAACTTTGTGTCGAGTCTCAATCCCAAGTACTGCTTCTTATCACTTCAGACCCAATTTAGAAGTCTATTTGTGTGGGAATCCTCTTCTCCGTCAGAAGGATTATCTCAGTTTTCTCCGTGGCTAGGCTGAGTCCATGCTCTTCCATCCACGAGTTTGCTCGTCACATGACCTGGTTCAACTTTCTTCGCGCGTTATCGTTGTCTCGAGCCGTAATCACCGCGGCGATGTCGTCAGCGTACCCGACGAAAAAGGCATCATCAGGCATCTCGATGGAAAGGGTATCGTCGCGTCGTAGAAGATGTTCCAGAGGTCTGGTCCTAACATCGATCCCTGCGCTGCGCCAGATGTGACTTCCTTCCTTCGCGGGCTTTCTCCGGTCTCGTAAGGCTCTCGATCCCTGAAATAGTCCTTCACCATCTGCAGCAGATATTCTGGGGTATGGAATCTCCGTTCGAGCGCATCCAGTATATCGCTCCATCTGGCCGAGTTGAAGGCATTTCGTACGTCCAACGTTGCTAGCAAAATGATCTTCTTCGAGTAGTGGTTCCCTTGTTGGTCCATTTGGGTGGCTTGCACTACTTCTTGTATTGCTCCGATAGTAGAACGGAATCTCCGGAAACCCCGACGCTTGTACTGCCGCTGTGAGCCGTGGTTTCAATAGCTTTTCTAAGAGTTTCCCTGTGGTATGGAGCATACTTCTTTCACTATGGACTTAACTCGAACTGTAATATTGCTATTTTCGAACATCAAAATAAGTACCCAAAAAAATCAATAGATCTTCAATGCAACTACTTCCAAATTGTCACTTAAGCTTTTTAATTGTTAAATTTTCAATTTTGTTTGAAGTTCAACATCAACGGTTTCGGCAGAAATATTCTTTCCCTAAAATTAAAACCGAATTCTGTCATTTTGCAAAGCCATTTTGATCAACTGAAAAACCGATTCTTCTGAGGGCCGAACGGGCTATAAAAATACCCTTTAGAGCCATAATGTTGTCAATTTTAAAATGTACTTCTGGTGCTGCTGAAACTAATGGAATTTCCTTCCACAGGTCACAGGACATTAGTATTTTTATTAATTGTCCAAACTAATGCATATTAACTTCGACACAAAAAGTAGCCATTAAGCCCTGCTCTCCGAAGGACTCACATTGTAGGAGCCCATTTTATATCCGTTTTATTAATATAATTACAATTACACAATTATTGCGTCTTCTGACATTAACTCACACAGTATGCAAAGCAATTTATTCCGGTGGATTTTAACATTAAGTTGAACTTACCATTTGTACAGCAGAGCACAGTCATTAGCTGCTAGAATCGAAATAATCATTTAAATAGGCATTTCACATGCACGTAAAGAGCTTTTATGTGTAATATGCGCCTTTGATTAAGGAAATCACGTATATTCATTAAGCCTTATGCGAAACAATTGCTGTTAATTATGAAGATAGTTATGAGTGGGAGAAGCATGAAAATTGCCTCTGGAATTATTGTGCATCAGGAGAAGGTGGTAGGATAACTTTATTCCCAGTTATGCAGCTTGGCAAACATGCAAGTTTGTCGATACATGAGTATCTACATGCAAGCCCCCCCAAAAACGAATCACTATCCACTTCCACTGTCCCCGAGGACAAGCATTTTCACATATTGCCCATTTTTGCTATGATAACCCATATGTCAGGACGAACCGAACAAGTGCCGTAACTGCATTTATTGCACGCCCCACACCACCCCCATCCACAACTCTCCAGTAGTCGTCTCTCGTCTGGAGACTTGAACTGGTCAAATGGGTCAAAATCGTTTCGGATATAAATTATTTACTGCCATGCCATGGGGCGACCGGCCGGCACTTGCAGAGTGTGTCTCCTGGTACAATAACTACATAATACAGATATCGGTGACCCTGTTCTACTTGAGTCCGAATCCGAACTGCAAACCACCGGAACCGGCTGGCGCTCAATCAAAAATTATATTATAATAATAAATTTAAGCGGATCCTGCACAACTTCCTGGAATAAATAATGCTTTGCAATAATTAATAGCCATGGCAACAGAGAGTCGCCACTTCAGCACTCTTGTCGGAAAAATGGGGCGGAGATGGCGATGGTGGGCGGCCACCAACTTTGTTAAATAATATCTGTATTTCGTAATAAGCAGCAATTTGTTGTCCAGGGATTCAAGGATAACTCCATATCCTTGCATGGCTATCCATAAGTATACAAACACATATGGGCATTTTATTGATGAGCGACTATTAATCGTGTGTCATGTTAGGAACTCGCCAGTGCTGTGCTGTACTGTGTGTGCTCAACGAAGTTAATAATTCATGTCCGACCCAATGTCACTCACTCACATGGCTGCCAAGTGGATTATATTGCCTGAACAAGTAAGTGTATATAGAAATGTGTTCGTGTGAGCCAATATATTTACAATTACATATATGCGTTTATTTTGTTTGTTCCCAATGCAGTCATTAGAACGAAATCAGAATCAGGGGAATTTAATAGGACAATTTATTGATAGATTGTGTTGAGTGATTATTGTGTGTGACATTAATCATCAGGATACATTTTCGGAAAACCCCAAAATAATATAAAAGGGATTTAATTAGGCTTTCATTGGTGTGGACCTATGAGTATGTTAACAAATACGAGTATATCACTTACCTATGTGTACATTAAGGTTGTAGGTTGAATATTGGAACTTTTCGATTACGGATAGCCAATCACGGGAGGTGATTTATGTATATTAGGTATTGAAAAAGGGGGCACTAAATGTTTAATACCGAAATGTCAAAGCAAATATTTAATTTAAAAGCAGTTTTCTCTAATTTTTCTAGTTTTTACATTTCTTAACTAGTAGCGTATTTAATTTTGTATTTTCTTAGGTTGACTTAAGAGAAAGTTTTTGACAACAGTAATCACTAATTTATAGTTTTTTCTCAATAAACAAATTTAAAAATCAGTGATTACTGCTTTCGTATAAGTAAGTCCTCGTAAACTCCGGCCTAAAGCAGCATTTTTCAACATTAAAGGATACAACTATCAAAGTGTCATAAGCGATGAATTTAACTGTACTAAATTGTTAAAAATAGTATTATGCTTAAATCGACTACATTGGCAAAATAGTCTCTTCAAACAAGTTAGCCCCAAATATGCAACTTGAAGGCTTAAATTCACCACCTCTAAATTGATGTACTTTATACTTGCGATATACCTAAGTACTATAGGGCAAGCTCTGCATTTGAAAAAGCAATCCAACTCAAGATTTTGATCAAGGTTGACATTACGATAATAGCGAAGACGAATAAAGTGGGTGCGACAAATCCGTCTGTCTGTCTGTCTGTACCTCGATCTACAGCCTAAACCACTGGAGCTATTTTCTTTAAGCTCGGTACAGTGATTCCCTAGAGGGGAGATTGCAATTTTTTTTTAGCTCTAAAACTAACGGTACCCCCCATACACTCGTAATGCATAATCTTATTTATCTCGAAAACGGCTTTAACAATTTTGATGAAAAAAATGAAGTGTGATATTATGGACATGGAATACATTTTGGTCACAAACAATTTGGGGCAAATAGTATAAAAATGTTTTCGAAAAAATAGTTTTTTAGATTTTTAAAAAAATAATACAAATTTTTTTTTTTGAAATTTCAATATCTTGAAAACGGATACACGATTTAATTTTTAAATTACGTTTTAAAATGTATTAAAAAATGTAAATTTGCATACCAATTTTTTTCATAAAAATTTTAAGTAAAATTTAGTACACAAAGAACATGTTTCAGTGTGTCTGTATGTCTGTACCTCTACCTACAGCCTAAACCACTAGACCTTTTTTCTTCAATCTCGGTTAAGGATCTTCGGTGATTCCCTAGAGGAGAAATTTATCTCGAAAACGGCTCTAACGATTTTGATTTTGAGACTGAAGGTGGTTGTTTCAGATTTTTATCTCCAGGGATGGCGGCTGAACTAATGCGGAGAAATGCCGTGTCTTATTTCTATGTCCCTTGTTGGGCATACTAGTTTAAATGAATCACATGTTGTTAGTGTTATGCCTGAACAACATGTAATGAGTAAACCAGAAACTCATTGATGACAATTTTAAAAAGGTTTTTAATGGAATTAAGACGGCATAGACGACGGCAGGGATCGAACCTGTGATCATGAGGTTGACAGGCGAGCACACAACCATCGCGCCACGGCCACCCCCAAAATAAGTACTAAATACTTAAAAGTGGCATCCCAAATTTTGTACTCGAAAAATTTTAAAGAAACTTGTTATATAGAAAATTACTTTAATAATAAGACGATTTTTAAACTTTGTTTGCATAAATTCGTACTCTTCCGGAAATCAGATGCATTTGAACATTTTTATCACACTAAATCCATGTTTTAATTTATAAAATGTACTTTAAATTTCAAAGTACTTTTACCTAAAATCAAGTTCGTGCGATCCAGTCGTGCATTTTATTTAATTTAAATTCGAGAACTTACTTTTAAAATCCTTTTGTCTGAAATTTATTTAATAAATTTACATTACATAATTCACAAAACTTTTCTCTGACTTCTTTCAAAGTGCCTTCGACTGTGATACTGTCAAGCGGGAAACACCTATCAATGCCAAAATAACCTATTTAAAAAGAAACCACTAGATGGCCCACCCTGTATAATACTGATTATTTACAAAAAAAGTACAATAATATTTTTGTTAAGTTAAAACTGAATAAATAATTAATTGAAAACTTTTCATATACCCAATGTCTGATTTATATTATATTTATTATCTGTAAGCTACCCCGCTAATCCATGGTCCTTCCTGGAATATTTTAGTTCTGAAAAGATGAGTTATTAAGTGTTTTATTTTCAGAGGATGAGTTTTTGAACGGTGTTAAGTGATTTTGTAGCGGAGTACTAATGCTAAAGGAGAATCTGGTACAGAAATGACCGCACAAATTACAGGAGAGCAGAGGTTTAGTAGGTTTGCTCTGGGTCCTTTCGGCTACTGGGTTTTTCGTTTGTTTTTTTGCCTCTAAGTTACTCAATCAAGAACTGGAATACGCCTATTTTCACGGACAGTTAGGTGGCTGTTATAGCCATAAATTATTGTACATCATTCTCTATACTGCTTCAGTTATTTCGGGTTAAACTAACAAGCTTTTATATTAACCTCTTATCTGGGTTCCAGGTCGTAGTGGAATACAGTACATAACGCTTATAAGAAACTCAAAAATTTCACAAGATTTGTTTCTTATAACCGAGTGTTTCTTATATTTATAGAACGGATATGAGAAACAAGTTTCTTATACGGATATAAGAAACAAGTTTCTTATACGAATATACCCAGGAGTGTCCAAAATGTATGCTCGCCTCAATATTCAACCCAAATAACACACGGCGCACATAGGTCAATATTTAGCTTTTATGCGGCCAAAAGTCGATTTTGTAAACTTACGGTAAACAAAAAAAAAAAACAATTTGTCGATCGTTAGGAGAATAGTCCCAGTTTTTAATTTTACTCTTTTTACCTCACAAAAGCACACCGTTTGCAAATACGTCTAATTTCAACTTGATCTCTAACCGCAGTACACGTTTTTCTTACCATATAGTTTACAGGACGAATAAAGTTGTAAGGTCAATATTTCTGTTTCTGTGTGTGTTGTTAATAATATAGTGATGGATTTCGATAACTCAGTTTTGATTTCTTATTTTTATTAGAATTTGCTCCGTTGAAATGCATGATTCTAAAAATTTAGTGCTGTTAAACTTTGGGTATTTTTTTGGCTATGTTTTTACCATATTTTACTTTTCAAAATTGAATTTGTTATATTTCCGCGTTAGATCGGATGATAATTCTTTTTGAATTGTGAAGTATAACCTTTTCATCTCCAAATGTAATAAAAATTGGCTGCAGAAGACTGCAGATGACAAAAATATTGACATTTTTGACAGCACAGATTTTTCGGTCAAAAAAATTCAAATTCTGAATAGTGAAACAATCATTGTGTTTTCTTGCTGTTGGAACTCCGAGCACATCAGGGGTGCAAATTGTGAGTCGGAGGAACCTCTATGAGTTTAAGAAAGAACAAAATTTACCAGATTTTGAAGCTAAAATTAATTATTTAGAAAATCGCTTACTGTGAAACTATGGCAGTACTGTGGATGATAAAAAAGTTTGAAACATAGATTTTCCTTATTTAAATCGACTTTGAAGGAAAAATGGGCAAAATGCTATAGAAAAGAAGAGGCGTTTTTGAAAAATAATGAGTCGTGGCTAAACGGAACCTTCGAACTTCCTTTAAAATTTCTTTCGTATAAGCACCAATATCACATAACCTACCACTCTAGAAGTCAACAGCTAAGTAAACAAGAAACTAACATTTAAATAATTTAAAAAAAAAAAACTGTTAGATTTTACAGGTGCATTTTTATTCATTGAGATTTCGTTTCTAATTAGTTGCTCGTAGCTGTAGATTAAAGGTCATATTGGAAACCATTTCAAGTGGACACAAAATTGATTCACAAAAATATGACCAATTTGTCAAAGGTATAGGTCAGCTATACATCAATTTTTATAATTGGCACCCAATGACTCCGACAATGCACAATATATTGATACACGGTGCAATCATAATCGAAAACTTGTTGTTGCCAATAGCAGTGTCGGCTGGTGGGTTGTTGAACAGGTGGTGCACTTTACTTGCTCACTAAGTAGGTATTAAGATTATAAATCGCAAAAAAACAAAAATTTACATGTATATGTCGATTTCTTATTATTTTGTATAATTGCTCGAAGAATTTCGACCATGTATAAAACTGACACACTTATTACATTTAGCAAGGAATCATGTTTTTTATTTTTTCACTTAAATGCGTCAAATCGTGGATTCACGTAACTTTATTTTAAAAAAAATTATTACTGTCTTTAATATACCTAATCACTGTTAATTTTTCCCACACCACACACTGTACACAGAACAGAATCGAACCAAAACCAAAATAAAAAACAATTACTAACCTAACACCTACAAACCTACACTATTTAACCAGTCACGGATAGAGCGAAACAACATTACATATTCGCAGGCGCAGCGCATTCTAGTCAAACATCGGTTGCTGTAGTTAATCTTCAGTTCTCGTGCGGCGCACGAGAGCAGGCTAATTCCTAGTACATTTCAATGAAATATCTTTTGTCTCACGCGTCAGGGATACTTGCTTGTAACTCATACAAGTTATATTAGCAGTCCTCGTGCGCTCGCCGAAGCGCACGAGAATTTTTACTTGCAAGGAAAGTAAGTCAGGTCTTAATAGTAAAGCAAAGCGCTTACATTGTTTCGTCATAATTGGAAATTTTACTTGTTTGTTTTCTTGTACGTACATATGTTTAAAAAATAAATATTAATATGGGAATCTAAAAATAAAGATGCAGTAATATTTTGTAATTTTTAAATCTTTTGAATTGGTGGTTCAGCGCACGAGCGCACTTAAGGTACAGCCGCCACTGGCCAATAGGCCAATTACCAGAGAAAGCTGCAGAGGCCCACAATAAACATTTTGGCTTATATCGCGAAAATTTTGCAAGGACATTTTCAAGAGAACAGTGCAATTTGAATGTATATATTACTTAGTTCCGATCCACTCATAAGCAGCCTTAAGCCAAAAAAGCGAACCATTTTAAAATCATTTTGCCCTGAAGCAAGAAATATGCTTGTGCCAGCAGATTCTAACACCGAACCCGATTCAGGCATTGAACCACTAGACGAATTTGTTATTGAATTACGAGTATTATGAATTAAGTTTAAATAATTATTATTTTTTGTGAGCTGGAAAATTGTTAAAAAAGTAAAAAAATAAAGTTAAAAAAATTTTATTTTCTTAAATCAATAATTATAAATATCTAAATGTTATTATTATAAATTAAAAAACCTCAAAATATTTCTAAATTTACCTCAAAATAGTTTTTTTATTAAAATTATATTTTTTTTCGTCATATAAAACCCAATACAAAGAATATAAGTGGATAAATGTTTTTGGCCGCATAAATGTGCGGCGTTGAAGGTACAAGTAAAGTAAATAAATATAAATAAACAATAACACAACAAATGTCAAATGAACACTGAACTAAAATTCTCTTCAAATGTCGAATTGAAATGACATTTGCATAGGTTGCTTTGTCGAGAACAAGCGAAGGGACTGGTGCAGGAATTTTTGGGCCAAAAACCAAACTTTCCATACCGATGGGACAGTCCACCAGCATCTTCCAAGCGGAGGTAAACGCGATAGGGAAATGCGTAGATCGCAATCTCGAAAAGAATTATCGTAACAAGAACATTGCCATTATGTCAGATAGTCAAGCAGCACTAAAGGCACTAAGCTCATACACCATCAACTCTAAGCTGGTGGGGGAGTGCATAAGTAGACTAAACGAACTAGGCAAACAGAACAGGGTCACACTTTATTGGGTACCTGGTCACGTTGGTGTTCTTGGAAACGAAAAGGCAGATTCCCTAGCAAAATTAGGAGCTTCAACTCCCCTAACAGGGCCTGAACCCTATTGCGGAATAGGTGAAAATGTCGTCAAAACCAGAATTAAACAAGAAAAGGAGGCAAACAGAATCAAAAACTGGAATGAACTCCCAAGGCTGAGACAGGCGAAACTACTGCTGGGGAACTACAACCAGCAACGTTTCGAAAACTGTATCAACCTAAGTAGGAATAACCTAAGAATAATAACAGGTATTCTAACAGGACACTGTAAACTTAGAAGACACCTTAATCTACTTGGTGTGGTTAGCAGTGCCACTTGCAAATTCTGTAACATGCATGAGGAAACTCCGTTACACATACTGGGAAAGTGTTGTCCAATCATGCACTAAAGGAAAACCCATCTGGGACGGTACCAGGTGGAAGAAAACAACCTACCCTCTCTAAAAGTGCCCCAAATACTAAAATTCCTAGAGGCAATAGGTTTGGAGGAAGAACTGTAGGATGAGCCAGCTCATCATTATAAGAGGGGGCACAATAGATCTACAGGTCGCAGTGCAATAAACCCCAATACAATTCATTCATAGGTTGCTTTGAATTTTTCTCAAAGGTCTGTTCAAGTTTTTTGAGTTTCGTGATTTTTTTACAAGTTTCTTAAATCCAACCAACTTTACATTGAAAAAAGAAAGTTCGTGGTTGAAGAAATGTTTCTTTTATCAGTGTTTTTCTTATAAGCGTGTTTCTTATAAACACACAATTCAATATTAAAATATATGGGAAAGTACACGGTGCTTTTGTTCAAGTTTCTTGTAAGCGAGGTTTTCTTATAAGCGTGTTTCTTATAAGCGATAAATACTGTATATGGTTACTAAAGGGCAGACGGAATGAATCGTTCAAGCAAAACGTACCCCTTATGCCATTGTCCTTGAGTGCACTTGCATCGAAGAAACTGAAAACCTCTCAGTACTCAGTATGTGTGTCAAAAACTGTCTTTGTTGGAATGACCACATTTTTGATACTGCTAAATGCTTAGGATTTCTATATCGATCCAAGAAACTTGTCACCCTCCTCTGATCTGATCTGATACAAAATTCTCTCCACTTACTGTTTAGAATTCAGAACAGAGCGTTAAAACTGAAAGGAAACAGAGCTAAAATTTATTCATTTCCATTCCTTGAACACCATCGGAATGTTTCATGAATTTTCTTGATTTATTGTTTCTTACACAAGGAATGCTCACTCGAAGTAGCCAATTGCATTCCTCCCCTCAATCAGTTTACCCGTGATAGCCGTTTCGCTAGGAATAATCATCACTTCACACTCGAACATAAATTTTGGTCATAGCGTCAAATATAAAGATTCGATTTTTAGTCGCACAAAACGATTATGGAATAATTTACCCGGCACGGTTTTCCCTTGCCATTTCAATTGGCAAACATTCAAAACCAAAGTTTATCGACGCCTCCTTTTTCTCCATCCTGATTTCCCCATCACTAAGGACCAAGGGTCTCTCAATATACTCTTGAGCGCGTGTGAATTATAAAACAAAACATGCCGTGTTGAACTGTGTCCTCCGTTTAATTCCTTAGACCACAAGCAAGTGAACTGAGGGCTTTGATGGGGCTTATAGTGTATAGTAGGCAGATGATTACTCAATCGAAATACATAGTTGCTGCTCAGCATCAGTCAACAATATGCCTATAGTTTGACACAATGCATATGTCCTTTTAGATGCATTTAATGGTACAACATGGTATAATAAGACACATCAAATTCCACTACTATTACCTTTTACTTGCGACTTATAGGTACTACGAGTATAAGGCAAGGTATGCATTCGTAAAAAATATCGAACTTGAGATTTTGATCAAAGTTGACATAACTATGATAGCGAAGACTAAAAAAGTGGGTCTCGCATTTATGTGTCTGTCTGTCTGTTCGACTAGAGCCTAAATGGCTCCGCCGATTTTCGTTAAACATGGTAGATATCGTTTTGAATTTTTCCCCCTGATGTATATATATTATACATACATATAAGTACACATTGTTCCAGTACATACATATATAAATCAAAGTACAGAGAGCATCAAAGCTCTTAGTTAGTTAAGTTAGTTAATTTAAGTTAGTTGTAAGTTGACCATGAATAAAAACAGTCATCCTAAATAACGAGTGTTTCATATATATATATCAGTTGGCGACGAGGAAAATTAATAGACCGCGCGCAATATTATAATATTAAATCGAAAAAAATTTGGCTAAGCGTGATCGTTTATGGCTAGTGTTGAAAATAAAGAGAACGAAAGAAAAATTAAACTTGAAATTCAAGATACAAAAGACAGTGAAATAATTAAAATTATGACATTTATTGGCTCAATTGAATTTTTTACCCCAGGCGAAGACTTTGAGGATTACAAAGAACGCCTGCAACATTTATTATCAATAAATGGAGTGATAGACGATAAAAAAAAGGTGTCCTATTTTATAACATTAGTTGGGCCTGAATCGTACAAAATTCTGAAGTCACTTACTGACCCTGAAAAGCCAGATTCAAAGACATTTGATGAATTGATAGCCATATTTGAAAAGTATTTTAAGCCAAAAGTAAATGTAATAGCGGAACGGTTTAAATTTTATAAGAGAAACCAAAAAGTTCACGAAACGGTTTGTGACTATGTACTTGAACTAAAAACTTTGGCACAATCATGCGATTTCAAAACGTTCTTGGATGATGCATTGAGAGACAAACTTGTGTGTGGTATATACCATGAAGCTATACAACAAAAGCTTTTGAACGAAACGGGATTAACGTTTGATAAGGCTTGTGAACTGGCAAAGAGCATGGAGATGACAAAATTGCAGTTACGTCAAATGAGACCAGAGAGTTTTAACAACATTTCTTCGCAAAACTATAAGCATTATACAAATCAGCAGCAACGTAGAAGAGACCTGTCGGGAGTGAGAGCAGCTAGTAGAAACAACACATTTAATACAAAATCAATGCATGCAAAGAATGACAAAAAACTAAATGAAAAAAAAAATATTAAGAATTGTGTTTGCTTTCATTGCGGCAAAAGTGGACATTTCAAAAGAGATTGTAGATATTTAAATAATAATAGCATGCATAAAAATTATTATAGTGTTAATAAAATAGAAGGTGATAATTCTAATGATATATCAATAGGTTATATAAATTCTGTTTCAAATACTTCAAATTTAGCGCATGTTATTAAATTAAACATAAATAATAAAAATCTTGAGATGGAAGTCGACAGTGGCGCGTGTTCAACTGTTGTAAATTACGATTTTTACCGTCATCATTTTAATAACGTTAATATTTTACCAGTAAAAAAACAATTAAATGTTGTAACAGGCCAAGAAGTAGAAATCATGGGCAAAATTATGGTAAGTGTACAAGACTTGCAAGATATGTCTAGTTTTCATGATTTGGAAATGCTGATTATTAACACAGAACGTACATTTATGCCTCTCTTGGGTCGCGATTGGTTGGATACTCTATTACCAAAATGGAGGTCAAATTTTACAGTAAATAGAGTGGATGATATGATGTTAGATAAAATAAAAACGTTGTCTTTAAAATTTCCAAGAGTTTTTTCAAAAGACATGAGGGATCCAATCATAGGTTACAATGTTCAGCTTAGATTAAAAGAAAACATCGTTCCTAGTTTTTCAAAGCCTTATATAGTCCCGTTTGGAATTCGTGATAGAGTAGGTGAGGAAATTGACAAATTAGTGTCACAGAATATTTTAGTACCTGTGAAATTTAGTGATTGGGCGTCTCCGATGGTAATAGTGCCTAAAAAGAATGGTGACTTAAGACTTTGTTTAAACTGTAAGGTGGCAGTAAATAAATCAATAGAAAGTCAAGTATACCCACTTCCTAGAATGGATGACTTATTTGCAAGATTTAGTAACTGTTCTATATTTTGTGTATTGGATTTATCGGGGGCGTACTTACAACTCGCGGTGCATGAGCAATCACAGCACATATTAACAGTAAACACTCAAAAGGGTTTATTCAAATTTACAAGACTACCTTTTGGAGTTTCGGTGGCTCCAGCTGAGTTTCAGAAGGTCATGGACGAAATTTTGAAATCAACGGATAAAGTTGGTTGTTATTTGGACGATGTGTTGATTGGGGGGTCAAATTTGGTGGAATGTGAGCAAAAACTTGTGGAGGTCTTAGAGAAGTTAGAAAATCATAATATTAGAGTTAACATGGATAAGTGTAAATGGTTTAGGAAGGAAGTAGAATACCTCGGCCATATTATAACAGGTGATGGTATTAAGCCTAACAAGGAAAAAGTAAGAGCCATTTTGGAAGCACCTAGTCCCAAAAATATAACACAACTTAAAAGTTTTTTTGGATTAATAAACTTTTATAACCGGTTTATTCCGAATTTAGCCTCTGAACTAAGAATTTTATATGACCTTTTAAAGAAAAATAATAGATTTGAGTGGAATTCCAAGCATCAAGCTAAATTTGAAGAAGCTAAAAAGCTTATAGTTAGCCACAATGTATTAGAGCATTTCGATCCTGAAAAACCTATAGTTGTAACGTGCGACGCGAGCCCTTATGGTGTGGGGGCAGTTTTATCTCACCTAGTAAACGGTGAAGAGAGGCCGGTAATTTTTGCATCATCTTCTCTTAGTGATGCAGAAAAAAATTATTCTCAGACGCATAGAGAAGCACTTGCGATTGTTTATGCTGTGAATAAATTTCACAAATATCTTTATGGACAAAGATTTACTATAGTTACTGATCATCAGGCACTAAGAGAAATATTTAGTGAAAAGAAAGGGCATTTGGCAGTGGCGGCGGCAAGGTTGCAACGGTGGGCGATTCAATTAGCCATGTATGATTTTGACGTTAAATATAAAAGAGGAACAGAAGTAGGTAATGCTGATGCCTTATCAAGGTTGCCGGTCAATAGTTCAACAGAAATTTCCGAGGAGTTTCTTAATTTTTTGTCTTTTGCTCCTGAAAGCATAAAACTTTTAAAATTAGAAGATATAAAACGCGAAACGAAGAAAGATAACCTTTTACTAAAGGTATATAATGGGTTGATAAATAGGGAAAATCATTATGTTGACAAAGAAATGAAATATTATTTTGATAAAGGCTTAAGTTTTTCTTGTAATAATGAGTGTATTTATTACGGTAACAGAGTTGTAATTCCGGAATCACTCAAACATGATGTACTTAAAATGTTACACGATACACATATAGGGATTACAAGGATGAAGATGCTAGCACGAAGCTACGTGTGGTGGAAGGGCTTGGAGATAGATATAGAGGAGTTTGTAAGATCTTGTAGCATTTGTTGCAAAACCCAGAATAATATCCAATCATTCAAAGGATCGCATTGGACTCCGTCATCATTTCCTTTTGAGAGAGTCCACATTGACTTTTTTGATATAGGAGGAAAAAAATTTTTATTGCTCGTGGATAGTTTCTCAAAATGGATCGAGATATCAGAAATGAACAGTACTCGCGCAGAAAAGGTAATTGAAAAACTTCGAAATTGGTTTGCAGTTTTTGGATTACCCTCTCAATTAGTTTCCGATAATGGGCCTCCCTTCCAGTCTTTTGAATTTATAGAGTTTTGCGAGAAAAATGGTATAAATGTGTTAAAGACGCCACCGTATCATCCACAATCAAATGGCCTTGCGGAAAGAGCAGTACAAACTGTAAAGAGTGCCATTAAGAAAATTTTAGTTGAAACGACGCCGACGCAAGTTAAAAATTTTAGCTTGAAAATTGCAAATTTTTTACTAAAATACCGTAATACGCCCACAGTTTCTACGAATAAGTCTCCTGCAAATATGATCTTCAATTTCAAACCAATAACTTGCTTAGATATTTTAACAAAAGCTAATCAAATTGAGACAAAAATAACAAATGAACATGCGCTACAATATAATATTAGGTTAAGTAAAAATAAGAGATTGAAACAATACAAACAAATTAAACAAACATTTAAACAAAATGAAACAATTTATTATAAAAATCACTTTAAAACTCATGTTAAATGGATTCCAGGATTTATAGTTAAGCAAATTTCAAAATTTCTTTATTTAATTTGTATAAATGGCACTAAAAGGGTAGCTCATATTAATCAAATAAAAAAATATAATTATTCTGTTCGGTTTAGTCCTGCAAATACTTTTATTCAAAATAATAGTACGAAAAATAAAATTGAAGAAAATCGAATTGATTCAAAAATACAATTAGAAGAGGAAGATGAAGAATATCAAAGTGCCGAAGAGGAATTAGCAACAGAGAGAGAATTAGAGGCAAATAGAGTAGCTTTAAAAAAACAATTTATGGAAGATCAAATGAGGTTTAGTAAGAAACTTAAAAAGAAAAATATGTAAAATCGAAATGTAAAAGTATTGATAATAAAATAGAAATTATAGCAGTTGAAGATAGTTAAGCTTAATTCAAAATTTTAAATTATAACCTTTTATAGAAAAATTGTTAAAATTGAAGTATAATTGAAATATGTTAATTTAAAAATGAATTGTTAAACTAAGTTGGGAAGGATTGATGTATATATATTATACATACATATAAGTACACATTGTTCCAGTACATACATATATAAATCAAAGTACAGAGAGCATCAAAGCTCTTAGTTAGTTAAGTTAGTTAATTTAAGTTAGTTGTAAGTTGACCATGAATAAAAACAGTCATCCTAAATAACGAGTGTTTCATATATATATATCACCCCCCACACGCTTTTTTTAACACCAAAAATGACGGTTACCTGCCATACCATTTTTTCGAACTTTTATAAAAAAAACTTTTTTCTCAAAAACTGTACCAAAGATTTAAAAAAAAATTTAATTTTTTTAAAGCTGGGTAATTTTTGAAAAAAAAATTTCCAAAAAATTGTTATTTTTGGTACCCCCTTGGAACCATGTTTTTGATTTTCTCAAAAACGGTACGACAAATTTTGATAATTTTTTTCTGCAAAAGGTCCCCAATAGTTTGAATATTTTTGTGAATTATTTTCAAAAAATAATTTTTTGGATTTAAAAAAAAAATAAATTTTCTTTTTCAAAACTCAATATTTCGAAAACCCCATGCTTGATTTTTCTAAAACTTAATAAATAAAATTTTCTTAATATAATCTACAAGATATGAAAAAAAAAAATTTTTTTACCTAAAAATAACGGTACCCTCCATACAAATGTTAAAAAATGGTTTTCGAAAATCGTATTTTTCTCGAAAACGGTTCCGAGAATTTTGCTGATTTTTTTTTCTTTTGAAAAATTTTTACGATCTATAATCAAATGAAAAAAATTTGAAATCAAGATATTACTGACTGTACCACCTACCATAGAACCATTTTTTCAAATTTAGAATTTCTCATTATCGACAAAACGGATAACCTATAATGAATTTTTTTTAGAAAAGCTTCTAAAAAGTTTAAAAAACATTGCATTTCAAAACTTTAAGAAAAATATTTTTTTTTTAACCGTGAAAAAAATCAATTTTTTTTTGGAAAATTCAATATCTCGAAAACGGGTCCATAATTTTTTTGTAAATTTAATTTTTATTCGAACAATAATAAAAACTTTAAATTGGCGTACCAAAATTATTTCTTAAAAATGTTTTAAAAATTTTGTCTATAAAAGCTTATTTTTTTAAGAAACCACTACAAAGACTTATAATTTTTGTTCTTGCATAAACCTATATTTGCTTGAATCACATGTCATCTTGTTTTTAGCTCCAACTACTAAAGGAGTTGTTTTAGTCTATTAAAAAATTAATTTTATGCTTATGAACAGTTTTTCTCTAATAACATTCATTTTTGAAATTCTAAGTCGCTTACATAAGAGCAAGTTCGCGGGACCCAGTCGTGCATTTTATTTTTTATTCAAATCTATCCACATGTTCAAACGAATTATGGTATCATGCGGCGCTATTCAGCCCTAATTGAGATATACGACTAGACTACCAGTGGTTGCTATTTCTACCTACCTTCCTCGTCGGTTTGCAACAACATCTGCAACCTCTCTATCAATCTGCAGCAGCTATCCAAAAGTATGAGGGATCTGTTAGTATTTGTAACGAAAGTATTATTCTTTTGGTTTTGTAACGGGTTGATATTTTGCGGAGGAGCAGAATCCTTTCGACGAGCTAAGTATCGTCAGCATGATAGCAGCTATTGCGTCAAGCATTCGTACGCGCTCTGTCCTATTTTTGCCCAAATTTTCTTTTTCCTCTCAAATAGGTATCCAAATCCTTTTTCCAGGTCCTATACAAATAACACAAAACTGACAGTTGTTTCCATTTCCCAATGATGCATTTTGGGCCACCTCTGCATATTTAAATCGTTTTAAATGAAGGCTTTCAATTTATTAAACTCCATGTAAATACTTTCTCTATAAACAGATATGCCACCCATCCATTTATGGTACTACTAGTTTTCGAAAATCTTATATTTCCGCAGTGCTTTGGCTTTGTTATAATTTCAATATACCTATTTTCATTTTGAATTAAATTTAAACATCCGGGCTTAAGAAGAAAACAAAACAAGAACTCAAGGTTCGGAAAACCACACTCACACAATATACGAGTATAGCACATGTTTTCAAAATTGAATGATTAAAATCTCCCAATCTTATTTCGAAAATGGGAACAAAACACAAAAACATTCGCATATTGTGTCAAGAGCTCTTAAAAACTTTCCCAGAGAGACCATTTAAAATGTTTGCTTCCGCAAATTATTCTGCCCGCAACAGAGAAAGATGGCAGATTGGTTTGTTGTGCAGCAGTGTTGGTGCCACACACACCTATTCGTAACTGGAGTAGAACTGGCATGTGAAACACTTTCTCACATCACACAACACAACAAAAATCGTTCATTTTAATTTAAATGAAAATGAAAAAAAAAAAAAATAGAATCAGGACTGCCAACAATTTCCCCGAGCTGCCTACCTAAATTAGCATCAACAATGGAGAAGAACACAGAATCTCAACAAAGTCGTGTTTTCGTTTTGTATAAAATGTAAATCGGCCCCCACTAACAGAGTCTCACTTCATTGCACAAATTGTTCCAGATTGTGTTCCAAGTTCGTACAACCAACGAACGTTCAGTAGCAGTAGCAGTAGTAACACTAACAAAAACAAGCAAGAGCAACATGGCTACATGCGTTGGTACCGGGTACTACACAAAATCCTCAAATCCCTGTAAAACGTCTGATGTTATTTCCAAGAATTTCGCCCGCCTATTCGTTTAAAATCCTTGCAGGATGTCAGAACGACGACGATGTACGGAACGGTCTGTAGGCCCCACTTCCGTCCCGCCCGCCAATGCCTCCGCTTCTGGCTGGTTTGGCTTTAATTAGTAAAATTATTCACATAGAGTGTTGCAATCTGGAATCTCGGTGCCCTAAATCCATACTAAAGCGAAGTGCAATGGAGCAATACTGACGTTTTGCGTTTCGCAATCGAAAATTCAAGGATCCTCTTGATGCAATAGCCCCACCATCACCGCACCATCCTCAAGCGTGATGGCTCTGGAGAAATCGATTGTGCTGCCTGATGGAGTTCCCTTATTCTGTGTCTATCATCTGCACTACTCGAGAGTTCCGTCACTCCACACCCTGCTGTGCAGTGCAAACCATCGATACTCGTAGAGTAATTCCAAGCTAAGACCCGACGCAGTTTTAATAAGCTATTGACAAGACCGATGACGACAATGACAAAGCAGAGCGAAGCGAAGCGGTATTAAGGATCTGCGTCTGCATTTCTATGCTTGGGTATGTTGCGGTGTCGATTAGAGACACAGGACTCCTTTGTCAGGCTTGTGCCCATGGCACAGGATGTTTGGTGTGTGTCTAGACGGAATCGATTTTTTTGTGCTGTGTTTCTCTGTTTATTCAGATCTATTTTCAGAGCTTCGCGTGGAGCTTTGTGAAACTTTACACTGAGTAAATGCAAGCGTTCAAGGACGAAAAGTTAACAAAAATTGACACACACCACATAGAGCGCTGGAAACTTGAATATGGCAAAAGTTGACAATAGGTTGGCAAGAGTGCTCCGCTCATTGGAATACAATAAGGTCTTACGGAGGAAAAGAAGGTATATAATCTTTGTGAAGAAGAAAAAAGCTCGGCCAAGGATGAGTTGGCTTAGGTGTTTTCTGATGAACAAAGACCTGGTGTATTGTACCCTCCTGCTCAGCCCTGAGAGTTTGTTTTCTGTTTGTTTCTTAAGTGAACTCATTTTTGAGGATTGCAACAAAGGAGACGAAATACACACACATATATTTGTATGTTGCATGAAAATTCAAATTATTATTTAAATAAATGGAAAGAGCGCATGGGATGGTTCATTTGTCTTAGACTTGACATAGATTTTGTGCTTTTCGGAATGAAAATCTCCGTGAGCATCTATTGCATACAAAAATGGGTTTTCTCAGAAGACAGTCTTCAATTATTCACGTAGCTACCTAATGGTAAAGACATAGTTAAGTCTGTAAACTAGATGTGCTCCTGAATTTTTAATGGCTTGCGTGGCCCATATGGGAGTTTTGACTTATTTGTTTTAGCAACATTTCTTTTTATTTTTTAAAGCAATTTCGTCCATCATTGACCGACTGATGGTGCTATGATGAGAATCACGTTTTTGTATTAAAATCGTAACCAAACCAAAACTGAGTAAGTCCAAAATGAACTCCACGAAGTCAGTTCAACAAAAATGAACAGTCATCATCGCTGCAAGTTAATATTATTTTCCTATAACTGCTAACTATTCGTATAAATATTTGTTCAAGACGTTTAAGGAACGACTTCCCCATTAGTCGAACAGAACTCATCATCAACCACACCTTTACCTGTAGTTTGGCTTTCCACGTGGCAACATTTTTAGCAACTTCTCCGCTCCCGCATTGCGCTTAATATTGCCTAAAACTATCTTAAAATAATTATTCTTCACTATAAATTAAGTTAAGCTTAATTCTCAGTTAAATAAGCATCATTAAGTTTTTGAACGACAACTGCTTTCAGCACCAACTTGCTTTTCGAACTGTGCAGCAAGTCAAGCGTCGCGTCGTAAAGCTTCCTCTATTGGTCGTTTGGTGGGTACGGATGTGTTTGGATGCCTATCACTCCACACTTTACATATACATTTACTCGTAACTACCTACGTTTTCTAAATTGTCGAGTAATCGCGTAAAAGGTTTTTCCCAAGTGAAATTATCCTTAGAACTTGAGTCGAAGAAAACAAAAAACTTTTCCTTTGCTTTTCCGTGTTTGAGATATGTATGTTCTTCTTGTGTGAGATTTCAGTGTTGCCAAATATCATTTATGAATTTTTTAATGACAAAGATTTTGAATGAAATTCGTTTTTTAGGCGGAGTTTTTTTTTATGTGTCAAAAATTCTCGAATATATTGAACATAAATAAATGCGTTCGTTTTATAAGAAGTAGAACACTTGACACTATTTATTTGGACTTTTCGAATTATTGACTCAAAATATCACAATATTCACAAAATTTTAAAAATTAAGAGAAGACTGTTAGTGGTAAGTTCGCACTATTTGATAAAACTTTAAAAAGTTTTACAGGTGTATAGGCCAAATAAATTTTACTTCTTGTGTATTTTTTCTTATTTATGTCTTCAAGTCAATTGTATCAACAGTTATTTGTGATTTCCTTAAAATTTAAAATAATATTTATAGTATACTTTTAAGGTAGTAGTACGGTCTAGAATGCCAAAAAAACACACGATTTTTTTTTTCTCGGAAACCTTATTAGGTAATAACATATTTTTACTTGCGACTTATAGGTACTATAAGGCAAGTTATGCATTTGTAAAAAAAATCGAACTCGAGATTTTGATCAAAGTTGACATTACGATGATAGCGAAGACCAAAAAATTGGGTCTCGCAATTCTGTCTGTCTGTCTGTCTGTCGGTTCGACTACAGCCTAAACGGCTCGGCCGATTTTCTTCAAACTTGGTAGATATGGGTTTTAATTTTTCCCCCCCGGACGTTTTTTTCTGTTTTTTTTTTAAGACCAAAAATAACGGTACCTGCCATACGATTTTTTTTCGAAATTTTATAAATATTTTTTTTTCTCAAAAACTGTCCCACAGAATTTTTTAAAAAAAAATTGAAAAATTTCATTTGGTTAAAACTAGCTAATGGTTGAAAAAAATTTTACAAAAAATTGTTATTTTTGGTAGCCCCCCTGGGTCCTTTTTTTTGTTTTTGATTTTCTCGAAAACGGTACAGCCGATTTAAATAATTTTTTTTATGCAAAAGCTCCTTCAAAGTTTGAATATTATTTCATATTTAAATTTTTATTTTTTGGATTTTTAAAAAAAATTCAAAATTTTTTTTTGGAAACTCAATATTTCGAAAACCCCATGCTCGATTTTTTTTCAAACTTGACAAATAAAAGTTTCTTAACATAATCTACAAGATTTGAGAACAAAAATTTTGTTTTATCTAAAACTAACGGTATCTTCCATACAAGTTTAAAAAAATGGTTTTCGAAAACCGTATTTTTCTCGAAAACGGTTCCGAAAATTTTGCTAAAATTTTTTTTCTTTTGATTAATCCTTACGATCTATAATTTAATAAGAAAAAAATTGAAATCTAGATATTACTGACTGTACCTACCATAGAACGATTTTTTCGAATTTTGAATTTCTCATTGTCGGCATAACGGATTTTAACGGAATTTTTTATAAAGAAGCTCCTAAAAAGTTTAAAAAACATTGCATTTAAAAACTCAAGAAAAAATATTTTTTCAATTTTTAGAAAAAAAAAAAAGTAATTTTTTTTTTTTAAAATTCGATATCTCAAGAATGGCTTAATATTTTTTTTTGGAAATTAGACTTTTATTCGTACAATAATAAAAACTTAAGGTACCAAAACTTTTTCTTAAAAATTTTGTACATAAAAGCTTATTTTTTTAAGGAACCACTGCAACGACTTATAATTTTTCTTCCTGCATAAATTCATATTCTGCATTCTGTTTTTATCTCTTACTACTAAAAGAATTTAAAAAATTCATTTTATCCTTATGAACTGTTTTCCTTAATAACATCCGTTTTTAAAATTCCTAGTTTATTACATAGGAGAAAGTTCGTGCGACCGAGTCGTGCGTTTTATTTTTTTTTGCATTTGTGTGGGGGTGCAATTTACTTTAAAAAAAAATTGTTAAAATCAGTTGAACTGTTTTTGAGAATTTCGGAAAAAAAGGTTTCTTAGGGGGTGCCATTAATAAAAAATTGTTTTGAATTTTTTTCAACCTTTATTAATTCTGTAGTCGCATAATCAGGCAGACAGATAGAATTGCAAACCTTCTTTTTTTACTTCCGATAAATTAATGTACTATAGGGCCAGTTGTGCATTTAAAAAAAATCGACCTCGAGATTTTGATCAAAGGTAACATTACGATGACAGCGAAGACGAATAAAGCGGGTCCGGCAATTCCGTCTGTCTGTCTGTATGTCTGTATATCTGTATGTCTGAATGTCTGTACATCGAACAACAACCTAAACTACTGGGGGTATTTTCTTCAAACTTGGTTTCTAGGGTTCTTCGGCGATTCTTTAGAGGAGACATGAAAAAAAAATTTGTTCTGCTCCAAAACTTACAGCAATTATGCAAAATCTTATTTATCTCGAAAACGGCTCCAACGATTTCGGTATCAAAAATTAGGTGTGCATTATGGGCATGGACTATATTTTAATGAAACAAATTTTTTTTACTCTCATTTATGACTAACGATTTTAACCAAAATGTTTGTACAAGAGGACCTTTTAATTTAAAATAATATTGTATATAAAAATATGTTTTGGAATTTTAAAAAATAAATTCCAGTTTTTTTTTTTTTGAAAAATCAATATCAATATCTTGAAATTATTTCGTTAAATCTACATATATTATTAAGTAGTAGCACCCAATTTTGTTTTCAATTTCTTTTAAATGAAATAGATACACATACTCCGAAAGGTCTCCGTATAGTAGTAAATTTTCTGTTTATTCTCTGATAAACTATTGAATTTGAACAAATATAACTAAAAACGACCAGAAATTAAAAATGATAACAACTCAAAATATTTCAGTAAAAATAAAACAACTTTTTATTGAAAATACTTAAAATAAAAAATAATTCACAGCGCGAAGTAAGAAAAAAGGAACAAAAAAGTCTCCGTACATTTAGTTTTTTTTTTGGTTGATTTTCTTAAAAAAAAAAAGTAAAAAATTTAACTTAATGTAAGAAAAAACAACACTTACTATCTAGTAGGACCTCCTTTATATTCAATGACTTCCTGTAGTCGGTTTTTCATAGAATTGGTAAGGTTTTAAGTCAAATCCGAAAAAATTCTGTTCCATTCTTCAAGTAGGATTGTTTTCAGTTCTGTTTTGCTGTTAATTGTGCGCTCCCAATTTTTTTTCCAAGTAGTCCCACAGATGCTCAATTTAATTGAGGCCTGGGGATTCGGTGGGATGTTTAACCTGTGTCTTAACGTTGTATAACAAGCATTCCTTGATCACTACTGAAGTGTTTTCGGGGTCATTGTCTTGCTGGACGACAAAATTGTTGGCGAGACCCAGTTTTTCAGCAATTATATGGAGATATTCTTGAAGTATTTTCAAGTATCCATATTTCCCTATTATACTGCCGCCGCCATGTTTTTAGTAGGGATTCAAATTTTGGAATCCAGAATTCCAGAGCAGTGCCTGACTTTCTCAAGACCATACGATGACCATCTGAGCCAAAGACGTTAAATTTACTTTGATCCGTAAATATAATCTGATCTCAGAACGAATTGTCCTTACCCAAGTGTTAGCGAGACAATAGATCTTTAGGTCGCAGTGTTTTTATACCCCAATTTATTCATTCATACCCAAGTGTTCCATAGCGTAATGCAGCCTGGCTTTCTTATTCGCTTTTCCAATGTACGGCTTCTTCCGGCTTACTCGACCATAAAATCCATTTCTGGTCAACAGGTCTCGTATTTCCGTCGATGTTTTTTATTACCTGGAAGAACAGACGCACTTTGCTTCGGGGCCTCTGCAACACTCCTAAGTATTCTCTTTTCCATACGATTATCAATTTTTTTTTTGCCGTCCAGGGGGTCAATTCTCTATCTGTGAAACTGTGAAGTGATAAGTTTTTTCACAACTTCACACACTATTTGATTCGCAATTTATGAAAAAAATTAATAAAATGTCAAAATATTTTCAAATATCAAATGATTTTGTGAAAAGCCCTGATAAAATATGAAAATTACAAAAATTATACTCAAAAATGAGTATCGTGTATGAAAAATGAGAGCGTTTCTTATTTTAGTACTGTTTAGTACATGTTTTGACAAACATTTATCAGAATGAGTTACAGAATCGCATTATGTGAGTTCATGAAATGTAAAAATGAAAAATGGCTGTGTAAACTGAAATGATAACTTTTTCATCACTTCACAGTTTCACAAATAGAGAATTGACCCCCATTGCTTGCAATTATTTTTGTTTTATTAAATTGTTGCAACATGTACTGAATTGAAGAAAGCAGTGTTTTCACAATTTTCGCGATTTCACCCAGAGACTATCCTTTATTCCTCAAGTCGATAGTGATTTTCGTGTTAGCCAAGAAAGTTTGCTTATTTTTAGTTGACATTTTTATTTCCTTGAGACAAAAGAATGTTTTTAACTAAAATATTATTAAAGAACACTTAAACTTACAAAAACACAACCCAATTCATAATCACACACACTACATTCGCCAACTATTGCAAAAAGTGTGGCCTGTACGGAAACTTTTTTGTCGCCATTTGACAGACTCACCCGATTATAATGATTATAACGATATCTATTCTTAGGATTTGGTAAAATGATGATGGGAGAAAACATATTCTCGTTCTCGTTCACAGTTCATCTATTCTATTACTCATTACTATTTTTTTGCAAATAAGTAAAAAATTGGTCTACTATACGGAGACTTTTTGGAGTATGTGTGTGTATGTATATAGCGATTTTTGATTATTCCCTCGAAACTTTGTCATACATTTTTTTGGAAATTTAGAATATTTAAAAAAAAAAAACATCTTTGAGTAAAAACTAGCTTATCGTTTCGAAAATTGGTTCTTAATGGTACCTCCCATGTAACCAATGTTTGTACTCGATAAGCTCCGAAACAGTATAACTAACTTTGAACAATTTTGCAATCAAAAGTTTCTAACTTAGTTTTGCTCATTAATTAAATAAAGATTTTTTAAAAATAAATTTTTTTAAAAACCACATTGTCGATTTTTTATAAGGTTTGCACTTAACAGTTCTGTAACACTATCTAAAAGATTAATACAAAGATATTCTTTTATAACTGTACCAACCATGCAAATGGTAAAAAGTCCTTTGGCACAGCTCCTAGAATGTTGATAAAAATTGTTTCTCGATTTGCTTAATTTGCTCAATAAAAATAAACATAGATGAATATAAATATTTTCTTCATAGATTTTGATTAATATTGCGATTGAATTAGTTTTGTTGAAATCTTTTTCTTTTAATTCAGAAACAGGATAAGGTACTCGTATATAAAATCCTGTAAAACATGTAAAATCTCTAAAGAAGAAAGAAATGTTTTCTCATAGGTACTGCATTTGCGAGGAAGTGAAATATTTTTGTCAAGTATCGCCTATCATGAAAACTTCTTCTCATCTAAGCCGTTTGGACTCGGCAAGAAATTTATTGGAGATGGCTTCTAATCCTGTCGCCAACAACACGCACGCGAATTGTTGATAGAAATTGAGCTAACTCAACCTAAATGAAAATAAATCAAAAAGGGCATTATGGTTCGTAGAAAGCCTAAATCTACTGACTTACAATTGTCAGTCATTCCTGTTTGCGCCACCAGGAACGGAGGGGACCAACAATTTTCTGCCGATTTCGAACGGCTAATGAGAAGCAATTTTCATTACTAGATATACTCTTAGAGGATTTGTTAATTCGTCGCAAGAGGTAGTATAAATAAACTTAATGACCCCTATGGTATCTCTATCATATTTATCAAAAAACAGTTTTTCTTGCCCTGTCAAAAATCCCCATATCAAGAAGAATTCCATCAATAATGGAAAAGTTCTTTCCTAACTCCATTACAGAAAAACGGCTCAAAGTGTGAAGTAGCAAACTATCAACTTTAGCGAACGGAAAAGAAGTCGACGTTGTCTCAACCGCTTTCAGTAAGGCCTTTTTCATACTGTGCAGTGTCCACCCATAGGCATAAATCTATCTTCTTAAGATGGATTTTTTCTAACCTGAAAAACCGTATCTACAAAGTACGATTGAGATCTACCTTCTTCGATGATTTTCCTGTTGCCTCCGGGGTTCCACAAGGCAGCCAATTAGGTCTTCTCCTTGTTATTCTTACTATGGACGATAATGAAATGGTCAAGAATGGAGAAATAGAGATATTTCCATATCTCATTCTACGCCGATGATATCAAGTTCCCGAAGCCCATTTCTTCGACATATGATTCTTCTCTTGTTCGGCCTGAAAAGTAGCTTGGACCTAAATATTGACAAGTGCCGACAATTTACTTTTTTTCTCGAAACCTCGTTAAATAAATATTAAATTATTTATTTAATTAACTTGAAAGTTAAAAGTTTCTAGTTCTCCATGAGTTATTGCGCCTTTATTGTTATCCTTTTATTTATTTGTTGTCAAAGTGGGCAGAAGCAAAAAAAAAGTTTTGAGATTTGAAAATTCCGTGCATTACACTTTGCTAGCTAAGAAGATAAAAGGATGCGGTAGTGCCCAACCAAGTTCACGGGACTATACCCTTTTTACACGAACAAACTAAGACGATTTTTGACCCCCTTCTAACTTCAGTACTAATCTAGTCAGAAACTTAAAATAACTCTGTATTAGTTAAGCTGATCAAATAAAAAGGCGCCTCACAACATTTCAACTTTTTAGCATTAGTGGTTTCTGAGATAGAGCACTTCAAAAATCGCCTTAACTGTAACTGAATGTAACTAACTCACAGATCATCAAACATAAAAAGCCCTTCCCGACATCGTAGAACCTTGTTATTTCGCACAAGGTTAGATTTTGTCTGCCTACAAAGGGTAAAATCAAGAGTTTTTAATTTTCCGTTCAGGGGCAGGCGTGGCATCTAGACACTTTCTAAAAATTCTTACCACATATATGTGTCACTTTCGGTTGTTATTAAATGATGAAATTTTGTAGACCGGTGGGACTTCTAAGTTGGTCATTGTCTTTTCAATATACGTACGTACTAAAATTCCTTTAAAAAATTATAATGACTTGTAGTCTTTATTCGTTCTAATAATTGCAGACCACTAGCTTCACTGATGTGTTTCAAAATGTTCACCTGACAAAATAAAATCACTGAAATCGGTCTTATGAAGCTTATTATCCAAATTTCAATTTTCCTTTTAATTTTTAATACTTTATTTTTTTTCACACCAAGTAAATTAGTTTTATATTTTCCACCCTTTTGTTTTTATTCAAGTTTTCGTATTTCTTCCATTTTCTTAAAAAACTAGAAGAATTTAAATTCAAAGCCATAAAAAAGTGGCAACACTACACGGTTGACTTCTTTATTTTACTTCTACGAGTATCACCATTTTTTCTTCTATTTTCTGCTTTTAAAAATGGAGGAACAGTTTTGTTCGTTTTTTGAGTTTCCATCTTGATTTCTCATTTTTTTTCTTATATAAAACTTAAAAGTTATAACCATTATGTGAGTCTCTGTTTAATGTGTGCTCCTTGGAGAGCGGTGTGGGGTAGGGTTAGTGTTACCTTTTCATTCTAAGAGAAAAATGAAGACAGACAAAAAAATATAATAAACTTCTAAGAGTCATTCATTTTCTTTTCTATTCCCAGTTCAAGCTTCCGCACACACAGTAAAGTGAAGTTATCCATTTTGTTCAAAGACGATGAAATGAAGAAAGTTTTTCAAGTATTTTTGAGATTTATCTTTCATTTGGATCGATTTGAGAAATAGATAAAAAAAAAATAACAGAGAATAAGAAATGGAACAGGAGTTGGTAAGGTACCTACTTAATTTTTCAAGTTCTTCCCAAAGAAGAACGAAAAAAACAAATTATCAAACAAGCATGAAGGTAATTTTGTAAATAGTTTTATTGATGTAGGAACTGATTTGAAGGTTGTTTTTTTATTTTTTTAACTTGGAAAATTCGATTTACTCAAACAAATTTATAAGAGTTTATTTTCAAGGAGAAAATATTGAGAGAGTTATAAAGGGAAACATTGATATGGTAGAAATAATTGATATTTACGGGTATTCTTAGCCTTTCGTTTTATCTATTGCTCTTAAAGGGCCAATCATAATTAAAAGTTCTTCCAAGAACTTCAAGTTTAAAGCTAAACAAAAAAATAAAATTTATTAAAAACAAAGTGAACAGCTGGATGACAAGAATTTGACCTCGAAGTCCAAAGTTCTAAAGTATGTAGTTTGAAGATGTAATAAATATTAGATTATTTAAAAAAAAAAGGTATGAATAAAAACTGAAAAACACTAAAAAAAAAGTGATTTCTTCTTTTTATAAAAAAGAACATATTTTTGGTAAAATATTATTTTCAGCAAAATCGGTTAAGCCGTTAATGTGAACAACGAATTTTTGTTTTGTGCATTTTTAGCCAAAAACCTGTAATTGCATTCAAACCATCAAATAAATCTCCAAAAACATATTGAGCCAAAAAGAAATTGTTTTTTTTTTTTTCTTAAATTCACAAAATATTTTTTTTTGTAAGTTTTGAAATGCAATATTTTTTTTAACTTTTTAGAACCTTCTCTATACAAAATTTCATCAAAATTCGTTATGCCGATGAGAGAAATTCGAAATTCGAAAAATGGTAACATGGTACAGTACAGTACAGTCAACAATAAATTAATTTGAAATTCTTTTTATTAAATTAGGTATAGATCGTGAAAATTAAACGAAAGAAAAAGAAACCTTTATCAAAATTCTCGGAACCGTTTTCGAGAAAAATACGATTTTCGAAAACCATTTTTGAACATTTGTTTGTTGGGTATTTTTATTTTTAGGTAAAACTAATTTTTTTATCAAATCTTGTAGATTATATAAAGAAACTTTTATCTATCAAGTTTGACAAAAAATCGAGTATGGGGTTTTCGAAATATTGAGTTTCCAATAAAAATTTTGAAATTTTTTTAAAAATCCAAAACAAAAAAATTTTAAAATTTGAACGCCCAATAATATTTAAACTTTGGAGGAGCTTCAGCATAAACAAAAATTAAAATCGGTTGTACCGTTTTCGGGAAAATCAAAAAACGGTTCCAAGGGGGCTACAAGAAATAACCATTTTTTGGATTTTTTTAAACCATTGCCTAGCTTTAACTTAATAAAATTTTATAAATATTTTTTTTTTGAATAATAACAGTACCTTCTTCAAAACTGTCAAACAGAGTTTTTGAGAAGGTACCGTTATTTTTGGTCTTAAAAAAACAAAAAACGTTTGGGAAAAAAAGTCAAAACGATATTTACCAAGTCTAACGAAAATCGGCCGTTTGGGCTGTAGTCGAACAGTCAGATAGATAGACAGAATTGCGAGACCCACTTTTTCAGTCTTCGCTAATGTCAACTTCGATCAAAACCTCGAGTTCGATTTTTTTTTTACGAATGCATAACTTGCCTCATATGTAGTACCTATAAGTCGCAAGTTATAAAGAATTTGATTAAAATACGTTATGCATATAATGAGGAATTCAAAATTTGGGAATAATAGTTCTATGAATAGGTACAGTCAGTAATATCGTAAGGGGAGGCTCTTCTTTTGCGGCGACCAAAAATGCATTCTTTTTTACATTTTTTCCAGTAAAATATGTGTAGAATATGTATAGCTCAAAGCGTTTGTCCTAATATTTTTTTTTTTAAATTATAGAACAAAAACGATACCTTCCTTTTTATCTCGAAAATTGAAATTTAGCAGTGTTTTAAGCCTATAGCATGTCTTACATAAATATTTTTGAATTTGGCGCCTATATATTGTAACGAAGCGTCACACTCCTACGACCGACCGACACCAATCAACCTCCATCTGCATACCCACCAAGTGAAATAACCAACGCCAACACGCAGCCGAAATACAAGAACAAAATATACGCGATATTGTGGTTCATCGTTATAGAGTTCACAGTTGGTTCCTGCAGGAGAATTGCCTTATGGACCCAAGAAATCCAAAGAAATTCGAAGCTTGCTCGCCGAAGTTTATTAAGGTTTTTTACCTTATAATGCAGAAGCACATGTTTCCCCCGATATTCCCCTTCTCTACTTAGAGTCGATGGGCCGTTGCTCCATAGCGTGCTGTGTGGTAACACCAAAACACCGTATTATTCCCCTTCATCCTTCTGATGTCGATGGGCACCTGCCGTATTATTAAAGCTATTCCCCTTCATCCTTCTGATGTCGACGGGCACCTGCCGTATTATTAAAGCTATTCTCCTTCACCCTTCCGGTGTCGACGGGCACTTGCCGTATTATTAAGCTATTCCCCTTCACACTCCGGTGTCGACGGGCTCTTGCCGTATTCTTAAGTTATTCCCCTTCACCCTTCCGGTGTCGATGGGCTCTTGACCGTATGATTTAGTTCGTATATACTAGGTAGTATTATCTCTAGGTATTATTATCTATAGGTATCATATTGTTTAGTCTTAAGCCGCTTTATTGGATTAATAAAATAAAATCTGAAAAAGGAAAATCTATTTTTCATTTGGAGAGAGCAGTTTGGTCGACTATCTATACTCGAGTTTCGTGCTTTCTCGAGACGACCCTGGAGTCCGGCGAGCTTACCTCAGCCTAAGGAAAAGAAGCATCACAATATCCATACCATAGTAAGCAGAGATACCAAATGGGACATTAGGTGTCGACACATTCCGACACTTAGGCTTCAGCCACGCACTGAGCGACAAGCGACTGACTGATTGAGCGACGTCTCTCTGGGGCTTAAAACAATCACAAGTCGCTCAGGGTTTATGTGGCCACCTCCATACATTTTAATGTGTTTTAATTTTTTTGCGTGGCTCAGCGACTCGTCGCTCAATCGCTCAGTCGCTCAGTGTGTGGCCGAAGCCTTAGGCCCTCATTGCGAGTGTCGTTTGTTAATCGATCAACGACTTTTGTCGAAAATCGATCATCGAAAAATTAAGATATCTGAAATTATTTTTGTACAAGATACCATAAGCTTTGTTTTTATACGTGGTTACAACAGCATTAAGTTATCTAAATAGTTTAAGAATCGAACGTTAACGACACTCACAATAAGGCCCTTAGACACATGAGACATGAACCACCAGCTGTCGACACATTAGCCCTGACCCGAAAAAAACTTAAAACGTGTTTTTCTCGAAACCATGTTTTCCAACTGTTGGCCACGATTGCTTTAAAACTACTTAACGGATCTTCATAATTTTTTTTTGTCTTAAAGCTTATTAAATTTATTGGATTCTGGACCAAAATCAGGCTGATATATCAACAACTTTTTTTTGTACAGCGCTCAGAAGAGCGAAAACAAAAGTGGAAAAAAACGAAAACTAAAATTCAAGCGTCCGCCATTTTTTCAATTTTTGACTTTGGGCAATTATTTTGGCCCAGACTCCAACTACACTCTTCTTTTTTATAAAAAAATTTGATTTTTTAATTTTCGATCATTTTTGTAGGAGCTAGAGTGGCCAACAGCGAACAACTTTTTTTGGAGGTGGTCTCGTTCCGAGGCGCATTGTTTTTTAACGGCCCGGTATTTTTTGATGAAAAAATTATTTCTTGTACTTAATATGATAAACAAGTAAAAAAAATATGAATTGATTATATCATTCCTTCCATGAAAAAAAGATTCATAAAAAAGTTTCATTTTTGACACTGAAAAAGGAGAACCTCCCCTTAATTTCCAAATTTATTTTATTAATATCATTTTATTAAACTATAGATCGAACAAATTATTTAAAAACAAATATATCAAAATTCTAAGTGCCGTTTTAGAGAAAAATACGATTTTGGAAAACCATTTTTTGACATTTATATATCCACCATACCGTTATTTTTAAGTAAAATAAAATACGCTTTCTCATATCTTGTAGATTGTATTAAGAAACTATTATTTGTATGTTTAAAAAATCGAGCATAGCATTTTCGAAGTATTGATTTTTGAGAAAAAAAAATTTGGAAAATATAAAAAAATTGGCAAATTTAGTATGAAAACAAAATTTGGAAACCGGTTTTACCGTCCTTGAGAAAATCAAAAACAAAAAAATGGTTTCAAAGGGGGTGCAAATACTAAGGATTTTTCGGAAAATAGCTAGCTTTAACTAAATTATTTTTTTTTGATTTTTTTTAATCTAAAGAACAGTTTTTGAGAAAAAAAAAATATTTATAAAATTTGGAAAAACTCGTCATTTTTGGTCCTAAAAAAAGAAGTTTAATGAAAATCGACCGAGCTCAACAGACAGATAGACAGACAGACAGAATTGCGAGTCCCATTTTTTTCGTCTTCACTATTATCTTAATGTCAACTTTGATCAAAATCTCGAGTTCGCTTTTTTTTCGAATGCATAACTTGTCTTACGGTCCCTATAAGTCGCAAAAGTAAAAATAGTCCTAAGGAATGATTTGCAACCATTAGCTATGTTTTACTTAATTAAATATTTTGATTTTTTTTTAATCTGTTGAACAGTTTAAAAAAAATAAAATTTGTATGCCAGAAACCGTTATTTTAGGTCTTTAAAAAAAAGACCTGTGTGAGGGAGGGAATTTAAAAATGCTATCTACCAAGATTAAAGAAAATTGAAAATCGCCCGAGCCGACATACAGTCAGATTTACGATACCAATTTTTTCGTCTTCCCTAGAATCGTAAGGTCTAATGTGATCAAAATTTAGAGTACTGGATTCAACAAAAATGTTATTTATGCAAAAAATCGGAGTTACCTTTCTTGAGCGCAGTATTAAAACAAATATTTTGTTTTTGGAATATAATTAACTATTTATTATCAGCACACACATTGGAATGTTTGAGAGTTGTAAGTCACTAGGTCTTGGTTCTCTTCGAGGTGGTGCCCCACCAATTTTACATATTTAGTAGCCCCAATAAGTTATTTTGCTATTTTTAATATCACTTTAAAATATGTAAAAAACACTTACGAGGTGTTGTTCAATCACCGTTCATAAAGTAAATGTAAATGTTATTAAAAAAAGGGATAGTAAATAAAAAATTAACAACATTAAAAGACATAAGTCCGTGAGAGAAATAATTAATTTTTCAATCACCTTTAAAAATTGTACACAAAAGTCTAATTAAATAGAACCCCTTTAGGACCATTTGTTGTTTCTTGTTTCGCTTTATTTATTATAGGTCAGTCCTACACAGATTAATCAAACAAGGCCTTATCAACTCTCTCCAGTTTCCTTTTCATATTTTCAAAAATTTTGTAAGTTTGTAGAAAAAAAACATTCCCGATATCAAATAATTCTTCATAATTTGTTTTATCCCCGGCTTAAGAAAAAAACACCAACTCCTTATCAAAACTAAACTTTTGCCTTAAACCGGTTAACTTTATAATTATCGTACAAAAAACCTTACTCATTCAATAATTCCTCCACGTTTTTCTCTTTTCAGTTTGCAGTTTTGTATGAACAGAACACACAACAAACAAAACGGCCAACAAAAGAAAAGTTAAACTTCCTGTATGCCCCTTGTGCAGTTGAAGGCTGCCACTTTCCGGTAAACGACTCCCAACAATAATTTCTTCTTCACCCGTCAAAAATAAAAACAAACAAAAATAAGTTAAGGAAAATTTCCTTTTGAGAAATGACCCAGCAAATAAAAAATCCAGTTCCAAAAAGAAGAAGAAAGATTGAAAAGCATAAAATCGAAATACAAAAGCAAAAACAAAAATACAATAAACAAAGTCAGACAGAAACATAAAGTGCTAATCGATGTTCGAAATTCTACCAACAGTTTCCTGGCCTCTTATAAGCAACATCCGCTTCTTAAGAGAACGCCTCAATAACTTTCTCCATAAATTGTAATGGGAACAAAATTCAAGACACTCATTCGAGACGACCAGCTATTGCAACGATGATGATAGTGTGTGTACGTAGAGCTTCGTTCACATTGCAGCAGTCTTTCAACTCAATTGAAACTTTATGCTGATAGAGTCCCAGAGAAAGGAGTTGGCAAATATTATCTTAGTATGCACTACCCCGAGTAACGTGTTGACATGAAATATTAATGCGGTACCGGTGACGTTTTAAGTCAACCCAAAGCACAACATAAATCATAAAGTCTAACAAGAATAAGCTCAAGAAGAAGAAGAAGAGGAAGAAGTTGTGCAGTGCATAAGAAGACCCAAGCTAATCGCTGACCTAACTCGTATAAGCACGGTTGAATCACCACTTAAAGGGAATTATTAATAGTTGAAGCGTAACAGCACATATCTCACCACAACGTAACGTAAAAAATAAGAAGAAAAAGAGAAGCCCCCAACAAAAATAAGGAACACAAATAATAAGGATCACATGTCAGAAGGGGCACACGTGTCCCATTCGACTGCAATTCGTACAAAAACTACAAATAAGCAACAGACGACTACGACGAAGACGCTGGTAGAAACGTACTACAGAGATAATGCAAATGCTACCGAACATGTTGGAGATTCGAGTTATCCTGCTATGCCTTCCATCGATCCTTTTAGCAACAACATTAGAACCGGGTAAGTTCAGTCATGTAAAAAATTCAGCTTTTTCTATTAGCAGAGTCCCATAAAATATCTCCCTTGGCAAGTATTTCCCGGGTAGATATTCTGTGTGGTGGATGGGGGTAAAACATGTCGTAACAGTGACACTGTGGCGTATACTTAATACTCAGAAGCAAGAAGCGATGGCAGAATTTATTAAGTGTGCGGTTGAGTCGCATGAACTTGCGTTACTCTTTTGTTTTTTTGTTATTTAAGTTTTTGTCTTTAAAAGAGGTGAAATTAAGCTGTGTAAAGGGAGCGAATACTGAATTGTCAAGGGCCTAGGCTTTGGTGAAAGTATCGCTTCCCTTCGATCAGCTAGATCAAACATTAGGTTAAGTTAAGTTAAAATTGACTTTTATTTCAATAAAAAAAATATTACAATTATGATTTAGACTAAGTCATAATAGGTTTGGCCTATGGCCGTCTACCAGAGTTGACAAAATATAAACTGAAGTTCCTATATTAAAAATCTCCTTCCATACGCTTTCTATAACGAAGTACTGCAGCTGTGTAGTTATATAGGATATCCCATCCCTTCTCTCCGTTTAAAATATTAATTGCTTCATCTTCTGCTAGTACATGTTTTCCAAACATTGATAGTCGAAATTATTTTAGAATTGGACAAACGCCAAGAAAATGAAAAAACATCCTCTCTCTTTTTCATGTTGCACAGGTCACAAATTGTTGGAAGATCTGGTCGATGTGGAACAAAATTTAAAAGGACATGTTCACCTCTCATTTTGAAGATAGTACTTATTTTTTTAGATAACTAACTGTTGAGGAAATATGTATGTTTTTGCATTTAAAAAATGGTTTAATTTGCTGTAGTAGTTCCTGAACAATGATGATTGGGCCTCTTCGACATATTGGTCATACGTATGTCTGCCAAGATTCTCCAAAATAGCGTTAAATTTTTCTCTTAACAGATGAGGTGGCTGATTCACATGAACTTTCATATTCATTCCGCATTCGGACGCTATTTTCTGCCATTCCTCGCATATGTTTTCATTTTTTATAATTATGCTTTTTAATATTATGTTTGGTATTCTAGAATCGTTCATCTCTAATAATTTTAAGATATAATTGAAGTGTGTTTTGAGGGTGTACAGGCGCAGGGGAGGAGTTCCCGTTTCGATGTAGAGCATATAGTTAGGTGTATTTTTTGGTAGCCGAAATATGTTTTTCAAAAAATAGCGAAGACATTTTTTCACCCCATCATAGCATTTGTAACCCCATATTTGAGCTCCATAGAGTATTATCGAAGCTGCAGTCGAATGAAACACAGTTTGTTTTGCACTTAGTGACACATCAGGGTTCCCAGATTGCACCGATAGCTCTTTTAGCATCAGCTAATTTTTCAACAAAGTGCGGTCTTACATTTAATGGAGGCGTACCTAAATATTTATATCTGGACACAACCTCAATTTCCTCACCATCCAATTTCCACTTTTCCAAACGTGAATAGCGACCTCCTGCACTTCTAAATATCATGACTTTTGATTTTTCAAGAATAATAGTGATATTCCAACGTTTACAATAACCTTTGACTTTATCGGTTATATCATTAATATACAAGATAAAAAGTAGTGCGCTTAAGATACAGCCTTGTTTAACGCCCATTGACGTTTTGAATTCCTCTGAGGTTAAATCTTTATCCCATACGTATGCAACGTTATTCTCATACAACGCTCGCAGGATTTGAACAATTTTGCTTGATACTCCGATTTTGGTAAGCTTGTAAAAAAGTGCTTCACGTGAGATTGTATCGAAAGCTGCTCGAAAATCTACAAAGAATGCGTACAACTTTTTTTTCTTTTCCTTCTGATCGATTGTAGAATATCCTTTTCGAAACCCAGCTTGAAATTCTTTAAGAATGTTATTTTCTTGAACCCATTCATATAATCTTTTGTATATCAAAGGAGCAATCAGTTTGGCTGAAGTGTTCAGAAAGGTGATACCTCTGTAATTCTTCGGGTCTTTGTAATCGCCCTTTTTATGAAGTGGGAAAATGATCGCTTTCCTGAATGCATCAGGTACATTTGTAGAATCAAAGATTCGATTATATTCTATGGTAAGATATACTATAAACTCGTTCGTGCAATTCTTATAAAACGGGATGCGATTAATACCTGGTGCTTTGTTTGATTTTGAGCTGTTTATAATTGACTTCTTCCAGAGTAAAGGCAGTGTCTAGTTTTTCATCATTAAACATAAAAGCTGCGTAATGAAAAAGCGGTGAGGTTAGAGGGGCGTTGAGGAGCTTATCGAAGTGAGTCCTAAGTTGCGAGGATTTAATGGACAAAGAGATGTTTGACGTGTATCCATTTATGTACTTGACAGCTTTCTGTGCCGAGGACTTTGAAGTGTTTCTGATCGCGATATTTTACTGTTCAAGTGCTACTTTTTTTTCTCTGTTGACATCTTGACAGATTGTTTTGAAGATGTTGGAGTTATTCGTTCTCAAAAGTTTCAAAAATTTAAAAGATTTGTCTCTTGCTCTTAAACATTCTGAATCAAACCATTTTTGTTTATATGTCTTACAGGCTATTGGGTCTTTATATTGGAGTATGGATTCTATTATAATTTCTGTTAGAGCTTCAATATCAGGTGTATAATATTGCGCGTTCAGTTTCATAAGATTTTCATTCATGTTTCGTTGATATGTTTCGAGTAAACGGTTGTTCCAAATAAATTTTGGTAAAAGGCTTAGCGGTTTCGTATTATTATAGTCATGGTTGGCAGCAAAGTTGCCAGTTACTTTCGTCTGAAAATATCTCCGTTCCAACTTGAAAGTTGTCCAGAAGCTGAAAAAAGTTTCGCGAGACAAAGCAGTAATCAATTATTGAACATGATGTTCCTCTAATAAACGTCAATTCTCCTTCCAAATCACCTTTGCAACTACCATTCAACAAACGCATGTCATACTCGTCGGCAAGTTCAAGAATTTTTGCTCCTTTGTTATCACAAATTGGGTCCTTTGATTTCCGATAGGGTACCAAAAAATTGCTGTTGTATCCGGATGTGAAATTATTTTGTGATAGTCCTACTCGACCGCTAAAATCACCAATCAGCATTATATCAGTGAAGTCTAAGGAGTGTAGTGAGTCACACAGTCTGTCGAAATCACAATTCCAGTGATTACGATTTAAGTAGATAGGTACCAGGATGACATTATACGTGTTCGATTTTAAGTTAATAACACTTATTTCGCCAGATTTTTTAAAGTTAATGTAGATCCCTTCGAGATTGTCACGAAAACCGTACAGTGTTCCACCACTTCCTCTTCCGAAAAGCGAAGTTTTACCAGCTGGATACCAGATAAGTTTATAATTTGAGAATATTATTCTTAAATCTAATTTCTTCCTTTTCTAAAAGATGAGTTTCAAACAATACGAAAATATCAAAACTTTTTACATAAATCAAAATGTTACAAAATTCATTTTGTTTTTTAAACCTGATACATTGTAGCTTAAAATTCTTAAATTCTTATAAACTAAAGTTTTTTTATGATTCTGGTAGACTGGGGCACATCATACATCGTGTATAACCGCCTTAGAGCCAAAGATTTTTCTCGTACTGCCATTTTAAGATATTTGGCATCACTGGAGTGGTTGACAATATCTGTCAGATTTGAAGTCTTGTGAAATGTGTTTTCAATTGTAGCTGTTTTGTTTGTATTTTTATTTTCATTAACAAGATTTTTTTTTATTGAACGAAATGTCTCCAAAGATAGATTTAAGAGCTTCAAACCCATCTACGAGTATTTCACCACACCTCAATCCAAATCTGGAATCCCAAGTAAAGACTTTCTTAGCAATATGGATGCGATCATCCCGCAAAGATATCTTTATTGATGGATTTTTTTGACGGAGTTCCTTCATTATAGGGATCATTTTAGCTCGACGCTGTCTGACGTTAAAAGGTAAGTCTTTCTGGATGCTTATTTTGGTACCCTTCAATTTGAAAGCGTTCTTCGTGACGTTCCAAGCAGATTCTCTGGACCTCATTTTAACAACTTTTGTTGATTTGCTCGCGTCGCGGTTATGTGTCTCATATGCAGACGCAATGACTTGGCTCGGAGTTGAGTTAACCAAACCGGCGCAGATGGATTTCGCTTTTTCGCGCATATCCGTCTGATCTTCAATAGGCAAGTGAACAACGATATTTTTTTCGGTACTCTTCTGAAGAAGTTGATCTATATGGTTTTCAAGACGTTTATTTTGTTCTTCCAGATATCTAACTTTCTGTTCGATGTTAGTGCGTGGTTAATACTTGACTGGGGGACCGTTCAATACCAACCGTGTGCTATTGACATGTGTTTCTTCTGTTGTTCTTTCTTTCTATGTGTCTCTCTCTCTCTCTGTTGTAATGTCTTAGCCGATGGTCTCAGTTTCCAGTGCTTTCAGTGTCTCGTAGATTTTTTATCTACGGAGTAGTGCAATATGTAATGTAATGTAATGTGAATACTCAAAACTTTTTCATCAAGGTGGTGTAATTTTTTTATGACATAATTTATTTTATGACATAATCTATACTGGTCTACCCTGTATGTACTTTTAAACATAATCTTCTAGTTTAAAGAACAAAAACAAGAAGTGCCCATTTGTCAAAATTTCTATTCAATTATTCTTGAGAGAAAAGTTTATTAGAAGTGAACTTTAAATAAAATAAGGAAAATGGGTATAAATTGGTAGATATCAGCCTGATCATATTTCTTGTGTGTAAAAAAGAAAACACGGCCTTGTGAAATGTAGGTTTACAAGGGCTAATTTATATCACTTAGCCCCTCAGCCTTAGCGAACAGAAAGGAAGTCGTCTATGGTTGAATCGATTTCAGTAAGCCCTTTGACAAAATTTTACATCATCTTATTCCATTAAAGCTTTCTACCCTTGGACTTGAACATATATTCTTAAGATGGTTTTTCTTCTTACTTGAAAAACCTTAACTAAAAAATTCTATTAAGATCTACCTTCTCCGATGATTTATTTGCTGCTGGCGGGGTCCCACAAGGCAGCCACTTTAGACCTATCCTTTTTATTATTACTATTAATGATATTGAAATGGTTATCAAATATTCCCATATCTCACTCTACACCGATGATATCATATTTTCCAAGACCATTTCTTCGTTAAATGATTCTACTCTTCTTCAACATTATCTCGACAGTTTTTCTGTCTGGAGCCTGAAAAATTGCTTGGAGCTAAATATTTCCAAGTGCCAATCAATCACTTTTTACAACATTCCAGAGGACCTCCGTCTGCTCTAATCGTATGACATAAGGTCTCCTATAAACGATTATCATCCGCTTGTCAACTCAACGGATACAGGTTGAAATTCTTTTATGCTATACGATTGTAAAATCATCAGAAGACATACTCGTATCCTTAGGCACTTACTCAATTACATCGATATTCGTATCGGAAACCATCTGTATTGCACCAAAGGAGACAGCTTGCACAAAGGTACTGAAGAGAAATCAATTTTTATTTTATTTTTTTATTTTTATAATCTACACGCGCTTAAGGAATTATGATTACCCTTTAAATGTTTCAACACAGCGCGGGCGTGAAGTTCATATTTGTTGGGCATACTAGTTTTAACTGAATCATATTGATACGAGTACCTTCCCGTAAGAATGTATTAAGCGACATTTTTAAAATTGTTCAGGAAACGAAAAAAACGTCAGCGATTGGCTGCAGTTATTTTAATGTTGGTATTTTGACCGTTCATCAAAAGATAGTGAGTCAGTGATGGCTGATTGCATCCACAAGTTGCCAACTACTCATTTTAAATACAGCCACGACGACAGCGTCTTCATTCATCTTCTGCACCCATCGCGTAATTTCGATACAACCATAAGACACCCATCTCATGGACCATTTGATGGGCTAATTAAGTCATTTAATCACTTCGAGGAAAAAAACCAAAATCGCAAAAACTTTCAATTGATTTCCGAATGATTTTGTTCCGATTCATTCTGAGAATGAAAAACTACGACTTTAAGTGTTGTTAGAAATTGCAAGCTTTGTCGCGTGTCTTACCTGAGTTAACGTATCAGATCAAAAGATCGACATTGCTTAAAAACGATCCAATTTTTTCTGGATAAAAGGCAGTTGATTAAACTATTCCACTCACGATTGGATCCCGTATAAAAAAAAATTGATAAATATATTGCTCTCCAACAGCTCTCTTTCCCTCTTTCCACAACTGATCCAACAAACTTATCTTTACTGATCTTTGCTGTCATGTAGAGAGTGTAATAAAACAGGGAAAAGATCTAAAGCATTCAGCATACAAGAAGTGTTCGGAACTATGGGTAAAAACTTAGAAAAATAAAACCAGATTTTAGGATGCATCAAATAATCAGCCAAATATTTGTTCAACCAAACTTTTGGAAATGACTGGACTGGACTATCGGCAGCATATGGCCAATCTACAAAAAACTGCAATTCTAAGTCCTGGAAGAACACCACTTGCTACATGCAAATATCTTCTCAAACAATATGCTCTAGAATCAAAAAATGCTAGATGGTCACAGGGTACCGCCTGCCTAGCAACCAAACAAATATGGCCAAGCATAGACCTAAAACGGTCAAAAGGCTTGAGGCTAGGAGTCTACACAAATGACTTCTGTAGAAGCTGCATGGACGAGGAGGAAGAGGAAACAGTCCAACACCTTCTATGTACATGTCCAGCACTCTCCAATAGAAGGAATAACTATCTCGGTAATCCCTTCTTCTATAATACCAGTGAACTGGCAACGATCGATACAAAATGTCTCTCTAACTTCATTAAAAGCACGAAATGGTTTGTTTAAGTTCATTACTCTCCCATGAGTAACTTCTTTAGTGATATCACAACGGATCCTTGAGGTCTAAGAGAGTCAACAACAACTAGACAGCCACTCCAACCAACCAAGACGTATATAAGACTCTGGCCATCGCACAGAGTAAAAGTCCTAAACCGTTCTATAACATTATAATCGACAAGAACAAGAGTGCTTTCCGGCTGGATCGGATCGATCATTTACTGAATCTTATCACAGATGCATATCTTGGGAAAGCCCAAGTAGCAACTCATGATATTTTTCTTTAACTTTGAAGCTTTGAAGTTTTCATTATCAGTAGAAGTTTTATATGCCGGTGGAATTGTCAAATTTCTATCCCGAGGACACTGATTCAAATGTGTTGCGTGATATTGAAAAATGCACTGTGAAATATGCCACTAGGGAATATTTCTTCCAAACATGCACATGTTCTCGGAATGGAGATACGTTTACGTCCAATTTCTTTAATATCATTTTTGAGCATTTAGTGTGCAAGGTATGTGCTTAAGCCGGAGACAGTATTTTCAACAAATCTGATCTACTGTTGGTTCGTATCGATAACATTGTCCGTTCCAAACGTTCTGTAATATTGTCATTTATGAGAATTGAAAAACCGGCGAAACCTGTTGGTCTTCAAGTAAACTAGAACTACTATTATCAAACAAACATCCGTTCACCATCTAGAACCTAATTAAAAACAGCAATTTTGAATTAGTTAAATAGGTCATCTACCTTTGGCTGAATCGCAACTTTAAGAACAACAACATGGTTGAGATTCAATGACGAAATACTCCAGAAAACCACTTCGGTTTGAATAAATAGATTTTACTCCGTTGCAGCTTCTGAAGAATCAAGGCCTAGTGACTTATATTTTTTTAACTTCTGCTGTGTGCATTTGTCAGGAATGCGTGGAGCTTAAAATGTGGAGGACATATATGCGGACCCATAATTTCCTGTCGTGCTCAAACGGCACTAATGAGATGCACTTTTTCATGACAAGATATACTTTTGAATGTTTCCTTACTTCCTCGCAAGAAGAAATACACCACTGAAAAAAATTTTTATTTATGTTCGTGAATGGCATAGGTGGGAATCAATCGCCAGTAATTCGGTACGGTTTGGCAGTCTAATGCACTTACCATTACATTATTGGGTTTTTTTAGATTTAGCAAATGAGTTGAAAAATCCTCATGGGTAGGACGAAATGTAGGTTCTACAAGACCATTACTAGGACAGTTCTACTTCGAGTTGGATCTTTTGAAGGAACATTTTTTGACGGATATTATTTATTAGTTTTGGATGTAGGCCAGAAATTCATTAGCATTCGAACTCATTGCTCCAACTATGAGATACTTTAAATCCCTGCCTGAGCTTCCAGACAACAAAGAAGACCGAACTTTTATCTTAAAAGCCAAACCGCATTGCAGATCCCAGAGGAATTGGGTGACATTACCCTAGCTAAGATAAACTTTGAAGCGCTGTCTCAAGCTTAAAGGCAATAAGTAAGACCGAACCTTTGGTGTAAGGACCAAGCCGTAACAACCATAAAAGATGGCCTGGAAAACTGGGTTCGTAGAGAGTTAAAGATCACTTTGATAAAGGAAGTTTTTCGTTCAAGAAAAGAAGCCGAGAATATAGGCAAAAAAAAAAAGATTTGATTTATTTCTTCGCACATGATCTTTTGGAATTGAATTTTCGTTGTTCTTTTGTTGAGTTAAATCCAATGAATTCCAAAGAGTTTTCCAAATGGATATCTGAAATGTGACATTTTATTGCGTCCATATTGTTGAAGCTCCATCTGTCAAATTGGTTGTAATTTATTAAGTCTGTCTTAATAAATCAAGTTATGGCGCTCAACAACGTGTAAGAACGATTAAATTGTTCTGTGAAGAACACCCCCTTCTGTTTGAGTGACATTTTGGATGCTTCAATCTACATCAATGTAGATCCATTGTGATACCCTAGGGTTTGTGACCCCTTTTATTGAAACCTATGATAATCCTATGTCGATCCAACCCGTTAAGGGTATGGACGGGTTACAGCAAGCTTTAGCCTGAAATGTCAGAGGGTATTTCTAAAGTGTTGAAATTTCTAACGTCACATAATAGCATGGCTAGGGAGAGGTATACGCCTTCTCGGGGGTATTCCTTTCCTTTACCTTCACTTGAGAAATCATTCCCCCCACCAGACCCGTAGGAGCATGTGGTTCCTTGCAACGCCTGGTAGATGAGTTTGAAAAGTCAGTTTTTGGTGTATATGTTCGTTTGTTTAGTCGTTAGTTAAGTCGAAGAGGTTTTTTCCATACCAAGGAGGATTTTACCAATCTTAGGCAGATGTGGCCCCATCGACCCACTGATGCTCGTGCTCAACGTAGGAGTGGCAAGCGCAGGTGTATAGGCGAGGTGCCCATTCTCCTTTGGTACTGCTCTCACAAGAAACACGTGCGTCGTTGTCATTTACGTTCGTACTACACTGTCGTACTGTAGTTGAAGGCGGTTTTCATAGATCAGGAATTCACAAGCCATTTGGTATCATTAACAAATTTTAATATGATTTTGCTTGGAATGTCAGAGAGCTCGTCTAAGTCGTTAAGGAAGTTCCTCCCTAGATGTCTGTTTCTTCACCGGACTACAACGAATCCTAACATCTTCCAAAAATATCGCCGCTGTCTGTGAGAGTGTGCAGGCACAAGAACTCGGCTCATCAAACACCACATCTTGGAGAATTTTGCATCATGGCTTAGTCCTTCATCCGTGTAAACTTCAATTGACCCATGACCTCCGAGTAAACGAACAGAGACAACTAAGTTTTTTCGCTAACTGGGCTCTCGAAAGCCATACACAAGTTTAAGAATAACAAATCCGCAGGCTCGGATGGCCTACCTGCGGAACTCTTTAAGTATGGAGGAGATGTCCTGATAGGGTGCATGCATCAGCTCATCAACCAAGTGTGGGAGGAGGAAAGCATGCCCGACGACTCGTCAAATAGCTCCATATGCCCAATCTACAAAAAAAGGCGATCCTATGTCCTGCAAAAACTACAGGGGCATATCCCTGCTTAATGTTGCCTACAAGATCCTATCCACCGTACTATGTGAGCGTCTAAAACCTTTCTGCAACATTATAATCGGCACGTACCAGTGTGGCTTCAGGCCAGGCAGATCAACGATAGACCAAATCTTCACATAGAGGCAAATCCTGGAAAAGACCAACGAATTTCAAGTCGAGACCCACCATCTTTTCATCGACTTTAAAGCCGCATATGATAGCATAAGTCGCCAAGAGCTTCTATTGGCAATGTCGGAACTCGGGATCCCGAAAAAACTGATCCAGCTATGCCGCATGACGTTACAAAATACGCGGTGCAACGTGCAAATGGGCAACAGCTCATCCGAGCTATTCCAAACGTGCTCAGGGTTCAGACAAGGAGATGCGCTATCATCTGATTTCTTCAACCTAGTCCTGGAGCAGATAGTGCGCAAGAGTGGTGTTAACCTGGAAGGCACTATTTTCAACAGGTCTTCCCAACTGCTTGGATATGCGGACGACATCGATACCATCGGGCGCTCCAAGCGTGCTGTGCTAGAAGCGTTCACAGCTATTGATGAACAGGCGAAACGCGTTGGTCTTGAAGTTAATGAGGACAAAACAAAGTATATGCTATCAACAAACAAAGCCACATCTGTCCATCGCCTAGGACAAAACGTCACTGTTGGTAGCAGTAATTTCGAGGTAGTCAAGGAGTTCACCTACCTTGGAACGAACATCAATCCCACGAATGACACCTTAGTAGAAATTCGACGAAAAATTACCCTAGCAAACCGCTGCTACTTCGGTTTGGCCAAACAAATGGGTTCAAAACTCCTTTCTCGAAAGACAAAGTGCACGCTGTACAAAACGCTAATTTTACCAGTTCTACTCTACGGCGCCGAGAGCTGGACGATAAGTAAAAAAGGGGAATTGATACTGGGCACTTTCGAGAGAAAAATTCTTCGGCGGATATTTGGTCCTATATGCGAAGAGGGCGAATGGAGGAGAAGATTCAATCGTGAATTATACGAGCTGTACCAAGATGTGGATGTAGTCCAAAAAGCCAAAACACGTCGAGTACACTGGCTCGGTCACATCGAGCGAATGGACAACAACGCTCCAGCCAAGAAAATCTTCGAATCCCAGCCCCCAGGTTCGAGACGACGAGGAAGACCGAACCTCCGCTACAGGGACCAGGCGGTTATAGACGCAAGAGCGCTTGGTCCCGACGACTGGAGGGAGCTTGCGAGGGATCGCAATCGATGGAAGACCGCAATAACTAAGGCAGAGACCCTCCATGGATCGGGAGCCGGTTAAGTAAGTAAGTAAGTAGGGCTCTCGAACAGTTGGAATTTGACCCCTATTTTGGTCGAAGAAACATATTCAGCGACGAGTCCCAGTTCTATATGAATCGGTTCGTCAACAACAAAAATTGTCGAATATGAAACGATCACAATCCACATGAGATCCACCAAATTGAAAAGCATCCAAATTTATGACCGCTCCATACTTCTTTGGTAAAACCGTTGACAAGGCCAACGTTAGCTAAGAACCAATTTCTCATGGCCCGAATTTGATGATATGGACACCGACGACATTTTGTTTCAACTCAACGACGCTTGGTGCCACACAGCCCGTGCCACAATAGACATTTTGCTTGAGTGATTTACGAACATGGTTATCACAATCAAGGGCTATGTGAATTGGCCACCGAGAACGTGTGATTTAATGCCCTTAGACTTCTTCTTTTGGGGTTTCCTTATTCACAGGCGTATGTCAAAACACCACTTACCTGAAATCCACCTCATTAGTCAAATTGAGCCTGATTTATGTAGCAGAGTTATGTGAAAGTGGACGTTTCGGATGCCGCCACAAAGCAAATCCATTGAACGATGTTATGTTCCATACAAAATGGCATATATGGGCCTTCTTAATAAATAAAAAATATCAATGGTACCTCACTCACAGTCTGTCTTCTTTTAAATTTAAAGATAGAAAATCTGAACGGAAAACCCTTTATGATTTTTTTTTTTTTGAAATTTCCTCCAATCCAATACTTGGTCCCTATTAGGAAAACAAAAAATAAATTGAATGTTCCTTCCATCAGTCAAAGTCATGTGCATGTGTTGCTGCGGCTTAAGAGTGTCGTAACAGTGACACTGTGGCGTATACTTAATATTCAAACGCAGAAATGTGCACACAAAAAAGGCTTCTTCAAGTTGCATGGTGCACTGCTATTAGCTCCTGTTGCACGAAATACAATCCACACATGTCGCGTGTTATCAGTATCTAAAGCTCTACAGGATGCTCTAGTTCCTGCTGTTTTTTTTTTCTGCCCTGTTCCTATTAAAATGTGTATTTTTTCTCATCCTTGAAAATAAAGAAGGAACAAAATTGTATGTAAGTAAAAAACAAACTCAACGTTCGTGTTGAACGGGAAGCTAATGCCGACACTGGATGATGATGATGATGATGATTTAAACAGGAACATTTGTTTGTGTATGTTTGTATGTGTACGACATGAAGGAAGGATCCACATACATTTATATATTTTCATGATTTTTCGTTTCCTATCCTGCTATCGGATTTTCAAGTGCGCCATGAAATATTATAAAACCATCAGAGTGATGAAGTATATACTTTTCTTGTGTTTATGTTTATTTCCCTGGGTTCTCGTTTGCTTATGCTTATTAACTGGTGGTGTTTGTTGAGACTCCTGAACTTCCCTTTATACCGGAGGGATGAGGTCTCGGCGGTCTTCTTCGTTTTCTTTTGTTCCAAGATATTGTTTGTGAAGCTCTTATTTTTATCACTCATTGTGAGTGGAGCTGAAGTAAGAAAAAAAAAATGTGAACATTTTATCATTGTTTGCAGCGCACTTTGAGATCATAGGAGGGAAATCTTTTATACAAAGCAGCTTTATGATTCGCTCAGTAGGTAAGCCGATTTGATTTTTTTTTTGTCTTCGTATTCAGTGTGGCTTATGAATATAAGAAACACTTTGCTTGCTTAAAATAGACACCTTTCTTATGGTGTTACTCGAATTTATATATTTTCTGCAGAAAAAGGTTGTCTGGATTAAATTAATACAATGTCGGTTTAAATTATGGAATTTTGACTTAAACTGTCACATCTAATCTAATGCATTTACAACGTTGAAAGGGCAAAGAAGACGTTCTAATTCATTGTTCTCAGAACATTGATGGTAAAGGTTGTAAAAAATAACTTTTGATAAATGTAATCCTTAAAAAAGAAAATACATTTATACATTTAATATATAAAATTCAATTGGAATTAGGTATATCTTAAAAAAAAATAAGAAATAAACAATGGCTAACGAGAAACTCGAATTTAAGAAAACTAAAACCATCCAATCGTAAAAGTAGAATAATAAGTAGAATAATTCTCAAAAAACATGATACTCGTAATTCCAATATTTTTTTTTTGACTGTAAGACAACCGCTTTTCAGAAAGGCGAAATTTTATATTGGTACGATTTTATTTCTGCAATTTCTACTTCGACACATTCTACCATTTAAAACAAATAAATTAGAGGCTAATACACGGCTCAGTGTCTTACAACTCTTAACAGTTTCTGTGTGCCTTGAGCGTACTAGCAGGAATGGAGGGGACCTACAATTTTCTGCCGATTTCAAACGGCTAATGATCAGCACTTTTCATTTAATGTGACAATTTGACACACCTTCACAAGAAAGACTGCGCCCCTTAAAAAAAAACACTAGCGGCTGAGAACCATTTAGCCTCAGACATTTGTATTTATATTGAACTTTTTGATCTGATTCCGAAGGAATTAAGTCTAACCACGCCACTTACCATGAATTTGAGATCTCTAATTATGAGTTGAGGCAATTATAAAGGGTTTGTCTTCCTTGATTTAGTATCCTGTCTCGAATATTTTTCGAAAATTTATAAAACATTTTTCTTTTCTCAAAAACTGTTTTTGATGTTCAATTTTCGACAAAAGTCTCATCGATTAACAAACGGCCAGTAGTATTTCACAGATTTTTAAAAAGTATTTCCAAAATTTGTATATAGTTAAATCTAGGATATTGTTGGGAAAATCGTTCAATAAAGCCCTGAAAGTTTGGATAGTATTGTGTATTCAAACTTCCAAAATAATTGTTTTTTTTTTGGACTTTACAAAAAATTTCAAAATTTTCTTATCCAAAGCAATATTCTTAAAACTGTGCTCTCTTTTTAAAAAACTTTAAAATTAAAAGTTTTTTTTAGTACCATCTACAAGATTTATGAAAAAAATGCTAAAAAATTGTTTTCGAAAATTTTAGTTTTCTCGAAAAGAAAAACCTAGAACTTTAATAAATTTTTTTATCTTTCGATTAATTTTAATGATATGTAATTCAAAAATGTTTGAAAAAAATTTCATTTGAAAACTCAATATTTTTATTTGAAATTTAATTTTAATTCGTACAATAATATAAATTCAAAGTTGGCGTTCCAAATTTTGTTCTTAAAAATGTTTCAAAAATTTTGTATATAAATGCCTATTAAAATAAAATGCACGACTGGGTCGCACGAAAAATGAATGTTATTAGAGAAAACTGTTCATAAAAATAAAATTAATTTTTAAAATTCTTTTAGTAGTAAGAGAGGAAAACAGAATGCTATGCAAATATGAATTTATGCAAGAAGAAAAATTATGAGTCGTTTTAGTGGTTTCTTAAAAAAAAGCTTTTATATACAAATTTTTTAAAAGATTTTTAAGAAAAAATTTTGGTAGGCCGATTTAAAGTTTTTATTATTGTTCGAATAAAAATTAAATTAAAAAAAATATGGGGCCGTTTCTGAGATATCGAATTTTCAAAAAAAGAAAAAATAGATAGTTTTTTCAAAAATTCAAAAAATATTTATTTTAAAGTTTTGAAATACAATGTCTTTTAGACTTTTTAGAAGCTTCCCTATAAAAAATTACATTAAGATCCGTTATGCAAATAATGAGAAATTCAAAATTCGAAAAACGGTTCTATGGTAGGTACAAGCTGTAATATCTTAATTTCAAATTTTTTTTATTAAATTAAAGATCGTTAAAATTAATTAAATGAAAAAAAAAAATTATCAAAATTCTAGGCGTCGCCGCGCCGTTTTCGTGAAAAATCCGATTTCCAAAACCATTTTTTTTTAATTTTTTAGCATTTGTATGGTAGGTACCTTTATTTAGAGGTAAAATTATTTTTTTTTTCTCACGTCTTGTAGATTATTTTGAAAAACTTTTATTTATCAAGTTTAAAAAAAATCTAGCATGTGGCTTTCGAAATATTGAGTTTTGAAAACAAAATTTTGAAGTTTTTGTTAAAAATCCAAAAAAAAGGTAGATATTACCAAGTTTAAAGAAAATCGGCTGAGCCGTGTAGGCTTTAGTCGAACAGACAGACAGAAAGACCGACAGACAGACAGACATAATTGCGAGACCCACTTTTTTAGTCTTCGCTATCATCGTAATGTCAACTTTGATCGAAATCTCGAGTTCGATTTTTTTTACGAATGCATAACTTGCCTTATAGTACGTCTATAAGTCGCAAGTAAAAAAACCCTACAAGGGATTTTAATTTTTCTTATTAAACTAATATTTGCTTGATAAATCTCATGGCACCCTGTTCTTAGTTATAAATACTAAGCGATTTTTTTAGTCATTCAAAAAAATTTATTTTATGATTATGTACATTTTTCCCTAATTAGTTTTTAGTCGTGCATTTTTTTGTAAACATCTTGTAAAAAAATATCTTAAAAATTCGTTATGCCGATAACTAGTAAGCGAAAAATTCAAAAAAAATTTCTATCTGAATTTCAAATTTGTGTTTATTGAATTGTATTGATTTAAGCAACAAAATTTTTGTCAAAATTCTAGGTGCCATTTTCGAGGAAAATACGATATGGGTGATTCTACAAACAATGGAATAACATGATACAAATTTCGGCATGACATTTTTGGATTCCAAAAGTCGTAAGAGTTGTTCTAGATGATCATTAGAACGTCCCTTTGCGTTGTTGAAAGCGGCCAGTTAATAAAATAAAAAATGACGATTTTAAGGACATTTTTTGAAAAAGGATGTTCAGGGTACTGAGTTTTTTTTAAGGGAACTGAATAAATCTTTAGTTTTTTTCTTATTTTCTCTATTCACTCATTCACTCAGTTTGTTTATTTTTTGTTAATTACGTTTAGTATTCTTTTTAAGGAAAAAAAAATATTTTTTTTAAGAAAATGAACTGGGATTTAATAATAAGTGAAAAAAATTAATACTCATTAACGTGTTTTTTTGAATAAAATGATATCAAAGTGAAAAAAACTACTTACAAAACGAAAACATTGGGTTTGATGCAAAATTGCGGAGAAACGGTTGTCTGCAGAAAAAACAGTCTTTGGACAAACTAAAACTGTAATAAATTCTTGATTGGTTATAAAAAAATCTTACGAATCGGACGTAGTTTGGCAAAGATAACGCCATAGTTAAGGGAAATGAGAGCAAAAATCATAAAAACCGTTATAACTCGAAAACGGGACGAAAACGAGAAAATTACCTCATAAGTTTTTTGACTTAAAATGACCTCAGGAATCCATGGTTTTCGTTTGGGGCACCCCCTGTATAATCCGCAATAAAGAACAAGAGCAACGTCGTTGATAGCTAAAATAAATAACAGGGGACCTAGATGGCTGCCTTGTGGTACTCCAGTAGGTTCATTAAAGGGAATGGAGAGAGATGACCTAAAACGGACGATATAGTATGGTTTTTAATTTAAAAACAATGATTTTGTGAGACATTTTCTCGAAGGCTTTACTAAGGTCGGTGGCCATAACATCGACTTCACCTCCATCATCCATTTTGCACAGAACATGGGAAATAAATTCTACCAGGTTGGTAGTTGTTGATCTGCCCGCCACAAAACCATGTTGAACGGGAGACAAAATTGATTTGCAATGAAAAGAAAGTGTTTCATACATACATATATAATACTTTCGAACATTTTCGGTATGCATGATACATAGTTTTGCTATGGGGCGATAGTTAAGGACATTATTTTTGGAGTCTTTTTTGTGGATAGGAATTATGTATAATATTTTCCATGATTGAGGAAAGGTGCCTTGCAAAATGGATATTGTGAATAATTTGGTCAGCGGATATATGAAGGTACTCGTATTTATGCATTTTTTTAGGATAATATCCGGCAACCCATCTGGTCCACTAACTATCTTTAAGTTTTTCGATTTTTTCTTTTACTTTGGCTGGTAGAATGTTGATGGTTGTAAATGAGGTTTCAGGGGAGCTTTTTAGATAGTGGAAATATTGGGTATCAGGTTCAATATCATTGTCAACTGCACTGCTTGAAATGGTGGGCAAAGAAATTGTACCATCATGGTGGTGAGGCGGACATATTTTTACGTGGCATAAACGGTACACAGTAAACAAACCAGCTGAAAACTTCAGTATAGAAGGTTGTTAGTGCTTCATCAATTGTTTTTTGAGCAAATTTAATTTCTATTTTATTGAGAAGCTTGTTTAGTTTTTGAAAGTTGGCCTTATGGAAGTTGAGATTGTATTCAGGAACGGTGGAAGTATTAACTGTTTCATAGGAGAAAGCCATAATAAGAGGCTGATGAAAACGATCAAGACTAGAAAGAAGTTGATTACTTTGAATTACTATGGAGTTATCAGGGTCGGATGTGAAGATGAGGTCGAGTTGCCTTCCAAGGCTATTAGTGACGCCAGTTACTTGAAACAAGCTAGAATCGACACTTTTTAACATTATTCGATTGAGGGAAATTGCTCGTTAGATTCACATAGCAGCAAGAGTTGTGTGTGATGTGGCAACTACTTGTTAACACCATATGTTCTGTAGGCCTAATTGATCCATTTCGAGCACAAGAAAGTTTTCCAACAAGGCCCGATAGTGGTGTCCTGTAGTATTGCTCATGGCAAACTCAATTGGCCATCTTCCATAGCTAGCTGTAATACTCGACCACTCCAATCTCGCCGACGCACGTGGATGTTCATACATATATGCATATGCTCCATAATAAATTGTTACGACCACTATAACTGTCAAATGCCAACTCAGAAATTTTACTCACACAAAAATGTCAACCAAAGTAAATCGACTTGGAACATAAAACGCACCCTGTATCTAATCAAAATCTTAAGTTAGTTCCTTACGAATGAATGACATGCGAAGTAAGAAATGCAAGTACAAAATATGTGTATTTTCTTAAGAATATTCTACATTTTGGGCGAAAGAAATTTTGATAAAAATGCCGTATGATCGTTTAATTTATTTCCGACTTTCTCATAAATAGCTCTACCGATTTCTATAAAAGTTATTTCTGTACATTTAATAATTTAACTCTTTTAAATTTTAAAAAGTATTGTTTTACAAATTTGATCATTTTTACTTGCGACTTATGTATATACTCGTAGGTACTATAAGGCAGGTTATGCATTCGGAAAAAAAATCGAGCTCGAGATTTTGATCACAGCTGGCATTACGATGATAGCGAAGATTAAAACTTTAAACTTTGTAGATATCGTTTTGAATTTTCCCCCCACGCGTTTTTTCTTTTTTTTTTTTAATACAAAAAATAACGGTTCCTGCCCAACGATGTTTTTTCGAAAATTTATAAATATTTTTTTTTTCTCAAAAAGTGTCCCACAGATTTTTTCTTATAAATTCAAAAAATTTCATTTAGTTAAAGCTAGCTAATGGTTGAAAAAAAAAAATTTCCAAAAAATTGTAATTTTTAGTACCCCCGTTGGAACCATTTTTCTGGTTTTTGATTTTCTCAAAACGGTACGACGGATTTTGATCATTTTTTTTCTGCTAAAGGTCCTCAATAGTTTGAATATTATTGTGAATTCAAGTTTTCAAAAAATAATTTTTGGGATTTTTAAAAAATACTTCAAATTTTTTTTTGAAAACTCAATATTTCGAAAACCCCATGCTCGATTTTTTTAAAACTTGATAAATAAAAGTTTCTTAATGTAATCTACATGAAGTGAGAACAAATAATTATTTTAATTATTTTACCTAAATTGAGTGTTGAAGATGGAATTAAAAAAAAAAAATCCGAAACTACATATAAGATATACGTTTATATAAGAATTTGTCACAACTAATGAATAAATTTAAACTGCTTGCATGGTGCGAAGCAAGCAATAGTGATAAGCCAAGATTGAAGATTAAAAATTGAATATTGAAAATTGAAAATTAAAGATTGAAAATTAAAGATTGAAAATTGAAGATTGAAAATTGAAGATTGAAAATTGAGGATTGAAGATTGAATTAAAAAAAAAAATCCGAAAACTATAAGATAAACATAATGTACATACATACATATGGAAACTGCAACAGTAGCGCAGCTTTGAGATTTGCATATAAGAAAAAAAAATCTGCAGTAGAGTAAGAAGAATCTTCTGAACATTCCGAACATTAAGAATTGAACTTATTCAAAATTATGGAAATTCCGAACATTCTGAACATTCCGAAGATTAAGAACATTCCGAACATTATGAACAATTATAAACATTCCGAAGATTACGAACATTCCGAACATTATGAACAATTATGAACATTCCGAAGATTACGAACATTCCGAACATTATGAACAATTATGAACATTATGAACATTCCGAAGATAACGAACATTCCGAACATTATGAACAATTATGAACATTATGAAGATTACGAACATACCGAACATTATGAACAATTATGAACAATCCGAAGATTACGAACATTATGAACAATTATGAACATTATGAACATTCCGAAGATTACGAACATTCCGAACATTATGAACAATTATGAATATTATGAACATTCCGAAGATTACGAACATTCCGAACATTATGCACAATTATGAACATTCCGAAGATTACGAACATTCCGAAGATTCTGAACATTCCGAGCATTCCGCAGATTCTGAACAATCCGAAAATAACGAAAGGACAATATGATCATAACTTCTTAACAATACCTTACAATATAATATACTATATACCTAGCTCTAAGTATACTATTTCAAACTTGTTATTAAATTATTCTAAATATAATATTGTTTACTACAAAATATATATATGGAGATTGATTTAAACCTTTATTTTAATATAAGAAGACTTGTTATAGTACCCTCCATACAAAAGTTCAAAAATGGTTTTCGAAAATCGTATTTTTTTCGAAAACGGTTCCGAGAATTTTGCTAAAATTTTTTTCTTTTGATTAATTTCTACGATCTATAATTTAATAAGAAAAATTTTGAAATCTAGATAAATTACTGACGGTATCTACCATAGAACGATTTTTTTCAAATTTTGAATTTCTCATTATCGGTATAACGGATTTTCATAAATTTTTGTATAGAGAAGCTTCTAAAAAGTTTAAAAAACATTGCATTTCTAAACTTTAAAACAAATATTTTTTTGAATATTGAAGAAAAAAATCTAGTTTTTTTTTTGTAAATTTAATTTTTATTCGTACATTAATTAACACTTTAAAAAATGGTGTTCCAAAATTTTTTCTTAAAAATGTTTTTAGAATTTTGTATATTAAAGCTTATTTTTTTAAGAAACCGCTACAACGAATTATAATTTTGCTCTTGCATAAACTAATTATTTTTTCTTAAAACACATGGCACCCTGTGCTTAACTCCAACTGCTAAAGTGGTTGTTTTAGTTATTTAAAAAATGAATATTATCCTTAAGAACAGTTTTCTCTAGTAACATTAATTTTTGAAATTCTTAGTTACATAGGAGCAAAAAAAATAATATCCTTAAAATTAAATATATCCTTAAAAACTTAAAATTGGCATAAAAAGTTTTGTATTAGAAGCATTTTAAGAAATGTTGCACATTGAGTAGTAAGTTCCCTGGCAAGAGATAGGTACTCGTGGAGGATTTACCACTTCCTTACTAGAAGCACTTTTCACAGAGCCCGGAAACCGAACATGGCAGGTCTAGTACACCAAGGGTTACTATTGAAACCTTGAACCATACAAATATATAGATTTTTCTGCATTTCTAGGGAAAAGAATTTAGAAAATGTTTTACTTTGGAGATTTTTATTTAAAGAATAGAGCACCATAAGACTTCGAGATCTTTAACAGAATTTAGATTTTGATATTTAAATCCATGACATTTATGTAAATTTATGAATTTACGGGGTATATCTCAGTTTTTAAATAAATGGACTGAAGGAGTTTTCGGGACCGGAAACGGTTGATGATTGGTTTTTTAAATAAATTTCTGTTAGAATAATATTATGTACCACTGAGACTGTTTTGGTCGATTCAGTTTATAGACCATTCAACCGTAAAGCATTGAGTACGACTTTGGAGTATTTTTTAATAAACGACGACGATGTAACCGTACTACAACTCAGCCAACCAAGTATTATACAGAGGGGCGGTGCCGGCCTGTGGTGCCCCGTCCAGAAATGATCTTTCTATTTACTCGAAAGGGCTTAAAAACCCTTTAACTTTGTAAACTATCACATATGTTTAAAAAAAGCAGGGGTGGAATCGGCCAAAGTGATAGTTGATGATCAATTTTTTGATTGTCATTTTGACTATAGCTGTCTATTGTCAAAACGACAATCAGTTAATTTAGTGATGACCTTACTCTTACGCAATACGGGCCCAGGTCTTACACACAAAAACCAATACCCTACATTTTTAATTTAAACTTTTGTATAGCCTTGACTTTCGAGAAGAAGTAAATACCATGTTACCAAGTTGAAAATTTTGTTTCGAATATCCATGAAAAGTAAGTATGCAACACGTGATGCGTAATCAAACAACTTTTCAAAATTTTGAATTAATATTTTATCCAATCCAAGACATACATATATCCCGTAAACTATTAAAAGCACTTTGTACAAATGTTGTGAATCACGAAAACATACATACAAAACTCGTTTTATCTCAACTTTATGCTACAGGTAATCTACGACAGATAATTGAAAATAGCTACTTCACTCATCAAACTTTTGATTCTACTTGACAGGAGCACTAAAGGTCGAAAGAGTCACCCAAAATCAAAAGGATAGAAATCTTTTTTTTTTTTATGCTAGATGATACACTTTTTGGTACATGCATACATGTATGTATGTACATAAGCTAATTACACAAAAATCTTAGTGGTTCAAAATGACTCTACGTTAATTTTTTGACAAACAAACTTTGTCGTTTGCTCGAATATTTTTATTTAAATTCTTCCACTGACATGATGTGAAGATGCTCTTATCAAAAGACAACTTTTTAATTACAAAATTTGTTAGGCAAACATTGGTGTCTTGCTGAAAAAAAAATTCAAGATTTTAATCAAACTCAACATTAAAATGATGGAGACAGATTTTTTGGCTCTTAGGCAAGTATTAAGTACAGTGGTGCAATAGCGCTCGAAAATTTTCAGAAATAAAAAAATGTGAAATTTTTTTTTAATATTTTTTAGCGGTAGGTACGTGCCGCTATAGTGGGGCCTAATTATTTTCTTTTTCATAATATAATACAAAAAATGGTAAAATTTGTAAGAAAGAAGTAACATAGATTTATCTTAGATTAAACTGTCTTCTATTTACTTGTATGTATGTAGGTACTATAGGGTGAGTTCTGAATTTGGTAAAAAAAATCGAACTCGAAATTTTGATCCAAGTTGACATAGCGATGATAGAGAACACGAAAAAAGGGGGTGTGGCAATTCGGTCTGTCCGTCTGTCTGTCTATCTGTCTGCATGTCTGCATGTCTGTATCTCGACCTATAGCCTAAGCTACTGGAGGTATTTTCTTCAAACTCGGAACTTAAGGGTGTTGGGTTTATTTCCGAAATAAGAAACTGAAATTTTTGTTAGCTTCAAAACTTACAGTATCCCCATACTGCTCTAACGATTTTGATAAAAAAAGTAACACGTGGACATAGACTTTATTTTGGTCAAACAAAATTTTGAGAAAAAAATGCTGTTAACGGTACCTGTCATAGAACTGATTTTTTGATTTTTGTATTTCTCATTAACAAAATTATACAGAAGCTTCTTTAAATTTAAAATAATATTATATATAAAAATGTTTTCTAAAAATTTTTTTTTTTTTTGGAAAAATCAACATCTTCAAAACGTATGACCAATTATTTTTTGAAATTATTTTCTAAAATCTATATATTAACAAATATTTAAAATTGGCATTCCAAATTTTGTTCTTGAAATTTTTTAAAGATATTTTTATATAATAAATTAATATGATTATTAAACGATTTTAAAACTTTGTTTGCATAAATTCATACTTTTCTAGAAATCAGAAATTCTAAGCCCATTAAATGCTTTTTATTTATTTATAAAAATTATTCAAATTTCAACGTACTCTTACATAAAATCAAGTACTTTCGATCCAGTTGTTTATTTTATTTTAATTATACTTTTTACTAATTTAAAAAAAAATCTTCTTTATTCTCAACGTGAAAACAATTTTGGATTTTTGAAATTTGATCAGTACATTTTTTTCATTTTTCAATAATTCGTATTTGTTTTTTCTATAGATATTTTTTTGTTAGGAATCACCAAATCATTTCATTGGCTTACGCTGTAAGTCGAGGAAGAATTTCGGACCTACTTTGTTCGTATCCTCTATTACTGCAGTGTCAAGATTTGATGTCGAATTCGATTTTTTTTCAATATACTCGTAAAATGCTTCCCAAATCCAAAATGATGTACATATTTTAAAATTCTATTTTTTCTACTTTTCAAAATTCCCTAAATCCCAAATTCTATATAATTTTTTTTTTAAGTTTAATATTTCGAAAACTGGTGTATTTTTAAAGCTCGTGGAATAATTTTTTGTTAAAATAATGTTAAAAAAAATTAAATGGTCGACTGGATAGTTGAACTTGCTCTTTTGTAAAAGACTAAACATTTTAAAAATTAATGTAGCTAGAGAATAATGTTCATAACCATAAAATTAATTTTTATTTGCGACTTATAGGTACTATAAGGTAACTTGGTATATCATTTTTAATTTTTTCCCCCCACACGGTTTCTCTTTTTTTTAAGACCAAAAATAACGTTACCTGCCATACGATTTTCGAAATATTAAATTTATTTTTTTCTCAAAAACTGTTCGACAGATTTAAAAAAATTAAAATATAAAAAAATTTCTTTTAGTTGAAGCTAGATAACGGTCGAAAAAACTTTTCCGAAAAATGGTTATTGAGGGTACCACCCCCCCCTCCCCCTCAATAATCATTTTTCGGAAAAGTACCATTGTTTTTTGTTTTTGATTTTTTTAAAAAACGGTACAACCGATTTTGATCATATTTTTCTTGCTAAAGCTCCCCAAAAACTTAAATAGAATTGTGTATTAAAATTTTCCAAAAATTACAAATTTTTTTTTAAAACTCAATATTTCGAAATCCTTATTCTAGATTTTTTTGAAACTTGATAAATGAAAGTTTCTCAATATAAATATTTTCTTTCTTCGTGACCTTTTATTTAATTAAATAATGTTTATTATTTTTTTGTTTTTTTTTTTTATGTTGTGACGTTTCGGATGTAGTTACACCCGTCTTCAGACAACTTTAAAAAATACAAGTATTTTTTATTTGTTTGTTCGTTTTTGGTTTCCGTGTTTTTTTTTAAATGTTTAAAAGACGTTTTAAATCTTTTTCTTTTTTGTTGTATATATCTTATCTCTTATCTCTTTTGTTTTTTTATTTTTTAATTTGCTTGAAAATTTATTTCAAACAAAATGATGTTTAATTATCTGAACCAAAAACGAACAAACAAATAAAAAATATTTGTATTTTTTAAAGAAGAAGGAGAAGAAGAAGAAGGATGTAACCACATCCGAAACGTCACAACATAAAAAAACAAAAACAAAAATAACAAAAATTGACCTTAAGCCCACTTAAGGATAAACATTATTGTTTCTCAATATAATCTACAAGATGTGAGAAAAAAAATTATGTTACCTAAAACTAAAGGTACCTTTCCACCATACAAGCGTTAAAAAATGGGTTTCGTATTTTTCTCGAAAACGGCACCTAGAATTTTGATAAAAAAATTTTTCCTGCAATTTATCCTTACAATCTTTAATTTTATAAAAAAAATGAAATTAAGATATTACAGCTTGAAACTACCATAGAACAATTTTTTCAAATTTTGAATTACTCATGTATCGACATGACGGATTTTAATGAAATTTTTTTATAGAGATATTTTTTTTAGAAATTTGATTTTCATTCGTACAATAATAAAAACTTAAAGTTGGTGTACCAAATTTTTTTCTTAAATTTTTTTTTAAAATTTTGTATATAAAAGCTATTTTTTTAAGAAACCACTACAAGGACTTATAATTTTTGTTCTTGCATAAATTTATATTTGCACAACATTCTGTTTTTATCTCTTACTACTAAAAGAATTTAAAAAATTAGTTTTATCCTTATGAACAGTTTTCTCTAATAACATTCGTTTTTAAAATTCCTAGTCTATTATATGGGAGCAGGTTCGTGCTACCCAGGCGTGCATTTTATTTAAAAAGCTTTAACAACTGCTTTAGTAGTTGGAGCTAACATCGGGATGCCATGTGATTTCTCAAGAAAATATTAATTTAATAACGATTTTTTATGAAAGAAAAAAATTTTAAACCGTTGCGTTGTAGCGGTTTTTTATAAATAAGCTTTTATATACAAAATTTCTGAAAAATTTTTAGGAATAAAATTTTGGAACGCCAACTTTAAATTTGTATTATAATTAAAATCAAATTTCAAAAAAAAACTACTAATCCGTTTTTGAGATACCGAATTTTCAAGAAAAAAAAAATGATTTTTCAAAAATATTGTCTTTTAAATTTTGAAATGCAATGTTTTTCAAATCTTTTTAAAGTTTCGTTATGAAAATTTTCACTTAAATACATTATGCTGATAACTATAAATTCAAAATTCGAAAAAAAAATGTTCTCCGGTAGGTATATTAAGTAATATCTTTATTTCATTTTTTTTATTGATTTATAGTTCGTAAAAATTAATCGAAAAAAAAAATCTTATCAAAATTCTAGGCGCTGCTTTCGAGACAAACAAGAATTTTGAAAACCAATTTTTAACATTTGTATAGTGGGTACCTTTATTTTTAGATAAAATAATTTTTTTTTGCTCACATCTTGTAGAGAGTGTTAAAAAAAATCAATTGTTAAATTTAGTAGTTTTCAACGAAAAAGTTGCTTTCTTGACCAAAAATTTGTTTTTTTTTTTATTAAAATACCAAAAATAACTTTGAATACTTTGAATTTTTAATTTAACAAAGAATATACTCGTACCGAATGCATTTCGGATAAAGTTCTTAAGAAATTGATCATGGGGATTTCGAAATTTTGAATTTTGAAAAAAAGAAGAGATATTTTTGAAAATTTTAACACGCAATATTACCGAAACTTGTTGTTGTACATCGGTTGGACCGTTTTCGATAAAATCAAAAACAAAACAAAAATGATTCTAAGGGGGTACTACCATTACCTAGCTTTAACTTAATGAAATTTTGTGATTTTTTTTTTTAATCTGTGAATAAGTCTTATAAAATTTCATATGGCAGGTATTGTTATTTATGGCAAAAAAAAAAAAAGAAAAAAATACAAAGGGACAGAATTACGAGACCGACGCACAGTGGAACGAAAACATGAAAAAGTGGTCATCGGGCTGTAGCTTTTGAAATAATGGATGGATTTTGAAACGGTTCTCACTATTTTGTACTTGAAAAATTATAGTTTCATACTATATTTCAAAAACTCTGGAAAAATGAGCAATTTTCCAATAAAAAAATTAAAAAACCCCTGAAAATTTTCAAATTTTAGCTTTAGGCAAATAAAATTAATTTTATGGAGGAAGAACAATTAATATGTACTGCTCTTAATTCATATTACAAGTTTGATGTGCATTTTTGCACTTTTTTTTTAAATATGTATTTCGAGACATCATTCACATTTTAATTTGAATGTTATGTATATTGAATATTGTTCTAGTTAATATATGTTTATACAAAATTTCTTTTGCCTTTTCATGGTATTTTATTAAAAAATCTATTACTTTTGAAGCATTAAGCTTAACTTCACCTTTCAGCTTCATTTTTTCGGCAAAAAGAAGCGTAGAGCTGCATGTACTTTGACGTAAAGCTTCGGTTTTACGCCTGTTTTTGACGCTCACTGAAGTTATCACATTAGTGTTGTTAGCGGTTGATGGGGGCGGTTTTATAAAGGTTAATTTGTTAAATTCTGTTTCAAGCCACGTTTTAAACCCGTTATTCGCATTTTATTGTTACTGCATTCTACAAATCCATTTTTCAGCTACATACAAACAAAACTTGCGAAAAAATTCAAACAAGTCCAATTTTTTTTCCGAGATTTTACTTAATTTGTTAAAATTTATAGTCAGTTAAGTCACGCCCGTTAGCCTTTAAAACGTTGACAAAATCTTCGTAAGTAAACACAACAATTTTCACTTGGTAGAAAGCTTCAAAATTATTTTTGTACTAGACGATCGCTTTGTTAAAAAAAAAACTAAACAAAAATGGCATTCATTATTATAAAATCATATGATTACATTTTTTCAAATTAAGAAAGAAAAAAAAAAACCGTTAGCATGAGAGCCGTACTTTGTTTTGCCATAAAGTCTATAACAAATAATGATAACCTAAAGACAAAATCTCTTTAACCAGAGCAAATAAGATTTAATTAATAAAAGGAGAATCCTCCACCCCTCCTTCTTTATTTCGTGTCAATGTATGCACTGTTTCTTACTTTACGATTTCTTAATGTTAGTTATTATTATTTATAATGCAAAGATGCCCCTACCCCCTTCTCCAGTTAACAAACTTATTTTATTTAAGAGTTCCCACCTCTAAGAGAGATTTTTAAAAACCCTCGAGGAAGCGGGGTCGGATGCGGTCGGATCCAATTTTTTGAAAATATAACTCCAAATAAGTGCACAATTCATTTAAGACTACCCAAAAACCGAGCATTTTTGACCATTTTTTTAAAATCATCTTCAAACCTGAAATTAGAATTTTTTAAAAATATGTACTCACAAAAACAGTTTTGTTTAAGGCTAAAACAATTTGTTTCAAGAATTTTTTTAATTGTTAAGCTTAAATGAACTAATTGCATGCCTACAAAATTTATTTCGAAAAGAAAACATAAAAAGGGTCTGAGAAAAACAAATTACAAAAATGCGTTAAAATTCCATTATTTTTTGGTTTTAAAAATATTGCATTTTTGAGTCCCTATTATTTGAAAATTAAAGAGTTTACATAAAAAAGCTGTTTTATATGTAAAAGAGGCGACAATTTTCTATGCATATCAAACAAAAAATATTTCGAATAATGAAAATAAAAAATCACCAAATGTCCGGAATTTTGTACTAGACGTTGCACTGTGCGACGTTTTTCGTCATCTCGAATCATTTTAATATGAAGTCGGATCTCGAGTTTTTTATTTTTTTTTTAAGAACGAATAACTTGTTGCCATTTATTATCTAGGTATATGTCGCAAGTAACCCGGGATATTAAAATTTTGAAATAAATACTTTTTAAATTTGAAAATATTTCAAAAAGCTTTTTTCTTATTAAACAATATCCATTTTAAAAATTATAAGTCTCTTAAGCATGAGACCAAGTTTGTGGGATCCAGTCGTGCATTATGAAAAGTCTAAGAGCTGTTTTCGAGATATTTAAGATTTTTTATAACCTCTATATCGCAACGATTGTTAATTTTGGGAGCGAAAAAACACTTCAATTTCTAATCTATGTTATCATCGACCCTTAAGTCTCAAGTTCGAAGAAAAACGCTTCAGCTGGTGAGGCTGTAGTTGGAGGTGCAGACATACAGCCATAAAGGCATACACACACAGATAGAAGCATTTGTCAAGTTTCATCAAAATCCTTGTTAATTTTTTTTTCCAAATGCAAAACGTGCCCTTTAGTGCCTACATACTTTCTCGTATATCGCAAGTAAATTTGGCGAAATTGGACTCTTCCTGAAGTCTTGTTTTTTCGTTGTGTGGTGGCTAATGGACCCTTGTTTTAGTAGAGTACCACAGGGATCTATCCTTGATCCCAAACTCTTCTCTCTTTACATCAACATAGTCTAATTTACCTTAACGCTGATGATAGGCAGCTCTTAATTATAGTCAATATTTGTGAGTGAAAAATGATGACCGTAAAATTGGTTGGATTTGTGGCAAAAGCCGTTCTGAACTTTAATCTTATAAAAAAAAGACTTTCTTAGCATTCATTTGATATCCCACTTATAGATGTTTCTATGGGATAAGGATACTTTACCATATTTTGCATCCTCAAAAGTGCGTTTTCAGACTTTATCAAACTCAAAAAGTTTCACCCATTTGTGTTTTTGTAAATGTTGGAGTCTTCTCCTTCCACATTGGGATTACTAATCTTTCTATCACCTCCCTTTCTAAACATCTTTTCTTTGTTATCAAAATCTTTCGTTAAGGCTAATACCCATTTTGGATATAAAAACATACCCGCTTTCCTTTCAATTCAACAATCTCCAAGACAATGAAACAGTAAACCTTTTTTGTCTATGACATTTGGCAATTTTGCGAAGATATTCCTACTAATGTTAAGTAATGTATATAATTAGGTATGTATGTATATAAGGACCTTGTCAAAGTACGCTTGAATAGGCCCGGAGTTAAATATCACATACAGCTACCGGAGTATAATCATAGTTATAAGAACCACTCGAAATTCAATACAATCCCTTTGACTAATCCTTTGACCGGTCGAGCATTATCCTTCTCCTTTGGCTGCCTCCATCCATGTTAGTTACTCTTTGCAAATAATATCACACCAAAAACCAATTCACAACATGAGAATATCCTTATCTCTCCTAGCTGTGGCGATGTGTTCGACCTCGAACCATTAAGCTTATTAAATTTCCTAAAATCCTTCCAAGACAAAAAATAAACATAAAAACAGACTATGTATCTGAACTTATGTATATACCTCTAGGAAACAAAAAGCGGATAAGTAGCTTCTGTTTGGAGTCAAATTTCTTTTAGCTCATACTAATGCCTTATAGGTTCGTCTGTTCGTATTCAAGAATCTGAAAGGGGCTTAGGGTATGAGGAGCTCTCAAAAAATACAAACACAAACTATGTATGAATAATAACTTTGTCACTCATTATTTCTACTTCGTCCTTTTTCCTATTGTCTTCTTTTTCCCATCCGAAAACGGGATTGAAATTATTGTCGCCAAGCTTTTTTATGTTAGACAGGCTATTCGAGATTTTAGAAATTCAAAGCACATACCCGTATACCCTTGCCCTATGTCGAATAAATTCGTCCCATCTTCTTTGTTGTTGAATATTTTCTAAAGGACACACCACACTACGACAAACGCGGGTTTCTTAATAATTTGATGCATAAAATTAAATCGTTTTGCTTTGTCCTCAATGCCGGGTTGTTGGGGTATAGATAGCTTATAGGAGTAGCCATTCGCTTTAAGTCTATAAGCGGTTTTATTGGAACCTAATGAAATTCACTCAAGCGGGTGTTTATCTTTGTCTGCGAGGAGATAGGGCGAAAACTTGTAAGCGTCCATCACTGCCCCAGACGAGGCTTTGGATGATACACCACTAACCTACAAATGGCTCTTTATAGAGTAAACGAGACATACGGGCCAGAGGTATGTACGTATACATGCTCGCATTGCCATTACTTTCACATGGTTTCGAAATTAATTTTGTGCTTTATATGCTGAACCTGAAACGGAACATTTTCCTAAGACTTTGGTTCGGCCTAGCTCTTCCCCTTCGGTATGGTTTGGTTTGGTTCTGTTCGGATCTTGAGCTTGATTTAGGATTTTGGAAGGACCCATATAACAGCATATATTATAATATAAATTAAGGGATCCGTACGAATAGAATGTTGTTGTTTTTTTTAAGAGGAGGGGGATTGGTGTGTGTGTTAGAGGAATATCAAGGAACCAATATTTTATGGTTTTGAATATTGGCATTTGGGGGAAGAAAGACAACCAAAAGGTGTAGTCGCACGTTGTGTTGAGCAATAGACAAAATCCGTGGGTACCTACAGCACAAGACGCAATCAAATGAGATTCGTTATACCGATAGCATCCAATTAATTGAATTCAATTAAGTATTCCTATCCATAAAAACCTGCATATAAAACGAAGGTAACGTATCCCTAGAATGTTTTTAGACATGAAAAAGGAAAACGATATTATCCCCCAGGGGTTTTCCGTATTGACGTTTGTTTTTAAATGATAAAACCTTCGTGGAATTATGTCAAAGGACACCTGAGAACTTGAAAAGTTAGGCTTTTGTTAGATACTTCCTTGAAAATCAAGTAAAGGGAAGATTAAACTTGTATCGAAACAATTATTCTCCTAGATAATTATATGTTAAACCAGCCTAATTGATAGGTTAAACAAAAACCTGAAATACTTTGTTGTGAAAAACAAAGGTTTAACTATTGGTAATGGGTGGTGTACATACTTTTTCGAACCCAAAAATATATGTTCTAGGATCAGAGATGGGGAGAGACACCCATTTGCCCTCAAGATCGATACAGAAATAATTAATTGGATTTTTTTGGAAAATTATTTGTATGAATATATTAAAGTCGCTTAAATTATTCATTGAGATAAAATTAAATTTGTGTGTTTTTTTTTTTAGTTTAATTGTTCTATCACAGAACGTTGTATACGTATACTTCACTGATATTTCTAGCACTCTTTAAAACGGATGGAATTTTAAATTGTTTTCACGTGGAGCAGTGGTATATAGCTAAAAGTTGGTTAAATTAAGTTAAATTGGCAGTCGGCAGAGAATCGAAATATGGCACATAGTTCTTAGAAAGCTTTTATCTACCCGCTAAACCTTTTGAAACGCGTAAGACTACTTATTTCATTATTTGCTAGAATTCCGAAGTGGAGTCTACGCCCTTGGGATAGAGTAGGACATGTTTATAGAAGGCTAGAAAATGTTTCCTCTTCCTCCTTGTTCCTTGTTCATTCAGCTTTTGAAAAAATCATTGAAGTAGACGCCAAGTCACGTGGCGTAGCTACTTAGTGGTCAGTGTGCGGTTATTGTACCTATTGCAGAGCTTATGTGTAGCACTATCTATTAAAATAGTTATTGTTGTTCCAATTTTAGAAAGCTCATCAGCTTTACGCATGAGATAAGGGTTTCAGAAAATATCCAAATCTTGAAACTATTCGGGTATCGGTATATCCAGATTATATAAGTAAAACTGACAAGCTTTCCATAGTCGGTATGTGTATTAATAACTATTTCTTATACTAACTTACTTAGGTCCTCAGACCTGTTACGTCCGTGTGGTTCCCCTTGCGGGGCATAGGGTCTTCACTACTCCTACGCGCCATGGTATATGGTTTCTGGAGATGTACCTCAGCTCTCTCCAACTCTTCCCCAGTTGTGCTGATTCGTCTTCGACCGTTCTTCGCCACTGCGTGAGAGGGTTCCATTGCATCGCTTGACTCGTAATGCACTCGTGGCCTTTTCGAAGCGTATGTCCAATCCACTGCCACTTACGTTTTCGTATTATTAGTCCAGTCAAATTAAATTAATTAATTCGAAATATCTACAAAAAATACTGCGTCGAATTTTTTTTTTGTTTCTTAAAGAGTACCTATTGGAGAGTGTAAATCCAAAAAGTTCGAACAAAAAACGCCCATGCGTTGTCCGCCATTTTGAAAAAGGCTTGGGAAAGCTTGAACTCGATTTTCTCGGCTCCTATCATATATAGAGCTGTATTTTTTTTAGGTTTGTACGTTAAAATATCTTCTTTGACTTTTGTTGAGAAAAAAATTTGAAACCTCTTTCCAAAAAAAAGTTATCGACGAAAAACTGTCGAGATTTTGAAGTAAAAAATGGTTTTTAACGTTTATCTCGCCTCATGTTCATCTGATCAAAAAAATACTTAAGTTGTGTTTTATAGATCACTTTATTTCCTACATTTTGGTATATTTAAATTTTATGTGCGACAAAAACTGTAGGAAATATAACCTGCCAAAATGGCCTATAGCCTGCGAAAATTAAAAAACAAAAAAAATTTACTCACGTTTGAAAATTTTCAAATTTGATTATGTTCATTATGAAATTTAAAAAAACAGTTCAAACTCTTTTCCACACCACCACTTAGGTAGAGTTACGGCTCATTTTTTTTAATGTGGTGTCCCCAGGAGGTATAATCCACGATTAAATCGTTTTCGTTTCTATATCAGCCTATCGATAGCTCAATGTGGCATAGTTTTTTCATGTCGTTCTTGTCTCCTTTTTTTTTTGGGACATCAATGATCATATTAACTTTGTTTGTGCTGGGATCGTCAATGGTAGTTTCTTCAATGTTTTCAGGTGAGGAAAAGTCTTCACATGCGTCTTCATCTTCCAGTAAATTTTGCAAGGTAGGAACATTCTCCCATGTTTTTCCACTGTTCAACTGCAGTAGAAACATAATAAGGAACAATTTAGACCAGTTTTCCGATAGCCACAAGCTGGGCCACACTGGCCCTTGCATTTGCAGGGTATAGTTTGCAATATGCTTTGTGGAGCTGGATCCTGAGTGGTTGTAACTGGCTCTAATCCTCTCGGAGTTCTTTTCCAACCCCATTTTAGTGGGTCATGGTGAACGTCGATCCAAGTCTGCACTTGATGGTAGGTACGGAATGTGTGTTGCCGAGCAGCTGTTGCTCTAGGAGGCAATGAAGATAGATTAAACTTAGTTTTTTTGACGTTTTAAATAAATTGTCGCTATATCGCAAAGAATCCAGTGATCCATTTTCCTTCCCATTGAACAACGCAATAAAAACTTTTTCTCCGGCGGCTCCCAAAACGTTGCTATCAACATCGTTGGATCTGGATTATACCTCGTGGAGACCCCATATTAAAAAAATGCGCCGTAACTCTACCTAGGTGGTGTTGCGGAAAAGAGTTTGAACTGTTTTTTTAAATTTCATAATGAACATAATCAAATTTGAAAATTTTCAAACGTGAGTAAATTTTTTTTGTTTTTTAATTTTCGCAGGCTATTGGCCATTTTGGCAGGTTATATTTCCTACAGTTTTTGTCGCACATAATATTTAAATATACCAAAATGTAGGAAATAAAGTGATCTATAAAACACAACTTAAGTATTTTTTTGATCAGATGAACATGAGGCGAGATAAACGTTAAAAACCATTTTTTACTTCAAAATCTCGACAGTTTTTCGTCGATAACTTTTTTTTGGAAAGAGGTTTCAAATTTTTTTCTCAACAAAAGTCAAAGAAGATATTTTAACGTACAAACCTAAAAAAAAATACAGCTCTATATATGATAGGAGCCGAGAAAATCGAGTTCAAGCTTTCCCAAGCCTTTTTCAAAATGGCGGACAACGCATGGGCGTTTTTTGTTCGAACTTTTTGGATTTACACTCTCCAATAGGTACTCTTTAAGATATAAAATACTAATTTGATTGGACTATATAGAGTCGATGGAATCCTGACCTGTCCTCGCATGCAGTTCATCATTGGAGATACGGTTAGGCCTGAAAATAACTCTACCTAGGTGGTGTTGCGGAAAAGAGTTTGAACTGTTTTTTTAAATTTCATAATGAACATAATCAAATTTGAAAATTTTCAAACGTGAGTAAATTTTTTTTGTTTTTTAATTTTCGCAGGCTATTGGCCATTTTGGCAGGTTATATTTCCTACAGTTTTTGTCGCACATAATATTTAAATATACCAAAATGTAGGAAATAAAGTGATCTATAAAACACAACTTAAGTATTTTTTTGATCAGATGAACATGAGGCGAGATAAACGTTAAAAACCATTTTTTACTTCAAAATCTCGACAGTTTTTCGTCGATAACTTTTTTTTGGAAAGAGGTTTCAAATTTTTTTCTCAACAAAAGTCAAAGAAGATATTTTAACGTACAAACCTAAAAAAAAATACAGCTCTATATATGATAGGAGCCGAGAAAATCGAGTTCAAGCTTTCCCAAGCCTTTTTCAAAATGGCGGACAACGCATGGGCGTTTTTTGTTCGAACTTTTTGGATTTACACTCTCCAATAGGTACTCTTTAAGAAACAAAAAAAAAATTCGACGCAGTATTTTTTGTAGATATAAAATACTAATTTGATTGGACTATATAGAGTCGATGGAATCCTGACCTGTCCTCGCATGCAGTTCATCATTGGAGATACGGTTAGGCCTGAAAATCCGCAAGATGTTTCGCAGACATCTATTCACGAACGTTTGCAGCTTTCTTGTGACAGTGGGTGTTACTTTCCAAGTGCTGCATCCATAAAGAAGCACGAATTCTACATTGGAGCGGAACAGTAGTAGCTTGGTCTTTAGGCTTATAGAGTTGTTTCTCCATATTTTGGACAGCATTCCGAACGCAGCCTTTGCTTTCCCAATTCCGCTGGTTACATCTAGTTCGGCCCCGCCATCCGTTTAGTTTTTGCCGTATTGATCTTAAGCCCGACGGTTTCGGCTTCTCTCTCCCACCCTTGTTGTCATTTGATGGAGATCCATGATCCTATGAGAGAGTAACCACACCTCATCTGCGTAGTGCAGATGTTTTAGGTGTGATAGCAGATTCCACTGAATTCCTGCATTTAAAGTCGACAAAGCTGCATGCAGCACATCACTTATTACCATCAGGAACAGTATTGGTGACAGTATACAACCCTGTCTAACACCACTTTGGATTTCAAACTCCTCTGAAAACCTTCCTTTCTGCAGAACGTGACATTTGGATCCTTCTTAATAATTACTACAGTTTGGGGTGGACCAGGGCCTCAACCAACAAGCTTCTCCCACTTGTATGCGCCACCTGAGTGGCTGTCTTTCTCTACTGCGTCGTCCCTCGGCTTTGGATTCGAAGGCTTTCCTGGCCTGAGCATTTGGGTCCATTCGCTCTACACGACCTAGCCATCTCAGTCGTTAGACTGGGTCACTTTCGCTGTACATCCCGTATAGTTCATGGTCATAGCTTCTCCTCCACTCCTTGTCTATGCAGATAGCATAACATATCATTTTAATGTCCGCTTAAGCTTCGTTGGCAGTGCTTCAAGTGGTTGGCCCAACTCTCGAATGTTGACTGGGGACTTGATGTAGATTCAGAGAAAATAACTGAGTGGTTTCAAATTGCATGATCGAAGACTCAAATAAAGATGCCCCAGTCGCCAAATTTCTGCTTCATGGCTTCGAGCGTTTCGTCGCTTGTATGACATATAGCCCCGTCTTGTTGACACAGCAGCTCGGATACATCGATGTTGTCGAGATCAGGCCACAGAAAATTGGTTATTATTGCACTATACCCAAGACCATTGATACTTACTTACTTACTTAGGTTCTCATACCTTTTATGTTCGTGGGGGACCCCTAGTGGGGCATAGGGCGCCCACAACGCTAGCTCACCATCGTGTTCGATTCCAGGATATGAGTCTCAACTCCCTCCAACTCTTGCCTAGTCGGGCTGACTCCTCCTCGACTGTCTTTCTCCATGAGCTTCTCGGTCTTTCAGCTCTTCTTTCTTCTTGAGTGAGCGGATTCTACTGCATTGCATGCGCCACAATACAGTTGTCGCCTTTTCGAAGAGTGTGTCCGATCCACTTCCCTTTTCGACGTCGCGTCGTATAAAAGAGTCAATAAGTTCCTGACCCGTTTTCCTGAGGAGCTCTTCGTTTGATTTACGATTGGGCCAGAAAATCCTAAGAATGTTTCGTAGACATCTATTAATGAACGTTTGCAGCTTCTTAGTGACATCTACTATTACTTTCCAAGCGCTGCAACCGTAAAGTAAAACGGATTCGACGTTGGATCGAAACAGCCGTAGCTTGGTTCTTAAGCTTAGAGAGTTATTCCTATATACCTTTAAGCATAGCAAAAGCAGCCTTTGCCTTCCCGATTCGACTGCTCATGTTGTGTTCGGTACCACCTTCGGTAGAGATGATACTTCTAAGCAGGCACGAGGCGTGACTTTTTCGATAGCGGAAGCACTGAACATAAACCAAAACTGAAATACCTTTGAGATCCAACCTTTTAAATTCAACTTAATGATAATGCAAATAAAATAATATACATAAATACTCGTAATATATTACAGTAAAGTCTAATTAAAAAAAAAGGGCTTGATGCCTTGAGCAAAGATTTATCCTTTTTAAGTACGATTTGATGAGAACTAAGCTACGAGTAGATAACCTTTCTTGTCAACATTCATTTCTAAAAAATATTTAATTCTCTTAAAACATGAATATGATCTCTCTACAGATGCCATTATTACGGGATATTAAAAATCTTAAGATTCCTTGAAGTTTTTTTTGATTTAAAACTCTCATAATTGAAAATAACCTTTAGTTATATTTCTGCTGGAATGTCAAGAAACCTCAGATATGAATATTAGAAATACTATTTTTGACCACTTTTTTATAATAAAAAAAAATAAACAGAAAACAGGTGGATTGTATTTATCGCCACGAAAATAATTAAAAAACTACCACCTTTTAAATTCATATTTGTTTGTTTTCTGATAGTTATGAATTGCACCTAAATTTGCACACACATTATATTAAAATAAAACTTTTCTACCCCTTTTGTCCATGAAATTAAACTCATTATCAGTTTGAGACAATAAGCAACTAAATAGATACATCTTTGTTTTTTTATCTATCTCTTGTAGGAAATTCTCGTAATGCATTCACTCAACTCATTCTTCACACATTGGGCAAAATGCAAGAAACGAGCCAAAATTATTTTGACTTTGGGTTGAGATCTAAATTAAATATGCGAAATAATGAAATGCCCAGCTGTTGTGCATTCAATACATATATTGTTTGAGAATCATTGTTGTTTGAGCATTTTTTGAATATTGGTGAGTGATGTTGTAGGTATATTTTCAGTTGACTTGGAGTGGAAGGGTATTTTGAAATTGAGTTAAGAAGGCGATAATAAGGAATGCATATTTGTTAAGCATTTTAGCAAGAACTTTCATGAGATTGAGCATTATTTTTATAAATAATGGAGTGATGTTGAGCATTCTCAGTTGGTTTGCAGTGTGGCATTTTAAGTTGTACTAACCAGAGAGATCTCGATTTCCTTTAGCAATTTTAGTAAAAGATGATAATGTTGATATAATGATGTTGGAAAGTAATTTACAGAGTAAATGAAGATTCATTAATAGATACAAGTAATATACACCCCTATTACAGAATTCGGCGAATGAGCTAAAGTGACAGTTTCAATTCATTTCCAAACTTTCGCTACTACTGAATCCGACGAATGAAAGTTGAACGAATGTCGGTAACAATCCCTGCACCACTGACATTTTGTTCAACTTATACGGTATTACAGAATTCGCAATCCATTCGCACTCCATACAATTTCTATGATTTTACATTCGCACCAACTTCGAGACGAATCTGAAGTGAATTTTTGATTAAACGAAAATAAACAATGGAGAGTACAAAAATGTAAGTCAAAATCTTATCATACTGAATGCTAAAGTGTTTGTTTAACAAATTTCAATAGAAAACGCACAAATAGCAACGCAACCAGAGAGCAAGAAATCTAAAAAAAAAAACAAGAGCACACGGTTAGTTTTGAACCGTCCTCCATCTTAGTACTAACCACTCTCAACGATGCTTGATTTCGTTGATCGAAAGCGATACTATTATCACAGCCTAGGCCAGTTGAATAAATGTTTGTAGTTGACAGTGTCGATACGAAAGTTCATAAATGATAAGGTGATTTTAGGAATCGACAATGTAGTTCATCCGACGAATTTCATAATTGAGTTTTACAGCGGATGCGAATCGAGTCAACTCACCGGGAGTAAAATTCTGCGAATTCTGTAATAGACATGATAATAAAAATATTAATACAATTTGAAATTTTGAATTCAATTCCTTGCTAGGTACGATTTTTTCAAATAGTTCAACGGAAGCACTCATTCCACTCAATATATGGACGCTTCGTCCCTGCTTCCAAGGTATTGGAAGCTCTGTAATTTCTCCGGTTGCTAAGAAATATTTACGAGAAGATGACTGGGTTCCTAGGCTGATCATCTTTGTTTTGCCGGAGTTGATTTTCAGCACCACGATTTCTGCTTATCTCTCCACCCCTGTTGTCATTTGGTGGAGATCCATGATCCTATGAGGGAGCAAGCATACGTCGATATTCGACGCACTGCTCAATTATGATCATTAATTGATCATCATTGATATGATCAATGTATGCGGATTCAGTACGGAAAGCTGCTTCTTCGGCATCGAGTGTGGCTTCTAGATGTTTCTTTGTGATTCTGTAGACGGTTCTACTGTCGCATCTGCGGTGAACCTGTCTCTTTCTCATGCGGTACAGGGATTCTAACTCTTTTTCTTACTCCAGTTGCAGCTGCAATTCGGGCATTGAGTTTTTGCTGTTCGTCAATCCGTATCCAGGTTTCTTCAGAAAGCCAAGTGTTATTCTTTCCCCTCGCTCTGCCGATTAATCTTTCAGCACCTGATATAAAAACATTTTTCACAGCACTCCAGTGGTTTTCGATGGATTCAGGTTCCGTGCTGCGGATTGTCATCATTTCGTGTGAAAGGTGGTCTCTCAATTGTTGGCGTGTTGAGAGATCCTTTAGTCTATCAACGTTGAACCTATAGGTAAGCGGGTTATGCCGTTGGATCACCGAGCTGCAGCTGTACGAAGTTTTACAGTAGCTACCATAAGGTGGTGGTCTCGAGCAAGTCCCATATTGGCTCCTCTTTTATTTCGAACATCCAGGATACTGCTCCTAAACCGCCGGCTAATCGCGAAGTGATCAATTTGATTCGAAGATGCTTGCCTGTCAGTCGACATCCAACTTATTTTGTGGCACGTCTTGTGCTCAAACATGGTGCCGCCAATGACGAGTCCATTAGTATTGCAGAAGTCAATTAACCGCTCCCAACTCCATGGTTTTCCCTCACATGTTTGAGTCCATCGTTGGTCCTGCCAACTTTAGCATTCAAATCTCCTGTACTCATTTTAATATCTCCTCATCGGATGCGAGCTCCGTTGGGGCGTAACATAGTATAATGGTAACGGGACGTACTCTTGTCCGGAATCGTGCTTTTATTATTCTTTCTCCAAGAGGCTCCCATGAAATCAGACTACTGACAGCTGTTTTTGTTTTCAACGAGTTAGGAGAGATTTTCGCGCTATCCAATTTTATCTAATTTGTGTGGGTACACAAAATATAGCCAAGGGACCACCACGAGGAGGTAAAGGAAGCACTTTGATGTGACTAAAAGTTGCGCTGCTGGACTTTGTCAGTGTAAAGATACTCAACACTAACAACATGTAATTGAGTTAAACTAGTATGCCCAACAAGGATGAACACGAATAAAATAATGTGAATTATAAAAGCGACATAGAAATAAGACACGGCATTCTCCGCTTTAGTTCAGCCGCCATCCCTGGAGATAAAAATATCTGAGACAACCACATTCAGTCTCAGAACATCGTGCCACACATCTTTCCTATCCTTCTTTCTCTTCCGTAACTTCACGCCCGCGCTGTGTTCAAACATTTAAAAGGTAATCATAATCCCTTGAGCGCGTGTATATTATAAAAAAAAAAAAAAAAAAGCACGCCGCCAAAATAGTTTCATTTCTAAAGAAATATGGTCCGATGATGCCGCCATGTCATAACCCGCACCTAAAATTTCAATCTTTAAGGGAGCGGTGATGCTTGGTCGAAAACTTGTGGATTAGCCAACAATCCCAGTTTTACTTGTTGAAATAGCCCTCCCAGCAAAAATGGAACTCTTTAAAAAAGATGATTTTTTTGCCTCAATCCGTATCTCCGACCAACATTTATTACACCCAATTAGCGAACTCACTGTGTTGTCTATGGAAGGCTGTATAAAATGGCAAACCTTACTGAATATTTTAACAGCTAAATGGCAATGATTGCTGCTATCTGGTCACCCTTTAATCTCTAAATATCTTCAATTAGTGTTTTTTAACCTTTAAATGGTCAACGCCTTTCTTAAAACATTTACATATGGTTTAGAATTTAATCCACGTTTCCACTTTTTCTCATAATACTTATTTGGTAAAAACAAATTAGCAGTGGACCTTAAAATTCTGAGCCCCCATTCTTAAGGCCCTAGACCTGCTAACTTTTCGTGTGATATTAAGAAATTCACAGCAAATTTGACCCACCCCCTACCTAACATACCTAAGTTTTCCCCAACGCTTTCCATCCGTTTTTTTTATAATTCACAATAATAACAACAAAATCCATGAGATCCAGGACGAGAGAAAAAAGGGAGAATAGAGTCACCCTTCATACAGTGTGAACTCGCTGCACTGGAAAACTAAAACAATGTGCATTTAAATAACGTTGACCCCGAAACACACTTATTCCACCGTTATATTCTGTTCCCAGCAACTCTACTTCACTCACGGGAAAACTTCTCGCGCAATCTTTTCCTCGCTTTTGTTTAGGCAAATATTATACATATATGCCCCTGGACTGTTTGAAGTCGTAATAAGGGAGAGGGGTATGGGCGTCGAGATGGTTGGAGGCAGAGCTATATAGGAATACATAATTGAAATAGAAGTTTTCAAATTGCTTATGAAAATTTCCTCGACACTATAATAGTCCGAGGATAAACACGCGGGAGGGACGGATTCTTTTGAACGTGAGTTTTCTGCAGTCCATAAGACACTCCCCCCTGAGGATTTACACGCTTTCTACGAGAGATGCGAATTCTTTTAAAGCTACCTCCCTATACCGTTGGTCGTGTAGCTTTTGTATTGTTTGTGAAAATTCTTGCTAACGGGGGCAACAGTGATGCTCACAAAAAAGAGACTGAAATTTAAGCAACAACGTCAAATATTTTTTTTTTTGTTGTTGGGAATACATTTTCATTCTCATGATACAAAGAACTTCGCAGAATGGCAGTGGAATTTTGACTTTTATTCGTGAAGTTTTTCATTTAACTTCCGGCCGAATTGAAAATTCTTATTTTTTTGACGTCATAGCGACGAATCGGAATAATGAACAAAACATGCCTTTATAAACATGCCTGAGCTTATATAGCGGGCATACTCGTACCTACCGTGTACTTTGGTTAAGGCTTTTGTTAATCTCAATAAGAATGATGAAGCTCCAGGGATGGATAGTAGATTAAAAGGAAAACCTATAACTACACAAGGTATGGTATGTGAGGTGTGCGTGGGGGTGGTTGGGTTGGCGTGGCTCCGGCTGTGGTTATCTTCTGTGATCTCCTAGCAAACGGTTTGGATTTTCCACCTTTCGTCTGGCGTGTCGTAAAATTTAAATAATTTATATATTTTTCTTTTATTTTGCAAAGTGGTTAATGTGGTTTGGGGGTTTTCTTTTTGCGAAAAGAATACCTATAAGCTAAAAAAATATTAAAGACTGTTGCTAGAATTTCGCGTGATTATGTTGAGCAACATCAAAGAAAATGTTTTATTTTTTTATGGTTTTTAAAAAGAATCTTCAGGGAGTATCTTTGATGAGATGAGAATACAAAGTGAATTGTTGGATTCTTCCTGCCCATCTAGGTGAGGTAAGGTTGAAGTGGCTTCCAGCGTCGCGAGACCAGAGTTCGTCCATTGTGATACCACGTGAACATGGAGGTTTTCTTCTTACTCGTTGAATAATTTGGAGCCCCTTATGAAGTGTGAGAGACTGCAAATGTACATTTTAATTGGATCACTGTGTTCGTCGAAAGAGCCCAGCCTCGTTGCGTGCTTGCTTCTAGGACCGGGCCCGGTTATGAGTACAACTACGGAGCTGATATGCAATCTACTTAAGGAAATCAAATACCTATAGAGCGTTTCAGATCCGCGTTGGCCAGATCTGTTTTTTCATCAGATAAGTGGTTAAACTATTTGCCTTATCACTTAACACAGGTAGTTTGATTCCACTTTTGGCGAATTCGTCAGCCTTACAGCTCCCTTCCACCCAACAGAGGTTAATATTGAACTGCTGCGCCATCTCCCTATGAGATGAACGGCAGTAAAGGGCTGTTATACTCGTAGAGTTAGTAGAGATAGAGTCCAGATACCTATGTAATTGCCGCTTGGCTGTCCGAGAAGATGCAGATATCAATAGTTGATAACGCGCTTTATTTGAGCCAGGACTTGAATTCGTTAATCGAAATAAATTCCACCTGTTACACGCTGCAATGATTAGGGATACGGAAAGAGGGACATTATTGTAAGCTTTCTGAATATACATCCTTACTAACCCCATCATCAGTTTTGGATCCGTCGGTGTAAAAATGGATAGAAACATATTCGAAGAAATTTATGTGCTCCCAGACAGATTTTCAAGGTGTAGTGTCCTGAAAGTTCTCGACGAACTCTAATTTTGGGATAGCGTAAACAATGTAACTTGGAAGTGATCCGAATGAATTCAGAAAAATGTAATAGCCAATTTTATTATTGACCCGTTCTGAAGGCATAATTTGCTTAAAAGATCGACGGGTGGCAAATCGAACAGACCGTCTAGTGCGGTGAAAGAGTCGTTCGTAGTGGTCCGCTTATGCACAGGCAAGATGATCGTTGGACTTTTTTAAGATTTTCACAATTTACAGCCCTTTCTAGAGCGCTCCACCATGCTGCTGCATCATAACTAAGGATTTTTCTGATTACCGAAGAATAAAGCCAATGAGAAACGCGGGGTTGGAGGCCCCATTTATATTCAATAGCTTCTTTGCATGACAAGAGTGTCACTGTGGTCTTTTTGACTCTTTTTTGTATATTAGGTTTCTAATTTTTGATCTAGAATAAGACCCAAGTATTTTGTTTCGTCTGAGAAATCTTGTGGAATCCCTATGATAGGAAGAGGATCTAGATGAAGAATTTTATATATATCCTAGATAGTTAACTCGCAAGCCATACTACTCTGCCTAGTTTGCTGGCTTGTTTAAAGTGTTTTGTAGGAGTTATTTTAAGATGTTAAAATACGGTAATAGCAACATCATCCACATTAGCAATCACCCTATAGCTATCCACTCCAGGCATGTCAGGAGCCCATTAACTATCAAGTTCCAGAGAATAAGAGAAGGGGAGAAAAAACACCGCCTGGCATACCTCAACTGACAGGTCATCTAGCTGAAACGCCGCCCAGTTTTGAATTGATAAGCCTGCTATTCCGCATTTGGTTAATCAGTTCGCCAAGCGACCCATTCACATTTGACGGTTGTAGAGAGTGTTCGATAAGAGTTTTCTATGGAGCATCTAACGCAGCAATGTGTTATCAAAATAAGTGTTAGTGCAAACGTTGCGTACGTTGAGTCTATTCTACGTGTAGACGTGGTCGCCCTTCATATTCAACTCTTCAATGTTTGGTGGCCAAATTTGACATGACCGGTTCAGTAATCAACCAGCAAATAGAACCGGAAGCAGTCGAGTCCTCGCCGTGCACATGAACTTGGCCTTTCGCAGACTTCAACTAGGTGAATTTTGCGTCGGGAGTCGGACCTACATCCATACAAGATTCAGCTGACCCATGAGCTCAAAGTCCATGACCATTAACAACTCTGTGTTTTCGCTGACTAAGCTTCGGAGCGATTGGAAGAGGACCCAATTTTGACCAAAAAATCATCTTTAGTAACGAGTCGGATTATTGCACGAATGACTGAAAGAGGCAAAATTGTCGTATATGGGTCGACACCTATCCTAAAGACGTTTACCAGATGACAATGAATCTTCAAAAAGTTTCTGTTTGATTTGGACTTTGGGCCGGCGGCGTCTTTGGTCCGTACTTTTTTGAAAACAACGTTGGTGAGGCGGTCACCGTCAATAACGAAAAAGCTATAACTCCAGCCAATACTACACATTCAAGTTGTTGTTATAATATTCAAACCTTCAATATTCCTATGAAACTTTGCAGCCTTACTGCACGTATGTAATCTCCAAAAACCCCCTTCGATTAGAATTATCTTCATAGGAAAAAATTACAGAAGCGTTCTTGACCCATTAATTCGCCTGTTAGATAGATGACAGTTGATTCTGTCTCGCAAAAAGTCCATGCAAGATTTGGCTGCATGGTCTGTGCTGCGTCCTCCTGAAACCAAGCATCTTCCAAATCCATTTATTCCGATTCAGGCAAGACAAAGTTCTGAATCAAAATCTGATTATTTGAAGAAGTCACAGCAGCCCCTCGATCATTTGCTTCATAAAATAAGGACCTATGATTTCCATTCTTTATAATGCACATCACACTGTCATCCTGTGGGGGGGGGGGGGGTCGGTTGGAGCTCCAAGTCGCTCGTCTCACTCCAGAAGGGCATATTTTATGTGAAGTGAAAATGTACCTCGTCAGAGAAAAAAAACCATAGCATCTCGAGGTAACGCAGTAAGCATGTTTTCGCAAGCGAATTCTCAGAGTTTTCAAAATCATGTGCCGAGAAGTCTTGGTGGGCAAACATCTTGTATAGGAATGTAACTCAAGAAAATTTTTGACGATTCATTGAATGGAAGACCTCAGATCCCAAGGGTACCTGCTTGTTTTTAAATTGAATGTCTAGGAAAATGTTCATATGGAGTTAGTATCATCTCGATGTTTCTGTGGTAGAGATTATTCTCTTGGGCGCACATCTTATCGTTGACACGTTTCCAATACTCTGGTAAGCATTAAACTGCTCTAGAATTAGATTTTGCATAGGAACTTGATCGCGGGTAGTGATATTGAAATTTGAACGCTGCACCCATACGATCAAGCAGGGGTTTGAAAAATGGCTTGCACATAAAAAACACGCTCTGTTAATCAAACCACTGGATCTCTTCTCCCTACTAGAATTACTGCACATTTAACAATCTGCGAACGTTAGAAAGTAAGTTTCGACCGACTTATATCCATCCGTTTCCTGTGCACCAATTTCTGGGTTGCGGGGAAAGCTGTTGGTCTATATTAAATGCGTAGTTCATAATACCCAATTTTAATGGAACAAAATTTGTATATTTAGTAAGTGACTGAGGTTGATGTAAAACTATTTTTTTATATAAATTTGTTATAATTGGTCATAATTTGAAATAAAATACTGTCTTCCCAGAATTTCAGAACTTTTCAATTATTCAGGTTTTTCGAAATGTTTAAGGATTGATGACCAAAAGCTCAAATTTAAATTTCCCTCAACTATGACTGAAAACTATTTCCTTGCCGATGAATTAAAATAACGTCCTCTACCCTCTGTTGATATTGTATTTGTTACTTTAACCCTAGTTTACGGATTGGGGTTCGCGCGAACCCCAGCGCATGTTTGAATGCTTTTAACTTTTTTTTAAATCATGTTTTTGACCTGGGATGAAAACTCAGTGAACAAAATTGATTTTTCCTTACGTTTTTTGTCTTTTTTTCATCAAAGTGATTTTAGATATTTTTCTGGAATTTATTTCTGAAAAAAAGTCATAAACCAAACTTGGGGTTCGTGCGAACCCCAAGACTTAAAATTGGAAAACGAATATTTTAACAAAACACATAAATGTATACTTTATTTGAATATGAATAATAAAAGATGGTGATTTACAAAATGAAGATTATGAGTCATGAGTATTAGAAAAACCCTCAATCAATCTGGAATCTGCAGCAGTTCTGGAAGGCATTTGACACAGACAGTGTTTTGGTAGTGCAGACAACAGTTTTTTCCACAAACATCACATGCTTCCTGTCCACTGCTCTTGGACAAATGTGACACCTGGTCTGAAAATAAAAGATCTTTTAGAAATAAAATATTGGATTCACATTATAAAATACCTGTTTACGAGGAAGTCTCTCGCCAACTACTCGAAAAACTGTCAAATTTCTTCCCATAATGCGAAGCGCATCCAAGCTAGATCTAGAGATTGTATTTTGTACCGATGGGTGTGAATGGTCATCTAGTTCAAGTTCCATAAGCTCCTCTGCCAGCTCAATTAGTTTGTCATTTCTAAATAATTTTTTATTCTTTGTTGGTGGATTGAAACGCCGAAAAATAATGACTGTGGCTAAGGCTGCAACATCTAATAAATTGTAAAATACAACCATGAGCCAGCGATTAGTTTGGCGTGAACAAGAATAAATTGACACCATTTGGTCGAAAACATCGACTCCACCTTTTGTCCGGTTGTAATCGAGTATAATTTCCGGCTTGTTATGACAGCCTGAAATAGCCTTTTCAAGATTGTACTGTGTTGATAGTAAAACGACTTGTTTATTTCATTTTGGAACATAAGATACCCATGCCATTCTCTGCGAAAATCCAAAAATCGATGAATGGAGTGGACGGTACTGTTTCTTTTTGAAGTAAAACTTCTTTTCCGGCGTTGGGAGTGAAAAATTTTCTATGCAGCTGTCAGTGACATGTCAAAACGACACGTTATCAGTCAAAGACAGCGACAAGTTTTTAGAATACAAAATGTTTGTACGTTTATAGGCTTCGCTCGAGCGAAAAGAAGTTTTACTTCTACCGCGCGTAGGTCAATACGCACAACCTTTTTTTATTTATTTTGATGGGTTCGTTATTTTTATCTAAAAGCTCTTTGACAACGAATGGGTTTGGGATATCTCTTTTATTCTTTCGGATTGAATTAGACACTGAAATATAAAAACAATATAAAGTTGTACAAATATTTATAATAAAACTTAAAATTATAATTTTACAACTTACTTTTTGGTAACTTTAAATTACTTTTCTCACTATTTCCAACAATTTTTAGTAAATTTTGGCAAAACCAAACATGTGTTTTCATAATAAGACAGCGCAACTGTCAACTTCATCAATTACAATATAGACAATGCATCAATTTGTGAATAATAAACAATTAGATGTGAATAAAAACTTTGGGGTTCGCGCGAACCCCAAGATTATTTATTGCATTATTTTGCGTGCTGTAAACTAGGGTTAAGCAATATTTGGACTTCAGGGAGCTGTTGAGTTTTTCCAGCTGTTGTTTTTTAGAATATTGCAATTAATCGACTGGTGTTTCTTATGGACATTTTACAAATACGAAAACAGCTAGATTAACTTTAGCTTGTGCTTCCTAATTAATATACAGCTATCCCCGAAAGTTCATCCTTTTATGATTCAATTAAATTTGAGTCGTCAGGGATTTTGACAAACTGAATTCCCTTAACTATATTTTATTTGTAATATGAAAGGTTTTTGAGACCCAACAGAAAGTATCACCTACTCAACTTGATTGTATTTCGTTTTTTTTTCTTTTTTTTATTTTAGATCAAAAATCAATACTCACCGATAGCGACTGGAAGAAACTATGGATGGCTGGCGGTGTCAATCCAGACTCCAAATTAGATAACAATAATATTGACTCGAGTGACAGTCCGATGTTTGAAGATAGCGAGGTAAGTGTTTTCTAAATAAGAACTCGTGTGTAAAGAGCTACTTTTTCAATGGCATGACTTGACTATACGAGTAAAAAGTCATTTCCAAGTCCATCATCCTCGTCATCAATATCGCAGGATATCTATCAAGTTTTTCAATAAAAAGTTACTGCTTTGTTCACCCTGTTTCAATGTACAATACAAGCATATAGCTATGTGTATATGTATTTTTCTTTTGCATCTTCCTGAAATAAAGGAAATTCCTTTTATTTGTTTATAAAAAAAAGGACTTGTGGCAAAGAGTGCTTGTAACTCAATTGCTAGTCGAGGTTTTATGTTTTTCATTTTCTTGTTGAATAGTAGACATACGTAAGGTATGGTGGGTTGAGAGATACTCATTTAAGGAATAAGCAAGATGGACCTTTTCTTATCAGCTTAAACTTAAGGAAATTGTTTTTTTTTTCGTATATATTTTGTCTTTAATATGAAACTATTTTTTACGTTTTTTCAATGCAAGGATTTTTATGAACAAACTTGCAATGTAACCATTGTCTCAAAAATTAAAATTAATTCTGGGTTTTTTGTATTACAGTGAACATTGGAAAACGTGAACTAATTAAAACCGAGGGTGTTCATGTTTTTGAGATTGTTCATGTTTTGGAATGTAACATTTTATGATTAAAGTAGTATTCCTACCGTATTGTCTTACGACTCCTCTTAAAATAAAACATATTTTCTTTCATTTTATTTTCTTTTTGCTTGCAGTAGTATAGATTTATGATTTTTATTACATTTTTACAAATACTGTTACCTACGGGTTCATACTGGTACCTACGGGTTATTAAAAAAATTGATTAGATTTCATTTTTTAATTAGAACGTTTTACAAATAAAAGTTTTATTTAACAAAAAAAAGTTTTAATTTTTGTCTGTTCTATTTTTTGCCAACATTTTGATAACTTCAATTTCTCTTAGGCGTTTATGTCGCTTTGGTCAAAACCTTCACCTGAACACCATTCCAAAGCCTTTTTAAATATTTCATATTACGCAATGTCAAATTTATGGGGCCCCCGAAGTTTTAAAAAATTAATTCAGTGCATTTTTATCTAGAAATGTTGAAAAAATGTCTGTTCACGTTTCTGAGCTTTTCGATTTGTTCACGTTTTAGAGCAGTCAATATAAAAATTACGGTGTTCACGTTTTGGGATAGTTCACGTTTTGGGGGGTTCACGTTTTCCAATGTTCACTGTATATAGATTATACTTTTTTTTTTTTATTTTTTTTTTCTCAAGTTTGTTATTATTTAGGGTATTCCTCTTTTTTTCAAAAAAATATGGCAGATTCTTTAAAAAAAATTTAACAAATGAAACACCCAATTTGTTCAATAGTAGCAATGTGCATTAATGGAACTTTGACAGAATGAAAAAGAATTTGAACACTTTTCCGGCGGCTACCAGTTCCATCTTAGCCCAAGCTAGAAAAATGATATCTTTTGTTCATTTTTGCTACAATCAGGCAACTCTTTAACAAAAACATTGGAAACGATTCTTAAACTTCAGAGGTGGACAACTTTAAATTGGCAACACTGTTTTTGTTTGACAGTTATTGGTTTGAGGTTAGTTTTATTTCATGATTTTATCATGAATTGACTCAAACTTTAGCAATTTTAAAAAAATTAAAAATTTTATTCAGTGATGAAACAAAGTTTTCGGCAAATAAAGATAATGACCGCATTTGAAGCGATGGTCTTCAACAAACCATTGTCTAAACACCATTGCACCATTGTAAGGCGGTCGCATCATTACTTCACATTTCTTCAATAGTGAGTGGTAGATACATAATTACTTACTTTTCATGCCTCAATTATATAGAATTCTATAATACTATTCTAGACTTGAGGTTTCAGGAGGACGTTGGTGTTTTTTTTTTTTTGGAAATATTATACATATTGTTTTTCTACAATGTTTTGTATTTTTAATAATTTTTACTCGAGTTATGCATTCGTTAAAAAGTCGAACTCGAGATTGTGATCAGACTTGACATTCCCATGATAGAGAATACGAAGAATGTGGGTCCGGCAACTCCATCTGTCTGTCTGTCTGTACCTCGACCTAAGGCCAAAACAAACGGTACCTGCCTTACAGCCGTTATGCAAAATCTTATTTAACCCAAAAACGGCTCCAAAGATTCTGACAAAAAAAAAATTAGGTGTAATATAATAAACATGGACTACGAGTACAATTTCGTCAAACAAATTTTAAGACAAAATAAAATTAACTGTAAATGTCATAAACCCGTTTTTTTTATATTTTCTACTTTCTCAATAACGGCTCTATCGATTTTAACCAAAATTCTTATAAAGGAGGTCCATTAAATTTAAAAAAAAATATTGTATGTAAAACTCCCTCATATGGTATGTAAAATATATGTGAAGTCTTTAGGATTATGGGCGAATGTGAAAAGACCTCATTGTAAGTATCAAGCACCGATGATGTGGCGGGACGCTTCCAATCATCAAGATGATTGTTATTTTTTTGTGGTTGATGTAAACGGGATTTATAAAATTAAAAAAACCGGTCGGAATGATTTTACCCTAACTTGTTATCTGTTACTTGACCAGTCCTCTACTCCGGCGATGCGCCAAAACTTCAAGCTTCTTCATCTACACAAAATGATCACGATTTAGAAGACAAAAGGTGTTCTTCAAGTAAGCAACTGAGACAGCTGGTTTAAACCCAGGTATTTCTTCGGTGCCCCAAACATTTAATCAGGAAGACCTCATTGCAGGGACCTTTATCTTTCTAAAAAACCATCGGAGATTCTAGCTTCGCGATTAAAGCAAATCTTTTAACCCCAGAAACAAGAATTTCATACTATCGTAACCGAGAGACCAAAAGTATGAAAGCTATGCGAAACACATTGAACTGATGTTGTCACACTTCTAACAGCTTGACTATAATATGAGCATCAAGGTGCACTTCGTCCACAGCCATTTGGATCGTTTCCCTGAAAATCTTGGTGATCTGAGTGAAGAACAAGGGGAACGCTTCCATCAAGGTATTCGAACTATGGAGAAACGTTATCAGGGTCAATGAAATGGTCACAGGATGACGCACTATTGTTACAGCCCTCGTTAACCAAGTCAAGCTAAAAAATCTTACAAAAGAAATTTTTTTGATAAGTAGTGATCGTTTTTCTAACGGTTTTCTCAATAAAAAAATTGCTTTTTCTTAAAAAAAAACGCGTTTTAAAATGTCGCAAAAACTAAAGCTGATACAATCTCACTTCAGCTCTGAGATCAGCACCACGAGAGAGTATAATATTAGTCATAATATTTCATGCAACAAAAATGCTGTTCCCTTGTGTTATATATGTATGAAAATTTTATCCTTAATTGTGTAGAAAATGGGCAATATTCGAAAAAAATATTTCTTTGGGTTCTTGAAAAAAATATATAATGTTTTTAAATCAATATCTGGAAAATGTGTGAACAGTTAGTTTTGGAAATTATTTCCTAAAATTTAAAAATTTTTTTAGACAATTTTTAAACAAATTTCTTACATATATTAAAAATGAATTTAATTTTAAGCTTTGTTTGCATAAGTTCATACTTTTCTAGAATTATATAATTATAAAAAAAAAATCTGAAAAATGTCCCTTAAGGTGTGTGCACACCAAAGAAACATTTTTGATTTTTATTTAAAAAAAAAAAAAAAAAACATTTAAAAAACGTTTCAGAAACAGAGATACATTTCTGAAAAGTTTCTGGAATGTTTCTTAAACGTTTATTTTGGTCTGGAAGCTGGCGAAAAATTTCTGAAATGTTTATAATATAAAATGTTTCTCTGTTTTCCATTACGAATGGAAAACTTTCTTTGTTTCCCAAGCCTTTACAAAGGTAGATAGTGCGTGAGTGGTTGTTCATATAAATATAAAAATGTCGCGAAAAGTGTGGAACGACGAGAATGTTGTTGTCCAATTGATCAAAAGTTATGAAACGAAAAAAGTTTTTTGGGATCCACCTGACGAAAATTTTAAAAATAAAATAAAAAAACCCGATACTTTTCCTGAAATTTCCGAAAATATATATATTTTTTGTATTTTTTTCATGATCATAAAACACCACGTTATCAGTGCTACTTCTTTACAATCCATTTTCACGCACAAAACTGGTTACTGGTGTTTGAATGGTTCAGAAATGTTTCTCAAAGCGTCCACACCAAAAAAACATACCAGAAACATATCTCAAATGTGTCTGGAATGTTTCTGAAATGGTTTTTAAATAAATGGGAAACATTTCAGAAACGTTTTTTAAACAATGTTTCCTGAAATGTTTCTTTGGTGTGGAACTGTGGACACACCTTTAGAACCATTTTCTTCTTTTTTTTTGATTTTCTCAAAAAAACGGTACAACCATTTTTGATCATTTTTTGTGCTAGAGCTCTCCAAAAGTATGGATAGTATCGTGTTTCCAAAGAAACTTTTTTTGAAAACTCAATATTTCGAAAACCCCATGCTTGTTTTTTTGAAAACTTGACAATTAATATTTATTTAATACAATCTATAAGAAGTGAGAAAAATAATTTTGTCTTACCGAAAAACTAACGGTACCGACCATAAAAATGCAAAAAAATGTTTTCGAAAATAGAATTTTTCGGCAACGATAAATTTTTACGATCTATAGTTCATATAATAAATTTTTCAATTAAGATATTACTGACTACTTTCTGAGATCACTCAGCCCAAACTTTAAAATAGTTTCCCTTTTAAAGAATAGTTCATATGCACGGCACTGTAGTCAATTTAATGTCCATTTTTGTCACCCAAAATGCCATTGAGTGTATTCAAGTAACTTAAAAAATAAAATGCACGACTGGATCGCACAAACTTGCTCTTACATATGTAAAAGTTCTTTGGAACTTAAAATACATTTTATAAATATAAAACATGGATTTAATGAAATAAAAATGTTCAAATGTATGGAATTGCCGTCTGATTAATCTTTTTAATATTTAAGTAATTTTTTATATAACAAATTTCCTTAAAATTTTTCGAGAACAAAATTTGGGATGCCAAATTTTAAGTATAAGGTAGTACCTATAGATTTTAGAAAGAGTTTTTTTTCGAATATTTTTATATACAATATTATTTAAAACTTAAGGGGGCTCCTGTTGAAAATTTTTGGTTAAAATCGTTAGAGCTGTTGATGAGAAAGTCAAAAAATCAAAAAACGGTTATATGACAGGTACCGTTAATAACATTCTGCCCCAAATTTTTTTTGACAAAAATGTAGTCCATGTCCAATGTCCATAATATCATTACGGCTGTATGGGGGGTACCGTTAGTCTTGGAGCTAAAAAAAAATTACAATTTCTCCTCTAGGGAATCACCGAAGACCCTTAACTACCGAGATTGAATAACATAGGGCTAGTGGGTAAGGCTTCTAGAGAGAGATACAGACATACAGACGCACTGAAACATGTTTTTTGTGTACTAAATTGTCCTTCAAATTTTTATAAATAAAATTGATTTATGCAAGTTATTAGTATTCCATAAAATACACTTTATAACGTAATTTAAAAATTTATTCGTGTATCCGTTTTCAGATATTGAATTTTCAAAAAAAAAATTATACGTAGTAGTTTTTTAAAAATCAAAAAACTATTTTTTCAAAAAAAAAATTTTAGATTGTTGATGAGAAATTCGGAAATAAAAAAAAAAAACGTTCTATGACAGGTACTGTTAGTAACATTTCCCCCCAAACACTTTTTTTACCAAAATGTATTCCGTGTGTCGGTTAGTTAGATAAACTATACCTACAATACAGAAAAATTGAATATGTAGGTAGCAGCTTTGTATATATATATTGTTTTGTAGCTTTGTATATATATATTGTATTGTAGCAGGTAGGTAGGTAAGAGAAAAAACGTAACTATTGAATGGAACAGATATTAGGAGAGAGAGAGTATGGGAACGGGAAGAAAAGAAGAAAAGAAAAATAAAAATGTTGGAATGATAATGACATGAAACAAAGCAGCGACCTCGCGAATGTGATGAAATCTAATTCCTGGATAAAATAAATTCAAAAAGTTTATAATTTTATAATTTCTTTTTATTTATTTCTTAGGTTGTATGTGTAACTTAGAAGTGATTTTGGGCTTAAAATTTGCGCAACAATATTAACTTTATGAAGCAATGCTAATCTTTGTCGATTATTGTATAGGTTTTTAGATATGAGTGGTTTTATAAGTCAACTAATGAAAAACAATTGACAAAAAATGTAAAATTAATAATATTTAAGTTGGACAAATTATTAATGAAAAAAAGTTATAGCCATAAACACTCTTATAACAATATAGAAAATAATAAAATTTATTTCAAATAAATCGGTTGACTACTTTCTGAGATCGTGCGTTACAAACTTTAAAATGGTTTCGCTTTTATATAATAGTATAGAGTGCCATTTTCGAGAAAAAACGGTTTTCGAAAACTATTTTTCAATCAAGAAATATGAAATACGAAAAAAAAGATGCAATTAAAAATCGTAGAAAAAGGTCACTTAAATAAATAGCAATTTTTTTGAACATTATTTCTGTTTAAGTAGAATGATTGAATTTAATTCAATTGTGAGTTCAAATGATCTCAACTCCAAAAGCATTTCGCCCAGGTAAGAAAGTATACTCATCAGTTAGATGTTATCGTACCTGTCATATTTCTTCGTTCATTAACAGTCTGTCCAAGGACATTATTATTCTATGTGTTTGAATTTACTCAAATTTCCCTAGAAGAATAAAATTCACAGTCAATTGATGCTGTAAATTTCATAAGAGCTGGTAAACATCAACCATTAATTGCGTCTTAGAAGGGTACGACTGATGAGTCCGCTGTCGTACCAGAGCAACACTTTGGAGTTGAGGTCGTTTGAGCTTACAATTAAATTGAAAACTATTTTTAAGAGTTGTATTTTATTTTTCCACATTTTGTACATTGTATTAAAAACCTTTTAATTGTCAAGTTTTAAGAAAATTGTGTTTCCGAAATATTGAATAGAAAAAAAATACACAATACTATCCAAAGGGGGGGGGGGGTTCCTTTGGTATACAAAACAATAAGTTTTTAAGTAATTATAACTTTTCACACTTTTTGTTTAATAATTATATAATTAAAAAAAGTTTAACACACATTTTCAAAATTTATTCGCTATATAGCCTTGAATGACAGAGGCAAATTCGGAGGGTCCAATCGTGAATATAATGTAATATACTTGTAATTTAAGGGAAAACTGCCTACCAATTATTGCGGCTGTGCAAATGATTTTTCTATTAAAATATAATTTTTATAAATTTATAAATATTTATTAAATTCTTGTATTTTTATTTCTTTTTCAGATGATGGCACACAACACGACCGTCCAGTTAGGTGGAACAGCCTTTCTTATTTGCAAAGTCTCTGGAGTGGACAGAGTGGGTGTTAATTGGGTTTGTCCATAACTGTCTCTATTTTCATAAACAATAACCAAAACTGCATGCACATCAAATATCCCATAAATCCCTGCTTTTTGCATCTTACATTTACACGTTATATTTTGATTTCTGTAATTACGAACTATGAATCTACCTAAAGATCATAGTTTGCTTGCACAGGGTGGAGCAACATAACTTACTTTTTCCAATTTTTTGTTTAAAGGTATAGCCAGGTGCATACGTCATGATGTCGAATACAAGACTCGGGCAAATTTTCACAAACAAATTTCGAGGGGTCAAATCGGAGAACAGATCTCCAAACTAGAAGAATTCCCCTAAGACAGCCTTCTTTGTCCTTGAAGTGTCAGCTGTTGCTCCAAACTCTTGGAAAAACCTAACTCCAATTCATCAAATAATGAAAATCATAGTAAACGATTTGGCTCACTGAATGATCGTAATTTCCAAGAGCTGGTGCATATAAGCGGGCTGAAAGTCGTCACCCTCGGAATTGGAGATTTAATCTATCACTCTCCAATGTTATTAGGTTATCTGATGAGCTGACAGAGGGACACCATTTTTTGTCTTGTCACACTCGACCATTTAGCTATTGATTTCCGGTTGGATATAGGGCCCAATTGGGCTTCAAAAGGCGCACTTATTTACTCGTACAGAGTTTCAGTTTGAATAGGCCTTGACGAGAAAACGCATGATTATCAATATTCTAATGCTTGCTGGATATTTATCTGTAAAGAAACAAAACTTTATGAACAAACCCAAGGTCGGAATGGAACCACTTTCGCTCCCGTTCTGAAGCACTTCACAAAGAGTGGTGTTATCTACATTGCTTCGACTCCTGTTTCGAAAAGTCTTTTGAGGGTATTTTCTTAGAAAAAACAGACCACTGACCTTAGGCTAAGCCGGTTTTAACTGGCCCTCTTCTTTGGAATCCTTATAGATCATAACTGAGTGGGGACCTACATAGAAGAACTTATGACTTATGCAGAGGTTGTCAGGATGAAGAGACTCAAGATGGTTCATCTTACTTCCTTTGTGAATGTACCTGTCCAATCCAGAATATAAAAGCAGCCTTCAGATAATAATACTTCGAAGGACTGGAAGATCTAGAATAATGAAATGTCCTCATCAGAGAGATCATTTTTGTTAAGCATTTTTCAACCAGCTAGTTGAATACCTGATTTTAACAATTAAAATAAAAAAACGAACATAGAAACCCTTAGCTCTGGCTAACGTAAAAATGTAATCCCAAAACCTCGACCAGTAGATATTATATGTTTTTTGAACGTCTTTAATCAATCGAAAATTGATTTCCATGTCAATTTTAATTGGTTGGTAGTCCTTGTTCTTTTCCAAATTCTCACAGGCTTCATGCCTCTTCAGCTCTAGTTTGCTTCTAATCAAAGAAAAAGTCTAATCCCTACCCTTTCGGAAAAGTCACCTCAACTATACTCACTTTTGAATATAAAACAAAAATCTCAAAAAATCCCGTTTGAGCTGCCAAAATAACGAGAACAATAAAAAGAAAAAAACAAAAACTAAATGAATAAAACAAAGAAAAACCATAACTGTGCCAGCATTCAAATGGAACAAGGACATGTGCATAACAAGAAGAAATGACTGCAAAATGACGGGAATCATGAATAACAACCTATACCTATATCTAGTGTATGTGTGTGTGTGAGCAGTTCTTAGGATCCTTATTCCTCGAAACCGGCTCACGTGACTTTCACAATTCACGCTGTAGAAGTAGATATTCCCCTATCCTGCAGCACAAACACGAATAAGCTTTTTCTAACATTCGTGTTTTATGTTCCTCAGAGTTTTCCTTTTTTCCCAGGCTTTATTTGTACCTGGACCTTTTTTTACTTTTGTTCACCGTTTTCTTTGTGAGTATTACTCCCCCTTTCTGGAACATGGAAGAGTTGTGCCCTTAAAAGTCCTTTGGTATTCCTTTCCATCTGATGGCTTAAGGAAATGAGAGTAAAACATAACTTGATTGACTAACGTCATAATTTGCTTGTTAACAAAAAACTTCCACTAGGCTACTTAAAAATAAATAAATAAAAGGTCCTTAGAAAATAAAAATGTATGCCAATCTTCTCAATAGAAAAAGAAATCCCTAAATTAGAATCGAAGAAATGAGGAAGAACATAAAAACTTTTGTTTCCTTTTCCAATTAGTTTAGTTCGGAATCCTTGTGAAGATGTAAAATTAATTCCTGTAATGATGTGATATGTTTGACGAGTTGTTGGTTAGAAGACTTGACAAAAGAAAACAGAGGAAATGCTTTGTTGATTCAATTAACAGCCTGGTAACATCAATTGCGTCGCTTCGGAAATATCTCAGGCCAATAAGCCCATCGTTGTTTCTTCTCAAGACCCTAGAAAGACTAATTGAAACCCATGTTCGACTAAAGCCAAGTGATGGTGTGCCCTCGCAGGACCAACATGCAGGCAAATCAGTCGAGACAAGACCTTAAGAAGTCGGCATAATCGAAAATTCAATTACATAACTTTAAAAAATGTACACTGACAACGTTCTTCCTGGACAAGTAGAGACCCTCAATAATGTTAAAAAACAATGCAATTCTACAAGTGCACAACTCCATTAAAGTCGATCTGTCAGTGATGCACTGAATAGATTGCATGCTTCAAAGTTGACTTATAAATGCAGAAATGGGTGAGTCTTATCGCCTCTGCTTTGACTTATCGTAGTTAACCTAATCTTAGTTAAACTATGAGTGGATGCAGGAGCTCAGACGATGTTGTTGGCGCTGCTCGTAAGAGCTCTGCGGGAATACCGTCAAGTCCAATCGCTTTGTTGTTCTTCAGTGCTCTGATTGCTGTTAAGATTTCTTCTCTACTGGGGGATACAGTGCGTATTCGAGAATTCGTTACTACGGACGGATCATTGGGTGTTTGTTTGACTTCGCTGGTGAAAACGCGATTTGAAACCGCAGAAAAATGTTGCTTCCACCTTTTGACCTGGTCCTCATCCGAAACTAGCAGTAATCCATTAACGTCCTTTACCAGGTGTTGTTTAGAGCTTTGGACACCTATTAGCTCTTTGGTAATTCTGTCGACAGTTCTACTCTCTTCTGCTTCTGTTGCCAGTGCGTTGATATAGTTCTCTCGTCTTCATGCGGTACGCAGACTCTAGCTCGTTTCTGTCTGCTGCTGACGTTGCTGCAATGCGAGCTTTGCGCTTTTTCCTTTCTTCGATCCTAGCCCAAGTTTCTTCGGAAAGCGGCACTATTTCTTTCTTGCGACCGACCGACTATACTTTCAGCACCTGATATGAAAACATTTTTCACAGAACACCAATGGTTTTCGATGGAGGTGGGTTCCGTGCTACTGATCGCTCTGAATCCATGTGAAAATTGGTCCCCTAGGTGTTGGCGGACTGCGGGATACTTGAGTTTATCGGTGTTGTACTTGAGCATTCGGGTGTTTTCTTGAGATCTCCGAACTTCAGCTGTTCGTAATCTTACGGTAGCAATCATCAGATGGTGGTCCCGGGCAATTCCCATGTCTGCACCTTTTCTGTTTCGGACGTCCTGGAGAATGCTTCTAAATCGCTGACTGATCGCGAAGTAATCAATTTGGTTGGAAGTTGCTTGTCTGTCCGTCGACACCCAACTGATTTTGTGGCACGTCTTGTGCTCAAACATGGTTCCTCCTATAACAAAGCGGTTGGAGTTGCAAAAATCGACAAAACGTTCACCATTGTCTATCCGGTTTCGAACACCATGCTTTCCCATAACATGCCTGAGCCCATCATTGTCATTGCCAACATTGGGATTCAAGTTGATATCTCAACCTGGGCTACTGTCATAAGCAGCACTCAGCCGGTTATAAAAGACCTCCTTCTCCTCGACAGAGGAGAGCTCCGTTGGGGCGTAACTCTATATGATGGTGATGCGACGACGTACTCTAGTCCGGAAACTAGCTTTCATGATCCTGTCATCTAACGGTTCCCAGGAAATTAAGCTCCTGACAGCTGTTTTAGAAAGCAGGAATCCAACTCCAGATTCACGGTTACTTCCAGGTGCCTTTCCGGAGTAGAGTAGTACAGTGTTACGGGTTGGAGACTTATATTTCCCCGAGCCCAACCATCTAACTTCACTGATCCCTAAGATGTCCATCTTATACCGCATACACTCACTCACTAGTTGGAGGAATCTGGCATTTTGAGAACTTTCACTTCCGTTGTCGAGAAGCGTCTTCACATTCCAGAAACCAATCTTTGTTCGGGTACAATAGCCAAAAGTCGTCAACGTGTTATCGACATCGTTCCTTATCCGAGGCGTAGTGTCGGTTTCGTTACGGGGAATTATTTCAGTTAGGAAGAATGCTAACCTCCGTAACCTATCCTAGAAAGCTAGGCCTTTCGCACTTGTAATTTTAGCCTATTCACGTATATAGGGATACGTAAATAGTTGCCCGGGGACCACCACGACGAGGTAAAACAAGCACTTCACCATGACTGATTGGGCTATTGACCCAAACCAAGTTCTGAGCAGTCAGTAGTTTCCCGATCAAGCACGATGCAGGTCCTCAAAGTTAAACTAATTGCGGGCAGTGTTATGAGCATTGCATATGCAAATGACATCGTCTTAATGGCCTCTGGCAAATTTGTCTCTACCTTATGCGAGCTCATACAACTGGCTCTTGATAAACCCATTGAAGACAGAACTACGAAATTTGGCTTCAGGTTGCGGGCACTTAACTGGAAAGAAAATATTAAAGAAAGAGAGGAAAAAGCCTCAATTGCTTTCTAACCTTAAAGTAGAATTTAGACAGAATAAAGTCTTAGAAAGGAAACCATTCGTAAAAACATGACAAAAATTTAAAGACTTGTATGTATTGGAACAACCAATGCTATTAGAACTGCACCAAGGGCAGCACTAGAAACTTTCCTTTCGCTAGCACTGCTCGCTCCGTTTACGAACGAATTGTCGGGCAAGAGTGCTTTAAAATTTCAAAAGTGTAATAATTAGAAGATAAGGCACTACGGTCATGTAATGAAACTCACAAACTTAGACATTCAAACAAATTTCGTTACACCGCACATAGATTTTAACCCAGTGGCAATAACAGATATCCTAACAAGGGAACTATAGAATGAAAACCGAGTCTTTAATGCTTATCATGTTTCGGTTCCAACTTCCAAGACATACGAAAGGTAGGGTGAGGCATCTACTCACATAACCCACCTATTAGCAGATAAATAGAGCTTCTAAATTTTCGCGGAAATGCTTGCAGTCTCGAAGCAGCAATACATCTGGCCTTACATGATGTAATAAACAGGTATATCCATATCTTCATCCAATATCCAATTAAAGCCATTTCCTCAATCACTATTAAGTCGGGTCATCGGGACATCGTGATATACATATACGTGAATGAAATGATGAACTGACCATAACAGGTCATTTCTGGATCCGAACCAAGCTGATACCTCGGTACTTACACCACTGGAGCAAGTGAAATCAAATTTCACCAGAATTACTTTGCTGCGCACGTCAGATGGTCAATAATAATCGATACTTGTCAAGTCACCAGAATATTTACGCAAGTCTCAACTATCCATCATAATTTGAGTCCTGAAGGGGTAGAGTTTATTGAGAAAGCACATTACCAGAATATGCATTACCTATTCGGACTTATGTAGATGGTGTCAAGATGAAGAGGCGGAGGAGGACTCAGTGTTAGTCTCAGTCTCAGTCTAGCCAGAAACAGAAAGAATAATTCTTCTACGAATTGGGCAACATATCTACCCTGCCACTAAAGAACATCCTAAAAAAAAATCATTCAGGATGATTAAAGAAGGCATCAGGTTACTAAGTTCGCTTCAATCCACTCCCTTTTCTTCCGCACTCCTTGCTGATCTACTTTAAGAGAAGTGCAAAAGATCCATTGAGATCCTTCTAACCTAAACTAACCTAACGATAATTGCTTGAAAGTTGAAGAAGAAAGTTAAAAAAATTTAATATAGGGTAAGAAAGTAGCATGACCAAATTATATTATAACTTCAAAAGTTAGCACTTATTTCCATGAATGTTGGGTTATGCTTTAGTCAAATAAAAGCCATTATGGTATCATTATCATCATGAAAAAAAGCCTAGAAACTAAAATTAGAAAAACATAAAACATACGGAGGCATATTTCTTAAGTGAATGATGCAAAATTTGTAGGGGTTTCACCAGTGGCGTAGCGTGCCATCTCGGCGCCCGGGGCGGGAGACCCATTTGGCCTCCCCATTCAATACATAATTAAAATTAAAAAAAAATTAAAAAAAATATGACACATAAAATAAAATGCACGACTGGGTCGCACGAACTTGCTTTTATGTAAAAGATTATTATTAATAAATAAAATAAAATTAATTTTTCTAGATAAAAATGTTCATAAGCATAAAATTCATTTTTTAAATGACTAAAACAACTCCTTAAGTTATTATTTTATAAATAGTAGTTTAGTAGTTAGTGTTAAATACATAATATGTTTTATAAAAGATTTTTAAGACATAAGTATTCAAGAAAAAATTTTGGTACGCCAACTTTAACTAGAAGCTTCTCTATGCAAAATTTCATTGAAATCCGCTCTGCCTATAATGACAAATACAAAATTCAAAAAACTGGTTCAATGGTAGGTACACTCAATAATGTCTTAATTTAATTTTTTTTATTAAATTAAAATTAAAATTTATCAAAATTCTCGCAGCCATTTTTGAGAGAAAACGATTTTCAAAAAAGAGTTTTTAACACTTGCATGGTGGGTACCCTAATTTTTAGTTAAAACAATTTTTTTTCCCTCAGATCTTGTAGATTATATTAAGAAACTTTTATTTATTCAAGTTTAAAAAATCGAGCAGGGGTTTTCGGAATATAGAGTTTCCAAAAAAAAATTGGCGTTTTTCTTTTTTCATTCAGAGTAGAGCACTGAACAGAGCATGAGCATGTCAAACATGCTCTGAACTTTCTCCGAATCGAGTGTGTTCTAAGAGCTCTGAATTATTTTATAAACACACGCGAGTTTTTGAGTTTTTTTTCTGTCTGTCAGAATGATTTCAGCATTTAACTCTGTCTACTCAACTATTTTATACCGAGCTCATAGAGTGCGCTCTGAACAATCTCTGGGTTTAACCCCTAAAATCCCTACCTGCGTTCGCCCCTGGTGTACGTAATAGGATAAGAATTTTAAAATAAATATAGAAAACTGTTCCCAAAATTCATTTTGAAACTCTTTTAGTAGTAAGAGATAAAAAGCAGAATGCCATGTGATTTCTTGAGCGAATATGAATTTATACAGATAGCTACACAAGTTTTAAGTCATTGTATAGCGGTTTCTTAAAAAATCATCTTTTTGGTACGCCAACTTAAAATTTGTATTATTGTAAGAAAAATAATTAAATTCCAAAAAAAATATTGACCAGTAATTTGAGACATCGAATTTAAAAAAAAACAGATTTTTGATTTTTTTTATTAGTTTTGAATACAATGTTTTTCAAAAATTTTAGAAGCTTCTCTATAAAAAAAAACTCTTTTAAATCTATTATGCCGATAATGAGAAATTCAAAAATCGAAAAAATGGTTCTATGGTTAATACAGTCAGTAAGAATTAATTGACAGAAAAAAAATTATCGAAATTCTAGACGCCACTGTTTTTGAGAAAAATGTGATCTTCGAAAACCATTTTCTAACATTTGTATGATAAGTACCATTATTTGTAGGTAAAATGAATTTTTTTATCAAATCTTGTAAATTGTATTAAATAACTTTTATGTATCAAGTTGCATAAAAATCGAACACGGGGTTTTCGACATATTGAATTTAGAAAATAAAATTTTGAAACTTTTCTTAAAAATTCAAAAAAAAAAATTGAAAATTTTAAAACAATACAATTCAAACTTTTGGGGAGCTTTAGCATAAAAAAAATTATTAAAATCAATTGTATGTTTTTTGAGAAAACCACTAACAACCATTTTTCTGAAATTTTTGTCAAGCATTCCTAGCCTTAACTAAATGAAATTTTGTGATTTTTTTTTTAAATCTGTCGAAAAGATTTTGAGAAAAAAAATGTATTTATAAAATTTCAGAAAATTTTCAAAAGGCAGGTACCGTTATTGTTGGTCTTAGAAAAAAAGAAAAAAACATGTGGCCCCCGAGATGCCAAATGCTATCTACCAAGATTAACGAAAATCGGCCGAGCCGTTTATGCTGTAGTCGAACAGACAGACAGATAGAATTGCGAGATTGAACTTTTTAGTATCGTGCTTTCTTTATAAGACTTTTAATGCGTATGAACATTTTTCTCTTATGAAATTCATTTCTTAAATTCTAATTCTCCTAAGTATAAGAACGAGTTCGAGCGACCCAGTCGATTTAATTTAATCAAAGGGCACGGTAGTGCCCAGCCAATTTCTGCCACTACACTTTTTTTACAGGAACAAACTCAGGCGATTTTTGACCCCTCCCTATCTTCAGTACCAATGAAGTCAGAAACTTAAAATTCCGAATATTTGCTAAGCAAGTCTGGCACCAAATTTCAATTGTCTAGCATAAGCGGTTCCTGAGATATAAGTTCTCAAAACTCACAAAAACCGTAACTGACTGACTGACTGTCGGATCATCAAAATTATGGAGCACTTTCCGACATCGTAGGATCTTGTAATTTTGCACAACGGTAGGTCTTGTCATGCAAGCAGAGGAAACAAAAATTTTAGTCAGTAATTATTAAGTAATAAAATTTCTATTACGAGTACATTGTAGCTGTTTCAATATTATTCTACTTTAAATATTCTAACTATACTTTCCACGGCTGACTTGTTACAAAAGGGTCTTTGTATAGAAGAACTTGGCTCTTTTTTTTAACATTTATGTTTTTGGTCTGATTTAATTTAATAGAAATAATTTACTATAAATGGTTATTCCTCAGTATTAATTTTAAAGTTAAAGGTATGCAACATACAAACCCGTATATGATAATACTCCATAAAAGTTTTTCTTTCTGAAAAGCTTGCCCTGGGTGTGTGGTTTTTCTTAAAGATATAAAACTTATCACAACTAATGTTAGATCGAAAGGTATTTCGTGTATTTCGACTTTCTCATTAAAATATAAAAACTATTGAATTCGACCGAAATTCTGACTTTCAATCTTAAATCTTTATTCCTGTATTAAGGTTCCCAGGCATGACAAATTAGGACCTCTTCGTATTTTTGGGTAAGGTCATACATTAACAATGGAGCGAAGTAATTTCAAAATTCTTTTTATCTTTCTTCTAACTAATCGGATTATTCGGATTTTTGGTGAACGAATAAGGAAAAGATTCTATACCTACTACAAGCCGAACAGTCAGATAATGATTCCCGACTTAATTAATTTTTACCCTGGAATTATTAACATTAATTTTAATAGTTGGTATAGACAAAGTCCTCATAAGTATAATACATATCCCCTAAACAGGTTTGTGAGTACCACCATCCCAGCTTCGCAAACACTTTTTTGTTCTAGTCCTAATACGTGGTAACCCAAAAATTTCAAATCCCAACATACGGAGAAGCCTTGTGTTCCACGTGCTATTGTACGTATATAGGTATTACGAATTTTAATTAAAATTTCCATGTAACCAAAGAACTCTTAGTTATTGTCTGTGCTGTAGATACTTTGTGAAAATAATTCATCGATATTATGTTTGAACTTCTCTTCATAATGAAAAATGAAATATTTATTGTAGAATATAGCTGAATGGATATAGAGATGTGAATGAAGACAATGCAGTCAGAACTTGAGTAGGTATACACTTACCCACTTCTCCATGTTGCAACGAACATTATTGCTAAAATCCTAGAAGCTTAAGAATTTTGTCATCGCATAGAAGTGGAAGGTAAATGTAAATATTTTACTTCATACCTTGGTAGCGCTAAGACGACGACGTCGACAGCCAAAAAACAGATAACGAAGGCCGAGCCATGTCGACAGCTATACATTTCCATACCCACCCACTTCCGACGACAAAAAGGTTTCGGGTACTCTGCCAAAAAGGACATTTTATCCATTGCAGAAGAAACAGACTTCCTCCTTTCATGGCGAAACCATCATGAATTGAAGTATGTATGCAATAAGCACACCCCCAGATAAGGGACTTCCAGGGACATTTTTGTAGAATTTAATACAAGTCTATGAGAGAGTATCTACATACCTAAGGTCTGTCCAAAATATCTCAAATGAATCTGAACATTCTTACTTACACCATGTTGCAGACAGGATTCCCCTTCCCTCGACAAATATTGCTATTGCTTTACAGGGACATTTGTGTAACGTAGAAGCTTTGGCAGATTGCAAGTGATTCGGCAAGAGGTTTGTCTATGGGAGGATATGCTATCGACGTTTTTGTGAAGTTATCTCTCCTTGCTCGGTATTATGCTATGCATGTCCTGGCCTGACACGCACGCACCGCGCATTTGTTTCGATCCTATCGAACTTCTTCTTCGAATGGTCAAACAATGCAGCAAAACATGTCCATGGCATGGACGGGCGGCCTGTCTGCCTTCCTGACTGCTACTTGAACTTTGTGCTCATAAATTACATTTAAAAAGACGTGTAATTGTGGCAAAAGCTTCTCAATTGTCAACGTCTCCTGGAGGAGCCCCATTGTTTTTGCTATCTCTGTCGTAGTGAGGACTTGGTAGGAGTTTGTTCCTATTGAAATGCAGGCTTGAAAGAGAAATTTGATGATGGTCAAAACTATCTAAAAAAAAAAATTAAGAACATTTGGCTTTGAGCATTTGGGCACCTATTTTTGAATTCATCCTGCAAGTTTGAAAATGAAGTAAATGTTCAAGCGAGTTGGTCATCAAATGTGTGTGAGAATCTTTCTTGGGGATGGAATAAGTCAGTTTTTCTGTGCTGAGTTAACTATTAGTTGAATAAAAATAAGTTTAAATAAGCTTGGAAGGCCTACAACGCTCACATTCATGGAACAAAATTTTTAAAATTAAGGTAAAAATTTTACAATGTCCCAAAGGTAGTAAGAATTTTTGGTCCTTTGTAAAAAAATATTAGAAATTCCACCTCGTCCTCGTGGAAATACACATCACACTCAGGAGAACACCGAGTTCAGGTGCAAGCTTACTTTTGTAACAAATTTTAATTGTGAAAAAATATACCGTCCTTTTCCGAAATATATTTTTTCCTTTTGAGCTGAAAGTTTCGTGTGTGTGCGTAGGACTTATAGGTACATAATATAAAAGATTTTCGCGCCACGGTTTTGCTGTCGGCAATGATACACGTCTTTCCCTTTGGTTTTTTTTGTTGTTGTTGTGTCATCGTCATGTTGTGTCTGAGATGTGTATTGCGCCATAAGGAAGTGTGAAGTACAATGATCGACAACGACTCTGATTTGGAACAATAAATGATTGTTTCATTCTATGTGTGTCCTGGTGCAAAGCTTTTTCGTTTGCCTTTTTTCGACTACCACTCATGACCAGCGTTCGAATCTTACTCCAATCGGAGTAAAATTACTTCAATTTTACGAAAGAAAATAGATCTACTTTGTTACTCCGTTTTTTAAGATAATTTTTTTCCACACTGAAAAATTTAAAATTTCTTTAGCCAAACCACATGAAAGGGAATGTGTTAATAAATTTTCAACCAACTCTGACTCTGAATTACTAAATCTAAATCTACTCCAGAAATTTTCAATTCGTTTATTTTTTTTATAAGTCTGCTCCAAAATTTTACTACTGCGGTTCGAGCCCTGCTCGTAAGGCGAGAAGTTGAGACAAAAACATTTCGTTTGTTTCGACTGATTCGATGTGAGTTGGCTCATAAGAGTCCATGAATTCGTATATTGCTGTATCTTTTATCTAAGGTGTGTTAGTCAGTTGTATTTTTTTCTGTTTTATTTTATCGTAAAATGCAGTAAAGTTTGCAAACATCCTAGTTAAATTGAAAATTAGTTGTAGCTTGTAGTTCAACATTTAACTTGTCTGTGTTTCGTGTGTTGTGAAATTTTTTTTAAATTGTGTGTACGGGTACAGTACCTACCTAAATAAGCGCAAAAGATTTTCATTTTACCCCTTTGGATTGATTACATAAAGTAAGTAAGTTGATGAAACGAAATACCTAGCTGATGGCTCGGAAATAATCCATTGATTTTTCGGAGTTGAAACCCCCATTTGGCTTTATTAAGAGTGTTTTCTCCATATCTCAAGAACCCTAAGTTCCATAATAAAGATTTTCTCACATTTTTGTAAAAAATTGAGAAACTCTATTTTTTTACCAAGAAATCGAAAGTTAATAAGTTATATATTATTAAAAATAGAGAAACGATTTCAAGAAAAATTTTATTAATAAATTAATCAATAAAAGTTAAATGATTTTTACTTGCGATATATGTATACATAGGTAGGTACCATATTGCAAGTTATGGATTCGTAAAAAAATCAAGCTCGACATTTTGATCAAAGTTGACGTCGTAATCTCTATGATTGAGATGATAGCGAAGTTGAAAAAAGTGGGTCTTGCAATTCTGTCTGTCTGTCCTTTCGGCTGTAGCCTAAACGAGTAAGTAAGTAACAAATTCATTTATTAATACATTAATTGTTAAAGTTTACATATTAAATGAATTTAAAGCTATGGCTAAGCCGTCAGCCTGGTTGACAAAAATAATTCTAATATACAATTTTTATCGTTTAAATAAGACATAGGTATTTAATAAATAAATTTACAAATCAAACATATTCAGTAACTAAAAGCATTCTATATTTGAAGATAACTTCTAAAAATTTACTGAGCGTTTTCCAGTCGCACTCGTTAAGTATTTTAAGGGTGTCTTGCATTGAAAGGGTATTTTTTCCAAAGAAGAAAAGTCGGTGTGGCTTAAATATTGGGCAAATACTCATAAAATGAAAGCAGTCCTCTTTTGACTTAAGGTTGCATAATGAACAGAACTGGTCGAAGCTGCCGTTATAAGGACATCCATTTAAGCTGAGTAGTTCACATCTTGCTTTAAAAATAAAAGAAATCTCTCGGTATGTTAAGGAATCGTTAAAATAGTTTCTCTTCTCAAGATTTTAATTAAGCTGAGAGTATAGCAATCTACTGTTGGATTCACGGCCATTTATAACAAATGTTTCTCGCGTCAATTCCTCATTTTTATTAATTATACGGTACAGTTGTTTTTTTAAGTTGATGGGATTATTTAAGTCAATATGTAGTGTTTCACCACAAGCAGTTCCTAACCTTTCCCACTTAGCAGTCAGCCAGTCTTTATTCCTTAATTCGTATAAGAGCATTATCTTTGTTATCCTTGAATCGTCATGCGCTAATGTCTTAATAATAAAATCAGCCTGCGCTTTAAGGGTACTTGTTAGAAGTTTAGGTATTCCTGTTTCCAGGTAGATTGCATAGTTTGGTGTGTTTCGAGGTAAATTGAAGAGTTTTTTTTTTTAAATTTCTCTGAAATTGTTCAATATGTTCATATTCATCTGCACTCCAGACTTGACACGCGTAACAGAGAGTTGACTTTACAACTGCTTCGTATATCTTGTACTTGGCAGAAAGAATTATTCTACTATTCGCAAACACTTTTCTCCATGAAGAATTCAATAGGCTTTGTGATGTGTTGGCCTTTTCTCTTAGATGGTTGCTGAAGTTCAAAGTAGAGTTAAGTTTTACGCCTAGATACTTAATTTCATTGGTTACTTCTAGTAGATTGCCATTGTAATACCACCTTTTGACATTTTGCCTTTGAGAGGAGCGTGAGAATACCATAACCTTCGATTTGTCCGTATTAATCTTTAATCCCCATCTGTTGCAGTAAGATGCCAATCGATTAATCATTAATTGAAGATTTTCCGGTGATTCAGACAGTATTACAAGATCATCGGCATATAATAAAACATTTATAACCAAATTAGCTATCCTTATGCCTCCAGGTAGTTCTTCAACAATGTCATTGATAAAAAGGGAGAACACTAACGCGCTGAGAAGACATCCTTGCTTTACTCCAGTAGTCGTTTCAAACCAATCTGAGAATATTGCACCATCCCATACCGCTGCTTTTGTTCCATCGTACATTTCCTTAACCACACACAAGAATTTAGAAGAAATACCCAACTGCGAAAGCTTGTATAAAAGTGCGTTACGATTCACGCGATCGAATGCCGTTTTGAAATCTACAAAGAATGAGTAGACTTTCTTGTTCCGTGCTTGTAAGGCTTTAACAATTGAAGAAAGTGTAAAAATCTGGTCTGTTGTAGAATAATGCTTTCTAAAACCGGCTTGAAGATTTGAAAGAATACTTTTCCTCTTCACCCATTTCTCAAGTCTCTCCACAAGTATACCGCAGAATATTTTGGCTAGCGCGTTCATAAATGATATGCCTCGATAGTTTTCTGCAATTTCAAAAGCGCCTTTTTTATGAATGGGGAAGATAACTGATTTTGTGAACGATGAGGGAATTTCAGCGTTAGCGAAGATTTTGTTATAAAATTTAAGTAAATAGTTAAAGTATAAGGGAGTTGCATTCTGGTAAAATTCGTAGGGAATCCCATCTTCACCTGGTGCCTTTCCACTTTTCGCTTTCTTCATTACTGCTTCTATTTCTTCAAGTGTTATGGCCGAATCTAATGATTCATCGAAGATTGAGGGCTGAGCGTAGGAAAATAGAAGGTTTGCGTCGCTGTGGAGAAGATGTTTGAAATGGATTGCAAGTGATTCAGCTGATAGCCCAGTACCTATTTTGTAGCTTGTTCCGTTAATAGTTCTGGCAATTTTCCAAAATTCTTTCGAGTTTTTAGTTTGACCTAGGGTAAGTGCTTGGTTATTTTCCAATTCTATTTTCTTATGTAGACATAAATTTTTGTAGTAACTGTTGTAATCATTGTACCATTTCCTTAAATCGGGGTTATATGAATTCCGGATGACTTTCAGAAGTGCAAAAGATTTTTGACGTGTCTTCAAACAGTCCTTATCAAACCATTGTTGTTTAAACGGTGAGCTCGTGTTTGAAATGTTTATCGCTGTAGAGCTTCGTATAAATTCTGTTAATTGATTAGCCATAATCTCAGTAGATTCAGTTGCCAATAAGTTCGCTTCAATTAAACTGTTCAAAGTGCGCTTATAAGAGACTGATTCCTCATTCTTCCATTTAAGCCGCGGTAGTAATTTGAGATTAGTGTGGCGGGGAGATGATTCTCTTGCAATTTCAACTGTAATAGGCATATGATCCGAGAAGGTTTTACACTGCACTTCGAATTTTTTAATCTGCTCAATCCATTCGTTACTTGCAGCACAGTAGTCAATGACTGATTGCCCTTGGCCTCCTATGAAGGTAAAGTAGCCCTCTTCATCTCCTTCAGTACATCCATTTAGAACTACTAGGTCATACATTTGTAGTAACTCAATCATATCATAGCCATTTTTATTACATACGATGTCTTTTGATTTCCTGTTTGAATGAGATATCGCTGGATTAGAAATGTGTTGGCATGTAGTAGTTTGTGCGTTGCTGATTCTAGCATTCCAATCTCCGATTAATAAGACGCTTTTACTCGCAAGGAATTGCATGATGTTATGTAACTTCTCAAAATCATGATCCCACTTGTTACAATTAATGTAGCAAGGTAAAATGTACATATTGTTTTGGTGGATGAGCTTTACTGCTATATTTCCCTCAATTTGCTCGAAATCGTACGTATTTGTTAATGATGTTTTTATTCCATACAAATGACCTCCACTTGCACGACCCTTAATATTAGTTTTTATTGCTTCAACCCATATAAGCTTAAAGTCTATAAAATAGTTTTTAAATTTAATAATTTTATCTTCGGTAACATGAGTTTCATATAGAAAAAATATATCATATATATAGCCTAAACGATTCGGTCGATTTTCTTTAAACTTGGTACCTAGCGTTTTTTAGGCATTTTAATACCAAAAATAACGGTAGGTACCTGTCGTACAATTTTTTTTAGCAAAAAATGAAAATCTTATTTTTCTCAAAAACGTGCTCACAACTTTAAGAAAAAAATCAGTAATTTTTCTTACAAAAAGGCTACCATTTTATAAAAAAATTCCCAAAGATGGTTATAAATGGTACCTCCCATAGAAACATTTCTTTGACTTTCGATTTTCTCAAAAACGATTCCACTGTTTTTGACCAATATTTTTAATGGAGAATGTTTTCTAAAAGTTTAAAAGTATTGTATGCCAAAATTTTCAAAAGTCTCGAAAACAAGTTGGCCGATTGTACAACTTGGTACGCAACAGTTTCTTGACATTATCTAGGAGATTTAAAAAAAAAAATTTTCATATACAGTGGACGCTCGTTAACTTGAACACAGACGAAACCAGGTGTGTTCAAGCTATAGGATTGTGCAAGTTACTGGATCAAGTTAAAAAATTGTTGTTTTTATTTAATAATGATTCATTTTTATGATTTTAAAACATAAATAATGATATTATTAATAAATACTTTTAATTGAAAAGTTTTTCGATTATTAAAAACGCACGTGTTCAAATGAAATTCAGAAATTCACCGATTATGAAGAATAAAACCTTATACGGAAATGCTAAACAAATTTCCTGGGATTCCCCTTTACAAAAACCGTTTGCATTCTGTACCAACATCCCAGGTACCTTGCATAGATTCAAAAATTTAAGAAATTCAATATTAAACTTTGTTCAAGTTACAGAGTTCCTATAAATTTTACTTTTGTTCAACTTATAGAGTACTTAGGGGAAAAATTCAAGGTATTGAGTCTTAAGAATAGTCCGTTCAAGGTGTAGAATGCGTAAAGGGAAAAAATATTTGTTCAAGTTATTGGAATGTTCAAGTTATCGTATGTTCAAGTTACCGAGAGTCTACTGTAACCATAAATAACGGTACCTCCCATACAAAAGCTTAAAAACCGGCATGGAAAATCGCATTTTTCTCAAAAGAACTCCTACGATTTTGATCAAAATTATTGTGTGAGTTAACATACATAAATACGATCTACGATAATATTATTGTAAAAAAAATTTCTATCTTCTATTATAAATAAAAGTATATCTCATGGAACTATTTTTTTTTCGACTATCTCATTATCTGCTCAACCGATTTGAATGATTTTTTTTTTTAAACAAGAGCTCTTGTTTGAATAATATTGCATATCAAAATTTTCAAAAAATCGAATTTTGGATTGAAAAAAAAATTAAAATTATTTTTTGAAAATTCGATATTTCAAAAATGGATATACGACCCAAACGCAAAATAGTTGGCCTACTCATCAATTAACAAATTAACATTTTTTATGTGCCTATATTTTCTGGTCCCCAAGCAGTTGTTTTTTAATTTTTTTTTGTCGATGTAATAAATTACATTTAATAAGTAAATTAGACCAAACAGAACTAAATTCGAGAAACACATATATGGCTCCAGTTTGCATTCTCTCAAACAAAGATAGAGCATAATAGTTGGACTACTCTCTCTGGGATGCAAAATAGTTGGCCTATGAAGATTTAAATAGATTTTCAGTTAACCGTTATTAAAAAAATGACATGCACTTGTTTTGTTGTTTATTGATCTCTTGTTTTATGCAAGCCAGCAACAGTTTAATGTCAACCATGGTGCGTGGCGTTGCATTATCAAGAGACCTTAGGGAATCCATAAATAAAGCCTTCGAAACGGGATTATCGAGCTATAAAATCGCAAAACAATTCAATTTACCGCGCTCATTAATTCGAAACATTATCTCAAAGTTCAAAAATAGTGGAAATGTGGAGATCGGTAAAAAAACGGGACGCCCACCAATTGCAAAATCTCGAGATTGCCGAGTTTAAAAAAAAATAATAAAAGAAAATCGACGTTAAACGGCCGCTGCAATAACTGTTCAATGGAGGAAAAGAATAAAAAAAAGTGTTTCGGTCGACACTTGCAAACGGACTATGAAAAAAATTGGATACAAATTTTATAAGGTTTGTTTTAGATTTATTTAAATTAGAGCAATTTTAATTCGTTAAAAACATAGGCCAAAGAAAAACCACTTTTAACACCTAAACAAAAGAAAAAGCGGCTAGAGTGGGCCAAACAACGTAAAAACTGGACTTTAAGTCAATAGCGGTCCGTTATTTGGAGTGATGAGTCCAGGTTTGAAGTTTGCGTGGGCGACGAACGAAAACGAGTCATTAGAAATTCAAAAGAGGTTTTTCACAAAGATTGCCTAAAAAAACGGTCAAGTTTCCAGCATCTCTAATGATATGGGGATGCATGTCGGGGCGGGGTTTGGGCAATTTACATTTTGTAAATGGAAGTGTCAATGCTGCCAAGTACAGGGATATTCTGGAAAATGAGCTTCTCCCATCAATACCACGACTTCAAGCTAGTGATCGATACTATATTTTCCAACAGGATGGAGCTTCTTGCCATACAGCAAGGTCTAAAATGGCGTGGTTATCTGCTGAAGCTATTCCTTTACTGAAATGGCCTTCCAGCAGCCCTGACCTTTTACCAATTGAAACTGTCTGGCATAAAATGAAACAAAAACCGCGAAAAGAACCATGCCGGACCTCTTCAAGACCTTAAAGCTAAAATCATAAATATTTGGGAATCTTTTGGCACCGAAGAATGTCAAAAAATAGTTGACACAATGCCACGATGCATAGAAGCAGTTATCAAGGCCAAAGGCGACGTAACACCATGGTAAAATAAAAATTAAGACCCATAGGCCAACTATTTTGCACTTAAAAAAAAGTATCAATCGTTATTTTATTTTGTATTATTGCTCTATATCGTTATTTAATTGAAATAATTTTGTTTTTGTTACTTATTCCTATTCAAAATAAATATATCTTAAGAAAAATACCAAAATATTGGTTTTATTTCCGATGGAATTTAAGAATCAGAAGATTTTTGTTTTTTATCATAGGTAGTCCAACTATTTTGCGTTTGGGCTCGTATAGTTTTTTTCAAAATTAATATTTAACTCCGCAATAATAAGTACTTAAAAATGGCGTACCAATTTTTTTTTTAATATTTTCAAAAATGTATATAGTACATATGTACATACCTACATATACATAAAATTAAAGGCCCAAAAAAAATGCAACGGGCGGCAAAACTGGCTCTGCCCCGGGCGGCAAAAACCCACGCTACGCCCCTGCATCTAACGAGGCAGTTCGCTACAAATTTTGTGCTCCAAGAAGGCGTCATGACTCCTCAGGTACTCGAGCGTTTTAATTGCTCAATGGAACCAGTATTCTTTCGCAATCGTGTCGTTTCAAGAGTCCTAAAAGATCTTGACCATTGTTTTGAACAGGTGTTCTGCCGTTTAAGCTGCAGTTGAACATATAGACAGAATTGTTTTCATCTTCTTTATCATCGTTATACCTATTAAGTCTGATCAAAATCTGTAGCTTGATCTTTTTTTGGGAATGCATAACTTGCCATATAGTTCCCCTTATATCACAAGAAAATAAAATGCACAACTGGGTCGCACGAACTTGCTCTTATGTAAAAGACTAAAAATTTCAAAAATGAGTGTTATAAGATAAAACGGTTCATAAAACTCATTTTCGAAACTCTTTTAGTAGTAAGAGATAAAAAGAGAGTGCCATGTAATTTCTTAGGCAACTACGAATTAATGTAAAAACAAAAATTAAAGTCGTTGTAGTGGTATTTTAAAAAAATAAGCTTTAACATACAAACATTTTAATTTATATTTTAAAGAAAAAATTTTGGTACGCCAACTTTTAGTTTTTATTACTTTACGAATGAAATATAAATTTAAAAAAAAAAACTTTTGAGCCGTTTTCGAGATATCGAATTTTTCAAAAAAAATTATTTTTTTTTTTTCAAAAATTCAAAAAAATATTTTTTTTTTTAAGTATTGACTGGTAATGTTTTTTAAACCTTTTAGAAGCTTCTCTATAAAAAATTTCATTAAAATCACTTCTGCCGATGATGAGAAATTCAAAATTCGAAAAAATGGTTAAATCGTCGGTACAGTCAGTAATATCTTAATTTTAATTTTTTTTATTAAATTAAAAATCATTAAAATTAATCGAAAGAAAAAAATGTAACCAAAATATTCGGATTTTTTTTTTCGAGAAAAATAGGATTTTTGAAAACCATTTCTTAACATTTGTATGGTGGATGACGCTATTTTCAGGTAAAATATTTTTTTCTCACATCTTTTAGATTATATGTATTAAGGAACCTTTATTTATCAAGTTTAAAAAAATCAAGCATGCGAATTTCCAAATATTGAGTTTTGAAAAATAAAATGTTGAATGTTTTTTTTTTTTAATCCAAAAAAAAAAAAATGAAAATTTGAATACACTTTAAGATAAAAAAAAACATCATCAAAATCGGATGAACCGTTTTTGAGAAAATCAGAAACAAAAAAAAATGTTCCAAAAGCGAAGTAACAAAAATAACCATTTTTTGATAAGAAAAAAAATTCAAGCCTTAAATAGCTTCATCTAAATGAAATTTTTTGAATTTTTGGGAAAAAAAATCTGTGGGACAGTTTTCGAGATAAAAAAAATATTTATAAAATTTGGAAAAAATCCGTATTGCATGTACCGTTATTTTTGGTATTAAAAAAAAGAAAAAAACGTGTGGGGGGGTAATTTAAAAACGATATCTACCAAGATTTTCGAAAACGGCTGAGCCATTTAGGCTGTAATCGAACAGACAGACAGAATTTCGAGACTCACTTATTTCGTTTTCGCTATCATCGTTATGTCAACTTTGATCAAAATCTTGAGATCGATTTTTTTTACGAATGCATAACTTGCCTTATAGTAACTATAAGTCGCAAGTAAAAAAGACATGATCCAAGGGCATTTAAGGCAAAACATATCGCTCCTGGAAAATTATTTACTCAGTCAGAATTTCTTTTCATACTTTTCCAAACCACTAGTTCCATCCTCCTATTCAAATGCAGTAAAGTATAAGCAACTGTAACGCAACTGGTGTTATAAAGACCTCTCCTTCCCTTACCACCATTACAACGCCATGCTACTGAAACAAAAGGAGGGTCCTGGCAGCAGGAAGAAGGGGGTGTCCAGACTACGGCAGCGAGGCATGCTATCTGAGGCACGTCTTAGCTCGTCGGAGGTTCCTTGAAAAGTATCACTGAAAGGTGTTACAAAAAGATTTCATCATGCCTTGAGAAAAAGAAGTGATCTGGTTCACAAATAATTCTTAAGCCCGAATTGGTCAAATTTGGTTGTAATTCCTATAGAGGCGGGAGGATTTACAAACCCATTGTATTCTTAGGATACCACCATGGCTTATGCACTCAATTAAGGAAGTTTAGCTATGTGTCTTGGGGAGGAGCAAGTCTTGATGCAAATCTATCGGATGATCATACCGAAGAATTGGATTCAGTTGCAATACAAATCAAGAATTTACCTAGTATGATGAGGGAGTGAAGATGGCTTTATGTGTTTAGGGACCGCAGATAGTGATCCAACTAAGAAAGCGCTCATGACCTGTTACTCCAGTTTCCGTTCCACATTACGTCGGCTTAGAGTGTAAACCTGCTAACTCCACTTTTGGGCGAATTTGAGTTAGGTATACAGTTTGAAAGGTATTAGGAAGGCGCATCGTCTGACATTAAAATTTGCGTTCAGTTACACTTTTAAGTTGACGAAATCGCGTGATGAGTAAAACAGCTAACTCCATATTTGCAAAGAATACCTGCTAACTCCATATCAGAATGTCATAAATCAACAGTTATCTCATTAAAAAATTAGAAATGAGAGTATTCTCTTAACATGTAAGAGCAGCTGCATTCTTGATTGCATGGTTGACCTTCAAATCACTTGAAGTTGACATGAGGCTGAGAGAGGTGATGATAAAAAACCTAATGCAATATTATGTAGGTCAGTCTAAATAAGAACCGTATTATGTACCTAGTTGCATTCTGTTAGTGACACTGATAGGAATTCAATTGAACTACGCATTATTATTTAAGACTTCTTCGTGTCAATATAGCAGAGGTTTGTGAAATTTGTATACCATAAAAATTTAAATAATAAATAAATAAAATAACAAAGTCTCAATAATATTACAATAGCTTGAAACTGATTTTTGTGATGCAAAAATATAATCTTCGAAGCAAGAGAAATGCCGATGAGGCTTTTTGTCCTAACATCCAAAAAGAAACCGTTGAGGATTCTATGATTTCAGAACACGCCATTGATCAACAGGATACGATTCAAGGTAAAATCATTATTACATGAATTATAAGTGGGAGAGTACCTATAATGTCGTCTTCATATAGAAGACGAGATAACAGATGAAAGCGATTATTGTGGGCTAGTCCCATACGGGTTCCACTCCGACTCCAAATCTGACTCATCTGTTTATCCAGAAAAAAGTGGGAAAAGGAAAAAACGGAAACAAATACAAAATTCAAGATGGTTTGCTGAAAAAAACAGGAAACTAAGGGAATCTGGGAAACGATACCTGGGAAGAAAAAAGGATGTAAAATGGAATTATGGAGTTCAAAAAGAAAAGAGAGAAATGAAGAACAGGTGCGATTGCAAAAATTCTGAAAAAGGAGCAATGAAATGTTTTAAATTTTCGGACGATGAGAGAGCTCATATTTTTAAAAACTTTTGGGCAATGAGTTGGGCTGAGAAAAAAATTTTAGTGAATAGCCTTGTGACTTCTGCAATTGTTAAGCGATCAAGAGGAAGAAAGGTTGCCGAGCTATCCAGAAGATCCCAATCTTTTATTTATCATTTAAAAAAATTTGACACTCTTTTCAGAGTATGCAAAATTATGTTTTTGAATACTCTCGGAATCGGAAGATGGGCGGTTCTTCATTGGAAAAATAAACAGCTGGAGGAACAACCATCTAATTCCCGTGGTGGCAAAAAAAAGGGACGACCTAAACCTAAAGCGTTTGTCAAGGAACGTAAAGAGCTTGGAAACTTCTTGGACTCCTTACCAGTTATGGAGTCACACTATTGCCGAGCTTCAACGGAAAAGAAATATCTTTTGCCAGAGTGGACCACCAAACAAGCTCTTTATAATTTTTATGTCACTGATTGGTGTTCAAAGAAAAATACTAACCCACTTTCTATTGCTGTTTTTTATGAAGCTTTTGAAAAGAGAAAGCTGGGACTCTACTTTCCAAAAAAAGACCAATGGGAAAAATGCTCTTTGTTTAAAGTGGGTAATTTATCCCTAAAAGATTATTCCGAACATCAAAAAAAAAAAGAAGAAGCAAGAGCAGAAAAGGAAAGAGATAAGACGAGGGAGAGCATTGTTTTTACAGCTGATCTACAGGCAGTTTTAATGGCACCTAAGTCTCAGATAAGCAGTCTTTATTACCGCACAAAACTTCAAGTGCATAACCTCACATTTTATAATTTAAATAACAAAGATGGATTTTGTTATTTGTGGAGTGAAACTGAAGGGGGAGTTAATGCTGAAGAATTCGCTAGTATTTGGGTCGATTTAATTGAAAAACATGTGGTTTTACAAAACAAAAGAACTGATCCGATCAAAGTAATATTTTATAGTGATGGTTGCACATATCAGAACAGAAACTCTGTTATGTCAAACGCTCTGTTGTGTTCTGCAATTAATCACAATATAATAATAGAGCAAAAGTTTCTTGAAGTCGGGCATACTCAAATGGAAGCAGATTGTATCCATTCTACTGTTGAACGAGCCCTAAAAAACAAAGACATTAATGTACCTGCAGATTATATATCTATTTGCAAATCCGCCCGGAAAAAACCAAAGCCCTATGACGTATCATATTTGAATCACAACTTTTTTAAAAATTTTAACGAAGTTCAATTTTATAAAAGTATTCGCCCTGGCCGAGGTAAAGGTGATGCTAAAGTTACCGATATTAGAGCATTACGATATACTCCGAATGGTGATGTATACTTCAAGCTGAGGTTTCCGGATGATTGGCAAAAACTACCCCAAAAAAAATCAACGTCAGTAACTCCTTTAAATTTAAGCTGTCTTCAAAATCTCCATCAAACCAGGAAGAACATAACTGCCAGAAAATTCGACGACCTTCAATATTTGAAAAACACCTTAAATGAAGACTACCGCCATTATTACGACAACCTTCCTCATGATTGACATTACATACAACTTTAAAATATTCCTATTTGAAAATAATAGTGTGCCTTTAAAATAACTTTAAAAAAAAACTCTTTTTGTTTCTTTAAATAACTTCTTGTTTCTTATAATCTTTTATATTTATTTTTGTTTTATTTCTTTAAGAAAGATAACCTAAGTTGACAATATATTTAAAAGAAAACCACATTAAATCTATTGGTAAACAGTTTAAAACAATTTTTTAATTTTTTTAGGAAAACCTGCTAAATCCAATACAATGTTTTGATTGCTAACAGAAGAAAACCTGCTAACTCACAAAAAATGCAAGAAATACGAAACAATGCGTCTTTTTGAACCTGCTTAGGTATTGAAATGAAGAGTACTATTCAGCAAACAAAATGGTATTTTGGATTTTTTTTTAATTAACAACAAGGATTTTGAAAAGTTTTTTCCTTCTCCTGTAAAATTTACTTTTATGGAGTTAGCAGGTTTACACTCTAAGCCGACGATTAGGTTTTTTAGAACCAATTAACACGGTTCTGTCATTCATCTTCAACAAGCGCTCTGTCATCCGCAGTGGTCTAGTTTTTAATGCAGTAGTTCGATAATCCTGATCGCCATGAATCTGCAAACTAATGTTCGAAGACTCTCGGTTAGGGCACTGTTGTTCTTTTCTTTTTTTTTGACTTACTGGAACTTGATACAGCTCAAATATCTCCTCCAATTCCCTTCCTCGAACGAATACTTACGGAAGTTTTTTTTTTTGAAAAATCTGCTGCTTTACGTCTAACGCTCGACGCCGCGCCGCGCCGCCTTTAAACAGAACTGGCATCGAGTGTGTACTTAGTCCCACGATCTCGTCAAACCCAAATACTAGCACTCTCCGAGGGTCATTATTTTTCAGTTAATGTCGTTCGTGAAGTTAATGTATCCCCCCAGGTTGATCAATAGCTAAGGTTTGTCTTAGCCCTTGGACAGTTGGTTGACTATGGATTTACTTGGTCTTGTCCTCATAAATGTTAGAAATGTTATTTTTACAAAAAATATTTATTTATTTATTTGAAAAAAAGGTAATTTCATCGATTCCAATACTTTTTGATACAAAACTTGATTTGAATACTTCCACTTTTTTCCCGCTTTCGAACGAATCTCTCCACTATTCAAAAGTTTTCCATTTAATGATGTTTTATTGAATGCAATTTTTTTTTTGTTAAATATAAAAAATGTTCTGCAATATCCTGTACTGTACACACTAAACACCCGAAGGTCATCCAATATAATGTATGTATGTAAGACAGTCCACCACTTCCTCCATAATTCTGCTACAATATCAATCTACACATACACATACACATACATATTGAAATCCAAATTGCTGACTTTTAATCTTATATCTTTATCTGTCTTTGTAACTTTTTTTTTGCAGAATCAAATATCCTGGATTCGAAGAAGAGATTGGCATATATTATCATCAGGAGCTCAACTTTACACAAACGACGAGAGATTTGCAATACTCCATGCGCCGGGCTCCAATACGTGGACCTTGCAAATAAAGTTTGTTCAGAGGAGGGATCACGGCATGTATGAATGTCAGGTAAGTGTACCAACAGTAGTCGTCAGTCCTCAGTGTTCGTCATCAAATATTCATGTTTCAGCTTTTTGAATGTGATGGGTTGTGGATGGGGGTGCAAATGGAAAGGGACTGTTGCTTGATGTTGCTGTAAGACCTCTTCTCAAGTCAGGTTGCAGTATTATGATGGAAATCTGCTTTCAAAAATCCGGCACACAGGGTTGTTTGATTTTGTTCTATAGTATCTGTGACTCCTTTTTCACAATTGTTCACCTATTCTGCCTTCAATGCTCCTCAATTCACACCCCCAATACTATATTCAATTCTCAACAATTCACCTCTTGGCAGGGAGTTCAGTTTTTGAATAATTTATTTGCATATTTCGGGAGAAATTGAATTGAATTTCCATACATTTATTAACATTAGGATTTACGAGAGTGACATTTGATGGTGGTGAGGATTTACTCACACACCTTTTGGAATCTGTTACAAAAACAAGAACAAAGAAATACTTGGGCGTGTGTTCAGCACTCCTGTTCGCATTTCTGTGTTGCCATTTTTATTGCTAAGATGGATCACTTTAATGATAACTCTTATTCATATTCAAGAATATCGAAACTTTATAATTCGGTTATTTGGAAACAAATATGAATGCAAATAAAAATATTAATTTTTCATTTTTATGAATAATAATATTCAAATCGGAAGACTTTAAGTCTCTTCAACTCATTCATTAACTTGGTAATATCTTTAGTTCTTCATTTGAAATGGTTAAGAAGTACTAAAGACACAAAGAGCCTTTCTGTATGAGATTTAGACTAATTTCTTTAAACATTGTTGCTCGCAAACTGTGATTTATACAATGTCTCATAAGTAAGATTCGACTCGACGATACCGGGTCGCTGAATAACACACGCCCACTTTCCATCTTCTATGGTATGAATAAAAGATTGCTGTCTTCCAAAACGACTTGCACTTGGGGGCTTCGATTCGAAGACTCTCTTGGCTTCATTCGATCAATGTAATATAGCCAATGTAGCCATTGTATTTTGAATTTCTCCTATAGCTCGTTGTGTCATCTTCTTCTTTCGACTTCCGCCCAACAGTCTGATTTTTTCTTTCAAAAGACCTCATTCCAAGACGCCGCCGCCGCACCGTGCCGTAAAGCAGGACTATAAGCAACAGTACTCTCACTAGGGCTTTCCTCCCCGCCCTAAAAGTGAAGCATAACAAGCCTGTGTTACGGAAGGATATTCTGCCGAAGCGAACGAACTTCACATCTCTAGGAAGCATATTGGGTTCCTTATTATATCAAGTGCAGCTGAACAATTAGCGGAGGACCAAGCAATGTAAATATCTCCTCTCTTCAAAAAATGTAATGGGGTGAGCCGAACAGAAAAAAATTTTAAAAAATTAAAGCACCATCGATCTGCCTGCGAATTCATCGCTGGTTAACTCAGGCAAGAAGTCCTAAACTTCAATTATCTGACAAATTTACATGATGTCTCAATTCGCCAACATAACTTAAATCTATCAAACGCCAAAGTATTAATATATGTTAGGCTAGGTTAGGTTAATGTCGCTGCCGACCGGAAAAAGGTCAACACACTTAGACCAATATTTGGTCCGTTGTGATACCACAAGGATTTCAAAAATCACCCTTACTCGTTAAACCATTTTGAGCTAACAATGAAGCGTTTGAAACAGTGAATGTCGGAATTATTTAGATCACTAGGATCGTTATATTTAGTAGTAGTCTCCCAAGTGGAGTCTACGTCTTTGTGCTAGGGCAGGACAAGAACATAGAAGGTGAGGAACTGACTCCTCTTCTTCTTCATCCATGCAGCTTCTGCAAAAATCATTAGGCAGTGTCCAGTAAGGACACCTATAATGGAGCTAATATGCAATCTACCAATAGAAATTGTTGTTTTGAGCGTTTAGCATCAAACAATGGCCAAATTAGTTTAGTAGCCCGGCAAGGTGGGGTGCTGATCCATCTTTGGTTAGCTTTCTTTATGGTATCATGCTTTAGCATAAGCTTAAAAGTAGCTAGGGGTATACCGATGTTGGATTTGCTATCCAACAAAGGTAAGATTGTTCCGTTTCTTGCAAGTTCGTCGGCTTTACAATTTCCTGGAATGTCTCTATGCCACAACACCCATTAAGGTGAATGTTAAACTGTTTTGACATCTCCACCAGAGATGATCGACAATTTTGGGCTGGTAGTGAGTTAATGGAGACAGCGTCCAGTGACTTTATGGCATCTTGACTGTCTGAGAAAATACGTATATCAGTAGTCGATATAACGTTTTCATTGAGCCAAGAGATAATTTCTTCTTATTGCTAGAAGCTCTGCCTGGAACACGCTACAGTGATTAGGAAGACAAAAAGATAGACAAAGATTTAATCTTTCGGAGTATACACCTCCACCGACCCCGTCATCGGTTTTAGATCCATCTGTGTAGAAATGAATCGCTTCGTCTACCAACAGTGACTCATTTTCCCAGGTGGACCTGGAAGGGATGGACACTTGAAAGTTTTTATTAAATTTTGGATGAGGCTTTAAGCCGAATGGCTGTTCTAGCACCCGATTGTTTACTAAAGATATCTAGCGGTATGAGATGAAATAGAACATCAAGTGCAGCGGAGGGAGTTGAGCGGAGAGCTCCACCCATGATTAAGCAGGCTGTTCGTTGGACTTTGCTGAGCTTATCGCGGTTTGTTGCTGTTTCCAGCGCAATCCACCATACTGTTACTCTATATGTAAGTATCGGTCTAATGACTGAGATGTATAGCCAGTGTGTAATATGAGGTTATAGACCCTATTTGTTACCTACGACTTTTTTGCAAGAGAATAGAACTATGTAGGCTTTGTAGATTCTCTCTTGGATATGGGGCTTCCAGCTTAATTTCTTGTCCAAAATAAGACCCAGATATTTTGCTTATTCTGAAAATTTAAGCGGTATACCTTTGATGTGGGGAGGGTCTATGTGTGGGATTTTATATTTCCTGGTAAATAGCACAAGTTCAGTTTTGTGGGGGTTGACACCGAGTCCACATTGATCTGGAGCTCCCCCTGCCAATTTTCCATAGAGATCGTGCCATCGACGTCGTTCTCGACAATGATCACGACCACGATTTTGTTTTTAACCACATCACTGAAGGTCTTATTCCCTCCACAGGGATGTGATGGAGCGCTGATGTTGTGCACTTTGGGGCGTTTGGGTACTGAAATTGAGCCCTCCATTGACCTTTGACGCTATGACATAACGTAGAGTCTCTGCTGGCCTGGACGCTATTGTTAGCTAAAAAGCTTTTAGCCCACTTAATTTTTGTGTCATGTTGAGAGTTCCCCCCGGCTGCGCACTAAACACCTTGAGAATCCTCTTAGCATTTCGCATGTCCTTGTAGAAGGTCTTTTAAAGGTTAGGCTTACACCCGCTCCCCCTAGGGCCTTCTTTTGGATTTGTGGTGTTGCTAGAGGTGGAGGGACAATGCTTCACAGTCTTACCACCGCTGAAATGAGGCAGAGAAGTTCGGGGAGGTTTACTCTCCTTAGTGGTTGCAGGACCATGTTTCACAGTCTTAAACCCACTTTGCATAGGCGGGAAATAAAAAAGTATGTAGAATGGAAACTAATGATAAAGACCTGAAAATCATTGAATTCAACCCTGAACGACGCCACAGTAGAAGAAGTTCACGACTCGAATGACGCACTCAAGTGGAAGCGGTTCTTTAACAACTTGGTATTCAAAACTGGAGACAGCTAGAGATCAAGCTGACGGAAGATATTTGTTGATTGTGGCATTGTACATTGTACAACCCTAGACTATAGCGCCATCTTGAATAAATAAGTAACATAATTTCTTACTATCTTAGGCCCTTGGTCCTATTACTTCAGTGAGATTTCCCTTGCGGGCATAGGGCCTTCACTTCTGGAGATGTATCTCAGCTCTCTCCAATTTGTAAGGGACCTCTTTAAAAATGTTATCTTAAACAAAAATCTACTTTGTTCAATAATAATTTTTTTTTGATCAAGTATTCAAAAATGTATTTCACTGGCATTTTCAAACAAAATAAACTTTAGGATGTCGTGTTTGAAATTTAAAAATAATTGAATTAATGAATAAATTTAAATATGTGTGTGTGACTTTGATTCACTATATAAGGAGTCAAATCGTTTAGAATTCGTTCAGTATTTTCTTAAATTTTCGGAAGTAAAGAAAGTTTTAAGTTTTTTTTGTAGCATATAAAAAATAAATATATTTTCGCTTTGTATACATTTCCTTAAAGATTGGAGTTTTCGAGAAATTTTGTTTTGTTTCTTCTTTGTGCGTGCTACAATTATATTTTAATTGAAAACCCGAAAAATTCAGAGAGATATAAAAATTAAATTAAAACTTTGAAAAACATTTATCTCAGAACCAATACATCTCTTAAGACTTTTCCCTGGATTTTGTTTAAATAAATAATTCAATCAGTGAAAAGCATTTCCAACAATGAAGTTCCTGATTTTGAACAAGGAAAACTATTTCATTTTCATAATGCCTATAAAACATATTGATGGCTTTTGAGCAACAAAATAGATATATGTATGTTCTATTAGGATTGAAGAAGACCGTCGAAATTCAAAAACTATTTTTCAACATCGGACGTTCTGGAACAAGATTCACCAATCAACATTGTTTTTTTTTTAATCTTAATTATTGTTGTTTTTATTTTCAATTTTTCTTTGACGTGTGCTGATTATAGTTTCTTATTTTTTTAACCCAAAAAAGCTAAGTATACTTAAATTTTCCAGTTTTCTTCCTTTTTTTTTCATTCTCTTGTTTAGTCTATTTTGATTTCATTTCTTGTTTCGTTTAAATATAAAAATATATTCTTTCTTTTGTTGTGTGTAAATCTAGGATCAACAGGTTCGAGACCAGGAGGTTGTGCACATCCTTTGAAGTCATAAACCAGAAGTTGACTTCATGATTTTGAAATAAAACTTAATGGTTTAAAGTTCTGAATTGCAAGAAAAATATAAACAATTTTTTTTTGGTAAGTCATTATTTTCGTATTTTTGTATTTAAAACGAAACAAAGCCAGCTATTGTGAACATAAAAATATCATTCTGGAATATTTACCAGAGTTAAAAATAGAATAGAAGACCTCATGATTTAAGTACCTACATAAATATAGTTTTTTTTTACCATTAAATAATTTTAAAAATTATTAACTTCCATTTTGTTTGATTGTTTCTATTTAATTTTAACTTTTCTTGAATTTCAATAATCTAAAAATATTTGCATTAACTTTCCAAAACTATTTTCTTTTCATTAAATTAACATAATAAAATTAATTTTTGTTTCTTATTCATTCAATTTTTCATAACAATCATCAGCATTTTTTTTATGTATTTAATTTTAACATTTAAACAAAAATTACCAATAAATTTGTCATTTATTATATTTTAAAATGAATCAAACAGATTTCTTCATTTTTTATTATCCCTGAATAAAAGAATTTAGGATGATTTTGGGTTAAATTTCTTTTCAGTGTGTTGTGTAAGTGAATGTTTAGAGTGAGGTTTTGGTGATGATATAGGTAGATTGTATTTCAGTTAGGGGCTACTGCAAGAATATCGAGTGTAGCAGTAGCATAGGCAGTCTTTATCAGTTCTTTGGTTTTGTTAAAGACTGTGGGAGGGCTAATCACTCATGAAAACCGCAACTCCATCTTCAGGTTTTCCAATTTCTTTTCAATTTTTCTTATTTGATTTTCAATTTCTAATATTTTTAATTTTCCATATACATTCATTTTATTTTTAATATAAAGGCATGTAGAGTAACGCTGCTTGGTAAGTCGGTGCAAGATCCCACCCCTCCGTCGAGCTAGACCTAGATTATGCAAGCATGCCTGCCCGCACTAGACAAGCTAAGCAACCTACCTTTTTCGACCAAATTGACTTTCTACAGGATTCCTGTACCTTTTAGAAAGTTTTTTGGAAATCTTTAAAATCTATTTTCGAATTGGTAGGAAAATTCTTTGTTTGTATATTTTCATTACTTGGTGGTGATTATGTATAAAAGGGAATTTCGTTACACAGGTGGCGCCCAACAGTGGGACACGAATGAGACATTAGGAAACAAAAATATATTAATCGTTTATTTAATTTGATATTGTTTTCGTCTTGCATATTTTTTAGTGAGAAACATGATTTGTAATAGCGTTGCCAATATTCTTTTTTAAATTTCTGATCTTTGCTAAAAGCAGTTTGTTTTGACGTCCAGGAGATATCGGTTTTAAAATTCCACTTCTCTGTCTGAAGCGCCAAAATTCTGTTTTTACGTAAAGCATATTTTAAAGTTTCTTCGTGAATCCCCAATAATTTTAAATAATTTTTTTTTTCAAATTTCAATTTTTCAATATTGTTTTTTATCGTTTGTAACAATTTTATTTTTTTTTTAAATTTCATTATATTACTATGCTAAATACAAGATTGAAATTATCTTTTGTCTTTACTGGAATATTCGTCAGTTGACCGGGAGAAATCGGTTTTGTAAAACCACTTCTCTGACAGTTGCGATTGGGTTTTTCTGGAGTGATAAAATTTAGGTTTGATTTCTGAATTTAAAATTGTTCTTAATTAATATTGAGTATGTCCGAAATGTGCAGTTTTAACAACTTTAATTTCGCTGCAATTAATTTATTTCAATTTCATTTTTCAATCGTGTATTCAATAAAACAAACCGCTCTTAAGTTACTTAAAATAATTTACTTGAAATCAAAGGAAATGAAATGAAAGAGACAAGTAGTTATCATCACCATAAAATATTCACTCTAAAGCATTTCACAAATCACAACACACGAAATTTATTAATAAACAGTTAAAAAAAAAAAAAAAAATAGTTCTTATCATTTTTTTTGAGTTACAATATTCTATTATTCTGATATTCATTATTTATTTAACCATGCCTAGAAAAAGAAATCGTAAAATTAATTCTCCTCCATTAAGAGAGAATAGTAAAAATTCTTCTCCTAATATTCATGAACATGTTCCTAAAAATAATAAGAACACTGGGGCGAATACGCAACTTGAAAAAGATTCACTTTCTATTGATAATCAAGAAGAAGGAGCTTATGGTTTAAGTGAACAAATTACTTCTTTATCTAAAAATGAAAACTTAACAAAATTTATTAAGGAAATTGTAAGCGATTCTCTACGTCTTCAAGATTCGACTCAATTAATTTCAAGACGTGAAGAATTTGAAAAGGAAAGAGATATAATTAGGAGTGAAGTAGCCCGAACAATTCAAGAATCTCTTAGGGTGAAGACTCCTGAACCTCGTAAAAATTGTTTTGAAGATTATGATGTTATTAGACGTCAAAACCAAGAATCTCTCTTAAATAAAAATAATGATAAAATACATCCAAATTTTCAAATCTACCCTTCTCAGACTGAAAACACCACATATAGTGAAAACGTTAGAAATTTCGTTTCACAACTTGATAATTTAAATTTAAACACAGAAAGTCCTTTTCATCCGTCCGTCCGTTTACCTAAGAAAGTAATAGATTTTCAAAAATGGGGTCTTAAATTTGACAGTAAACAAATGACAGTCGATGACTTTATTTTTCGTCTCAGTAGATTAAAATCCTGTTATGAAGTTTCGTGGGATGAAATTTTTCAACAATTCCATTTGTTTGTTGGTGGCCAAGTTGAAAATTGGTATTGGATGTATCTCAAAACAAACCCCACAGCAAATTGGAAAACTTTTGAAGTTGCCTTGTTTGAGCAATATAGAGGTCTAGAATCAGATTCAGAGCTTACCAGACAAATGTATGACAGACGCCAAGGCCAAAATGAAAGTTTTGATGACTTCTTTTATGCTATTCAGCAATTTAATAGCCGTCTTCAATGTCCAAAACAAGCAACTGAATTAATAGACCTAATCAAACAAAACGTAAAACGCCGAATTGGTGAACTCGTCATTACATTTAATACGACCAAGCTACCTGAAATGATTCATATCTGCAGAACAGTTGAAAAATTTGTAAACCAAAGCGATGGTTTCCGTTCAAAAACTTTCCAACCACAAAATATTAATATAAAAAGACATATCAATGAAATAGACACCCAGTCAGGGGAAGTTGATTGCACTCAAATAGATGCAATAACAACTTCAACAGAAAAACAAATGTACACCTGTTGGAATTGTAAATTGAAAGGACACTCCTACTTTGATTGTCCAAGTCCACAGCGTAATTTATTTTGCTTTAAATGTGGTCTAGAAAACACGACAAAGCCAAATTGTCCGAAATGTTCAAAAAACCGAATACAGGGCAATTTGATGACCCGGGAATTTTGCCCTCTAGAAAAGAACCCGGAGAAAAATTAGATTTGATAGACGAACAAAACACTCACTCTAAAAATAAAATTGACATTCAAAATTTCTCTATTGTACAACAACCAGACTTTCTTTTGCCACAAAACATTACAATTCTGAAAAGAGTAGATCAGACTGTTGAAAAACAAAATGATCTGGTAAAACAAAAACCAAAATCTCTTCACGAACGTTTACTTCTTTATCACGAAGCACGCAGTAGAATTTTCAAATGTGAACCACCTAATCATATCCTAAAGCTTCGAGAAAGAATAAAAAAGAGAAAAGAAGTTCATAGGGCGATTTCAGCCACAAGTCTTTGTAGCTCGGAAGATCCAAGACCTTATGCAAGTGTTACAATTTTAGGAAAACAAATACTTAGACTTTTAGATAGTGGCGCAAGCATTAGCTGCTTAGGAACGAATTGTCTGGAACTTCTTAAAAACATTAACCTTTCTTACAAACCCTTTAAGTCAAATGTGAAAACCGCTGGCGGTCAATCACAATCAATCATAGGTGAAATAAAAACAATTATTACTTATAAAGGCATTTCGAAAGAGATAACTTTATATTTGGTACCATCTTTAGAACAACCACTTTACCTCGGGGTAAATTTTTGGAAGTTATTTGATATAGCTCCTCAAATAATCTCAGAAATATCTTCTTTTACATTTCAAAATCTCGATGTTGAAAAAGATTTGAATATGCACGAACTAACAAGTGATCAGAGAAATCAATTGGAAAAAGTTAAAAGCATGTTTCCTTCTTCTGCCATACTTGGACTTGGCAAAACCACGATAGAAGAACATTATATTGATACTGATAAATCGGAGCCTATTAAGCAAAGGCATTATTCTGTCTCCCCAGCAGTGCAAAAGCTAATGTATGAGGAACTGGATAGGATGATTTCAATGGGTATCATTGAGGAAAGCCAAAGTGCTTGGAGTTCTCCAGTTGTCTTAGTACAAAAGCCAGGCAAAAACCGCTTATGCTTAGACTCGAGAAAAGTAAACCAAGTCTCAAAGAAAGATGCCTATCCACTTCCTCATATAGATGGCTTGCTAAGTCGTCTTTCAGAAACATACTTTATTTCAAGTGTTGATTTGAAGGATGCCTTTTGGCAAATTCCATTGGAAGAGACATCAAGGGAAAAGACTGCATTTACGGTTCCTGGAAGGCCATTATACCAGTTCAAGGTGATGCCTTTTGGTCTCTTTAATGCAGCTCAACGAATGTGCCGACTGATGGATAAGGTGATACCGCATAGCTTAAAGGAAAATATTTTCGTATATTTAGATGACCTTCTGGTGATTTCAAAATCATTTGAGGAGCATCTAAATTTACTTAGTACAGTTGCTTCTCTACTTACAAAAGCCGGACTTACAATAAACGTATCAAAATCAAAATTCTGTTTTAGAGAATTAAAGTATCTTGGATACATTGTCGGAAACGGATGCCTGAAAACAGATCCAGACAAAGTCTCAACAATCAAAGAGTTTCCAGTACCAAAATCGGCAAAACAGGTGCGGAGATTCCTAGGTTTATCTGGCTGGTATAGGAGGTTTGTCAAAGATTATTCGTCTCTTGCTTCCCCTATTACTGATACACTGAAGAAAGGTAAATCTTTCGTGTTTGGTACTGAAGCACTTGCAGCTTTTGAAAAATTAAAGACATCTCTAACAACGGCTCCTTTATTAGTCAATCCTGATTTTACAAAGCAATTCATTTTGTTATGTGATGCTTCAACTTCTGGCATTGGTTGTGTATTGTGCCAAAAAGATGAAAATGATGTTGAGAGACCTATCTGCTATTATTCGCACAAGCTGAATAAAGCCCAACGCAACTACAGTGTTACTGAGCTAGAATGCTTAGCAGCTGTTTTAGGTGTTGAGAAGTTTCGTTCCTATGTTGAGGGGCAAGATTTCAAGGTGGTGACTGATCATGCGAGCCTGAAGTGGCTCATGAACCAAAAAGATCTCAACGGCCATCTTGCAAGGTGGAGTTTAAGACTTCAACGCTTCTCTTTTGTAATAGAGCATCGAAAGGGATCACAGAACGTCGTTCCTGATGCAATTTCAAGAATGTATGCCGTTGATGAAATTACATCTCAATCTATGACTTCAGTAGACCTTTCCGATGTTCTTCATGTTGATTTAAAAGATTCGTCTTTTCAATCAGAGGAATACAAAAAATTGATAAAAACAATCTTAGACGATGAGGGAATATTGCCAGACCTGCGTGTATCAGAAGGATTCGTGTACAAAAAAGTCAAGCCATGTACCGGGATTCCATTAGAGGATGACCTTGTTTGGAAACTTTGGATTCCTTCTTGTCTGACAAATCATCTGATTCGTTTGGCTCATGAACCACCGAAAGCATCGCATGGTGGAATCACTAAGACTTTGTATCGTTTGCGTGATCGTTTTTACTGGCCTAATATGGCGGCACAAGTAAAATCTTTTATAGCGGAATGCATAGTCTGCAAGTCTTGCAAAGCTCCAAACTCAACATTGAAACCTCCATTGGGACAAGCTTTCTTGGTAGATAGACCCTTTCAGCATATTTTCATAGATTTTCTTGGTCCTTATCCAAGATCGAGAAACTCAAATGTTTATATGATTGTTTGCTTAGACCAATTGACCAAGTTTGTCACCGTTGCTGCATTAAGAAAAGCCACAAGTGAAGCCGCCATGAAATTTCTTGAAGAACAAATATTTTCGATATTCGGAGTACCAGAATCTGTTTTATCTGATAATGGAAAGCAATTCACGGGAAAACAATTTGTGAAATTTCTTTCAAGTTATGGAATACGGCATGTTAAAACAGCTTTCTATTCACCGCAAGCTAATGCCAGTGAACGGGTCAACAGGTCAATACTAGCTGCAATAAGGTCATACATTGGTCCACATCAACAAAACTGGGATAAACATCTTCCATATATTGTGAGCGCATTGCGAACAACAATCCATTCAGCCATTGGTATGTCACCTCACGAGGCATTGTTTGGACAATCAAAAATTGAACATGGGTCAGATTATATTCTTCTTAAGAAATTAACAGCTCTTAATAATTCTGAATTTACCCTACTACCAAAAGCTAGTAAAATGAATATTATTCACAATAATATAAAGGAATCACTGGCTCGAGCCCATGATACATACGAACGTGTTTACAATACCAGAAGCAAAAGCATTCCGTATTCAGTTTGTCAGAAAATTTTCAAAAGAAATTTTATACTGAGTGATGCCACTAAAAAAAGAAATGCAAAATTATGTCCTAAATTTGTACCGGCGAAGATAAGAAAAATTGTTGGCGAAAATCTTTATGAGCTTGAAGATTTAAATGGCAATCTTTTCGGAATTTTTCATGCTAAGGATATTCGTAGATAATATTTTCTACCAAATCCTATTCATATATTTTTAGTAATAGATAATTCTCGACTGAAAAGGTAAAGTATCTTAAGTCGACTTAAGATATTTCGCGTTTTTTTGTTGATCCTTAGTGCCATTCTAAAAGGCTACAGTTCTGTGTTATCGGCTTCCTTCTATCTCACTCCCGTGCTTTTCTATAGACAAAAACAACTTCATCTTATGTTCAAAAGACACATCTCTACACGCGGTAAAATATCTTAAGTCCACATAAGATTGTGTGTTCTGCTTAATTTTAAAACCTAAAATAGACTTAAGATTATATTGGCTTAAGATTTTTTTATTATTGTGAAATCGTAAATCATATTAAGTTGACTTAAGATATTTTCGCGCGTGCAAACAGAAACAAAAGTCATCCTTAAGTCGACATAAGATAAAATCCTTAGAAAAATTCCAAAAAATTGTGAAAACGCAAATCATCTTATGTAAACATAAGATGAATTTTTAAATTTAAAACTGAAATTTTTCGCTCCCTAAGTAGTCATAGGATATTTTACCGTTTGCAAACCTAAAAAAATTTCCGTAATAACAAGGACATAAGATATTTTTAAGCGTATTTTGTTTCTAGATTGCCTTTTGTGCGACCGTTTTTCTTATTTTTTCATTTAGTGTTTCAGAGAGTTTTGTTTCATACAAATGAAACATACGTATACAACAAAAAAGAGTTGAATTGCACGAATTTGGAATTTAAAATACATTTTATAAAAATAAAACATGGATTTAATGAGATAAAAATTTTCAAATATATGAAATTGCCGTCTGATTTCCAGAAAACTAAGAATTTATTCACACAAAGCTCAAAAATAGTTTTATTATTAAAAGAATTTTTATGCTAGAAAGTTCTTCAAAGTTTTTCAAGAATACAATTTGGGATACCAATTTAAAGTAATTACGTAGTAGTATTGGCGAATAGTTCTAAAAAGACGGGCGCAAAATGTCAAACAACCTATTATTTTTAATTTCTTTGTATGATGCTACTTAACAATTTGCTAACTTTAAAGTAGTTTACTAACTCATTCTTAGTTTAAAACATTTTCCAACTAGTGTCGTACTAAAGGAATTCTTAATAAATTGCTTCTGAACACACCGAAAACATTGACAGTTCGTGCAAAAAACTAAGTAAACAAATCTTTTGTGGCGTTTCTAAAAGCACGATATTCTTACGATGATTTTAACTTTAATAAAAGGGTAGATATAGATATAGTATGATGCTATATTCGAATAAAATTTGCTAAATCGTTGATTTAACTTAGTTTCATATTAAATCGGCTTTAACGTCGGTCCTACTAATTCAATTAAAATTTTGTGCCATCGATTTTAGGAAATAATTTAAAAAAATAATCGTTTCACTTGTTTTGAAGATATTGAATTTTCAAAAAAACAAAATTAAATTTTTTTTTTCAAAAGATCCAAAAAATATTTTTGCGAAAGTTCTTATATAAAATATTAATGAGAAAGTCGAAAATAAAAAGAAAAAGGTTGTGTGTGATGTACGCGCGGTATAAGTAAAACTTCCTTACATGTCGCTGTCTTTGACTGATAGCGTGTCGTTTTGACACGACAGCTGCATAGACATTTTTTTACCCCCAATGCGGGAAAAGAAGTTTTACTTAAAAAAAAAACGATTCTATGACAGGTACCGTTAATAACATGTTATTCAGCCGTTTTCGAGATAAATAAGATCTTACAATACGGGTGCGATACCGTTAGTTTCGGAGGTAAAAATAATTTTCAATTTCTCTTATCTCCCCTTGGGTCCCTTAGGCAAATTTTTTCCGATAGTTTTTTGTTATTATTAATTTGACTTTTAAAAATATGTTTTCATGTAACATTTTTTACAATCATCAATGATTTTTTTTAAATAATTTAATAATTTATTTTATATTTTATTTTAATATTTTTTAAATAAATTATTTGAATGAAACTAAACTGTTTCTTTTCTGTGAACTAAATGTGATTTTATAGCCTTTTTTTAAAGAAATTCAAGTCTTTATTAGTTATTATTTTTTTGCATTATTATCTAAAGCTCTATAGAACAAATGTGACTTTTTCATATACGACTTAAATAAAAACCACCAAATATCATCTTAAATCTCTTTTTTTCCACTTTTGCACACGCAACTCATCTTAAATGGACATAAGAATTGAAAACGTCCTTCAAAAACGCAAGGCAAAATATCTTATCTCAACTTAAGATTTTGGAAATTAATAAAAAATTCAATTTATAGAAAAGCCAAACTATCTTAAGTCATATTTTTCCTCATAACGACCAAAATATTAAAAATATCTTTTCGAAAATAATTTCAAAAAAAAGATCATAAAATTTTACATATAAATGCTTTGTTGAATAAAGTCTATATTTGAAAGATTTTTTGGGATAAAGCTTTGAAGTGTTTTTTGGCTCTCCTGAAAAATCATCAAAATTGACTTAAGATACTTTACCTTTTCAGTCGAGAATTAATTTAGTTGTAAGTAATTTTTTTTATTTAATTTAATTAAATTAATTGTTCAAAGCTTATTAAGATGTCTATCGGCCCATTTTTCATCCAATTTCTCATCTCTTGCGTTTGAGCAATTGGCTTGATTTGTAAGGGACCTCTTTAAAAATGTTATCTTAAACAAAAATCTACTTTGTTCAATAATAATTTTTTTTTGATCAAGTATTCAAAAATGTATTTCACTGGCATTTTCAAACAAAATAAACTTTAGGATGTCGTGTTTGAAATTTAAAAATAATTGAATTAATGAATAAATTTAAATATGTGTGTGTGACTTTGATTCACTATATAAGGAGTCAAATCGTTTAGAATTCGTTCAGTATTTTCTTAAATTTTCGGAAGTAAAGAAAGTTTTAAGTTTTTTTTGTAGCATATAAAAAATAAATATATTTTCGCTTTGTATACATTTCCTTAAAGATTGGAGTTTTCGAGAAATTTTGTTTTGTTTCTTCTTTGTGCGTGCTACAATTATATTTTAATTGAAAACCCGAAAAATTCAGAGAGATATAAAAATTAAATTAAAACTTTGAAAAACATTTATCTCAGAACCAATACATCTCTTAAGACTTTTCCCTGGATTTTGTTTAAATAAATAATTCAATCAGTGAAAAGCATTTCCAACAATGAAGTTCCTGATTTTGAACAAGGAAAACTATTTCATTTTCATAATGCCTATAAAACATATTGATGGCTTTTGAGCAACAAAATAGATATATGTATGTTCTATTAGGATTGAAGAAGACCGTCGAAATTCAAAAACTATTTTTCAACATCGGACGTTCTGGAACAAGATTCACCAATCAACATTGTTTTTTTTTTAATCTTAATTATTGTTGTTTTTATTTTCAATTTTTCTTTGACGTGTGCTGATTATAGTTTCTTATTTTTTTAACCCAAAAAAGCTAAGTATACTTAAATTTTCCAGTTTTCTTCCTTTTTTTTTCATTCTCTTGTTTAGTCTATTTTGATTTCATTTCTTGTTTCGTTTAAATATAAAAATATATTCTTTCTTTTGTTGTGTGTAAATCTAGGATCAACAGGTTCGAGACCAGGAGGTTGTGCACATCCTTTGAAGTCATAAACCAGAAGTTGACTTCATGATTTTGAAATAAAACTTAATGGTTTAAAGTTCTGAATTGCAAGAAAAATATAAACAATTTTTTTTTGGTAAGTCATTATTTTCGTATTTTTGTATTTAAAACGAAACAAAGCCAGCTATTGTGAACATAAAAATATCATTCTGGAATATTTACCAGAGTTAAAAATAGAATAGAAGACCTCATGATTTAAGTACCTACATAAATATAGTTTTTTTTTACCATTAAATAATTTTAAAAATTATTAACTTCCATTTTGTTTGATTGTTTCTATTTAATTTTAACTTTTCTTGAATTTCAATAATCTAAAAATATTTGCATTAACTTTCCAAAACTATTTTCTTTTCATTAAATTAACATAATAAAATTAATTTTTGTTTCTTATTCATTCAATTTTTCATAACAATCATCAGCATTTTTTTTATGTATTTAATTTTAACATTTAAACAAAAATTACCAATAAATTTGTCATTTATTATATTTTAAAATGAATCAAACAGATTTCTTCATTTTTTATTATCCCTGAATAAAAGAATTTAGGATGATTTTGGGTTAAATTTCTTTTCAGTGTGTTGTGTAAGTGAATGTTTAGAGTGAGGTTTTGGTGATGATATAGGTAGATTGTATTTCAGTTAGGGGCTACTGCAAGAATATCGAGTGTAGCAGTAGCATAGGCAGTCTTTATCAGTTCTTTGGTTTTGTTAAAGACTGTGGGAGGGCTAATCACTCATGAAAACCGCAACTCCATCTTCAGGTTTTCCAATTTCTTTTCAATTTTTCTTATTTGATTTTCAATTTCTAATATTTTTAATTTTCCATATACATTCATTTTATTTTTAATATAAAGGCATGTAGAGTAACGCTGCTTGGTAAGTCGGTGCAAGATCCCACCCCTCCGTCGAGCTAGACCTAGATTATGCAAGCATGCCTGCCCGCACTAGACAAGCTAAGCAACCTACCTTTTTCGACCAAATTGACTTTCTACAGGATTCCTGTACCTTTTAGAAAGTTTTTTGGAAATCTTTAAAATCTATTTTCGAATTGGTAGGAAAATTCTTTGTTTGTATATTTTCATTACTTGGTGGTGATTATGTATAAAAGGGAATTTCGTTACAAATTCTTCGCAAGTTGTGCTAATTCCTTTTCGACCGTTCTTCATCAAGTACTTCTCGGTTGCTCAACTCGTCTGCCTGTCTATGTGAGCGAATTCTATTGAACATCTAAGTATAATAGAATCAATGGGTGCGTGACTTGTTCTCACTTGTTCTCATCATTGGAGAAACGGTTGGGCCAGGAAATCTGCAAGATGTTTCGCAGAAATCTCTTCCGATCGTTTGCAGTTTTCTTGCATCAATTTAAAATCACGTATTAAACACTTGGGCGAAAAAGACGAAGCTCAGCCCTAAAGCTTATAGAGCTGTTACTCCATATCGTGGACAGTATTACGAACGACTTTGTGGTACGTCTTCTACTAAAATTTGGTTACTCCTATTGAAAAGCGTTTGCAAAAACCTTTCACCATTGTCGTTTCGGTTGCCAACACCATGTTTTCCCAAAGCATACCATTGACCATCGTTATCACTGCCAACCTTGGCATTCAAAGCTCCCATTACCATTATGATTTTTCTGCGTGATTAACTATCAGCACTGTACCGGTTATAAGGGCAACTTTAAAATTGCAATAAGAGAGATCTGTTAGGGTGTAACGCAGTGTGGTGGTGACGCAACGTAATCTATTCAGAAACCTAGCTTCCAGAATCTTATCACCTAAATGCTCCCAGGAAATTAAGCTTTTGAGAGCTGGTCCCAAGTTGCCGCATCAGTTTTCGACTAATAAGTGACTGAATTATGTGAGTTTTGCATTACCACTTACGTCATTAAGTAATCGATTACCCTAATTTGATATTTTCATTCGATCACTGATGGGACTCACTCAAGAGGTAATTTGTGCCCTATTTTCGAGAGCCACATTCATTCTCGAGAACTTTCAGGTGACTTTCCGGAATAGAGTAGAACAGTTGGGGGTTTGTTTTTTTTTTTAAATGTTTTCAGCCACGATGGTATGCTGCTCGGTGTCAGCGTAAAAACGAACTGCTGGTTCGTTGTCGGATGGGATCCTTTCATTAATATCCAGAGCACTAAGGTATTTAGGCTCTGTATGTTGTTCCTGGGTGGTCATCCTTCTCATCAGCGGGTTTGGGTGGTTGGTGGTGCTAGATATAAGCTTCTTCGCTAATTGCACGAGAAACTGTGGCTTGATTTTTGCTTCTTCGTAGACACTTCCGTTGCTGAAGTGCTTCTTTCGCTGTCGATCGAAGATAAGTCCAGTGCTTATCCTTTGAATTTTCCTTTCGAAGATTTGGAGCTTCAGCATTGCTGTCTTCGAGATGGTGTACCATGGAGGCTGGCTTAGTCGGGTTCTTCTGGCTAGCAACGGGTGCAAGCGGTGAAACGCGAAGTTGACCTTCCTTAGAACCTGCCTAGAGTGCGAGTTGAAATTATACAGCTCGTTGAAGTTTACTCCAAGGTATTTAGCATTTCTTTTGGCTGCTATCGATTCCCCATCGGGGAGCTTCACGGTCAGGTTTCCGCAAGTGGCTGCTGAACGACATCGTTTGATATTGGTGGTGGGTCTCCTGAAACACACAAGCTCTGATTTAGCAGTGTAGTAATTGTAGAGTTTGGAGACTTGGGCTTCCACTCCCCGAGCTGCAATTTTTGGCGCTATCGACGAGGAGTAGGTCAGCGAGTCGTCAGCGAAAAGCAAGTTCTCGCAGTCAGTTGGCACGGGTTGATCAGACGTCATTAGAGTAGAACAGTGTTACGAATTGATCGCTTTATACTTGCGCAAGCCTTCGAACTTCACTTATCCCTAAGTTGTCCAACTTGTATTATATGAATTCCTTCTCCAACTAGAGGAATCAGGCATTCACTACCGCCTTTGGGAAGCGTCCTCGCATTCTAGAAACCAATCTTTGTCTGGTTACAATAGCCAAAAGTTGTCAAAGTTTTATCAATCCTTATAGAAAGCTAGGCCTCAATCACTTGGCAATTTGGCCTATTTACGTATATAGAGATATGCAAACAGTTACCCAGGGACCACCACGAAGAGTTTAAACAAGCCATTCATTAACTGTCGATTGTTGTGCTATTGCCCCAAACCAAGTTCTGAGCATGCAATAGTTTCCCGATCACATTACGGGTAGGATCCAGACCAGGTAAGCTGTTGCAAAGAAGAAATCCAACTTAAATGGTGTTCTTGGGAAGATAGGCTTAGGTTGTGAGATGATTGTTAGGGAGTTTTACCCGCTGCAAAGATAGAATATAAAGGTGGCAAGGACCGCGGACTTATCTTCTTCACTCACACTTTCTGCATAATAGCGGATAGATCTCAATCGAACAGGCATTTGACTTCCATGACTAGGTTTGGCTTTGGGGAGGATTTGGTTATTGTTGGTGTTTTTTTAACGGATCTATCGCCGCTTACAGTTTAAGTTGTGCTGCCGCGATGTTCCGCTTTCTTATGACTCCAAAACTGATGGTAGCTTTTGTTAGAGTCAAGGCTGATTTGACAACAAATTCTTATTGATCATTTTTGTTGATGAGAGCCTACTTGCTTGGCTTGAAGTACTGGACATCCTCTGAATCTCGCTGGATGTCCTTGGCACACCCGACATCAGGCGCTAGACCTATCCTTACATTTCCACGCTCCTGAATTTAAACCAGACGCTGACAGTTCCAGTATTGAATAACATCGTTGGCCTTGAGTCGCCCACAGTACACCTTTTGGTTCATTATCAGAGTCTTTTTATAAACTAAATAAGTAAGAACATTAAAAATTGTCCCTTAAATCATATTCCTATCTAATTCCAGGTTCGCAAAAATCATTCCTTCATAACTACTTTTTAAGAAACCTACCTTAAACAATTATTAAATAAACCAATGATTGGTCAGATTAAATTTTCTTCAATTTAATTGTATTGTAATCACACTTATGTACTTATGTATGTGTCTACAAAGTTTGGCCTTGTTAGTTTGAATTAAAACTACATTTTCCATTCGACACATTACAAAGCAATGGAGTATGGTATTTGAGAAAAGCTTATATCCAAGCAAGCCTAATTAAGATTTCTTAAAACCCATCCAGAAAGATCAATGATAAGGATACACCTATCATCGATAAGTGCCAACAAGAAGCCTTCAAATCCTGATTTTACTGCAGGAATACCAACTTAATATTGTATATTTTGCTTCATATTAAATCAATGACTATATCACTTTATGTGTATGTGTGAGGAGCCAGAGAGAGAACGGTGTCGTCATCTTCCATAAGTTAATGCTTTCGAAACCACATTTGACCCAAACAACACCTAACAAATAAACCACAGCAGCATTGAAGACAATTGAAGACGAAGAATCCTTATTGCAAATAAGGTTCCTCATTCGGATCCATTTCCCAACCCAACCCACATTTATAGCAGCTCTTCTTAAGTATTACCAAAATTGATGGCTATCTATACCCTCAAGATGCCACTTCAAGATTTCCAAAGGCAACCCAGAACTATACCCATGTACCGTATTCCGTATAGCGTATACTTGATGTCCTGTGCTTGGAATCGATTACTGGTGGCAGGGTTGAATTTGAATGGATCTTCCTGAGGTCGATTTGGTTCCGCAACCTAAGTAAATGTTTCAAGTGAATTCTATATCAATGTGTACATATCTAAAACATAAATATGTATGCAATGAAATTGAGTTTGTTATAAATTCTTATTTAATCTGTTTGCCATACGTTGGGAGTCAGGATGAGTGTGTCCTTTTCTCTGACGCAGGACAATAGTGCTGACTAAGTAAGAATTGGTTGTTGCCCCAGGATCAAGCTGAAATCATATTTTAACGATGCCCAGCAAATAAGAGACGAGTCTCTTTGGTATCACTTGGAATATATATTTGCTTGGGCCATTCAAGGATACCCAAGGAGGTTGCCTCCTTTTCATTAATTATGTATTCAAGTTTGCCCTTATTCTTATTTTTTTTTGCTTTTCTGATTGTTGCAGTAGAAATACTTGTGAAGTGCAGATATTTCGAAATTGTTCTCGGGCAATAATGTGGTTGTCATTTGAAGAAGATCTAGAAATAGAAACAGGACGAAATGGTTTTTTGAAGTATTTGTAAATGAAAACGAATTTTATTGCATGCAGAGGCTTGTCGGGATATTCGTATGAATATGATATTGATGAAGTCGGGATTGAGAATATTTTGCGGTGGATATTGGTTAGCTTTGGAATTTTTCTTCAACCCGCAATCATACTCTATACTCTTTGAGAGTTGTTGAAATTAGATTTTCGAAAATGTACGTACAATATCTACACATTCTAGGGAGCATGTATGGTTATTCTGGTCATTATTTAGAAGATATTCATGCCGGTTATGGAATCGGTGGAGTAGGGGACTTTTCACATTTTTACTTTTTATATTAGTTCGTGGTTTTCAATATTTCAATCTATAACACTTTTGGTAAGGATGAATTATGAGCTTGGAAAAAGTGACTTAGACTCCTGCCACCGTTAATATTTGGTGTCGAATCTGTTAAATTGAATGACACTGAATGGCATATGCAATAGGCTATCTCGTCAAAAATAGCATATAAAGGGATAAGAAACCAAAAAGAAATCGAATGGTACTTTTAGGCTTCTACCGACTTCTGAAATTATTTTAAAAAAAAAATGTGTCTTCTTTTTCAACATTTTTTTTTGAGAATTAATTGTAGATAAATTATTTATTATGTAGATATTTATAAAAATCTATCAACAATTTCTACTTGACTGACTGTTTTAGTACAAACAGAAAATAAAAAATATCTAAGCCCACACACAAAATTATTTTTATTCATAGAGCCTTTGGAGCTTAGGGCAAAAAAACGCTCTTTTTAAATTCTACATGTCTCAGATTTTCCCAAGTATCATAAAATCTATGGGTTTTTCCGCAAACTTGTCATTGAGTTATTTTTTATTATTGTTACGTTCATTAAAAAAATAGTCAAACGGTATACGAGATAGGTCGAAAGGATCCAATGTTGAATCGTATGTCACATCGTATTTGTTTTGTGGCGTGTATTGTTGTTGCAACTCTCTTATAAAAACTGTTTTGTTTTAAGTTGTGTTGATTCTCTTAAAAATATTTTAAACGTAAAATTAAAATGAGTTCTGGACCTCGTCGACAAGAAACAACGTGTCCCATTTTCGGCCCCTTTAGTGAACTAAACATAAATAATACCAACAGTAAAAGATGTAATCAGATATGTATTTTTCGTACAAAGTGATCTCAAAACGAAATACAATGGCAGAAATCTATCTAGTTTCGAAGTTTTTGTAATTTTTAGTTCAGAAATCAAAAAGATATGGAAGAATGCGTCGATTTCAATTGTGTGTCATAGTCGAGTAATACAAATAATGAAAATCCACTTCGATAAATACATGACACTTAAAAGATCCCAAATTCGAAAAAAATAGATATAAGCTATCACAACAGATTGCAAGATTTTATTGCACTCTCAAACCACAACATTGTTTAACATGTAATCGTGTAAGGGTGATTCCTTTAATGGCTGTCAGGGTGTAAAGGATACAAAAGTGCCTTGTAGTGAAAAATCGTTTTTAGTTGACTAGAGAAATCCATTTTCTTAGGCCTTAATCAGGTACAGGAAAGGAAATAAGTAACTCAATGCATCAATGCTCAATTTTTTCAAAGAAAAGGGATTCTGTTTGAAAAAAAATTCCTTGTGACGGCATTGCCAATACTGGCTGGAAAGCAGGGATAGTTCGCTATATAGAAATGGAATTAGGTCGACCATTACAGTGGACAATATGCTTACTCGTACTTCTTGCCAATGAATTGCCACTAAGTCATCTCTTCACGAAGTAAGATGGATCTACTTCAGGCCCTCTTGAATATTCTGGTCCTGTCGGTAAGTTATTAACCGATTGCCAACTTACTGATATTGCTCAATTTTATCATGTGACGGGAAATGTACCTGAAATTGAGCAAGACATCGTAGATCAATTGAGTACTGAACAAAAATGTCTTTTCGAAATGTGTGAAGGTAGAAAAACAGGTTACTGTTCTCCCGCACTGCATATTGACAGCCTGAGAAAATGGCACATTGAACATGTGTCAAAACTGCAAACAAAATCCTTCGACTTTACATTAACCCATCTGAAAATCTTAAAATTCTTGTGGCGTATATCATGAAGGGTGGTTTTCTGTAAAAACAAATTCTTATTGAAAGATGCCACGCAACATGTTTTTGAAATTATCTCTTTTTCAAGATGGCTGCATAATTTTTTGGAATGAATGTCGAATTACTCCACCACCTTGCCTAGCTGAATCGACTGATGATGAACTTTCATTGCTGGTGCAAAAAAATGAACTGAAAATACCGGAATTTTCTTGTCACACGCAAAGTGTCGAAAGATGCATCAAATCTGTGACCAAAGTAAGCCAATGCGTCATTGGAGCAGAGTCGAGTGAAAGACTCATAAGAAATAAAATAGAATCACAAAGCAAAATGCCCTCTTTTAATTTCAAAGCTCAATTTTTAATGTAATTTTTTTAACTTTTTTTTAGCAATAAAAATAATTTTTTTTTAATTTTTTTAAGTCCTTTCATGATTTTTACTTGCGATATAGGTACTATAGGGCAAGTTCTGCATTTGGAAAAAAAATCGAACTCGAGATTTTGATCAAAGTTGACATTACGATGATAGCGAAGACGAAAAAAGTGGGTCCGACAATTCCGTCTGTCTGTCTGTATGTCTGTATGTCTGTACCTCGAACTACAGCCTAAACTACAGGAGGTATTTTCTTCAAACTCGGTAGTTAAGGGTCTTCGGTGATTCCCTAGAGGAAAAATTGAAATTTTTTTTTAGCTCCAAAACTAAGGGTACCCCCCATACACCCGTAATGCAAAATCTTATTTATCTCGAGAATGGCTCCAACGATTTTGATAAAAAAAATTAGGTGTGATATTATGGACATGGACTATATTTTGGTGAAAAAAAAATTTGGGGGGAAATGTTATTAGGGGTACCTGTCATAGAACGGTTTTTTTGATTTTCAAATTTCCCACCAACGGCTCTAACGATTTTAACCAAAATTTTTATGCAGGAGCTGCTTTGCATTTGAAAAAATATAAACTAAATATTTTTTCGAAAAAATAGTTTTTGGATTTTTAAAAAAATAATACAATTTTTTTTTGAAAATTCAATATCTTGAAAACCAATACACGATTAAATTTTTAAATTACGTTTTAAAATGTATTTTATTAAATACTAACAATTTGCATATCAATTTTTTTTATAAAAATTTTAAGGAAAATTTAGTACACAAAAAACATGTTTCAGTGTGTCTGTATGTCTGTACCTCTCACTACAGCCTAAACCACTGGACCTATTTCTTTCAATCTCGGTAGTTAAGAGTCTTCGGTGATTCCCTAGAGGAGAAATTGAAAATTTTTTTTTAGCTCAAAAATTAAGGGTACCCCCCATACACCCGTAATGCAAAATCTTATTTATCTCGAAAACGGCTCTAAAGATTTTGATAAAAAAAATCAAGTGTGATATTATGGACATGGACTACATTTTGGTCAAAAAAAATTTTGGGGCAAAATGTTATTAGGGGTACCTGCCATAGACCCGTTTTTTTTGATTTTTGACTTTCTCATTAACGGCTCTAAGGATTTTAACCCAACATTTTTAGCAGGAGTCCCCTTAAGTTTAAAATAATATTGTATATAAAAATATTCGAAAAAATATTTATTGGGTTTTTAAAAAAAAAAAAAAAAAAATTTAAATCAATATCTTCAAAACCTATGAACGATTATTTTTTGAAATTATTTCCTATCAATATTATTTAATACTTGAAATTCGCATCCCACATGTTTTTCTTGAAAAATTTTAGAGAAATTTCTTATATAAAAAATTTATTTAATAATAAAACGATTTTTTAAGGTTTATTTGCATAAATTCATACTTTTCCGGAAACCAGACGGCAATTTTATGCATTTGCACATTATTATCTCATTAAATCCATGTTTTATATTTATAAAATGTATCTTAAATTCCAAAGTACTTTTACATAAGAGCAAGTTCGTGCGATCCAGTCGTGCATTTTATTTTTTTTGTTTTTAATTTCTGATAACTCTTAAAAAATCACTCGTTACCTTGTTACGTATAGCTTAAGAGTTAACATTAAATCAAAATTTTGCTGTATAAGGTTCTAAGACAATTTCAACTGAAGTTACATGTTTTTCTTCAGAACGACCCTGGCTATCCGACGAACCTCGGCTATAAAGCAAAACGCTCTCCAAAGACCTCTAATTCAAATACTGGATGCAATACAAAAATTTTAAACCTAATTGTTTCAATTTTTAGATCTTAAATTTCGTAGTCTTTTTTTAACTGTCAAAATTGCTAATTTCTTATCAACTGAGATCAGAGTTGGTCTGAAAATGATTTTCAGTACAGTACATCAAATAAATAAAAATTCAAAAACTAGTTCCAGTTCAACATTTTGCACTAACTCTTATAAACCAGGTTTATATCTGCTTTATAATACATATGAAAGAATTCATTCAAGTTTAAATTTTCATATATTGCAGAAATATGTTTGACTTTATAAATGTTTTTTTTTTTTGTAACCAGAACACCAAAATTAATTGATGTAGCAAGTCCACTGAATTCAACAAAAGGACCTTTAAACCTGCATGTGATTTAACAACTTGCAAACTTATGAAATTCACCTGGAAATGAAATATCATTCTCATTCTCAACAAGGATGACTACCAGCTCGAGTAGGCTACAAAAAGTGTGTGTGGGACTTTGTGAGATTTCACATTTTTAACTATTTCATAACATCGAAAGGGAATAAGGAGATTGAAGGTTTCTGTGTGCATGAGATGAGGTGTATGAGTGATAAGTTGTGGGTGAATTCGAAGTATGTAGTTTTTGTATATGCAAACGTAACCATGATGATGATGCCTCATGCCTTGGCTCCTTTGACCCTGAATTGCTGTAGAAAAATAAATCAAGGGGCTTAGTTGGCTGTGATGGTTAAAATAAATTTTTCCACTTGTTTTTTTTTTCTCATTTCTATACGTATATTTATTATTTATTTTTTTTTACTCAATTAAGTCAAGGATTTTGCATTGCTGGGAAATTCTTTTGATTTGTACAGGCAGAGTGGATGGATCTGAGAAGTATGTAGTGTTTTTTGTAGGGGTTTCAAAAGTTGTGTATAGCGAAACGTTAAGTCGGAGATGATTCTGAAAATTTGCATAAATGTTTTTATTCAAAGAAACACATACATATATAGCTGTTTTCAATTTGCACAATAACATATAGATAAATGTAATGAAAAAAACTATTTGAAAGATTCATTCAAAACCTATTTAAGTTCAAAAGAAGATCCAAATTATAATATCGAATAAATAAATATTCATATAGTATATTTCCCGTAAAATGTTTTGAGACTGTAGAAGTTTTTTTTAACAGAATCCTGATGATGCTGATGTTGATAGGAAAATAAATAAATTCCATAATATTCTTTTTCTAGTTTGTTGAAGGTTTACTAGAAAAGGATCAATATTTCAGTTATAACGAGTGATTTTTTAAGAGCTATCGGAAGGTAAAAAAAAAATAAAATTCAGAAAAATGCATGAAATCTTTATTTGAATCGATAGTACGGTTTATACAAAAAATAAATTTGGTGGTGCAATGGCTCCAAGTGAACCAGGACCTAGTGACTTACAACTCTCAATCATTCCTGTGTGCGTATTACCAGGAACGGAGGGGACCTACAATTTTCTGCCGATTCCGAACGGCTAATGAGCAGCATTTTCCATGACAAGAGATACTCTTGGAGGATTTGTCAATTCCTCGCACGAGGCAGTACACCCCTGAAAAAAACTTTCTTGCAGCGGCTGAGAATCGAACTCGAGACCTTACGCATGACAGTCCAACGCCCTAACCATTATGCCAAGGGGTACTACCGATAGTACGATAGTACGGTCGATATAATTTAATGTTTGAAGATTATTTTATACAAATGTTGGCCGCGGCTGCGACTCAAATGGTCCATCCGCTTAGTCCAATTCGGTTATACTCTTTCTAACATTTCAGGCGGTATCTCACGAATAAATGCTTCAATGTTGGCTTCCAGTGCATCAATCGAAGCTTGTCGGGCTTGTCGCTATAGACATGAGCCTTAACGCATAAGCCTACAAAAAATAGTCCAGAGGCGTTAAATCGCACGATCTAGACGGCCAATTGACCGGCCCAAAACGTGATACAAACTGTTCATCGAACTCGGCTCTCAATTGGTCCATTGTTACGCATGCTGTGTGGCATGTGGCACCGCCTTATTGAAACCACATGTCATGCAAGTCAAGCTCTTCCATTTTGCGCAAAAAAAAATTTGTTATCATCGCACGGTAGCGCTCACCATTCACAGTAACGTTGCGATTCGCATCATCTTTGAAGAAATACGGCCCAATGATTCCGCCAGCCCATAATCCGCACCAAACTGACTTTTTCTGGATGCATTGGTAGCTCTTTCAATGCTTCTGGCTGCTCTTCACGCCACATACGGCAGTTTCGCTTGTTTACGTATCTATTGAACCGGAAATGAGCTTCTTCGCTGAACACAATTTTTCGATAAAAAAGTGGATCTTCGGCCAACTTTCCAAGAGCCCATTCACCAAGAATTCGGCGTTGTGATAGGTCGTTCGGATTCAGTTCTTGCACCAGCTGTATTTTGAAAGGCTTCACACCAAAATCCTTCCGCAAAATTTTCGACGTAGTGGATTAACAGAGGCCCAATTGCTGCGAACGGCGCCGAATCGGTAGTTCACGGTTGCCGCTACAGCTGCGATATTTTCCTCAGTTTGCACATTACGTAAACGTGTTGGTGATGGTTTAATGTCCTGTGTAAATTTGGTGCGAAATTTGGTCACGATAGTCCGAATAGCCACCTCAGTACGTCGATTAAACTGACCGTAAAATGGAAGAAGCGCGCGATGAACTTTCTTAACAGAGCACTCATTTTGATAATAAAATTCAATAATTTGCAAGCCTTGTCCGTTTGTAAGACTACTCATGGTTAAATTATAGACCAAACTGAAGATGTTTGACAGTGACACAAAACATGAAACGTGCGTAAAACTACTTGGGAAAACATGGTTGAGTACGATTAACCGATGTTTAAAATGCGGTGCCGCATGCATGTGAACATCATTTACTTTGCCACTGGCGGCTGTTTACGAGACAATATTAATTTTGAAAATATATTCTATATGAGTGGACATCTTGGTCAGTCGGTATTTTTACCAATCGACTTTTCAAAAGTTAGCATTTTTGTAAATCGACATTTTAAAAATCGTACCAAATCCTACCATATATTTATTTAAGAACTGCTTCTTGATTATGAAGAAAAGAGGCTTGAGTTTTCTAACTGGTTGTTAGAGCGGAGTTTGGATGACAAAGAGTTCATTATTAAAATTTTTTCAACGGAGAAATACCAATTTACAAGAGTTAGGATCATACATACGCAGAGAAAAAGGAAAACCGATTTACGAATTTTCTTATGGAACGTACGATCGCTCTATAGAGCTCGAGCTGCTCAGCAGCTAGCCGATGCCCTGTCAAAGTATAAAGCTGACATAACAGCTCTTCAAGAAATCAGATGGACAGGGAATGGTGTTTTACAGAAGAAAGAATATGACATATACTACAGCTGTCATACAAAACACCATGTGCTCGGGGTAGGCTTCCTAGTCAGCGAAAAAATGAAGTCTACTATCATCGGCTTTAACGCTATAAGCGAAAGGCTATGCACCCTTCGCGTGCGAGGCAAATTTACGAACATCAGCCTCATTAACGTTCACGGACCTACGGAGGAGTCCTCAGACGAAGAAAAAGAGACTTACTACGAACAAGTCGAGAGGGCCCTCAATGCCTGTCCAAGGTATGATGTTAAAATCATCCTTGGGGATTTGAACGCAAAAATAGGTCGGGAACCGGTATTCAGGCATTACGCAGGCACCCATAGTTTGCATGAGAACACTAATGACAATGGACTTCGAGTCTTAGAATTGGCAGCATCGAAAAACATGGTCGTTGCGAGTACCAGGTTCCCGCGTAAAGATATCTACAAAGCCACCTGGGTATCACCTGATGGAGTCACTCGTAACCAAATAGACCACGTGTTGATAGACCGTCGCCACTACTCGAACTTGATGACGGTGCGAACGTACCGAGGTGCCAATATCGACTCGGATCACTATCTTGTTGGTATGGTTTTCCGAGGGCGGATTGCCTTGCGAAGACGCATTGCATCCGCCGATCAGGTTCGAATCAACACGGCTGCCCTGCGCAAGGAAAACACCAGTTACACGTTTGGTAATGCGTTAGGACTCGCCCTATAAACACCTGATTTAGGGAGAGTAAGTCCTGGAGCCAGTATGCTGGGCGTAAACGAGAAGTGGACACGTCTTAAAAATACTGTCATTAGTACTGCCAACTCCATCTTAGGCAGCAGTCGTAAAAATCGGAACGACTGGTTTGATGATGAATGCAAGCTAGCGACTGAACGTAAGAATGTTGCGTACCGAGCAATGCAACAATCTCATAGAACGCGGGCACGCGAAGAGGAATATAAAGAGCTCAGAAGAACAGAAAAACGGCTTCACAGACAAAAGAAATCAGCCTGGGAGAAGAACCTAATCTGTGAAATAGAAAACAGCCGAGAGCGAGGTCCGCACCAGGCGCGGAAGTTCTACCAATCCGTCCGAAACATGACGCAGTACACACCACGCTGCACATACTGCAAGGAAGGAGAGGGAAATCTGATCACCGATCCTGAAAGCATACTGGAGCGATGGGAAGTGTACTTCAATGAATTGCTAAATGGTCAGCTCACTGCAGAAGTGGAGGCTCCACTACTTCAAGAAGAATACCCTATGTTGCCGCCACCAAGCATAGAAGAGCTTGAGAAGGCTATAGGCCGGTTTAAACAGAACAAATCCCCGGGAGCCGATGGCATACCAGCCGAATTATTTCATCACGGCGGGCCAGCCTTACGTCAAGCAATTCATGATATTATAGTGCACGTATGGGAGCAAGAAGAAATGCCAGAAGACTGGCGAAAAGGCATAATATGCCCCATACATAAGAAGGGAGATGTCACAACGTGCAGCAATTATAGAGGTATCACGTTGTTGAGTACCGCCTATAAGATACTCTCCTCTATCCTACAAGACCGGATAACCCCATACGCTAGAACCGTCATCGGACAATATCAGTGTGGTTTCATTCCAGGCAAATCAACAACTGATCAGATCTTTACCCTTAGGCAGGCGATGGAAAAATGTCTAGAATTTAACATCCCAACATACCATCTGTTTATAGACTTTAAGGCCGCCTATGATAGCATAGCCAGGGTAGAACTTTACAAAGCCATGAGAGAATTCGGCATCCCAAATAAATTGACACGACTATGTAGGTTGACCATGACCAACGTAACAAGCCAAGTAAAAATAGCCGGATTGCTATCCAGACCAATCAACATCTTTAATGGACTCCGACAAGGGGACGGTTTGGCCTGCCTCCTCTTCAACCTGGCGTTGGAGAAAGCAATCCGTGACTCTGGCACGGCAACAAGAGGGACCATAGTCAACAGGTCCAGCCAGTTACTGGCTTACGCAGACGACATTGACATCATCGGAAGAACCGAACAAGCTGTACACGATTCCTTCATCCAGATCGAGCAGGCGGCACAAAATCTGGGGCTGCACATTAGTGAAGGTAAAACAAAGTACATGGTGGCGTCGAATGCGAGAGGAACAGTTGGTCAAACAATCAAGGTAGCGGAGCACGAATTTGAAGTGGTGCAATCCTTTAAATACCTTGGGTCAATAGTAGCAGCCGATAACAATATAGAAGAAGAAATACGCGGGCGGCTTCTCAAATCCAACAGAGCCTACTAAAGTCTGTCAAAGCTCTTCAAATCCAGAAATTTCACCATAACTTCAAAACTGCTGCTGTACAGAACCATTGTCCTGCCAGTACTCACATATGGATCCGAGACTTGGGTGCTTAGCAAAAGGCACTCCGACCTCTTAGCTGCGTTCGAGAGAAAAGTCTTAAGGAGAATTGTTGGCCCCATATGTGAGGAAGGACGATTCCGGAGACGGTACAATCATGAATTGTACGCAATCTACATAGAAGCAGATATCGTGACAAAAATTAAGCTCGGTAGACTCCGGTGGGCAGGGCACCTAGCTCGCATGAGCGAAGAGGAACCTGCTCGGAAAGTTCTTTGTGGTACATTCTATGGTAGACGACAGCGTGGGAGACCATGCTTGCGCTGGAGAGATGGCGTAGACCAGGACGCCCGAAGCCTTGGGGTGCGCAACTGGATGGCGTCGGCTAGAGACCGGGATAGGTGGAGAGACTTGTTGAAAGAGGCCAGGACCGGAACCAGGTTGTCGAGCCGATGATGATGAGGATCATACATACATTTCAACAATCAGTTCAGAAATTATTTTCTACACAAATTCACCGTCACCGGTAGGTGTAATTAAAAAAAAAATGGTGTAATAGTTCGAACAGAACCAGGATCTAGTGATTTACAATACAACTCTCAAGTATTCCTAGGGGTTTGTTACTATAGAATGTAATGAGCGGGTGTAATTGGAATACATTTAATCAGCCACTTCAAAATACCACCCAGATTGAATCCTACAAACTATCTGGAGTTGTTGCGAAACTATTGACCAGAACTATAAGATTCCGCAGATTTAACTTAAGGTTTTTTCAATTGGCGAAGGTAGATTTTTGAGGCCTGTTATGGAAATATTGTTTTGGTGACATCTGTCAAATCTGTTGTTTATTATTCAGTTGATAATCAATTGGTCAAATCATCCGTTACGGTTGTTTTACAGTAACGATTGGTGGCCAAATTTGAGACAACCGCTTCGATGATTACCCAACATTCGTACGTCAAAGGGACGCAAGATCCGGGAACATCGGCGCGGTGCATGTAACTGTACAGTAGAACTGGAGGCAGTCAATTCCTCGCCCTTCACAAGAACTTGGCCTTTCGCAGACACCAACCCACACGAGATTCACCAGATGAAAATGCATCATCAAAATTTACCGTTTGGTGGGGATTTTGGGCCGGCGGCGTCATAGATCCGTATTTTTTTCGAAAACGACGTTGGTGAGGCTTTAACAGTAGAAAGCGAAACTGAACCATATGAATCTAGACTACATTTGGTTCCAGCAGGACGGTGCTACGTGTCCCACAGCGAACGCCACGACTGACATTTTCCATTTTTTTTTTTTTTTTTTTATAATTAGCGCGCACACAAGGGGTTATTACTACCCTTAAAATGATTTACACAGTAAGAGCATTAGGAAAACAAGGAGGGGTTTAAAAGGATATACCGATGCACATTAGTTTTAAATTTTTGAACATTACAATGGGAAGTAAAAATAGAGCTGGGTAAGGCATTCCACATTCGTGTAGTTCTGCTAAAGAAAGAATCTCTGTATTTCACAATACGTCCGAAGGTGGACTCAAGGGTAAACTGATGAGCATTCCATGAACGAAAATCACCAACAAAATATTATTAGAAGATATACAAGTGATTAAATAAAGTTGATAAAGTCTGAAAAAAAGTTTTTGCCAATAGTGCACAGTTAAAGCTATTTCGTGCAACTGTAGTCGCCATATTGGTGTGCGGAGCGCAAGTTTGGGGATATTCCCGATCAGAGAAAATAGAAAGGTACTTTCTTACACGAATTCTTATATTGCCGTCGAATCAGCGGCGTAGCGTAGGGGGGGCGGGGGGGCGGTCCGCCCCGGGCGGCAGGCCTAGGGGGGCGGCAAAATGTCGCCGGTGATGCGGGTAGAGTAGGAATCATGTTTCATGACAGATCGTTTGACAAGTCAACAAACAACAATGATGTAAATTTGAAATTTGCCACCCTATCTGTGGTTCGTCGTTGACCGCTTTCGTGAATTCGTAGACGGTGAGTAGGGCCTTAAGAGTGCATTCCATATTGTCGCGCTGATCGCGAAACTAAAACAAAACGTTCCGAAACTCTCGCGAAACTGAAAGGGAGTGTTCCGAAACATATGATATGCATATGCGAGATATGATAAGATAACTAGGATTCGACGGAAACGTTATTCTAGTCTCAGCCAGCTCAATGTTTTTGCTCCCTCCCGCATCAGTGAAAGTTATTTCGATTGTGTTGTTTATAGTTTAAATACTGTTGAATCTTCTAAAACTACACTCAGAGAAATAAATAGTCATTAATGACTATTTTTTGACTATTTCCATAGTCCGAATAGCGACAGCTATGCAAAATAGTTATTTATGACTATTTCTATTTGTTATTAACTTTTTTACTTTTTTTCTAGTTAATATTAACTATAGAGAAGCTACATTCGACTTTTACAAATAGTTATTTTGGTAATAACTATAATCCCAATTAAACTTGACTATGCACATAGTTTATTTTGATTATATCGAATAGTTATCTATAACTATACATATAGTTCAACTTGACTACCTCCAGAGGTAGGTAAAAAGAGAACAGAGTATTTGTAAACGATATGTGCTAAGTCAACAACTTCATAGCTGTGGAAGTATTTATTTTGTAAGTCGATAAATTATCATAATATAATAGCGATGTATTTTTGTTATTATTTTGCACATATGGGAACCGAAATATAAGTGCGGTTGAAATTGTATCTACTAATTCTAATATTTTACGTCTAAAAAAACAAAGTGCCTTCAAAATGATGCATATTTAAATTATTTTATTTATAACTTTTATCAGACAAAGGGTTACCATATATATTTTTTTAAATTACATAATAATATCTACTACACCATAGTCGTGTTCAACTATTTAAAGACATCTTTTGTGAAAACAATTTATACTAGCTATTTAAAACTAATTTATTATTTTCTTGACTATTAAAATGTTATTAAATGTTATTAAATGTTAAAGAATTGAGTACTTATTTATCTACTATGTCAGAGTCATATTGAACTATTTTAAGTAGGTATTATTCTGTTTAAAATCAAGATTTTCTTATTTTGACTATTGGAAAGTTAAAACTTACTATTAAGTCGTCAGAATTCTCCATAGTCGCATTCAACTATTCTTAGTAGTGGTTTATGACAAGCAAAGCATAACTATTCAAAATAGTAATATCATTCATATTTTTAACTATTTCATAGCTTAATTCTAACTATGCTTGAATATTTTTTAACGATTTTTGAATTATTTCTGATGAAAAATAGTCATTTCATAAATTTCATGGAAAATTATCAAATGACTATTGCAATAGTTACAAAAATAACTATTTTTTTTCTGAGTGTAAGCACTTAGTACTTCACTCAACCTTTGAACTAGTTTTTGAAAATGAAAAGAGTTAAAGGAAGCGGCGCGGAATACCGCAAGAAAAAGGCTAAGAAAGAAGCAGACGCGAAGACGCGAAATATTTGAGTTCTAGTTCTGGTTCAAAAGCTACGTTAACGTCTTCGGCGGCATCCAGCAGCAGCGGAAGTGATTCCAATGTAAGTAAGATTCCTCCATCTACAATCGTGAGTGGCCTAGAATTGTCCTCCGGCCAATATTTATGGGAATGCATAACTTATTTTACGGGCAGAAGAAGAAGACGTGCCTGCCGTCGAAGTTGGAAGTCGTTCTGGTCCCACCACAGAGCAGGGTCAAGACGAAGTCGACTCACCAGAAGTATCTCAAGCATCTAGTCACAAGCCTGCAGAAAAAGTGAACCTCGTGAAGCTGTAAAGACGCTTAAAAATAAGTTTGTGGAAGTTTTTGAGGTACTGGAAGAATTGACGGATCGGTAGCCAGTCTTCTTCTGACAGTCATGCAGTCATTCAACTTCCTCACTTTTCTTGGCTTTTGAGCTGCAGAGCTACCTGAAGAAGATGACGCATAGATTTACCTGCAGCAATGTGGACTGAGTGTGGATAAGTGTGCTCAGAAACTCTGAGTTTTAAAAGCTCTCCTGGTGGAGAGCAGAGACCGTTTCGTCCAAGCCGCAATCGACTTTTCTAAGACTTTTTGGAAAAAACTCGGAATCGATCTCAAAACGAGTACAATTCGCAGGAAAAAACGCATGCATGGAGATGAATCCGCAGATGCAGCTTTGTCTCACGAGCCTCATTCGTAAGGCTCGTAAGATCCGTTTATGAAACCGCTAATTCTATTTTACTTTCAATAAAAGATACTTCATTGCCTGTGAAATGATGTCTCGAAATTTAATTTTAATTTAGTATTGTATGGGGGCGGCAAAATGGGTCTCCCGCCCCGGGCGCCGAGATGGTACGCTACGCCACTGCGTCGAATACAGCTTTATTTTGGTTATGTATTAAAATTTTTGGAGATGGAACACATTAATGTTTAGTCGGTGCACTAAAAGGTGGCAAGAATCACCCCAACCGCGAGCGTCCCGTAGCCACTTCTAGTGTACCAAAGATGTCCCCCATGGCTACCGGAGCAAGTACTTAGTTTGCAATTTCATCAAGAGGAAATCTAGTCAAAAGGTGGAAGGAGCTGGGAGTAAATTTCAGCTAAAGTGTGCGGATTCAAGTGGACACTAGTCCCGGAGACTCAAGGAACTTTTGTCAAAAAGTTTAAAAGGACGCGGGCTGCTGTGCATATGAAATATTTATGATGGAAGCGCAGTCGTCACAACAACCAATTTAAATCTTCATACTTTTTAACCGATTTCTGCTTCATATGATAAACCTAATATTTAAAATAAGGGGTGAAATAATTACATCCCACATCGCACAGAGAAATATTCGGCCTCTGCAGCTTCCTCTGATAGTTGGCCAATCGGCAAATGGGCATGTTTAATTATAGCAGGGCCATGTTGAAGTATTTTGTGGAGTGTTGGTGTCATTGGATGCTAGTCATATAACTGTACGTATAGTTCAGCAGTGGCTCTAGCAAACTTCGCGAACTTATCGTAATTAATAACATATCCAGAAGAAATAGCTTCTAAAACTATTCTTAGATTTCTTATAAGGCGTATGTCGATACCTGTAATTTCAGTAGCTGTATCTGGATCGCTAAAAAAACGTCTTGATGTATTGCCAGAATTGGAATTACCAAAACCGGCTTTTATTAATCCTGTTTTAATTTTGAAATCTTTTTGAATTTTTTCTTTTGGTAATTTTACGACGAATACTCCTCTGTGCATCGGTCCGAACTGACAATTCCGTGCGAACTATGTAACCTTAGGGAGAGAGTGAATCAAGAGAGTAACGACTGAACTCAAGAGGATTGTTTGATAAGTCCAGTGACTTTGAAGTGAAGGAATTGTGTTTTTTTAAGTTAATTTTATTTTCAACATAGTCTCCTTATAGACCTACGCACTTCCTCCAACGATATTTCAACCTTTTTAACCCTTACAAAAATATAAAATTTATTAAACTCTGTTTTCATTATTTGATGAAAATCTATTTCCACCGAGCCATTTCTTCATGTTTGGAAAAAGGAAAAAGTCATGTGGAACCAAGTTTAGTGAATAGAGTGGATGAGGTAGCAGTTCAGAATGTGCTGGAACATAGTCGTGATGAAACAGAACTTTTTTCTCCTTCATATGAGACCGCTTCCCGGTAATTATTTTTCCCTTTTCCAAAAAATCGATGATGTCGATGCCGTGGGAATTCCAGAAAACCGTTGCCATATATTCTCCCGCCGCGCCGACGGAACCATTTCTGCCCTTTTTGGTTCACGTTTACTTGAAAAAATTCACTGTTTCGATTGTTCTTTCAATTCGAATGTGGGTAGTGATGTATCCAAGTTTCATCAAAATCTACAAAATGCCGAAAAAATTAATTAAAATTGCGCTCAAAGAGTTCTAAACACAGCTCTAAAGACCCGATTATGTTTTTTATTCACTTGTTAGCAAATGCGGCACATACGAGTAGGTTAGGTTAGGTTAAAGTGGCTGCTGACCGGAAAAAAGTCAACACACTTAGACCAATATTTGGTCCGTTGTGATACCACAAGGATTTCAAAAATCACCCTTACTCGCTAAACCATTTTGAGCTAATAATGAAGCGTTTGAGACAGTGAATGTCGGAATTATTTAGATCACTAGGATCGTTATAGTAGTAGTCTCCCAAGTGGAGTCTACGTCTTTGCGCTAGGGCAGGACAAGAACATAGAAGGTGAGGAATTGACTCCTCTGCTTCTTCATCCATGCAGCTTCTGCTAAAATTATTTGCAGGAACTCCAAGACGAGAAGCATGTCTTTCTATTAGGCAGTGTCCAGTAAGGGCACCTATAACGGAGCTAATATGCAATCTACCAATAGAAATTAGTTGTTTTGAGCGTTTAGCATCAAACAATGGCCAAATTAGTTTAGTAGACCGGCAAGTTGGGGTGCTGATCCATCTTTGGTTAGCTTTCTTTATGGTACTCGTATCATGCTTTAGCATAAGTTTACTAGTAGCTAGGGGTATACCGATGTTGGATTTGCTATCCAACAACAAAGGTAAGATTGTTCCGTTTTTTGCAAATTCGTCAGCTTTACAATTTCCTGGAATGTCTCTATGCCGCGGCACCCATGTAAGATGAATGTTAAACTGTTTTGACATTTCCACCAGAGATGATCGACAGTTTTGGGCTGTTTGTGAGTTAGTGGAGACAGAGTCCAGTGACTTTAAGGCAGCTTGACTGTCTGAGAAGATACGTATATCAGTAGTCGATATAACGTTTTCTTTTAGCCAAGAGAGGACTTCTTTTATTGCTAGAAGCTCTGCCTGGAACACGCTACAGTGATTGGGAAGACGAAAAGATAGACAGAGATTTAATCTATCGGAGTATACGCCTCCACCGACCCCGTCATCGGTTTTAGATCCATCTGTATAGAAACATACGAGTATCTTGCCGTTAATTTGTTCATCCCCAAATGGTCATTTGAAATGGCATCAATGTTAGCTACCTCACGTAACCTGATCCGGTGATCGTCTCACCCAATATCCTTTATTTTGGTGACTATTTCTTCAGTTGTGACTTCCTTTGGACGTCCTAGACGCTTGGCGTCTTTTGTTCCAATACGATCACAACGAAGTTCTGTGAACCACTTTTGGAACATTCCATGAGAAGGAGCAGAGTCTTCGTAGTGTTTTTTTTAAGTTTTTCCTCACTTTCCTTAATGGTTTTACCACGCAAAAAGTAGTTCTTTATTAACGCGCGAAACCTCCTATTGGAAGACCCTATATTTGCGATTATACCCCGTTTTCGCATCTTTCTGCTTCTCCTGAAGCTGAGCTCCTAGCAAAAGGTTTTATCAAAGTTTGGGTACAGGCCTTAAATTTTATAAGATGAGTCTTATCTAAATTCCTCTTTAAATACTGTTTTTTACATCAAAGATATTTATTAACAAAATTGCCAGTAGACAAGAAGAGCAGATGAACTACGATCCATGTCCAGTGTCCACCCTATCCATGTTTTCACTCTAAAATCACTTCCTAGATTGAACCTATTCTTAGTCGGACCACCCTCTGGATATGGGCTTAAGAACCCTTCATATTCATTTGGTTTTAAAAAGAATTCATTAGTGCGGCGAATTCCTTCTTCTTGCCTCTGCAAAAAGCAGAAGGAAAGCTCTCAAAATATTACGTATACGCCATGCAAACAAATCAGTCGTTCATTGCCAGGTGGGGGTCTTGAGTTGTGGTGTTTGCGACGAGGGCACGTACATGTTGCACTTGCCGTAAATAGTCATATTGCACCTCAAGGATAAATGTGTGTGCACCATGTAAGAAACATCATGCTGGGTATATGAAATTGTGTGCACCCATACTCGGGCGATTGGCAATCCGGGTAAGCAACCCCTAAGTCATTTGTACATCAGGACAAACGATTCAAATATTGAATTCTGCCTGTGAAATCCGCAAACAAATATAAACAAAGTCCCACCTCTCGGAGGCTTAACTTCACCGATGGCAATGGCGATGGCTGGCCAGCTTTATAGTATATGGAATTTCAAATCTGGAATGAATTTTCGTTTTGTATTCCTATAGAAATCCTGGCCCTGGTGCGGATGTATGTAGGTGTTTACTTAACTATTTGAATGTGAAGCCAGAAAGAGAGTGCATTAGACATGCAGTTTGTTTTAAGCCTGACAGCAAACGCTGTTGTTTATTTGGATTTAGGTTCAACGTCAACGGCACATCGCATCGTCCCACAAAATCCACAAAACTATGAAAATTCATTCAATTCAATTTTAATCCATCTAACATAAATGGCACGTTGGGTATTTTGAATCTTTGTAGCTTTTCTAATTATTTATTAATTTTCAGGCAAAATGGGTGTTTGAAAAGATTGGCAATTTTGTGATGGAAAATATTTTGTTCATTTGCAGGTCTCAACTCCGACTGGTGTCATTTCGCATTTTGTGAATTTACAAGTGGTCGTGCCGGAGGCGTTTATTCTGGGCTCTGGTGAACTTCATGTGGACATGGGATCAACCATCAATTTAGTATGCATCATCGAAAAGGTAAGTTTGTGTATTTTTGAGTTGATAAGTTGGAAATATGTAGTTCCTTCATATATACGAATCGGATTCGGAAATTAATTTTAATATTTGATAGTTATGGTTAGTGTTTCATACGTTCTTGCATCAATACTTCTGCTCAATTCATAATGATTGAAATAATATATGACAGTGAGCAATTGAAGACCACAGATCTTTCAGAATAAGATATAATTACTCTTTGCTTTGGTTTTCCATTTCAAATTTCTAATCGTATTTGCCATCGACTTCATGAATTTCCATCATCTTTATTGGTCAAATTTGCTTTGGAGTCTCAGTGAAACATTTATTATCAAACCGCATGACTTTTCCATGCCCTTTCTTTGAATAAATTAGTATTGATGAAGCATTTATTAGAAATCCTCTGTGACATCAAGCAGAACTTGGCAAAAGTGGATTTATTTTGAATTCACAATGGCCTGGTGCTAATGGAGAATAAAATGGTCTTTTAAAGGCTGACTTTAGCCCAACCTTGGTAATAACGTCGGACGAGACTTTAAACGCAGCTTTAAGGAATACATGATAAAACGAATACAAGACAACCTCTGTTCTGCTAAAGGTTACAATGCTGATGCAGAGACATAAGTACCAAGGACGCAATTTCGTATAAAAATTTTGTGTTATGTGATTGAGACGAAAGTCCCAAAGATATGTCGGAACTTATATTTCCCGCTCTTATGGTACGAGTATCATAGGAGATTCCCATCAAAACACACGGCCTGGGTACAATGTGTCCTTACACGCTTACACCATACTCTTCTATAAAACTTTCGATAAAACCTAACTAAAAATGTTGAAATGACTTTAAAAAACTTTAAATTTGATAAAAAGTGAGGCCTGGCAACCGAACATGATTTTGTGTACGTACACCGGACCGATCTTACCGGTCCTGATCTATGGTTCGAAGAAAGTTCTCGCGTTGGTTTTGAATGTTAAACATTCCACATTCGTGAAGTGCGTCTGAAGAAAGAATCTCTGAATTTAACAGTACGTCCGAAGTTGGGCTCAAGGGTAAATCGATGGGCATTCCTTGAAGTGGGTGTATTACGGTTGAAAGAACTGGCAACAAAGTGACATAAAATATTCAAACAAGATCCAAATCAAAACTGAAATACCCTCATTTCTTTTTCGACAGCCAGGCGGCTGTTAAAGCCGCTTTTTAATCCTCCAATCTTTTCCAGAGAATAACTTGTGAACTTGAATACTACCCTCAATATGACTCTTGAATGAATAAATGAATTGTATTGGGGGTTAATGCACTGCGACCTATAGATCTATTGTGCCCCGCTTTAAAAATGATGAGCTGGCTCATCCTATAATTCCTCCTCCAAACCTATTGCTTTTAGGAATTTTAGTATTTGGGGCACTTTAAGATAGGATAGGTTGCTCCCTTCTACCTGGTATTGTCCCAGATGTGTTTTTCTTTGGTGCATGATTGGGCAACACTTACCCAGTATATGTTCCGGTGTTTCCTCATGCATGTTGCAGAATCTGCAAGTGGCAATACTTACCACACCAAGTAAATTGAGTTGTCTTCTAAGTTTGCAGTGACCTCTTAGAAAACCTGTTATTATTCTTAGGTTATTCCTACTTAAGTTAATACAGTATTCGAAACGTTGCTGGTTGTAATTGCCCAGTAGTATTTTCGCCTGTCTCATTTTTGGGAGTTCATTCCAGTTTTTCAACCTGTTTGCCTCCTCTTCTTGTTTAATTTTGGTTTTTTATGACATTTTCTTCTATGCCGCAATAGGGTTCAGGTCCAGTAAGAGGAGTTGAAGCACCTATTTTTGCTAGGGAATCTGCCTTTTCATTACCATGAACACCAATGTGACCAGGTACCCAGTAAAGTGTTACCCTGTTCTTTTTACCAAGTTCATTTAGCCTGCTTATGCACTCCCACACCAGTTTAGAGCTGATGGTGTATGAGCTTAGTGCCTTGAGTGCTGCTTGACTATCTGACATAATGGCAATGTTCTTTTTACGATAATTCTTTTCGAGATTACGATCCACGCATTTCCTTATGGCGCTTACATCCGCTTGGAAGATGCTGGTGGACTGTCCCATCGGTATGGAAAGGTTGGTTTTTGGCCCAAAGATTCCTGCACCAGTCCCTTCGCTTGTTATCGATCCATCAGTGTACCATTTGATGGTATTTGTTTCGAATTTAAGATCCAAAGAACCCTAGATGTAAATGAAACAGCATTAGCTGCTTTCTTAGACATAGAGGGAGCCTTCGATAACACGTCTCACGAGGCTGTAGGAAAAGCTCTTGTTAGAAAATGCGTACCCATCACCATAACCAGATGGATAAAAGAAATGTTAGGCACTAGAAATGCAGAGGCACAAGCAGGACAAAATGTAAAAAAAGTAATCACAACAAGAGGCTGTCCTCAGGGCGGTGTATTATCACCCTTGTTGTGGAGTCTTGTAGTAGATGAATTGTTAGTAAATCTTACCTCCCAAGGCATATGCTGCATTGGCTTTGCCGATGATATTGCTATCATTGCAGTAGGTAAGTTTGAAGAAACTCTTTGCGATATTATCCAAAGAAAATGGTGTCTGTCTGTAGGGGTTCCAATAAACCCATCCAAGACAACAATCGTACCATTTACCAGGAAAAGACTTCTACCACATATGAAACCTATCCGTTTGGCTGGTGAAGTAATTGAAACGCAGAAGGAGGTAAAATACCTAGGAATAATACTAGATAATAAACTTCTCTGGAACAAACACTTAAACGCTATAGTCGGGAGGTTGTCCTTCATCTATCCCCTCTACACGAGGTCATTAAAAGTGCTGGAATTGGAAGTATTATGAGGTTCTCAAAGGAAGGAACTGGGACAGGCAAAATTATAGGTCTCATAGAAAGGGACTTAATTGACAAGTCCAAATTAACAAACCTTATTGACATCCCAAGAGATGGAATGATCAAAAAACATAATTTCGAGAAAAACTTTCTTACACAGCTTAGTAACAATATGACTCTTATCTGTGTTCCGGGCCACAGGGATATAAATAGTCTAAAGGGCTAGTGAAGTTAAGATCAGCCCTTCATGGCTCACTAGCGGAAAGTGTTAACATTCTTTTTGGTGTAATGAAGGAAAAATTTTCTCATTTTTTTTCTCACAGAATCCAACCCTAGGTGAAGCAGTTTATCCAACTGTATTTTATCTAGAAAGATGTGGCCCACCTTAAAAAGTCCCGAACAAATGATTTAACAGGCAGTCCCAGGCAAGACATAACCAAGGTGGATGCAACATGCCTTGAACACTGGCCAATAGGGTAACGTTCAGAGAAGCTGGGAATTCCTTACAGTACTGATTGTGGTGGTTGAGAGGATTAGTAAGTAAAGGAACTAGTCGTTCATTTCATTTCTGCGCTGTCCAGAATGAGAGCGCAACTTGGAAAGTAAAGATCAATGACTTTTGCTCTTTTTTAAACATGACGAAGTGGGTCTGAGCCGAACTTCGATGACTTCTGTAATGGGTATTCTTCGATTTTAATAGATAGCGAGCTAGCGATCTTCAGGTAGAGGAGAGCTCATATATCTCTGATCATATCCCATTTAATCCATAGATCAAACGAGTTTATGTTATCCAAACGGTGGTATTTGGATCTGCTAGGAAGACCGCTCGTGGCCACCATTTCTATCTACCTACTATACAAAAATAAATTGACTATTTTTTTTAAAATGTGGTTTGTTTAAAATTTTTTCTGACTTCCCTTTCAAAGCTTCCAGATTCTTGGGACGATCGTTAAAAACAGGAGATTACAGGTATCCCAACTAACAAAATCGAAGGAGGTCACATCGGGAAGGCTAGCTGGCCACTTAAAGAGATGAAGCGCCCAAACACAATGTCCCACAAAAAGTCCATATGAAAAATATTGTTGTATGAGCTGGAGCTCCGTCTTGCTAAAACAAGGCATCTTCCAGCTATATCTGTTCCAATGTGCCTTGTCAGAGAAAAAACCGATAACGTCTTGACCCAAATTTGTCTTGTTTCAAAATCATGTGCCTACAATTCTTGGATGACAAACATCTTGTAGGGCTGTAAATGAAGATGTTCTTTAACAGTTTGTTCAAGAAGAAACGTCTTGAAATGCCCAGGCCTCCGCCTGGTTTTGAAATGACGTTCAAATGTAATTGGTATGCTCTTGATGTTTTCTGGGGTATACACATTCCCAGTATTCTCGAAGGTAATAACCCGTTTAAGAATCCAATTTCGCGATTTCACCACGAAAAAATGAGTGTACCTCGACGTACGGCCTTAACCTCTGAAACAATTTTTTTTAAACTTGATACTTTAGTTTCTTCGGTGTTTCCTTTAAGGAGAAATTAAAATGTAAGTCTTAACTCCAAAACTAACGGTACCTGCCCTACGACCAATATGGATTGTCTTATCATTCTCAAAAACGGCTCGAAAACGATATTAATAAAATAAATGATGTGTATTTTTGGTGAAAAACCTTAAGAACCGTTTTTTCTTTAAATCCACTTTCTTATTATACTATTGAAAAACTATTTTTTGGATTAAAAAATTTTTTTTTAATTAAATACTTAAAATAAGTGCCCCAATATTATTGTCTTAACTTTCAAAGAAATTGCGTAGATGTTTTGAATTTTGTTTTCATAAATCTAATTTTTTTTAAATAATCGGATCAATTTTTTGAACTCGAAACTATGTTACCAGATGTCTTAACAATTTAAAAAAAATATTTATTTTTCTGTAATAACAACCGTTTTTATATTTTTTAAATTGCAAAGTACTTGTACGAAAGAAAAACAAACTCAATTTACAATTTTTGAGAATTATATATTTTAAAAACAACATGCTCGATTTTTTTGAAACTTAACTATTTTTAAACATTATCCGCAAGACAAGACGTTGGATTTTTTGTTTATTTTATCTAAAATTATCTTTTTCCACCATACAGATTTAAAAAATGATTTTTAAGAATCGTATTTTTCTCGAACGATGAACCTCGAATTTAGATAAATGTTTTTTCTAAATCGCTTAATTTTTCCGGTCTACAGGTTGATTGGCATAACGTGTGAGAGAAAGCTAGAACGTGAAGGTGAAGCTAAGACAAGATAGAAATCCCCTCTCATAGGGTGGTTTTTTCTTAATTGTTTAACTGGGAGAGAAAATTTCCAAAACAAAAAAATGGCAACAGAAAAAAAAATAAAAACTTGCTCTTATGTAAAAGATTAAAATTTTCAAAAATGAATGTTATTACAGAAAATCTGTTCATAAGCATAAAATTCATTTTTTCAAAAATTTTAAAACATTTTTGAGAACAAATTTTGGTATACTCTAACCTTAAGTTTTAATTACTGATACGAACAAAAAATAAATTAAAAAAAAAAAAATATTGAGTCGATATATCGAATTTTCCAAAAAAAAAATCTAAAACTTGAAACGCAATGTTTTTTTAACCGTTTTAGAAGAATAAGAATTTTCATTAAAATCCGTTATGCCGACAGTAAGAAATTCAAAATTCGAAAAAATGGTACTATGGTAGGGGTACGGTCAGAAATATCTTAATTTTAAAATTTTTGTTCATTAAATTATAGATCGTAGACATTAATTGAAAGAAAAAAAACTGTTATCAAAATTGCAGTAGCCATTTTCGAGAAAAATACGATTTTCGAAAAACATTTTTTAACTTTTGTGTGGTGGGTACCGTTATTTTAGGTGAAACAATTTTTTTTTCACATCTTGTAGATTATATTAAGAAATTTTTGTTTATCAAGTTTAAAAAAAAAAAACTGAGCATTGGATTTTCGAAATATTGAGTTTTGAAAAAAAAATTTTGAAATGTTTATTAAAAATCCAAAAAAAAGTTTTTGAAAATTTGAACACAATATAATTCAAGTTTTTAAAAAAGTATCAAAATTGGTTATACGTTTTTGGAGAAAATCGAAATCAAAAAAAAATTGTACCAAAAATAACCATTTTTAGAAATTTTTTTTCAACCATGACTTGGCTTTGACTAAACGAAATTGTTTAATTTCTTTTTTAAATCTTTGGGACAGCTTTTGAGAAAAAAACATATTTCTAAGATTTCGAGAAAAAATCGTATCTCAGACACCGTTATTTTTGGTCATAAAAAAAAGAAAAAAGCGTTTAGGCGAAAAAATTTAAAAACGATATCTACCAAGTTTCACGAAAATCGGCCGAGCCGATTAGGCTGTATCGAACACACAGACAGATAGACAGACGGAATTTCGAGACCCACTTTTTTTATAACTTGCCTTATAATACCTATAAGTCGCAAGTAAAAAAACGAGCTAAGATTTTAAACTTCTCTCTTGACAAAAAAGTAGAAATTCGTGCTAGAAAATTGGAAATTTAAGGTATTGCTTACTGCATTTTTTTTTTTTTTTAATTTGTTTACCTGACGACTGGTAAAAAATCTTGTCGAATTATTGACCCAAAAAACACCTGATTTAATATATGCCATATTTTTTCAACAAGTAATTTATAGTCTTACGTCATTTGTACTCCCCTTTTGTCTTCTTCAATAAAATTATAAAATTAATAGTGTTTGTATAATTCTCACAAAAGGGCGAAACCCTTTCTCGTTTTAGATTGTATAGAAATACGAATAAACTGCATACTTATTGCACTATGTATTGCACTATAACGGTATAAAATATAAGACAATAAACTTCTCTCAATTTTAATTAAAATCTGTTCATTGTCTTGAATTGCATTTAATATTGTAAAACAGTCTGCCTCGTCTGCAAATTAATTTAAAATTTCTTTGTTTTCTCACTGCAGATAATTGTTTGAATGAAATTCCTCCAAAAAAATATTCACAATGAACCGAAAAATGAAAATGATATTTCCGGAAGATTACATGGTTTCCGCATTAGAAAATTAGAAAATTACATTGAAAATGCCATGCGGAAGTTTTTGAATTTGTTGTGTTATCCAAACCAGATACTGCAGGCGCCTCCTGCAATGCCTTTTGTTTGCAAAGGGCTTCTTTTTCAAGTTTGGAAAAAATATCATGCCTCTGAGAAACGAAAATGGATAATAAGAATGTAAGCTTACATCTACAAACATTATGTGTTTTGTTTTTTAATAAAAATAAAATTAAAGCAAGAATGAAGTATTAGATGAAGGATTTCTAGCAGAGTTGAAAGTACGAGTAAGTCAGTTCACAATAGAAAACAGATTTTTTTTCAAAAAGATATAGTTTTACAAACACAAACCGTATATATTATGTTTCTGTATTATCAAAATTGTTCTCAAGGCTGACTTTCAAGACAGTTTTTTTTTGGTAACGTACTGATTTATAATTTTGACATTTGCTTACAAATAAATCAGTAATTGGAAGCTGATGTCAGAAAACCTTAGACGGGTTTTTAAAATAGTCCTTAGCAAGAAATGCACGATCCAATCATTGTAGAAAATTGCGTTCAATCCACGTTAACCCATCCGGTAAATGTGTATCATACGCTGTTGCACTTTTTCCTTCGCAAACCGAACAATTTAACTTTTTAATATTTATTTCAAAGGAAGAACAACAACGGGCAAAACAAAACAAAAATAAAATGCTGGACTAGGTCGCACGAACTTGCTTTTATGTAAAAAAACTAAGAATTTCAAAAATTAATGCTATTAGAGAAAAACTTTTCATAAGCATAACATTCATTTTGTTAAATGCTTAAAACAACTCCTTTGGTAGTTGGAGCTAAAAATAATATTACTCGTAGTTAATGCAAGAACAAAAATTATAATTCGTTATAGTGGTTTCTAAAAAAATAAGCTTTCATATAAAAAATTCTTAAAACATTTTTAAGCAAAAATTTTGGTACGCCAACTTTAAGTTTTTGTACGAAAATGTACAAATTGTACGAATAAGAAACAAATTTCCAAAAAAATATTGAGCTTTTCGAAAATTCAAAAAAAATTGCTTTTTAAAGTCTTGAAATGCTTCTCTATACAAAATTTCATTAAATTTCATTAAATGCCGATAATAAGGAATTAAAAATTCGAAAAAACGGTTCTATGGTAGGTACAGTCAGTAATATCTTAATTACAATTTTTTTCTTATTAAATTATAGGTCGTTAAAATTAATCGAAAGAAAAATACGATTTTCGAAAACCACTTTTTAACATTTGTATGGTGGGTATGGTTACTTTTAGTTAAAATACAATTTTTTTCTCAGATCTTGTAGATTATATTTAGAAACTTTTATTTATCAAGTTAAAAAAAAAACGTGCATTGAGTTTTCAAAAAACGTGAGTTTTTTTTTTTTTTTAATTGAAATTTTTTTGAAAAATCCAAAAAAAATTATTTTCAAAATTTGTATAGGTACACAATAATATTCAGACTTTTGGGGAGCTTCAGCATAAAAAAACTATTAAAATCGCTTGTACCGTTTTTGAGAAAATCAAAAAAAAAAAAAAATGCTTCCAAGGGGGTACCAAAAATAACAGACTTTTTTCGTCTTCGCTATAATCGTAATGTAAACTTTGATCAAAATCTCGAGTTTGATTTTTTTTACGAATGCATAACTTGCCTTATAGTACCTATAAGTCGCAGGTAAAAAGAAATACAGTGGAAAATCGATGTAAAGACAATTATTATTATCCGAAGTAGGCAAGCAGAAAGTGGCAGTAATTGCCTACTTTGCTAATCTTTGAGGACTAGAAGTTAACGTTCCATTTTGTACAACGAATCATTTGTATAAATGCATACAAAAGATAGCTTAGGCCGGCGGCTATTTTACCAGGAGTAACTTCGGCGTCGGGAACCAACTGTCATCCACGAATATTTTGCATTTTATTTTGAGCAGACCACCTGTCTGTCAATATAACGTCGGTTACTTTTATACATTTTTTGTATAAAAATTGACATTATTGAGTTTTTATTTTCTTAAAATACTGAGAAAGAGAGAACCAATGGCTGATTGACCCTCACTGCTCTTCTTTCTCTCTCAGTGTATTAAAAAAACAACTGTAGGGGAAAAGAAGGTATGGAAGAGATAAACAAGAATTTAGACAATTAAAATAGCAAGCTTTGTTGTCGTTAATTTAACCGTAACAACACGCCATCATACAATCACGACATCAACAGAATTGCTGTCAAACTGTTGTGGGTACCATATACACAACTTTAGTACGCTAATTCGAAGTTTTTATTATTATGATAATAAAAATTAAATTTACCAAGGAAAATCATTGATACTTTTTTGAGATATCGAATTTTCAAAACAAAAATGTTGAAATATTTTTGGAAAACCCAAAACATGTTTTTCTTTATTATGCAATATTTACCTACCATTTTAGAAGAAAAAGTAAAGAAAAAATGGTAAGTGCTGCCAGTAGTGTCTTAATCCCAGTTTTTTTATTTACTTTTTTCAAAGTTCTAGCTGCCATTCTCGACAAAAATATGATTTTCCAAATGCATTTTTAACTCTATTTTTCTATTAGGTACAGTTATTTTTAATAAAAACTAAATTGTTTTCTCCTTCTTGTGAATAGTATTAAAAAACTATTAATTTTAAAGTTTCTAAAAAATCGAGTTGAGTTGTCAAAAAAAATCTTAATTTGTTTTTTTCGGCACGAGTACGATAACTTGGCCGCCAAGATTTGATGACGGATTTTTGTAGAGGGGTCAAAAATAAGCACTTTTTACTATGGGAGGGGGGGGGGTCTATCTCCCCCCGTTTAGGAGGTAGGGGCACTTTTAGAAAAAATGGTTAAAATTGAAAAAAAAATATTAAAAAAACAACGGCAACACCTACAATAAAGTGCTATACTGCGTTTTAAAGCCAGAAGATTGTTCTATAATCCTGCATTTAAATTAAATTACTCATATCAATAGTTTTTGAGAAATTCGCATTTAAAGTCCAAATTTTGATAAAAAAACGTGAAAAAAAAGTTTAGAGCGGTTGTTTTCAAAATTGTGAAATGAAATTGTAAATTAACTGATATGTGTTTCATGTACCTATCAGTTCTTAATCCAACACAAAAAACCGCATGTTTCTATGTCTTCTGGTTTTTGAGAAAATCGAAAATAACTATAACTACTTTTCTACAAAATGTTTGATATTTTTTGCTTCCTTACATAAATAAATCAGTGCTAGCTTCCAACATTACAATATATAAACAGTAAAGTATATATGCAACCCCCCTGCTTGGGCACACTATAGGATTTGGGGTAGGTGCGAGGTTGGGTGCATGCAAAGTTTCTTTTGCATTCACAGAATCTGTATTTAAAAAAATTCAAATTTATTCTATTTATCCAATGTCCACTAAATATATATAAAATACAATAAACGATCTTGAAAACCAAAACAAACTTCTGACCATGTTCACCAATACATGGCACTATTTTTCTGTCGACAATACTGCCTAGAAAGTAAATATAAGGACGACTGGGGTTCGCAAATAATAGAGTTTTTATCAGATGTAAAAAAGTTTACCCTTGTTATACCGATGGTGATATATGTGAGGGTTTACAGTTAAAAGACATCGATCCTCCCACCCTTCAGAGCGAAAATTTAGAAAGTGTTTTACCGCCAAAACAGCCTCGGCTTCCCACGATAAAAGAGTAACTCAACGAACTCGACTGTTATAGTACGGACGATGGCTTTATTGACGAGACTTACACACCTTTTTAATACATTTTGATCATTTTTAACTAACTATGACTGACTAACTCCTGACTAACTGATAAAATAACTGACCCAGATGCAATTCTACCTCCTCATGGTGCATTCTGGGTAACGCTAAATGAATTGCGGTACTGAACTAACAAAGATTCATTATGGTTATTAACATTAATCCTTATAATGGAATCACCGTCACCACCAAAAATCAAAAAAAGTAGTTTTGGTAATTTTCGATTTTCTCAAAAACTAGAAGACATAGAACCATGCGGTTTTTTGAGTTCGATTAAGAACTGATAGATACATGGATCACATATAAGTTAATTTATAATTTCATTTCAAAATTTTGAAAACAATCGGTCTAAACTTTTTTTTTCACGTTATTTTATCAAAATTTGGACTTTAAATGCGAATTTCTCAAAAACCATCGACATGAGTAATTTAATTTAAATGCAGGGTTATAGAACAATCTTCTGGCTTTCAAACGCAGTATATTTATTTATTTATTTATTTATTTCGTCAATCAAGTTACAAAAACTTTATAAAGACTATATATATACATAATTTAAACTAACGAATAAATAACATATTTACAAAGTATAAAAATAATAATATTATAATGAATTCAATATATCTCTTTTAATATTTATCCTACTTTTATTAAAATCAATGACAAGATCAAGATCATTCAAAGCAATACAAGAGCTAGTAATTGGATTATGTTTGGCGTAACTTGTACTATGATACGGAATATATACGAGATTTCCATCTCTAGGTCGCAAAATACGGGAAGGTGCATAAATATAGTACATTGAAAGCAGCATCGAACAGTTAATATTTGAATTGAGGATATCAAAAGCGAAAAGAGCAGAATATAGTTTCCTTCTGAGTACTAGGGGCTTTAAATCAATAAAGGCACATCTGATCTCATAAGACGGAAGATTTGCATTTCTAAATGTTTTCCGCAAAGCAAATTTAGTAAATCTTTTCTGAATTTTTTCAATACGAAGAATGCTTGTTTGAGTATATGGATTCCAAATAACACAACAATACTCTAGCAGAGGTCGAACAATAGATAAAAACAGAGTCTTAAGGGTGTAAGGATCTTCAAAAGACTTTGAATTCCTCATTATGAAACCCAACATCGAATTTGCTCTGGAGATTACTTGGTCAATTTGAAGCGAAAAATTCATTTTAGAATCAAAGATAACTCCAAGGTCCTTTTGACTCATTAATCTTTGTAGGTTTTGACCATCAAGTTTGTAATCAAAACAAAAAGGATTGAGTAATCTTGCATAAGTTACAACACTACATTTATTATTATTGAAAAATAATCCATTTAGATTACACCAGTGAACAATATTATTAAGATCATTTTGAATTTTACACGCATCTAGTGGAGATTTAATGCAACTAAAAATCTTGAGGTCATCGGCATATAATAAGTACTTTGAATATGAAATATAACTAGGCAAATCATTTATGAAAAGAATGAAAAGGAGCGGTCCAAGATGGCTGCCCTGTGGTACACCGGAAAAATTTATGATTTCATTTGACAGCACATTACCAATTTTGACATATTGTTTTCGTCCAACTAAATAACTATGTATCCATTTAAGAAGTGTGGAGTGAAATCCAAATAATTGAAGTTTTTTCACTAGAACATTGTGTTGTACCCGATCGAAAGCTTTCGAAAAATCAGTGTAAATAACGTCAACTTGATAACGGTTTTCTAAATTACAAAGACAGTAATTAGTGAATAAAGCTAAATTAGTTGTTGTCGATCGTCCACTCATAAACCCATGTTGGTTTTCAGATATATGATTTTTAATCAAATTATAGAGTTTGTTCTTTACTATTGCTTCAAATACTTTAGGTATCAGCTGAAGTTTAGCAATTGGTCTGTAATTTTCAACAGCCGATTTCGATCCCGACTTGTGCAGAGGAGTTATCAAGGAATGTTTCCAAGTATCCAAAAATACACCTTGTCTTAGAGACAAATTGAATATATAACAGAGTGGAACAGCTAGATGCAATTTACAGTTCTTTAAAAGAAGCGGTGGTATATTATCTGGTGCAACAGAAAAACTGTTATCAAGAGATGATAGTGCTTCCAAAACATCATCAATAGATAAATACAGACAACCAGTCTCAATACAAGAGTTATAGCTATTAACCATTTGAACATAATTAATGTTTAACTCAATAAAATTTGATTGAAAAAAAGACGCAAAGTTGTTACAGATTACATTTAGATTATCAGAAGAGACGCCATTATACGACACGTTAGCTGGAATCCCAAGAGATTTACGTTTTGTATTTAGGAATGACCAAAAATATTTAGAATTATTTTTGATCTTCGACTCAAGAGACCAAATATATTGCTTATAAGTAAACTTTTTCAAAAATTCATATTCTTTTCGAGTTTGATAAAATTTTTCACGAAAAACATCCGAAATCTTACTTTTTTTATGAAGCTTATTCATAACATTTTTCAATCTCAATAGACTTTTGTTAAACCAAACTGGCCTTTTCGAATTTTTTGAATAATTAATAGGAACGAAATTTAAAATAGCAGAATCTAAAATGTTCCGAAACATAGTAAAAGCTAGCTCTAGATCATTACAGTTAAAAAGAAGTTGCCAGTCAACTGATTCTAAATAATTATTCATAGAGTAATTTCAAGTGCCTTATGATGAATACTATTATCGAGCAAATTAAAACTAGCTTCATCTAAGTAAGCTTCAAGATTCTTATCAATAAAAACCAAATCTAAAATACGGCCAATGGAATTGCAAACGCTGTTTATCTGGTACATATTTAAAGCAGTTAAACCATCAATTAAATTATACTCGAAATCTTTAGATACATTATAAGGAAATATTTGATTATCATCTTTTGAAAATAACCATTTAATATCAGGTAAATTAAAATCTCCAATAATAATAAAGTACGAATTTTCGTCAACATTTTTCACAATATTTTCTATATTTTTTATGTGAGCATTATATATAGAATATTCAGATGAAGGCGGAATATAAGAGACAAAAAAATAAATATGAATAGTTCTTGAATCTGGGAAAATAGGTAATTCTGCACACACACAAATTTGCTCAATAAAAGTATTACATAAAATAATTTCTTTACTTGAATAAACAGTGCGAATAGCAAATAAAACACCTCCTCCTCTACTTAATCCAGTCAGCTCACAAGATCGATCTTTCCGGAAAACATTGAAATCCGGTGTAAAGAATTCCGTTGACAGCACTTTATTGTAAGTATTGCCGTTGTTTTTTAATATTTTTTTTTTTCAATTTAAACCATTTTTTTCTAAAAGTGCCCCTACCTCCTACACGGAGGTTTTCTCAAAAACCAAAAGACATAGAACCATGCGGTTTTTTGTGTTGGATTAAGAACTGATAGGTACATGAAACACATATCAGTTAATTTACAATTTCATTTCACAATTTTGAAAACAACCGGTCTAAACATTTTTTTTTCACGTTTTTTTATCAAAATTTGGACTTTAAATTCGAATTTCTCAAAAACTATTGATATGAGTAATAAAATTCAAATGCAGGATTATAGAACAATCTTCTGGCTTTCAAACGCAGTATAGCACTTTATTGTAGGTGTTGCCGTTGTTTTTTAATATTTTTTTTTCAATTTAAACCATTTTTTCTAAAAGTGCCCCTACCTCCTAAACGGGGGGAGATAGACCCCCCCCCTCCCATAGTAAAAAGTGCTTATTTTTGACCTCCCTACAAAAACCCGTTATCAAATCTTGGCGGCCAAGTTATCGTACTCTCCCCGTTTTTTCATTCAAAAACATTTTTTACTTGCGATATAGGTACTATAGGGCAAGTTCTGCATTTGGAAAAAAAATCGAACTCGAGATTTTGATCAAAGTTGACATTACGATGATAGCGAAGACGAAAAAAGTGGGTCTGACAATTCCGTCTGTCTGTCTGTATGTCTGTATGTCTGTATGTCTGTACCTCGAACTACAGCCTTAACTACCGGACGTATTTTCTTCAAACTCGGTAGTTAAGGGTCTTCGGTGATTCCCTAGAGGAAAAATTGAAATTTTTTTTTTAGCTCCAAAATTAAGGGTACCCCCCATACACCCATAATGCAAAATCTTATTTATCTCAAAAACGGCTCTAACGATTTTGATAAAAAAAATTAAGTGTGATATTATAGACATGGACTATATTTTGGTCAAAAAAAAATTTGGGGGGAAATGTTATTAGGGGTACCTGTCATAGAACGGTTTTTTTGATTTTCGAATTTCTCACCAACGGCTCTAACGATTTTAACCAAAATTTTTCTGCAGGAGCTGCTTTGCATTTTCAAAAATATAAACTAAAAATTTTTTCGAAAAAATAGTTTTTGGATTTTTAAAAAAATAATACAATTTTTTTTTTGAAAATTCAATATCTTGAAAACCGATACAAGATTCAATTTTTAAATTACGTTTTAAAATGTATTTAATTAAATACTAACAATTTGCATATCAATTTTTTTTATAAAAATTATAAGGAAAATTTAGTACACAAAAAACATGTTTCAGTGTGTCTGTATGTCTGTACCTCTCACTACAGCCTAAACCCTTGGACCTATTTCTTTCAATCTCGGTAGTTAAGGGTCTTCGGTGATTCCCTAGAGGAAAAATTGAATTTTTTTTTTAGCTCCAAAACTAAGGGTACCCCCCATACACCCGTGATGCAAAATCTTATTTATCTCAAAAACGGCTCTAACGATTTTGATAAAAAAAATTAAGTGTGATATTATGGACATGGACTATATTTTGGTCAAAAAAAAATTTGGGGGGAAATGTTATTAGGGGTACCTGTCATAGAACGGTTTTTTTGATTTTCGAATTTCTCACCAACGGCTCTAACGATTTTAACCAAAATTTTTATGCAGGAGCTGCTTTGCATTTGAAAAAATATAAACTAAAAATTTTTTCGAAAAAATAGTTTTTGGATTTTTAAAAAAATAATACAATTTTTTTTTTGAAAATTCAATATCTGGAAAACCGATACACGATTAAATTTTTAAATTACGTTTTAAAATGTATTTTATTAAATATTAACAATTTGCATATCAATTTTTTTTATAAAAATTTTAAGGAAAATTTAGTACACAAAAAACATGTTTCAGTGTGTCTGTATGTCTGTACCTCTCACTACAGCCTAAACCCTTGGACCTATTTCTTTCAATCTCGGTAGTTAAGGGTCTTCGGTGATTCCCTAGAGGAAAAATTGAATTTTTTTTTTTAGCTCCAAAACTAAGGGTACCCCCCATACACCCGTAATGCAAAATCTTATTTATCTCGAAAACGGCTCTAACGATTTTGATAAAAAAAATTAAGTGTGATATTATGGACATGGACTATATTTTGGTCAAAAAAAAATTTGGGGGGAAATGTTATTAGGGGTACCTGTCATAGAACGGTTTTTTTGATTTTCGAATTTCTCACCAACGGCTCTAACGATTTTAACCAAAATTTTTATGCAGGAGCTGCTTTGCATTTGAAAAAATATAAACTAAAAATTTTTTCGAAAAAATAGTTTTTGGATTTTTAAAAAAATAATACAATTTTTTTTTTGAAAATTCAATATCTTGAAAACCGATACACGATTAAATTTTTAAATTACGTTTTAAAATGTATTTTATTAAATATTAACAATTTGCATATCAATTTTTTTTATAAAAATTTTAAGGAAAATTAAGTACACAAAAAACATGTTTCAGTGTGTCTGTATGTCTGTACCTCTCACTACAGCCTAAACACTTGGACCTATTTCTTTCAATCTCGGTAGTTAAGGGTCTTCGGTGATTCCCTAGAGGAGAAATTGAAATTTTTTTTTTAGCTCCAAAACTAAGGGTACCCCCCATACACCCGTAATGCAAAATCTTATTTATCTCGAAAACGGCTCTAACGATTTTGATAACAAAAATTAAGTGTGATATTATGGACATGGACTACATTTTGGTCAAAAAAAATTTTGGGGCAAAATGTTATTAGGGGTACCTGCCATAGACCCGTTTTTTTGATTTTCGACTTTCTCATTAACGGCTCTAAGGATTTTAACCCAAAATTTTTAGCAGGAATCCCCTTAAGTTTAAAATAATATTGTATATAAAAATATTCGAAAAAATATTTATTGGGTTTTTAAAAAAAAAAAATTTTAAATCAATATCTTCAAAACCTATGAACGATTATTTTTTGAAATTATTTCCTAAGACCAATATTATTAAATACTTAAAATTCGCATCCCACATTTTTTTCTTGAAAAATTTTAGAGAAATTTCTTATATAAAAAATTTATTTAATAATAAAACGATTTTTTAAGGTTTATTTGCATAAATTCATACTTTTCCGGAAACCAGACGGCAATTTTATGCATTTGAACATTATTATCTCATTAAATCCATGTTTTATATTTATAAAATGTATCTTAAATTCCAAAGTACTTTTACATAAGAGCAAGTTCGTGCGATCCAGTCGTGCATTTTATTTAAATTGAATAAGACCAAAAAAACATAAATGTTAAAAGAAGAGCCAAGTTCTTCTATACAAAACCTTTGTGTAACAAGTCAGCCGTGAAAAGTACTGAGATCTAAAATTACGCCAAGTTCTTACTTCATGAAAGTTTAATACCGAATATTTTAAGTAGAATAATATTGAAACAGCTACAATGTAATAGAGAAATTTTATTATTTAATGATTACTGACTAAAATTTGATGGGCTTACTGGTCAAGTTTTCAAAACCTTTTGAATTGGGCATACAAAAAACTTGGCGTACTTTTAGATCTCAGTACTTTTCACGGCTGACTTGTTAAACAAAGGTTTTGTATAGAAGAACTTGGCTCTTTATTTAACATTTATGTTTTTTGGTCTGATCTCACTCCTTTTTGCAAAGATTTTAATATTTTGCCATCTCAAAATCTCGAAAGATACGGAAAGATAGAAGGGTGGATTCTACCTACTAAAATCAACTTAGTTTATAGCTTCCTATTTCTTTTGGTATATTTTGTTTTTGTTATTGGTTGTTTTGATTTGCGCTTCAATTATTCTTATTCTGGCAAGATACCTAACACTAACATACCTACCATAATTACAGCAATCGAAAGTGCTCCATATAAATTAAACGTTTTCTCAGAAAGTGGGCGGATACCACGCCCCCTGAATGGAAAACCTCAATTTTTATTGTTGGTCCTTTATATGCATTTTGAGCCCTACCGTTCTACTAAATTTCATTGTTCTACTGCAACCGGAAGTGTGCCATATATAATTAACATTAGTTCTGAGGAAGTGGGCGGATACCACGCCCCTGAATCTAAAACCACTAATTTTAAATTTTTTTCTTTGTATGCAATTTAAGCCCTATCACTTTACCAAATTTCATCGTTTTACAAAAGTCGGAAGTGCTCCATTCAACCAACACCAATTCGGAGAAAGTGGGTGGATACCACGCCCTGTGAATGGAAAACTTCAAATTTTCGAATTTTTCATTTGCTTGCATGACAAGACCTACCGTTGTGCAAAATAACAAGATTCTACGATGTCGATAAGTGCTCCATAATTTTGATGATCTGTCAGTCAGTCAGTTACGGCATTGTATATATATCTTATAGTAATATCGACAAGTCAAACGATTGTGGCGGCATCTTCAGGCTACGGACCGCATTTGCTAAAATGTGTCTCTGCTAAATTTTGGAGACTTCAAAATATGGGTGTAGAGATAATGGAAGAATGAGAAAAAATTGTATTGAGAATGTGCGCAGAAAGAAAAAATAGGAATAGTAACAGAACGAGAAAATTATATTCATGGATGTGTATGTGACGTTTTGTGAGGATAGGGAAAATATATTTGTATGAAAAATATAAATCTGCCACCATGGTTACCACAAACAAATAAATATAAATATAGAATGTAACGATGAACTATAGAATTAAAGAAAGTTTTTTATGTTTTGGTTAACCTAATTTTACTAAGTACCTTAAATACTTGTAAATAAAATTAAATATACATATATGAATATGTGTACAGTAAATTATTAGGATAAACAGTACTAACTCGATTTACGCAACTAATAGAAATTAAGGCAGTTGCAATAACCGAGTCTGTTGCACTTACTGGGTTATATATTTTTTTAAATAAATAAAATGCATGACTGGGTCGCACAAACTTGCTCCTATGTAATAGAATAGGAATTTTAAAAACGAATTTTATTAGTGAAAACTGTTCATAAGCATAAAATTATTTTTCTTTTAATTCTTTAAGTAGTAAGAGATAAAAAAGAATGCTATACAAATATGAAATTAAAAAAAAATTAGTAGGTCAGATTAAAGCTTCTCTTATTGTACGAATAAACATAAATAAAATATTGACCCGTTTTTGAGATGTCGAATTTTCCAAAAAAAAATGTATTTTTCAAAAATTTTAAAAATATTTTTTTTTTAGTTTTGAAATGCAATATTTTTCAAACTTTTTGAAAGATTCTCTATACAAAATAAAGGGTTTTCCAATAAGAGGTGTTATTTTGATATTCAAAGAAAAATGGCATTTTTGGAGATAAATGATCGGATGTTTATTTCATTATAAAGAGGAAGGTATGCCGTTAATAATGGAATACAACATCAGCCAAATGGCCGCCAAGACCACGCTTACAGGACCATATCCTTTTCATGAAATTTTCCATAACCAAATCGCAAAGTGGCTGCCCTATGTCCTCGATAGCCTCACGAATTTCATCTTTGAGGTCTTGAATCGACGCTGGGCACCAAACAGTCACGCGTTGAGGATGGAGAGGCTTTTCAACAATAACTCTTGGGTTTTCCGAGCCCCAGATGCGACAGTTTTGCTTGTTGACGTAGCCTCCGAGGTGGAAATGGGCCTCATCAGCCACTTTGCGATTTGGTTATGGAAAATTTCATGAAAAGGATATGGTCCTGTAAGCGTGGTCTTGGCGGCCATTTGGCTGATGTTGTGTTCCATTATTAACGGCATACCTTCTTCTTTATAATGAAATAAACATCCGATCATTTGTCTCCAAAAATGCCATTTTTCTTTGAATATCAAAATAACACCTCTTATTGGAAAACCCTTTATAATTAAAATCCATTATGTAGATAATGAGAAATTCAAAATTTGTAAAAATGGTTCTATGGTAGGAACCGTCAGTAATATCTTAATTTCAATTTTTTTTTATTAAATTATAGATCGAGGATTAATCGAAAGAAAACAATTTTAGCAAAATTCTAGATGCCATTTCTTAACATTTGTAAGGTGGGTAGCGTTATTTTTTGGTTAAATACATTGAAATTAGTAGTTTTGCACAAGCAAACGAACACATTTTAAGAAAATGAAAAAAATAATCAAAATTATATGGAATAAATGATTCGAAACATAATGCATTGAAAATAATTAATTTGGCAACCATGACTTTCTGTCTGATTTTTCCTCTGCAAATTTTAACGTTTTTTTGTGGATTTGTGAATACATGTATATTTTGTTTACTATGCCATATCAAAATATTTTCATGCAAATAATTTTCCCGCTTTTTTGAATCAGTTGCAGTGCCAGTTGAAATAAAAATTTCTTCTTTTCTTAATATAATCAAGATATGAGAAAAAAAATTTATTTTACATAAAAATAGCGGTACCCTCCATAAAAATATCAGAAAATGGTTTTCGAAAATTGCATTTTCCTCTAAAAAGGTTCAGAGAAAATTGTTTTCTTTCAATTAATTCCTACGATCTATAATTTTATAAAAAAATAAATTGAAATCAAGATACCTACATACATAGGTACCTATTACTGACTGTACATACCGTAGAACGATTTTTTTTAATTTTGAATTTCTCATTATCGGCATAACAGATTTCAATGAAATTTTGTATAGACAAGCTCCTAAAAAGTTTAAAAAACATTGCATTTCAAAAGTTTAAAAAATATATATTTTTGAATTAAAAAAATCATTTTTTGTTTGAAAATTCAATATTTCAAAAACGAATCAATATTTTTTTTTTTTGAAAATCAAATCTTTATTCGTACATTAATAAACACATTAAATTGGGCTTCCAAAATTGTTTCTTAAAAATGTTTTTTATATAAAAGCTTATTTTTTTTAAATAAACCACTACTTGGAATTATAATTTTGTTCTTACATAAACTAATTTTTGCTTAAAACACATGGCATACTGTTTTTAGCTCCAACTGCTAAAAGAGTTGTTTTAGTCATTTAAGAAATAAATTTTATGCTTATGAACAGTTTTCTCTAATAACATTCGTTTTTAAAATTCCTAGTCGATCTATTACATAGGAGCAAATTCGCGCGACACTGTCGTGCATTCTATTTTTGTAATCTACAAAAAAACGATTACTTTGATAATTACTTGATGAAAAAGGTACAAATGATATGTGAAATGGGTAAGTTTTGAGAGAAATCGTTATTATTTTGAATTGTAAAAACATGAAAAATCAACATTTTCGTATGATTCTTTTAAATTTGTTTGTTTTTTCTTTTTTTGTGTAGATTATGAAAAAACAAAGTTATCAACAATTATGCGTGAATAAGTGCGTTTACATGAACTTTTGAAGCCCTGAAACTAGTATAAATTAAAATTTTTTTTCATCCTCGAAATTTTTTTCATCAATCCGCCGTAAATACGAAAGTTAAACAAAAACATTCTAGAGAAAAAATATTTTCTAAAATCTGGAAAAAAAAAATTATGGCAGATAGGTACTTATTTAAAATTAAAACAGTTTAATTACTAATTTCCATAAAATTTATCGCCAATATACTTTTTATAAAGTTTTTCATTGCAAATATTATGCTTTTTAGAACACACTGTATCTTTGTAGCATTGGTTTAGAGTTCTCGCTTTAGATAGTAATTATTTGATTTTTCACCAGAATTGAAAATTTCAAATCAAATGATAAGCATATCTCTTTATTTCAATACCTACTAAAACCATACAATCAAGAAAATGTATTCAGACAAAAAAGTTCAAGCAAAAAATATATCTACCTCAATACATACTCACAAAAACATAAAAACAAGAAAATATATTCCAACAGAAAAAGGTCAAAAAAGAATTTTTTTTTTCATTTCCACCATTCGGAAATCTCCCTTACTCTGCCTTTCGTTGAAAAATGAAAATAATAAAATTTCTCTTTCTTACTACTTGTTTCTATCTTTCTTATCCTACTCTCCACTGACAAATTTTGCTGATTTCAGCAACACCACAGGCTAGGGACTCTAACATAAAATCACGTCAATTGATAATACTATAAGATATATATACAATGGTTACGGTTTTTGTGATTTTTGAGGCCTTGCATATATCTCAGGAACCGCTTATGCTAGAAAATTGAAATTTAACGAGGCGCCTGTGCCTGACTAGCTTAGCATATATTCGGAGTTTTATGTTTCTGACTTCCTTAGTACTGAAGTTAGGGAGGGGTCAAAAATCGCCTGAGTTTGTTCCTGTAAAAAGGGTGTAGTGCCAGAACTTGGCTGGGCACTACCGTACCCTTTGATACACAATGCTAGTTCAACTATTTAGGTGCTGCAGCATAGCAAAAATAGTAAAATCGGTTGCACCTATTTTGAGAAATTAAAAAAAAATGGTTCTATGGAAAGTTCCATTTACATCCAATTTTTGTAAATTTGCTTCATCCATTAACCTTATATTGGGTCATTCAATTCGTTTTACAGATTCGACATCCCTGTTTCAATAAATCAAAGCAAACTGTCATCTCCGAATTTGTATGTTTATTATCTGGTTTGCCATTTTAGAATCCTTTGTGTGGATAAACATCCGCGTTTGAATGATCAATTTTTTTCAGCGAGGATGCTAATTTTTCACTCGGTGAATACCTTAACTAAAAAAATGTCACTTACGGAGAAGTGGAAATGCACAAATAACTATCGTAGAACCAATGCATCTGCGAAAGTCACTGTATAGTGTGGAATTTGGTTTGCTTGCATCATTAGCCCATACTTGTTTGAAAATGAGAAAGATGTAACCTTTAATTCACCGTCTGTCTTTGTCGCTATAGCCAAGTGTTCAACCAATTTTTTTCGGCCTAAGCTGAAGATGTTGATCCGTAAGCAAAATTGCTTTTAATAAGACGGTGCCACATCCTGAAACCGTTTTGGATTTATTGGAAAAGGTATTTCCGGGACTTATTATACCGCGTTTTGATGATGGGAACCAGCTACCAGGATTATTTGATGTGATTTGTCGCCATTATAGTTTTTGACTATGCGTAGAATCTGCAAACTCTTGACGCGATTTCAAAGAGTAATCATCAAATTATGACCTAGCCATTGTCCAATAAGTCTTGAACAGTCATTAAAAATCGCCAGTCAGTTTTGAAAATTGAGTTTTCGCGAAGACTTATGGTCCTGTACATTTCTGAATGTTAATTTTCATAATTATAGAGCAATAAATAAAATATTTTTAACGGATGAGTTGGAGCATTTTTTCCACCTGCTCCATTGGAATTTAGCTTAAAATAAAAAAAAATTGGAGGTGCAATAGCTCGAAAAGAACCTGGACCTATTGACTTACAACTCTCAACAATTACTGTATGCGTCTTACCAGGAATCGAAGGGACCTACGATTTTCTGCCGGTTCCGAACTCTTGGAGGATATGTCAATTCCTCGCAAGAGGTAGTAAAGTCCTTAAAAACTTTTTTGCAGCGGCTGAGATTCGAATCCAAGACCTCCAGTATGATAGGCCAACGCACTAACTACTATTTCAAGGCTTACTACAGAATTATGCTTAGTTAATATTTGTTGCTTCATGTAGCCCAATTGTCTGATCTTCCTAGTTTTTGGGTTAAATTCGATTTTTCATCTTTTGGATTTTACATTTTTCAGACAATTTAAACTGCGTCTTAGTTGAAAAAACTTAGGGTCAGTTGTATAAACAAGATTTATCCTCGGTTCAGGATTTTAACCCACCGATTTCGGGAGATTTACCTGCATTCAACCAGATTTTAAGGTTTATGTACTTTATTATAGCCAAATATAGAATTTTACCATGTTTGAAGGCAAATCGGTAGGTTCAAATCCTCATGCGTGGCTCAAATGGTTTTTAGTACTTACTCTGGAATTAACGTACAGAGGAATGGTTTAGACTTGTAAGACCGTTGCGTTGGTCTCTAATTTTTTTTTTTAAATGTTCATCATGATGACATCAGTTCAACATTGTTGAAACAATAAGTATTATCTTAACAGGTCGTTACTCTTGTGATTTTGCATTCATAACACATAGCGAGACAATTAGTCCTCATCTGGAATGCCACGTCTCGTCCACATGTCACACTCTAAAAGTAATAAAAAGTTCATCCCATATGGCAGCCCTGTCACACAAGACTATAAAGATACCAACGATGTCTGTATCAGCTGAAAAGTTTGATGGGAAGGAATAAAGCAACAGCTGATATGATTTCCCTTTACCTGACGAAATTGCTGTCCTCCAATGACAAACAGGAAACAGTTGTTTCGTGTACTCGAACCGAACTCGCTCGTATAATTAAAATCACTATCTCATTTGCTTGACTGACATTGTCGCATTTCACAAAATATTGTTTCCAAGGACACATGTTGTTCAGATTGGAGTATTCGTACCATCATCAGTTCACTGATGAAGGACAAGAATAGCATAAGTGTTGTGTTGTGATATGTGGTGCTTTGTTTGTCTATCGGAGGGACATTAGCATGTGGTGTCAGCTAGAGTGTTCCATATGTGTGTACACATTTTTGACACCACAAGAGTTCTATTGTTCGGTGGAAGGATATAGGTATATGAGCGACATTGTTCTTGAGTTCAAGTTTTCTTTTGTTTGTATTAAACACACATGACCTTTCCGCAACAAAAGCCAGTTCTAGAAAGAGACTGGTTAGAAATCAACCAGAGAGCACTCATAGCGATGGAAGTTTTGTCCTGATTTTGGATTGGCTTAGCTTTAAGGTTAGACAGGATGGTGGGTATTGGGGTGGAAATTTCCTATAAACCTAACAGCTATGTTTTAGGATATATTCTTTTATTATGCCGAGATTCCATTCATCTGGTGTACTTCCCCTGTTTCGACCAAATTTTGGAGTCCTTGGATGTTCCTTACCAACTTATCTGTGGCTGCTTTGAATAGTTCGGCCGGTAGGCCTTCCACACCATGAGTTTAGTAGGCCTTGATTTTTGATATCGCTATTAAAAGTCTGTGTCAGTTCGATGGTGGGGGATGTAAGCCATTATAATCCAAGTTAAAGACAGTGGCCCGTACCAACAATCAAATTAAGAGACGACTTTAATATTTGAGTGAAATGGACCATTATTTAAAGAGCTCTATAAAATTAACCATACATGTTATAAACTTAATATTTATGTGAACTCTAAATTATGAACCATTTACTGTAAGGAACCTAAAAAATAAAATGCAGCATATACGGTCCGATATATAGAGTCCATTAAATAATGCTTCATTTCGCTCAAATATTAAAGTCGTCTCTTAATTTGATTGTTGGTAAGGCCCAGTGTTCTAGATGTACAGGGGAATTTCAGATATCTTCGCCATTAAGTCATTTGGAAAAGATGTCATTTTCAGAACCTTATTGTCGACTATGTACTCTTTCATAAAATTTTCGCACATTATCCCTGCCGTTGCAAACTGCAAAAGACTCGACCATCTGCTTCTGTTGCTCTCTCATTCTAATTCTGGAAAGTCGCTGTTTCTGTTTTATTACTTACACGTAGAGATTGTGGGTGCGTTTTTCAAGCAGCTTTAATTTAAGTCCGCAAGTCGTTCCTGGCTGGGTTTTCGGTGTGGTGGCCTGATGAAACAAAATACATCAGCAGGGGAGTTTTTGAGGGCATTTTGGCAGTGGTAGCGCTGGTTCTCTGGACTAGGTTTTATTGCTGTTGGCAGGCTTTCTGAGATATTAAGAGATTAAGATGGTGGAAGCATGTCGTGAGTAATATTGTCCATGAGACTCTCGGCGAATTAAGGGTTTTATTATAGACCTGAAACTTTAGAAAACTCCACAAGAAAAACTCTTACTGGCTCAAATCGCACTTCCTTGATGGTCAATTCACGCTACCAACGGGAGAGATAGCCCTAACCGTAAATCTTTCATAAAGAATCTTCATTGTGGCGTTGGCTTTGTGGAACGTAGCGCCATGCTGGAACTACATATCATCCACATGCATATCGTTTAATTTGTGTCAAATAAATTGGTTATCATTGTCAGAAGCTCCTGCTGTTGACCGTGATTACCAACCAAACCAACAACGTTTTCAAAGATGTACAGAGCCGATCCAAAATCCCAAACAAATCTTTGTGTGAATTCATTTCAACTCTCCGTGATCCTAGTGTGAGATGGAATTCGTCCAATATATGACCATTTTGCCATTTATTTCGATATTTATCGAAACCAACCAAAAATTTACCAAGTATGTATAAGTCTGCAAATGATCATGTTCTTGTTCAACCGAATGCTTCGCGTTCTTCTTAAAGTTTCCACGGACAGGGCTGATATTCTCGGCTGATCTGACGTTTCTTTGATGTACAGGTGATGGTGATTCAACTTTGAAGGCCTGCGTGTCTGCCGCAAAATGGACACAATATTCCCATGTTTCACACTAAACGAACTCTCATTTTGTGTGTAGTGTTCTTGAACTTAGTTTTGATGAAGCTTTCGAAGAAATGCTTGCTTACAAAACCTCAAAACTTAAGCTTCTCATAAGTCTCTAAAAAGAATAAGAAGAAAAAAAAATACAATTAAGAAGAACAATTAATCGAAATACATATGTTTAACCGTTTCGAAAAAGTCAAAAATGAAAACAAAAATACTATAAATAGTCCATACTTATGAAAAATGGCTGTAAAAAATTGATTAGCAGTTACCGTTGCTTCGTTGCTGATTAAAAATTATAGCAACATTAATCTTATATAACATCAACAGTACTCACATTTTTTGAGTCTATCATGCATTTTATAGGTTCTGACCTGGGGGTTCTTTTTCACGTACAATTGGTATTTTTACTTCCGACACATAGGTTCTAAATGGCAAGTTATACATTCGTAAAAGAGATCGAACTTGAGGTTTTGATTGTACTACAGATTTCGATGATAGAAAAGACGAATAAAGTGGTTCTCTCAATTCTATCGCTCTGTTTGTTGGACTACAGTCTTAACGACACTTGGAAGATAGCTTTTTTTATTTTTTCCCCCGACCAGTTTTTGTTTAAGACCAAAAATAACAGAACCTGCTATATAAATTTTTTTTCGAAATCTTATAAAATATTTTTTTTCTCAAAAGCCGTTCCACAGATTAAAAAAAAATTTATAGAGGAAAAGCTTTTATATTATTTATTATACTGTACCTTCCATAAAACAATTTTATTTTTCGATTATTCAAATTTTCAATTTTTTTTTTTTGAAAATTCAGTATCTCTTTTTCTCAAACTTGGTAACTAACAGTTTTTTTTTAAATATGAACAAGGTTTAGATAAAAGTTTTATTATGTCCAAAAATAACGGTACCCCAGTTAAAAATTGTTTTCGAAAATCGTATTTTTCTCGAAAACAGCATCTAGAATTTTGATAAAAAATAATTTCTTTCTTTATAATAATTTTTCCGATCTATAATTCAATAATAATTAGGTGCACGACTGGGTCGCACGAACTTGCTCCTATGTATGTAATGGACTAGGAATTTTAAAAACGAAAGTTAGTAAAGAAAACTGTTCGTAAGGATAAAATGATTTTTTTAAATTCTTTTAGCAGTAAGAGATAAAAACAGAATGCTATGCAAATATGAATTTATGCAAGATCAAAAATTATAAGTCGTTGTATTGGTTCCTTAAAAAAAAGCTTTTATGAACAAAATTTTTAAAACATTTTTAAGAAAAAATTTTGGTACACCAACTTTAAGTTTTTATTATTGTACGAATAAGAGTTAAATTTCCAAGAAAAATATTAAGCCGTTCTTGAGATACCGAATTTTCCAAAAAAAAAATACACTTTTTTTTCTAAAAATTGAAAAAATATTTTTTTTTAAGTTTTGAAATGCAATGATTTTTAAACTTTTTAGGAGCTTCTCTATAAAATTTGTATGAAAATCCTTTATGTCGATAATGAGAAATTCAAAATTCGAAAAAATCGTTCTATGGTGGTACAGTCAGTAATATCTAGATTTCAAATTTTTTTTTATTAAATTATAGATCGTAAAAATTAATGAAAAGAAAAAAATTTAAGTAAAATTTTCGAAACCGTTTTCAAGAAAAATACGATTTTTGAAAACCATTTTCTAACATTTGTATGGAAGGCACCGTTAGTTTTAGGTAAAACAATTCTTTTTTTCTCAAATCTTGTAGATTATGTTAAGAAACTTTAATTTGTCAAAATTGAAAAAAATTGATTTTGGGGTTTTCGAAATATTGAGCTTCCAAAAAAAGGAGGGCTACCAAAAATAACAATTTTTTGTAATTTTTTTTTCAACCATTACCTAGTTTTGACTAAATGAAATTTTTCATTTTTAAATTAAAACTGTGGGATTGTTTTTGAGAAAAAAAAATATTTATAAAATTTCGAAAAAAAACTGTATAGTAGGTACCGTTATTTTTGGTCTTAAAAAAAGAAAAAAACGTGTGGGGGAAAAAATCAAAACCCATATCTACCAAGTTTGAAGAAAAACGGCCGAGCCGTTTAGGCTGTAGTCGAACCGACAGACAGACAGACAGAATTGCGAGACCCATTTTTTGGTCTTCGCTATCGTCGTCGTAATGTCAACTTTGATCAATATCTCGAGTTCGATTTTTTTTACGAATGCATAACTTCCCTTATAGTACCTATAAGTCGCAAGTAAAAATGAAATCAAGGCATTTCAGTTTGAAAAACACTGCATATCATTTTGTTGATTTTTTGGATTTTTGATAATTAATTTTTTTAAATGACTAAAACAAGTTTCACTTTACTAGTTGAAGCTAAAAACAGGATAGCAAATATTAGTTTATGCAAAAAATTATAAATAGTTGCAGCGTTTATTTTTTTTTTTAAATTAGATTTTCCCAACAACATGTTGACATGCTGACTTTATGGACCCATTTTTGGGATATCAAATTTTCAAAAAATTAAAAAATATTAATTTTCTTAATTTCTTAAATGCAATTTTTTCAAAGTTTTTAGAATATTCTCTATAAAAATTTTATTACAGAGAAATTCTAAATTCGATAAAATGGTTCTATGTTAGTATAGTCAGTAGTATAGTAGTATAGTCACTAAAATCTTAAAAATTTCAAAATTTTTCCATTGAAGTATAGATCCTACAAATTAGTAGAAAGAACAAAATAAAAACACATTAATTTCCAATTGTCATTAAGCTTTCGAAATATTGAGTTTTGAACAAAAAAAAAACGAAATTTTTTTAAAATTCAAAGCAAATTTTTTTATTTCTAAAAATTTGAATACACATTACTATACAAACTTTTAGGGAGTTTTAGCATACAAAAAATAATAAAATGTTCTCAGGCGTTCCATTAAATTTTTTTTTTTAAATCTGTGGAACTACTTTTGAGAAAAAAAAGTAATCGAATAGATAGACAAACAGAATCGCGCAGGTAAAGTCAATTTTGATCACAATTTCGAGTTCGACTTTTTTTCCGAATCCATATTATGCTTGCCATATAGTACCTATGTGTCGCAATTCGGAGATCAAAGTCGTGCGATAGAAAAGTAAAAATAAGAATTCACAATCGAAAATGGTTTTGTTGTGTTTCAAAAGATTCTCCATTAAAGATCAATAACCCTTAGCATGTGTTTGAATGACTCATCAATTCGATGTGTTGAATTGCCAAAAATTCACTTGTGTGAGACCAGCTTGCATTATCGTTGTGGAAAATGATTCATCTTCTGTGTTTGTTTTCCCTTATTTTTCTGAATAATTCTAGTAAACAAATCTTAGTGTACTATTCAGAATTGAACATTCTGTGTTGCTTCGTAGGGACATATCCAATCATACCGAACAAACAAGCGACCATTTGCTTGGAAGTGGCTTCGTGCAGGAAGACATTTTGTTGGATTTGGCTCATCTTGAAAGACCCATACAGTCGTTTGTTGTTTGTTCGCGTTAATGTGCATAGATCCATTATTCACACAGCGATTTAATTTCTTCAACATTTCTTTGCACAAATCAACAATAGTATTTTTATAGCGATTGACAAATTATGCGTTATTGGCGAACAAATATTTTGTACAGCCAAATTTGTGTGCAATATTAGTGTTTGCGAGCGAAAGTGATGCCCAAGCATGCCTCAATCTCACGGTATGTCACATGCCGGTCGAAGTTTAAAATCAGTTCAAACACAACATCGATTTTGTCTGGCACAACTACCAATTTTTGTAGACCTTCGCGATTAAATTCGGAAATCCAGCGAAACACGGTCGCTTGAGATGCTGCTAAGCGCGTTGATCGGCACCCTGTTATTGGTTTAATACACTTCGAAAATCATAGAAAATCATTGCACGAAAATGTCCACGATTCAGTTACAAATTTTGACCAAATAGCACTTGTATGACAAAACGTTCTCAGTACGATTATCACTTTTTCCAAATGTCAGAGCTTGCGATAACAAGGTCAAATTTGACATATTCACATTGGTGTTGCCATATCTCAAGGCTTACGTAGCAATCTCAATTTCTCAGAAGAACGAACGAAAATTTAATTAAAGCTAAACGCACAAACTAATTAGAAAACTGTATTGGTTAGACTGAAACAAAAACCAGGGGCCTGTTTCTCAGATCATACACATCATACATTTCATACAACAGACAACATTTTCATACAACATACATATCATACAATTTTCTGTTTCTCAGATTTCATTGGAAGTGTTGTATGAAATTTGTTTTGTTGTATGATGTGTATGATTCTGACATTTCATTATTATTTGCGTGTTAGGCTAGCCGCGCACTAGCAATTTTTAGTTGTCCGTGAATTTGCAGATAATTATATTTTCAATAAAATGGAGAACTTATTTTAGGCAATCGTTTAGTTTGTGTCAAAACACAAACTTTTTAGTTGCTCGAACCAAGCAGTTTCGCAACAAAAAATTGCTAGTGCGCGGCTAGCCTTAGGTTAATATAAATCTCAACTTGTAATAAAAAAGTTAATTGTGAGATAAAAAAAGATAAAGTTTTACTAATTTAAAAGTAATATGGGTGATAATTTATAAAGAAAACTATGGAATTACTATACAATAGTATAAACCATTTTTTCTTTGATTAATAATTGTAATTAATTGTAATAGTTGATTACAAAATTAAAATTTTAAATATATGGCTAAATTAATCATTCTTGGATTTTTAATGGAATATCGACGCTCCAAACTTTTCCAATAAGACATTTGATCAAAAATTAATTGGTCCGTTTCAGAAGAATCAGAAAAATGGTTCTAAGGTTCTATTTAATTATATTATTATTCATTAATAAGGCTGGGGGTTCTATTTATTTTGAGTCTTCTATGTGGATTTCACTTCAAACATAAGATTCTTTTGAAAAACTACAAGATAATTTGGATTTGAGAGTGTCAAGCCAGTAAACTTTCATAGAATTGACTGCAGCACTAGAATTTTCCGTTCTTTGGACGACTGTAGAAAAGAAAACAATGAAAATTAATTCAAAATTGTTTTAATTTTATTAATTCAAAAAATACTTACTTTTCTTTATTTCCTTTTCATGTTGTTTCATGTGCAGCAGCCAATTACAACAAAATTTTGTGCTGTATTAAATGTATGAAAAATTGTATGTTAATTTGCTGTATGATGTGTATGATAAATTTCTGAGAAACAGAATCATACAACATTCCAACATTTCCAGTGTAATCTTCAGTCATACATTGTTGTATGAGAGCAGATCATACAACAAATTTGAGAAACAGAAATCATACAGCAGAAATGTCAATATCATACAATGTATGATGTGTATGATTTGAGAAACAGGCCCCAGTTCTAAAATTTCTCAAAGATTCGGCATCTTCAGACCAAAGGACACAGTATCCCACAACATTAGGACAGTTTTTTTTTTTTTTACAAGAAAATCGTGAAACACTCGTAACCGCATGTTTTTTTTTTTTTTGAACTTTTGAACTAAATAAACCTAGATAATAGGACCTCAAGGCTTAAGCAATCAGCTCTATCACAAATTTCATCGTAATCGGAACTTTTACGAATAGGGCTGAATAACACATGCACTGTTTTGGATTTTTTGAAAATCTAAAGAATGATAAAGTTTGTAAGCTTTTTGCTAAAAGTGTTTGACTACTGCGAGTGTTCAACTCTATCCTACACCTTTTTTATTCATAAAATATTTGATAATTCACATCGAAAGTGAAAGTGCTTTGCAAAATTGAAAAATCAAAACAAAAAATATAAGACGCTTCACCTGTACTAAAATTTAAAAATACAATTTTCACAACAGACCACATTATCCATCCTTGAAATTTTCAACCATAAATACCCTTATGACCTTATTGAGAAAATGTTTTTGTTTTCATGCAACCTTTACAAACTTGCTGAATCAAATATATTTTCTACTAGGTACATACGCAAAGGCCACACCATCGTCATGAGTGCCACTTAACTGTCATTTGAAAATGCCAAACGTTATAAATTTCAATTGTGGTTGTAGCATAAGGTTAAATTGGAATTTTAAAAATAAATAACTATAATATTAGTGGCACATAGTTTGCGGTTGAAATATTCGTTTGTAGACAAAAATCGATGCGTACGGAAATTTTACTGAATTTGTTGTATAACTATGGCCACTATTGTGGTCAGCGATTTAATTAATTTAAATAGGTTCATGGATTAACTAATATACTTAATGTAAAATAACCGACTGGGAGCCTCGAACATGCTCTTATGTTTGGTAGACCTATTTATATATGTATTTATTTATTTTTTGGCTAAGACAACTCCTTAGGTGCAAATACGAATTTATGCAATAACCAAAATTTTCCATTTTTTACTTGCGACTTATAGGTACTATAAGGCAAGTTATGCATTCGTAAAAAAAAATCGAACTCGAGATTTTGATCAAAGTTGATATTACGATGATATCGAAGACCAAAAAAGTGTGTCGCAATTCTGCCTGTCTGTTCGACTACGCTCGGCCGATTTTCTTTAAACTTGGTAGATATGGGTTTTAATTTTTGCCCCCGGATGTTTTTTTCTTTTTTTTTATGACCAAAAATAACGGTACCTGCCATACGAATTTTTTCGTAATTTTATAAATTTTTTTTTTTCTCAAAAACTGTCCCACAAATTTTCTTAAAAAGAATTCAAAAATTTCATTGGTAATGGTTCAAAAAAATTTACAAGAAATTGTTATTTTTGGTACCCCCTTTGGAACCATTTTTTTGGATTTTGATTTTCTCAAAAACGGTATGACCGATTTTGATCATTTTTTTTATGCTAAAGGTCCCCAATAGTTTGAATATTATTGTGAATTTAAATTTTCCAAAAATAATTTTTTGGATTTTAAAAAAAAATTGAACAATCAATATTTCGAAAACCCCATGCTCGATTTATTTTAAACTTGATAAATAAAAGTTTTTTAACATAGTCTACAAGATTTATGAGAAAAAGAAACTTATTTTACCAAAAATAACGGTACCCACCATATAAATGTTAAAAAATGGTTTTCGCAAATCCTATTTTTCTCGAAAACGATTCCGAGAATTTTTCTTATATTTTTTTTCTTTCGATTAATTTTCAAGATCTATAATTTAATAAAAAAAATGAAACAAGATATTACTGACTGTACCTACCGTAGAACGATTTTTTAAATTTTAAATTTCTCATTATCAGCGTAACGGATTTTAATATTTTTTTTAGAGAAAAGCTTCTCAAAAGTTTAAAAAACATTGCATTTCAAAACTTTAAGAAAAATATTCTTTTTTGAATTTTGAAAAAAAAAACTATTTTTTTTTTGGAAAATTCAATATCTCGAAAAGAGCTCAATATTTTTTTTGTAAATATAAGTTTTATTCGAACAATAATTAAACCTTTAAATTGGCGTACCAAATTTTTTTCCTAAAAATGTTTAAAAATTTTTTTATATAAAAGCTTATTTTTTTAAGAAACCACTACAAAGACTTATAATTTTTGTTCTTGCATAAACCTATATTTGCTTAAATCACATGGCATCCTATTTTTACTTCGAACCAGTAAAGAAGTTGTTTTAGTCATTTAAAAAAATATTTGTATGCTTATGAACAGTTTTTCTCTAATAAAATTCATTTTTGAAGTTCTTAGACTATTACAAAGAAGCAAGTTCGTGCGACCCAGTCGTGCATTTTATTTTGAAAAGCTCTCATGAGTTTTTAATTTAAATTTTTGAAAACAATATTAAGAAAAAAATGGTAGCCCAACTTTGCAAATATTAAAAAAAAATCATTCATCTGTTTTTGAGTAATTTTATTTTCAAAGTAAAAATTTTAAATATTTTTTTAAAAAATCAAAAACATGATGCATGATTTTTTAAATCTCTTAGAAGTTTCTTTATACAAAATTTCATTAAAATCCGTTATGTTGATAATGATAATGAGATAGTCAAAAATCGAAAAAAAAAATGTTTTTTTTTTTGTAGGTATACTGTCAATATTGTCTTGACTTTTGTTTTTGTTCAGTTAGAAAAATAAAAATTAAGCGAAACAAAACAAATTTACCAAAGTTCTAAATGCCATTTTTAAAAAATTGAAATCACACTACTTTTTAGGAAAAATTGATCATAATCATAACGTACTTGACGGTAACGAACACGTTCGCTGGCTTATCAATATTTTTGTGATCAAATCGATTTTTTCACCGCAAAGTTGCGCGCAACAAATGATGCTATCGACCATGTGACTTAAGCAAACTATGTTATCGAAAATAATGCTTTTCAACAGTTGACTTTTAGATTTTGCGTTTAAGAAAATTTTGCGATTGCATCATCCCACATATTTTCTTGTGTGTTTTGGGAAAAATTTTGTACACCTTGTTAAAAGTTTATAAACGATATGAAATTGTAACCACTTGTTCCCCGTTTATATATATTTTTTCGACTATATCCTTGACTATCCCTACATTTTAAATCACCTATAAATAACCTCTTTTTGAACACAATTGGTTCGGAAGGACATCCTGGATGTAGGAGTAGTCGAACGATACAATTGAGTACAATGTGGTAGACTACCGTTTAAATGTTTGTCCTTGCCTAACTAGTTCTGACCAATTTTAATACCACATATGGTTCACTTTCACTAAATTCATTGGAATAGAAACGCCAACGCGCCAACGTTAATTCACGTTCACTGTTCGTCGTCCTCGTCCTCGTCGTCGTCGTCGTCGGTAGGTATAGCTAATTGAAAATTTTAAACTTCAATATAAATTTCTGGTTTCCGCTTTATACCGAAATCAATATCGTTTAGATTGAATTTATATCCCCACAGTCGTGTTAGTGGGGTTAGATTTTAATTGAACTTTTCAAATTCGACTAGATGGTGGAAGTTTATGTTTCGCTTATGAATTTGATTTTGAATTTGTGTATTTTGTTTTTTTTTTTTACAGAGCCCAACCCCACCACAATATGTTTATTGGCAGAAAAACGATCGACTCATTAATTACTACGATGCGAGACGAGACATCTCAATTGAAACAACACCTGGTACTAGGACCCAAAGTCGATTGATAATACGAGAACCACAAATTGCAGACTCAGGAAATTATACATGTTCGGCTAGTAATACAGAACCAGCTAGCATATACGTTTTCGTCTCAAAGGGTAAGTTTAAAATTTGATTTATTATTTTATGTTATTTCTTTTTTAATAAAAAATTATATTTATAAAAAAATAATTTTGTTCTTAAAAACCTTAAACCAAATTCTTAGAACATGAAAATAATGACTGATTTCAACAGTAAGATTAAGGGCGCGATCTGAACGGCAAGCAATCCTAAGATCATGAGCAAAGGCTGTAACGTCGCCTTAATCCGGTTGATTAAATAGATGTTAATGTAAATTACGAAAAATATGGGTCTCAAGACCGAACCTTGTGGCACACCTATATTAAATATTTTTGAGTTACTTAAAACATCTTCGACTTTAACTTTTTGCTTTCTGTCATTTAGGTAAGACTTTAACCAATCATACATAAAACCCCGGAAACATGCGCTTTATAATTTGTCTAATAATATTCTGTGGTTAACCATGACCACAAACAAACTAATTTTAACTAGTTTCTTGAAGAAACTGTTGTAAATCTATGAGAAAACAAAACTGTGAGTTCCAACGCGGGGTTTAAACTTAGAAGCAAATATATATTCCGCACTATATCATTAAAAATAAAATGCACGACTGTATCGCATGAACTCGATCTTATGTAAAAACACTTTGGAATTTAAAATACATTTTATAAATATAAAACATGGATTTAATGAGATAAAAATGTATGAACTTACCGTCTAAATTTCAGAAAAGTATGAATTTATGCAAAGAAAGTTTAAAAATCGGTTTATTATATATAAGAAATTTCTTTAAAATTTTTCAAGAACAAAATTTGGGATGCCAAAGTATTTAATACTCGTAGTATAGATTTAAGGGTCTAATTTCAAAAAATTATCGTTCACACGTTTTGAAGATATCAAAGGGCACGGCAGTGCCCAGCCAAGTTCTGGCACTGCACCCTTTTTACAGGAACAAACTCAGACGATTTTTTACCCCTCCTTATCTTCAGTACCAATAAAGTCAGAAACTTAAAATTCGGAATATTTGCTAAGCTAATCAGGCACAGGCGCCTCACCGAATTTCAAGTTTCTAGCATAAGCGGTTCCTGAGATATAAGGCCTCAAAAATCACAAAAACCGTAACTGACTGACTGACAGATCATCAAAATTATGGAGCACTTCCCGACATCGTAGAATCTTGTAATTTTGTACAACCGTAGGTCTTGTCATGCAAGTAGAGGCAAAAATCGAAAATTTGAGGTTTTCCATTCAGGGGGCGTGGTATTCGCCCACTTTCTACGAATTGGTGTTGGTTGAATGGAGCACTTCAGATTGCTGTAAAACGATGAAATTTGGTAAACGGGTAGGGCTTAAATTGCATACAAAGGAAAATATATAAAATTAGAATTTTTCCATTGAGGGCCATGGTATTCGTCCACTTCCCCAGAACTGATGTAAATTATACTATATGACACAGTTCAGAACAATTAAATTTGGTAGAACGGTAGGGCTCAAATTGCATGAAAAGGACCAAAAATAAAAATTGAGGTTTTCCAATCAGAGGGGGTGTTCTATCCGCCTACTTTCTAAAAAAATGTTTAATTTATATGGAGCACTTCCGATTGCTGTAGAACGATGAAATTCGGTAGAGCAGTGTAGCTTACTGTACATTCAAAGCGAAAAATAGAAAATCTAAGAATATTTAAAGTAGAATAATATTGAAACAGCTAAAATGTAATAGGACTATAACTTGATAGGCTTACTTGGCAAGTTTTTTTTTTGTTTGTCCAATTTGAAAGGTTATAAAAACTTGACCAGTGAACCCATCAAATTTTAGTGAGTAATCATTAAATAATAAAATTTCTCTATTATATTGTAGCTGTTTCAATATTATTCTACTTTAAATATTCGGTATTAAACCTTCATGAAGTAAGAGCTTGGCGCACTTTTAGATCTCAGTACTTTTCACGGCTGACTTGTTAGAAGAAGAAGAACTTGGCTCTTTATTAACATTTATGTTTTTGGTCTGACTTTATTCCGTGCAAAAATGTTGGAATCTTCACCCTGGCTGCTCCACAAAACTTTTGTATTTGAAACACAACCAAAGTCAAAGTCGGACAAAATTAAACCAATCGTGAGGATACACTCCATATGAGTTTGGCATGATTATTGTAGCTTGTGATCTATAGCCCCAATGCTGCCCTTGGCTATGGTCAAATACAAAAACCGCATACAAATATTTACAAGATGTGTCAGATGTGATATTAGAAAACTTTCAATTTCATTGAAGCATTGTTTAAAACACAATTGACGGACACGAATCTTTTCTTTCTAGTAATAAATGAACTTCCTTATATCAAGCCGTTGGTTTCGAGGTCGAATCTGACTTTTTTCAATATCTGTGATTTCTTATATTCTATTTCTTTTAAGATTCGATAAAAAGAATTCTTTGCTAGAATGTCCCTAATTCCCGATATGATTCGAAGATTCAATTCTGTTTTTTAAAACTAATTTTGTCCTTGAAATTTTGTCGATAGATGCTCACATTTTCTTGCCTCAATCACTCCCGTTTTTTTGATTGTATGATTCACCTCTGTTTTTTTTTTCTTTGGAATCACTTTAATTGAATCATATTCCGATTCGTTTTTAACTGTTTTATGTATAGGAGAGAATCAATAAAACTTTCCTCGCGTTGCAGTAGTTCTTCGTCAGGAGAATCTGAAGAAATGTCCATGTCTGCAAGCTCAAAAAAAGGATCACGTACAGTCATTTGAACTAAAATCATGTTCCGATATTGTACAAATGATGCCACTAAACTGTTCAAAAATTATATTCAGATTTTCATAACCAACTTCATTTGCTGATCACTTTGCTTCGTTGATAAAGGGGTCAGAAAACTACTTGGAGTTAGGTCCTTATTGGCCAAAGAGCACAATTTATAATTATTGTTTGACGTTTGTATCAATTAGTAAGCAGCAGATAAGTGGGCTATATCCAACCAATCTTTTCCATATTTAAAAAGGAAAATTTAAAAACACACATATTCATAAAACTTAGTATACAAAATTATCCCAAATCTTTTTCAAAAGTATCGCTTGTCTTCTGCCGTTTCCGTTCTTCAAATATATTAACTTCACCTAGCTTCAAAACACTTTTATCTCAACCAAATTGATTCACAAATTTCACGTACAAAAACTCTTAAGTAAATTGCATTTTAAATAACGACTTAAATCAACTTAATTCTGCAGTTCGTAGAAAGTAAATTTTTTTTTACTTGCGACTTATAGGTACTATATAAGGCAAGTTATGCATTCGGAAAAAAAATCAAACTCGAGATTTTGATCAAAGTTGACATTACGATGTCTGTCGGTTCGACTACAGCCTAAACGTCTCGACCGATTTTCTTCAAACTTGGTAGATATGGGTTTTGATTTTTCCCCCCACAATTTTTTTTCTTTTTTTTTTAAGACCAAACATAACGGTACCTGCTATACGAATTTTTTTCGAAATTTTATAAATATTTTTTTTTCTCAAAAACTGTCCCACAGATTTAAAAAAAAAACATTCAACAAATTTCATTTAGTTAAAGCTAGGTAACGGTTGAAAAAAAATTTCCAAAAAATGGTTATTTTTGGTACCCCTCTTGGAACCATTTTTTTTTTTGTTTTTGATTTTCTCAAAAACGGTAGCACCGATTTTGATCATTTTTCTTATGTTAAGGCTCCCTAGCAGTTTCAATATTATTATGTACAAATTTAAAAAAATTTTTTTTTAATTTTGAAAAGCAATATGACAACACTCAACATACTCATCTTCCTAAAATGTGTTCTCAAAAGCTTCAAATCCCAAAAGCTCCTTAATAAAAACCACTGAAAAAGCTCTTTGCTTGCAATTGAGAATGGGTAACTCTGTTTTGATGTAGATAAAGAGCGCGCGATCGTATTGAGTGACACTTGACACTCTTGTCTTGATCTTGACAGTATCTCATCTCATCAGCAGTGGGATACGACGGTCGTGTTGGGGTGTACAACTTTTTGCAAAGAATTACAACAACAATTCCTTGAGAAAAGTCAGTGGCTTGCTCTTTTTTTAGTGGCATTTTTCCTAACGCATTGTAGTGAGGGCGCATCAGGCGCCACTGCTTTAGAAAAAGCTCTCCCATAAGGCATGTACTGACAATTTTTGTTCGATAACACGTCCCACGAGGCTGTAGGCAAAGCTCTTGTTAGGAAATGCGTACCCAACACCATAACTAGATGGATAATAGAAATGTTGGGCACTAGAAATGCAGAGGCACAAGCAGGACAAAATGTAAAGAAAGTGATCACAACGAGAGGATGTCCTCAGGGCGGTGTACTATCACCCTTGTTGTGGAGTCTTGTAGTAGATGAATTGTTAGAAAATCTTACCTCCAAAGGTATATACTGCATTGGATTTGCCGATGATATCGCTATCATTGCAGTAGGTAAGTTTGAAGAAACTCTTTGCGATATTATCCAAAGAGGACTAACAATTACAAGTAAATGGAGTAGGTCTGTAGGGCTTTCAATAAACCCATCCAAGACAACAATCATACCATTTACCAGGAAAAGACTTCTACCACATATGAAACCTATCCGTTTGACTGGTGAAGTAATTGAAACGCAGAGGGAGGTAAAATACCTAGGAATTATACTAGATAGTAAACTCCTCTGGAACAAACACATAAATTATATAGTCGGAAAAGCCACAAAAGCCCTAATGATTTGCAAAAGAATTGCAGGCAAGTCATGGGGTTGCAAACCGAGCATCCTTAGGTGGATGTACACTATGATGGTAAGACCCATCATTACCTATGGTGCGGTTGCATGGCACAAGAAAACCGAATTAACAACAACTAGGAAAACCCTAGAAAAAATCCAAAGGCTCGCATGTATCTGTATTACGGGAGCAATGAGAACCTGCCCTACCGCAGCTATTGAGGTTATCCTCCATCTATCCCCTCTACACGAGGTCATTAGAAGTGCTGGAGTGGCAGGAATCATGAGGTTCTCAAAGGAAGGAACTGGGACAGGTAAAATTATTGGTCTCAGAGAAAGGGACCTAATTGACAGGTCCACAATTACTAACCTTATTGACATCCCAAGAGATGGAATGATCAAAAAACATAATTTCGAGAAAAACTTTCTTACACAGCTTAGTAACAAAGAAAACTGGGTAGGAGAGGATATAAACTATACACTCGAAGCAAATACCATCAAGTGGTACACTGATGGATCGAGAACAAGCGAAGGGACTGGTGCAGGAATTTTTGGGCCAAAAACCAAACTTTCCATACCGATGGGACGGTCCACCAGCATCTTCCAAGCGGAGGTAAACGCGATAGGGAAATGCGTGGATCGCAATCTCGAAAGGAATTATCGTAACAAGAACATTGCCATTATGTCAGATAGTCAAGCAGCACTAAAGGCACTGAGCTCATACACCATCAACTCTAAGCTGGTGGGGGAGTGCATAAGTAGACTAAACGAACTAGGCAAACAGAACAGGGTCACACTTTATTGGGTACCTGGTCACGTTGGTGTTCTTGGAAACGAAAAGGCAGATTCCCTAGCAAAATTAGTAGCTTCAACTCCCCTAACGGGGCCTGAACCCTATTGCGGAATAGGTGAAAATGTCATCAAAACCAGAATTAAACAAGAAGAGGAGGCAAACAGAATCAATAACTGGAATGAACTCCCTAGGCTGAGACAGGCGAAACTACTGCTGGGAAACTACAACCGGCAACGTTTCGAAAACTGTATCAACTTAAGTAGGAATAACCTAAGAATAATAACAGGTATTCTAACAGGACACTGTAAACTTAGAAGACACCTCAATCTACTTGGTGTGGTAAGCAGTGCCACTTGCAGATTCTGCAACATGCATGAGGAAACTCCGGAACACATACTGGGAAAATGTTGTCCAATCATGCACCAAAGGAAAACCCATCTGGGACGGTACCAGGTGGAAGAGAGCAACCTACCCTCTCTAAAAGTGCCCCAAATACTAAAATTCCTTAGGGCAATAGGTTTGGAGGAAGAACTATAGGATGAGCTAGCTCATCATTATAAGAGGGGGCACAATAGATCTACAGGTCGCAGTGCAATTAATCCCCAATACAATTCATTCATTCATTCATTCATAATAACATTCATTTTTGAAATTCTTAGTCTTTACATAAGAGCAAGGTCGTGCATTTTATTTTATCTCAGCTTGGCTATAGCGAACATTCTTTGTTAAGTTTGCAATAAACGCTTTAGACGATTTAAGCTGTTTGTTTTCAGTACAATATGTTTGATTGATTTGTGAGTAGTTTTTTATTTTGTAAAAGTATCTTAAATCCATATAAGCTATTTTTGGATACCGATATTTTGAAATTTACAATTTCTTCTGTGAGTTAAGTGGGTATTTACATGCTTCTACCTATGAAAAGGACTTAAGCGGTTTTTTTTATTGGATTATTTTGACTTAAAAAAGGGTTACAAATCCAGAATTTTGTTTCTATAACAGAACGGAACATCCAGATTATGATGCAGCAAAAAAAAATATTTTTGTCTTAAGTCGACTTAAGAGGTTCCCACAGATTGTTACCACAGAATTGTAGGAGGGCGGCAACGCTTCTTGGTGTCCACTCCCTATTCGATACAGTCATGTATTTTTGTTGCGTGAAGTTAAAGTCATTATTTAAGGGAAAAGCTCTTAGTTTTGCAATATTTTATGTATAGGGTGAATTTGGGTAAATATAAAAATTTAATCCGTTTTTAATAATTAATTTTGTGTTCGAAAGGTAATATTTTTTTCCGAAAACAATTTGCCAAGTCAGGACGCTAGTTTTATACATACGATATCTTATATATTTATTTTTTAACACTTGGATGACTTTAGCACTCCGAGGCATGCGCCCATGGACTTTTGACATTTCTGAAAGCCCAGGAAAAATCTTTAAAAAACTGCAAGAATTTCAACAAAATTTTCTTTACATTGGCATCAGAGATATTGTCTAAAAAGTCCCTTACGAATTCGTCCATGCATTTAAAGTTACTTGTGGTCAAATGACGGAATTATCGATTTTTTTCAAAATGTTTACCTGTTAATCATCTAAAGCATTGGAAATAAAGAAGTATCAATCTTTTTCGTCCTAGTTTAGTCCCTAATAAACTGTCGAACATTTCTTCTAAAATTAAAATATAAATAGTTTTCTTCATTGCAACGGGAACAAAAAAGCCATTTACTTCTTCTGAAAGATAGCAAACCATCCCAAAGGAGTATTTCGCAATCAAAAGAAATCCATTTGAAAATAATAATTAATTAAGTTCCCTATTTGTTTTTCTTGCACGTTTTCGAAAGTCGATCGTTAAAAAACTAGAAAGATAAAAACATTATAAATATAGGTAGTCTTAGGGAATTTATTTACTTATTACTTTAGTATCTGAAACCTCTTTTTCTGAGCACGAAATTCTCATACTCACCACTCGTATCTTCATATTTTCAAACCTTATTCTCTATTCGCCTTTTGCTAAGGACACAGAAAAGTGGGAAGAAGAAAAAAAGTTAAAAACTGGAAATTTATTTTAATGGAAATAGTTTGCAAATTCTTTTTTTTTTTTTTTTTTTTCCTTTTTAACCCTGAGAGGGAGCTGGATTAAAGGGCGCAGCAAAAATGATTGCAAAAGATGATACGTTGAAAAACCAAGATGAAAAGTATGATAAAATCCCTGAGGACTCCTATTGGATATTTTTCTTTTTTTTTTGTGTATAGAGGACATGGTAGCAGCACAAAGTAAAACCACCTCATGAATACTTGTCGATATAGTTTTATAAACCACAAACTCAAGGATTTACGGGTTTCAGTATCGACCTTGTTGTTGGAACAGGCCCAGTCCACAGGAGAATAATTAAAATAGGGTAGTTGCTGAGGGACACAATGCTGAAGGCTTTCAGACATTTAATTGCTCTGGGAATGGTTCCTGAAATTATTTATCGACAACTTCAAGCATATTGTTCGGCTTTGTAAATGGCAAACTTCTACTATGTATGTATCCGTATGTAGGTGCCGGATGATGACCGGGACTTAGTTAATGTGATTATGGTGTTGTTAAATGCATTTCCGCGTCAAATTGCTTGGAAGTAATGCTATTGTTCGAGTATATTGAAATTAACAGCCTCCATAATTCGCAGCTAATAAAATAAGATGAGAGCAATATCATTAGCTTTATTTGAAGCCTATTTTTCTTTTCATGAAAACAGAAGATGTCTATATCATCTTTTTTATTGAATTTATATGGGTGTTTCAATTGATAACACACTGGAGCCGTTCAAAGCTGAACTTCTTGGGTTATGAAAACGATGTATGGCAACAGAAATAAAACAATTGGTAAGAGTTTAGTCAAACTTAACAGCCCTTTTTCTATTGTGGAACATTAAAGAAGATCATTTATAGCCAGTATATCTTTTTGGCGCTGCTAAGACATTTAAAACTCTCCTTTTGCATATGCTCCAATAGAAGATATTTGAGTAATAAAAGTCGAAACAACTACTTACTTGCTTCATAAACTTGTTTTTTTTACCATCAAACCCGTTAACTCTATTTGCTTTGACTTGAAGAAACTATACTAATTTATTACAGGCAGTTTAAGAGGTTCGACATCAAGGAGTAGGTTGAATTTTGTATTGTATGATAGTATTGTTGGGAGGAAGGTAAGAGAACCTGCTACCATAAAAAATGCTCGAAATCTTTTATTAGGTACGCCAAAACGAAGGTCCTTCGTGGATAAGAAATCCCTCTTGGTACATAAGACATAGCAATCTACATTTTGACCTTCAAATAGAAATGACCACATATGTGTTTAAAAATCACGCTGAATCATACAATCAGCGACTGCGAAGTCATAACAACTCCGAAATGGAAATTGTCTTATTTATGTACGAGACAATGTTCGGAGACTCAGAAGACCCAAGACTAATGTGCTGATGGTCTAATAGTTATGGGAAAGGTTCTTAAAGTTGAAACTTTTCGCGATGTGATTTTTAATTAACAAAGTAGTAAGAGTCCCACACTATAGTGATATGATACTGAGTACTTTCAAATGACTTTTAAATTTTCCCCGACCAAAAAAAAAAATAATTCAAAATTAGAAATTCAAGCGTTCCAACATTTTCGGACCAATGTCTAGCTCCAAATTAATATATAAAATCTACGCACTTGCTCTTATGTTCAGAAACTTAGAATTTAAAATGAATGTTATTAAAATAAAATGCACGACTGGGTCGCACGAACTTGCTCCTATGTAATAGACTAGGAATTTTAAAAACGAATGTTATTAGAGAAAACTGTTCATAAGGATAAAATTAATTTTTTTAATTCTTTTAGTAGTAAGAGATAAAAACAGAATGCTATGCAAATATGAATTTATTCAAGAACAAAAATTATAAGTCGTTGTAGTGGTTCCTTAAAAAAATAAGCTTTTATGTACAAAATTTTTAAAACATTTTTAAGAAAAAATTTTGGTACGCCAACCTTAAGCTTTTATTATTGTACGAATTAAAAGTCTAATTTCCAAAAAAAAATAATAAGCCGTTCTTGAGATATCGAATTTTTCAAAAAAAACGACTTTTTTTTTCTAAAAATTGAAAAAATATTTTTTCTTAAGTTTTTAAATGCATTGTTTTTTAAACTGTTTTGGAGCTTTTTTATAAAAAATTTCATTAAAATCCGTTATGTCGATGATGAGAAATTCAAAATTCGAAAAAATCGTTCTATGGTAGGTACAGTCAGTAATATCTAGATTTAAAATTTTTTTTTATTAAATTATAGATCGTAAAGATTAATCAAAAAAAAAAAATTTTAGCAAAATTCTCGGAACCGTTTTCGAGAAAAATACGATTTTCGAAAACCATTTTTTAAAATTTGTATGGAAGGTACCGTTAGTTTTAGATGAAACAAAATTTTTTTTCTCAAATCTTGTAGATTATGTTAAAAAACTTATTTTTGTCAAGTTTGAAAAAAATCGAGCATGGGGTTTTCGAAATATTGAGTTTCCAAAAAAAAATTTTGATTTTTTTTTAAAAAATCCAAAAAAATAAAAATTGAAAATTTGAATATGCAATAATATTCAAACTTTGGAGGAGCTTTGGCATAAAAAAAATTATTTAAATCGGCTGTACCGTTTTCGAGAAAATCAAAAACAAAAAAAATGGACCCAGGGGGTCTACCAAAAATAACAATTTTTTGTAAAATTTTTTTTAACCATTAGCTAGTTTTAACCAAATGAAATTTTTCAAATTTTTTTTAAAAAATTCTGTGGGACAGTTTTTGAGAAAAAAAAATATTTATAAAATTTCGAAAAAAAATCGTATGGCAGGTACCGTTATTTTTGGTCTTAAAAAAAAAAAAAAAAAACGTCCGGGGGTAAAAAATTAAAACCCATATCTACCAAATTTGAAGAAAATCGGCAGAGCCGTTTAGGCTGTAGTCGAACCGACAGACAGACAGACAGACAGACAGACAGACAGAATTGCGAGACCCACTTTTTTAGTCTTCGCTATCATCGTAATGTCAACTTTGATCAAAATCTCGAGTTCGATTTTTTTTACGAATGCATAACTTGCCTTATAGTACCTATAAGTCGCAAGTAAAAATGTTCATAATGTTCATTTGATAGACATTGCCATCCAGATTTTTTATCGAAAATGAGCCTATCTGATATTGATGAGTCTTTTTTTCGTTTGATCAGATATAGAATTAGAATTAGAAAAATTTTTATTTATTCATTCTTTTTTCATTTCCAACTTAAAACTAGTACAAGAGTAATAAAAAATAAATAATAGTTATCATTCTTTAACTTGCAAGTTAGTGATGAATGATACATTTGTGAATTAATTTTACAATAATTAGAAACTATTGTGGGGTAACAATCAGCAATATAATAATAATAAGATTCAAAAGTTAAGGAGGATGAATAAATATTTCAGAGATAGTTAAAACTGATATAGAAAAATAAATACAAATTCATCACAAAATTCAGAAGAAAATAACAGCAAAAATGATACATTTTATGATTTTAAAATTAATGATACATATTTCAACAATAGTTTTCAATAGAATTTATGTCAATTGTGAAAAGCCAGTCTTTTACTTTTTTTAAGAAAGAGTTTAAGTTTTGAGTTGTTCTGATAGACAGAGGTAATTTATTAAATGACTTTGGTGCTGCGGCAGTATAAAAGTTAGAGAAATGAGTTTTGTAGGCAGTGGGTTCATTTGCAAGGTGCATGTAGTTTATTCTTAAATTATATAGCTGCGAGTTTCTACTAGGAATATTACCGCTTTGCTTGAAAAATTCTTTAAGAACTTTAAAAATATAAAGATGTCTCATAGGTAGAATTCGCAATTCCTTGTATAAAGACCAACTTTCAGTATAACGATTTTTGTTGCAAATAATTCGAATAAGATGTTTTGGAGCAATCAATAAAGGTCTAAAAGTATTTGCATACGAACCATCCCAGCTAGATAGCCCGTATTGTAGTTTAGAGTGCGCAAGACCATAATATATTGAAGTTAGAATCCTTTTAGAGCAGAATGGTTTTAAAAGATACATTTTTCGCGTTATGAGCATCAGACTATTTTTGATGTTGTTACTATGGTCTTTCCAATTAAGATTAGAATCAATTGTAACACCCAAATATTTAAAATTATTTACTGAATCAATTTTGAAACAAGAATTGGAACAAGAATATTCATGTTGGAAATTAGGTTTGCCACAATTGTGAATTGGAAAGCAGAATCGCCTACAACTTGATGAATGAAAAAATAAATTATAATTACAAACTCGATGACCAGATATTTTGAAAGTCATGAACTTACTATTAGCTTATGGTTATGAAACCAAGTCCTTAGAACTTCAAGGTCCTCTTCAATTTGCAAGACACAATTAATAATTAAGTATAAATCGTATTGAATCAGTTCAGAAAAAATTCTCGAGGTATGCGTTGCGAAAACTCAATTGGGTTGACAATATCTTGCCTAGGTATAGTGATAGATGCCTCTTAATCGACTTAAAGTCTCTTGAAGCCAGGAGGAGGTATTATTTAATTATGCTTGCTAGAGATACTTTCTGTAATCGTATTGATTGCCCAAAACTTCTTTCTCTTTTCGGTTTGTATGCTCCCTCAAGGCAGTTGAGGATGAGGCAAACACTCTTTTTTGTACCCCGTTCCTTTACAAACTACGGTGGATCCGATCCTATTTCAAGATCCAGTTTTGAGTTTAATTCGATTTATCAAAATATTGACTTGTGTCTTAGCAGAGATGTTTTTAAAATTACCGTTTTGAGTTTAGTGTCATAGCATATATTTGTAATAATGTAAGATTAATTTTCTGATTATTCGTAAGAAATGTTAAGTACAGTAAAATTTTTGTAAATATAGTAAGTATGTAAATATGGTTTAGTCTAAGAGAGATAATGTACTCGATAGATGATGAAATAAATAAATAAATAAATAAAAAAAGATCCGAATTTGCCTGGTAGGTAAATGTTTAGGCTTTCAAGTCAAAGATAATTCCAAGGAAACACTTTTAAGCTTATATTTGTTTAAATTGAACACTTGATAAAGAAGCTATGAAATAATAAAAGAAGGAAGAAAAATCATTTTTTTATGTAAAATCGTTTTTTTTTTTTTTACAAAAAAAAAATTCTTAAAAGTCAACGGAACCACCTACAATATCATGGTATATCTTTTTGTAAAGACAACATTTTTTTCTGTATTTTGGTTAGTTTTTTTTTTAAATATACGAAAAAAATAAAAAAAAATTTACTGTAAATTAAATTTTTTTTTTCAACTTCAACCGATTTGAGCGAGCCAAAGACGAACGATATCTTAATTTTTTTTTACATGTTCTTAAACCTTAGACCCTAATACAACTTTTGAGCACTATTACATTTAAAAATTAGAGTACTTTTTTTCGGCCATACAAAAGTGACACACCCTACTACATAGCCTAAGAATTGCATCTTCGGTTGATTTTCCCGAACGGAAACCAAATTGATTTTCGCTAAAAAATCTGTTTTTATTTAGAAAAGAAGTAATTCTCTTTATTATAAGTTTTTCAAATATTTTTGAAAAAGTAAGAAGGATAGAGATAGGTCGATAGTTAAGCATATTTTTCTTATCTCCCTTTTTAAAGAGGGGGATAACCTCAGCACACTTATATTGTTCTGGAAAACAACCTTGTTCAACACTTAAGTTAAATATATAACTCAACACATCTGAAACATAAAACGCAATTTTTTTAAGTAGGTTACTCGATATTCTATCTGAAGTGCAAGAATTTTTATTTTTCAGAGATAAAATAGTTTTGTAGGTTTCAAAAGAGGTGATTGGACTAAAAGCAAAGCTATTTGGTTGTATGTAGTCAACATCCAGACAATGTTTAGTATAACAATTACAATTACCACCGGAATCAGTGGATGGCTTCAGTGTATCAGATATTTCTGTAAAATATTCATTAAATTTGTTTGATATACAGTTAAAATCTGTTAGAGGAACATTATTAACTACAATAGTTTCTATTGCAAGGCTTCCTTTTTTTCCCTATAAAATGTTGTCAATTGCTTTCCATTCTTCTTTAATATTGCCCTTCGATTTTTCAAATAAGTTTGAATAGTACTTTTCGCGAGTCAATTCAACATTTGTGCTAACAGCTTTACAAAGTGTAAGGTAATACTTTTTTAGTTTTACATTGTTTGGATATTTTTTTTAGCTTTATACTAATTTTGCTCTTTTGTTTAATCTGCTTTAAGAGACTCATGTTCATCCAAGGCTTTAGAAATTTATTTTTATTAAAATTTTTTACCGATACAGAAGTACATGACTTTATATGTTTTTCCAATATCGAGATAAAAATAGCAAACAAAGTAGGTGGGTCCTTTTCCGCATAAACCTGATCCCAAAATTCATGCTTCAAATTATTCTGCAATAATATATAATCGGTGGTATAATGCTCTTTTGTTTGTGTTTCTGATGTAAAACTCAAATTATTTTCTAACATATTAAATAAAATGATCGATTTATGATCAGTTATATTTAGGTCGAGAACACTGCCAAAAAAATTAAATTTATTACTGACTTTAAAACGGGTAAAAATGTGGTCAATACAAGTACTTGTAGATTCTGTTACGCGAGTTGGATCATTAATAATTGCCTTTAGGCCATTCGAAGCCATGAGAAATAAATAATTTTCAGTGACTTTGTCGGACACGTCCAAAATATCAATATTTATATGTATCACCAATTAGAATTAAATTACAAGTTTTGCTTATACAAAGAATTTTACTGAGTTCCTCTATGAACAAACTTTTACTAAACGCGTGCAATCTATATAAACACAACATTGTATAGTTTTCATTTTGATAACAAAACGACAACTTTACAACATCCGCGCTACATATATTGATTTTGGAGAATTTGTGAACAAAACTCTCTTCAATATAAACTGCAACACCACCTGACGAATAAGTTTCATTGCAACAACTGAAAAGTTCATAACCCGGTATACGTATTATAAAGACTCATTTCACTCTCATAAACCCAAATCTCTGTTAAAACTATTAGGTATAGCTGGCAATTTTTGAAGAGACTCAATGTGAGCTAAGAAATTAGAGAAATTTTTTCTGAGGCTACGGATATTCTGGTGTATACAAAAGCAATTATCAATAAAACTACGAAAAACTGGCACTTCACAAATATTTTGAACTGGAGAAAGAGAAGGATTAACAATATTCATACTTTATCTAAATCAGAAATATAATTAATTCTTACTGAATTGTCACCCTCATTCTTCCTCATAAAGATATTCCCATTGCTAGTCCAAATATGTATTTGATCGCCCACCTTTAAAAGACTCTGATGCTGCTTCTACGTCCTGGAATGCAAGTCAACATTAGCAACAAGATGTCTGTCAGTTGGTAGCATATAACGTAGCGAATTTAAAAAGTAAGCTAAGTTTTTGTAATTTCTTTACGTATATAAATAAGTTTGATATTTTCTTTTTGTTTGAAACGAATGTATTAAATGATAAAAAGAATGAATTTTTACATTTTTTTAATGATTATATGTTGTATTGGGAAGATGCTGAAAAGTTACATAGTGCTGGTCGCGCATGCGGCGGTTGTTTGTTTGGGTTTAAAAAGGCTATCCAAAATAAATATAATTTTAAATTCAATAACTTTTCAGGGAATTTTGCTTTATCTGCTAAATTTGGTGATAAAAATTTCTACTTTATACCTCGATATTTGAATTGCACAAGGTGGACGAGTGATTTCAAAAAGTTTGAAGAGTTTTTAGGCAGCATGAGATTTGAATCCTTTTGCATTATTGGTGATTTGAATGCTCGAACGGCTGATGGTCAATTTATCGATGGACATTTACTGAAAGGTTTTTCTTTTATTTCTCAATATAGAAAATCAAAAGATAAAGTAGCAGATGGGAAAGGTAAAAAATGTTTGGAACTTTTTGAAAATATCGGTGGCGTTATTTTGAATGGTAGAGTACCTGGGGATGCAGATGGTGAATTAACGTTTAGTGGTGTAATGGGTAATTCAGTTATCGATTACTGTATATGCTCGTTTGATTCTTTGGGGCTGATTAACAACTTTTCCATTCAGAGTAAACCATATTCGGATCATATGCCTTTAAAATTGAGTTTCTCCCCGCCGTTGTCAATAACAACTAAAGTTGGTAACATGGCACTTGAAAAAAAGTTAAATTGGTTTCCCAAAATGGCTTCTAAGTACAATGAAGTATTAGTACGTCTACATAGTTGTGAATACATTCAAACAAATAAACCTATTGAAGAGAAAGTAAGTACATTAATAAATAAAATAAAGACAGCTGCTGGTGCGTTTAATAATAGGAAAAAATTTGTATCTAAACAGATCTGGTTTGATTTTCAGTGTTTGCGTGCAAGGAAGAAAATGTTGAAATTACTTCGACTCTTTCGTATGCATAATCTAAGCATTTTTAAAAAACAATATGTTCGATACAGATTTCAATATCTTAAATTATGCAAAATTAAAAAGTTGCATCACAAGCATGAAAACATTAATAAATTGAACAGTGTTAGAAATTCCAGTGACTGGTGGAAATTGGTGAACAATTTGAAACAGGCCTTGCCAAAAAAAAGAAGTTCTCTCCAGATTTTTGATTTTTATAATCATTTTAAGACTTTATTCTCACCCCCCGAATGTGAGCAAATTTCTTGGGTTATGCCTGAGATAACAGATGTCTTCCTTGACTCACCTTTTGAAATGTGGGAACTTTCACATGTACTGCAAAAAGCTAAAGTTAAAAAAGCACCAGGAAAGGACAGAATCAGCTATGAGTTTTATAAAAACGCACCATCTTGTTTCTTAGAAGAAGTTCTTATATTGCTTAACAAAATATTTTTGACCGGTGAGATCCCAGTTTCTTTTCGCAGTTCGATAATTATTCCTTTATTTAAGAAAGGTGATCCTAATAACTGTGGTAACTATAGAGGACTTTCGCTTTTGGATACATTATATAAAGTATTCACGGGGCTAATCTTAAATAGGATAAATGGATGGATTATTGATAATGACATTCTTTGTGAGTACCAAGCTGGTTTCCGATCAGGTTACTCCACAATCGATAACATATTTAATTTAACAAGCATAGTCCACTTAAACCAAAAAAGAAAGAAAAACACATATGCTTTTTTTGTTGATTTTTCATGTGCTTTTGATATGATTCCACGTAACTCTCTTTTTTTTAAACTGTCTTCTTTGGGTTTGTCAACAAAAATAATAACAATTTTGCAACTGCTTTATAAAGAAACAACTTGTCAGGTTTGGGATGGAATCTCTCTTTCAGATTCTTTTGAAGTTAAAGTGGGTGTTAAGCAGGGATGTTTACTTAGTCCACTGTTATTTAGCCTCTACCTGAATGACTTACATTCACATTTACCAGGAGGTATTTGTGTGGCCGATGTGATTGTGAAAGTGCTCCTATACGCCGATGACCTCGTCATCATCTCTGATTCCCCAAGCGAGCTTCAAAATATGATAGACTGTTTATTCAGCTACTGCATGTTATGGGGTCTGAAAATAAATTTGTCCAAGTCCAAAATCGTGGTGTTCAGAAGGGGTACTAGAATTTCTAGCAATCTCAAATGGAATTATGGTTCTGGCCAGATTGAAATCGTAAATGATTACAAGTATTTGGGGGTAACACTCAATTATAACTTATCATTCAATAAACACTTGGACTTAAAGCTCACAATATCTAAAAGTACGATCATCTCAACGTGGTCGAAATATATTGATCACCCAAATATCAGTTTCTCGAATAAGCTTAAAATTTTTGACGCCGCAGCCAGATCCATTATGATATACGGTGCACAAATTTGGGGATCAAAAAAATTTGATCAAGTAGAAAAACTGTTCAGATTCTTCATGAAACGTATGTTAAACCTTCCCAGCAACACCCCTAACTACATGTTACACTTGGAAACTGGCTTAAGAACTCAGTTTCTACGAACGCTTTCTATTCACTTCGACTACATTAATAAGATACTTGAATACCCCAGAAGTAGATTACCGCGAATACTAGCGGAAGAATCAATCGCTCATAAAACGTTTTGGGTCTTAGACTGGCTTAATTTAGGGCAAATGCTTAATATTGAAATTGACCTGTCTAACACATCTTTCAGGAGTGTTCATAAAATTATGTTAATGGCACTAGAAGTTAAAGAATATGATAATCACATTGCAGATGCTAAAGCCTCTCAGTTTCACGATGTTTATCCTCATTTTTGAACTATAATATTGCACCTTACTTCATTGATGAAAACTCTCCTCACCTGGTGAGCTTAATTTTTAAAGCTAGAGGTGGTTTATTAAATATTAATGCTAGAGCATTCAAAAAAGATACAGTTGGTATCTGTTCAATATGCAATCTGGATGAAGTAGAGAATACTTATCACCTAATAGGTAGATGCCCAATTTTTAATAAATCAAGACTCGCTTGTTTTGGTAAAGAGACACTGTGCATTGATGAATTTTATAATGAATTAAATGGTAACAATTTCTCTTCCCTATACAACTTTTTAACTACCTGTCTTAGATATAGATCTTTATTAATGAATGAATTTGCTTAAAACTATGAAAAATTATCATTGAAACCATATTTTGGAACTGATGTAAAATGTGTGATATTAAATTTAACTAAATTATTAAAGCATCTTATAAATAAATTGAAATATAAAGTAAAAATATCTACAAATATATGTATATATATCTTAAAATAAGTATTTGCTGATGTTAGTTTTAGTTTAATTAATTAAGAATTTAAAACGCCAATCTGACAGACAACAAAAATACGTTATGTCAAAATTATTAAGATTTTATTATCCTTTGTTATTAGATAAAATTGTTATATGGAATTTAAATAAATCTTTACTAATCTATCTATCTAATCTATCTATTTGATCTCTTTCGTAGTTTTAAGTGCTAGCGCAGTATTAAGAAGTTGACGCCTCTGTTTAGTTAAACAATCGTTGATGTATACATTCGCTGGTTTACCTTTTGCTCCAAACATTTTAGTCGTTAGTTGTTCTCTTTTCTCTCGTTTAGTTTTCATAATTTTTTCATTCAAGTGATGAGAAACAAATTTGACATGAAGAATATTGGTGCTTTCATATCACCATTCGCAAGAGAATTACCTTTTTTAATTGTTTTAACAAAACATTGATCAATGTCAGTCTCATTTACATTTATATTTAACGCTTTGCGAAAAATACCAACTGCAAGATCGATGTGTGGCGTGTCTTTGTTAATAACTGGAACATTCTACACTTCGATGCTGTTTGAGAGAAGTTGTTGTTCTAGGTAGTCTACCCTATGTTCCAGTGTGACAATTTTTTGATCACCTTCATTAATTTTGGCAACCATTTCATCAACCTGAGCTTTGTGGTATTTCTTTAGTTGCAAAATTTCAGCATAAACCATCTCCAATGTAACAGCGGGAGGTAGTTCGTCGGTCGATGGAATGTAGTTGCTCGTACCAATGGTGTAGGAAGTTGTAGAAAAAGTGGCGGTGGTGACGGGGGCGGATAATATAACTGCGGTGGCGATGGTGGCAGTGGAAGAAGAAGCATCAACGTTTTAAAGAAATTTGTTATATAAAAAATTACTTTAATAATAAAACGATTTTTAAACTTTGTTTCCATAAATTCATACTTTTCCGGATATCAGATAGCAATTCCATGTACTTTTACATAAGAGCAAGTTCTTGCGACCCAGTCGTGCATTTTATTTCGAATACATTACTGGTAATCGAAAGAAGACTTATCGACCGGAGCTTCGACTGATTAGAGTTATCATTTTCTTTTTTCGGGAGAGGATGTTACACAGCTGTTTTCCATCGCATAGTATAATATGCATTATTCAGTGCATTTTTAAACTGTGTGGTATAAATGTCCCATGCCTCCGAAAGTCCGAAGCTAGATGTCGTAGTACAATGTTGGATACATACTCGTACCTTCGACTCCTGCTAATTTCTTGTTCTTTAATAAGTCGAAGAAGAACTCTAGCTCCACCTTCGAAACTAACACGGAAGTGGGCCCGTTTCGCTCGGCGATGATGGCATTTGACAAATGATCATCATTGAATCCGGTTAATCTGCGATTGTCCGATCGCCATTGTGTCATTTTATTTCGAAGGTGGAAATGCTGAAACAGGGCTCTGTTTTCCAGCTCATGATTCATCCCCTCTGTTTTCTGTGGTCCTCTGAAGTTTAAGAAACGGAAGATCTTTCCTCCTAGAGATCTTGGCTTTTTGGTATAAATCCATAATCGTATCCCATGAAAAAAAAGTCTAGAGGTGTTGAATCACACAATCCAGGCGGTTAATCGAGATGATGATTTTTCAGTATAACACGTTCATCGAATAATTCAATAAGTGACTTTTCAATAAGTCGATTGTAACACCCGTTGTGTGGCTTGTTAAACCGTCTTGAGCAATTTACCAAAGAAATAACATTGCAACATATCTCTGTAGCGAACTCCATCGACTATAACGTGACCGTCATTTTTATCAACGAAAAAAACTGCCCAAGTTGGAATTTTCCTAGTATATTATTTTTAATTTTGTCCTTAAATATAATATTACTATACAAATGTTTTTCTTAAAAAATGTTTAAGAAATTTTGAACACTTAAATTTAATTTTAATAAAAATGTTTTAACGAGCCAATTTTATTTTTGAATAAATTCATATTTGTTTCTGTAACTGATCCTTTTTTAGGATTTGTTTAAACAATTTCAAGAAATAATTTCTTAAATTTGACATTTGTTTTCTAAGAACATCCATGTTTCTATAAAATACAATTTTATAAAAGCTAGGGTGCTTGTGCGATATAGCCATGTATGTATTTTATTCAAAAATAACTTATTTAGCTACTATTAAAAGATAATGAAAACTTTTGCTATGTTTATAGTCCAAAAATCTGAACTAGGTTCTTAACATCAACTCATTACTTTTTTACAAAAAATAAGTCACTTAGAATTTTTTTTTCAACAAAAAATAATCTATAAATTTTATTTTATTTGCAGGAGATAATATGGCAGCTATTTCCCGGCGAAAAACTTCTTCAGCCGATCGAATTGCAACGATATTAGAAAGTTTATTGGTTCCATGTATTTTAGTTAATACCGTTACATTCAGGTAAAACTATATATATATTTTTTTTAACTTATAAAATTTAATTTTAAAGTTGCAATAATGCTTATATTTTTTTTTTCCTTTTCTAATATTAATTTTTTTTAAATTAATATAGATATTTAAAATAAATTTATAAAACTTTTTTCTTGAATTTATTTTCAGACACATCTTTTTCACTTAGGAAGAAATACTGTAATATATTAAATTAAAATTATAAGGCCCTAGATAAAACACTAGAAAATATAAGACTATTTTTAGTTTCAATAAATTAAAATAAAAAAAATTAAGATGTTGAACATCCTGAATAAATATATTAAAATAAAAAAAAAACTTTCAGTTAGTTGTTTAGTAAGTAATTTAAGTTAGTAAATAGTTCGAAATTTTTGTACAACAATTTGTGTTTTTTTGTTAAAAATATTGAAATATCTTTTTAAAAAATCATTCTATGACTGTATATTTCTTGAAAAAAAAAATATTAAATAAAAATATGCCTAAAATAAGTAGTTTTAAAAATTTAAAACGTTTTTGTGTAAAAAGAAATATGTACTTAGTTAATTTAAAGTTAATATTTATAAAATTTGTATAGATAATAATCTTCACCTAAATATACATGGATACATTTATTTATAGTATCTTAAAGGATAAATCTCAAATAAAAATCGTAGATGTAAAAAAATTAACTCTCATATTGTTTGTCACCTTTTCTTAGTTTTTGCATTTTTTATTTCAAATTGAAGCCATTTATCAGACACTTAATATCACATTTAAAACCAACGCTAATTCTAAAAGTCATATCTAGTTAAATTCCTATAAATTATAAAAAAAAATCATTGTTTTAGTTAATTTATTGCAAAACATTTACAACTTCTAAGCTGTAAGCCAATATTGAGTCCCTTGATAATTTGTGTGATCTGCTCCAAACATGACATTTTGTTTAAACAATTTTTCTTTTTATGTAAATATTGGAATTATAAATGTTGCTATGATTTTTTTTATAAAATAAATTTCCGTCTTCTAAGATATTCGACTTGTTGCAGTAAATGATAATAAATGTATATTTAAAATAAAATCAAACAAAAAAAAATAAATAAATAAAGACAAATTTCCATATCTCATGATTCGTGAAAAAGAACCTTAAACCAAAACAAAATACCAAAAATTTCATGAAAACATAGGTTTTTTTTTAAATTGTAAAAATAATGAAACAACTCTTTTTTTTAGTAGAAATTTTAAGGCGAAATATGAAACATAAAACGTAATAAGCGAAATACTAAGTCATAAAATACAAACAGGTGAGAAATAAAATTGATTGTTATATAAATGTTGTTGTTCACGAATAATTAAGAAATTAAAAAAAAAAAGTATAAATGTTAAATTTAATACTTATTAAATTTATGGAAACAAAAATCACTTCAACAAAAAACAAAAAATATTTCAAAATAAAGAACTCAATATATTATTTGAACAATGACAAAACAAAAAATATTGTAAATAAAAATTAAAATTAAATTTAAAAATAAATCGTGAAAATATACAAAAACTAAATGAATTTAAATAAATCACATAAATATAATTAAAAATGCTTGTTTGTTTTATTTAAGGCTTGGAATTTCTTTCACTCCAAAAACATAAAGTAGTTGATGTTGGATTTAAAACTTATGCGAAAAATATATCATGCGAGAATATTTTCATGCAAGAAAACTATCATGGGAGACAAATATCATGTAAGAAATTTTTTTTTGTCAAAATACTATCATGCGAGAAAACTGTCATGCCCGAGAAGTTTCTTTCGATAAACTAAAATTCGAGAAAAACATCATGTGAGAAAACTTTTATGCGAGAATACTATCATGCGAGCTTGGGATAATTTCTTCCATTTTTTTTAATGACATTTTCTTCGTATGATATATTTCTTGCTCTACCGGGACATAAGTCATTTTGGGGTAGAGTCCTACGCTTGTTGAGAAGACTTAAATTTTCCACCAATCACAGCGCGTCTCTTTGAAATAGGACTCGGAGTTTTAGGGGTAATAAATCAGGCATTTCATCTTACGCGTAAGGAGTTTAGACCCTTTTTATTGATGACAGTTCGTAGTAACAGCTGATTTCTAAATATCACTTGCAGGGTTACTTCTTTCAACTTCCTAATAACTTTGAAGCAATGCTACTAACAAAAGTGACGTTTTGTAGTAGACTGCGGACAAGTGTTTATTGATAGTTAATCTTGGTTTTGTCCTTATATTATTTAAAGTTCAACAAGTTCCCTCTGTTCTTTAATCGTTCGTAAGTTGTCGATATCGATAGCTCATGAAATACAAAGGATCGGAGGAATATACTGAGAACCCGATGTCTAGCCATGCTTTCGTGGACCCGTAGTAAGCTGATTGTTTAATTTATGCACGCTACCATAACTTAACATCGTTCTACAGTACACAATACACAGTACTATAATGTTAACATAATTTTTCGGGGATTCAAGAAAAGGCCTAGTTTTGTCCATTCGTTCTTTCTTGTGAGGCTCCTGCTTTAGGTCGTGTATTTGAAACTGATCCCGTTTCTCGAAGTTGCTTGGCTCTTTTTAAAACCTCAAATTATTGTTTCGAGTAGCTTATAGGGGATGTGTACGTCTTCTTGTTTCTACGTAGAATCTTCTCCTACTTACTCAATACCCTTCTCTTGCTGTTCCTGTTTTCAGCAGCAGCAAATTCGCATGCTTCTGTAATTCTGGCGTGGTTGGGAGCTTAAGACGGATTCCGCTGGCTCTTTGAAAATACGGCGACACTGAGTATTGGCGGCTGAGAACTTCTCATTGAGGTGCTTTTTGTAGACTCTATAGCAACTCCATCAAATATGCTTCAACGTCCAATGTTTAGTTCCCTCTCCTGCGTGGTTTGGATTTTCTTTTATTTCAACTTTTGGATTCTGAATTTGTGTAATGTCTTTTCTGCTAGAGATCAATTGTTCGGGATGGGTTTAAAGTCAATTGATTGATTTTCCATAAGCTGTTTTTGTGTTATCTAATGAATGTTTGATGCAAGAATCGGTCAAAATTATGGTATTATACTTAGAGTATAGTTGATCGAAGTTTTTGCGGCCTGGTCTGCAGTTTCGTTGGTTTTGATTCCGGAAAACAACTGAAAATAATACCACTGAGGTGTCTAATTTTTCTTTAAAGCTATTTCGAAATTTTTAAAAATTCAAATAATAACCAAATTGCCAAAAAAATTGTAGAAGCCATTAGTTATAAGTTATAAAGGAATTCCTTAAATTTAGACAATCGAGGAAATTAAAAAAAAAATAAGTAAGAAATCAATTTTTCTTGGCGAACCAATGCCTATACTGTCTTACATCTCACAACACTTTACTCTTTCATGCCCTCGCTAGGTCTTGCACGGCAATTACCAAAAAAAAAATATGTGAATTGTGGTAAGGCTTATGATATCTCTGATAGACCTCCATAATATGACTTACGAGTCTCCAGATATTGGATCCCTAGTAGCAAACATTTTGGCTAACGAGAGGTGAATTCGTAGTTCCAGAGCAACGTATTTTATTCCATTGAAGCTTTTCTGGATCCTTTCAATTATTAATTAGTAAATAAAATAAAGTGGGCTTCATACGGTAATAGCAGTATTTTTAAATAAATATTAACTGACTAAAAACATCAAATCAAATGTAATTTCCTCATTGATAAAAGACTTATCGGTAGTCGAAAATCTATTTTGGAATTGTGAATCTCTATTGTGAACCAAATTTTTCGTTTAGACAATCGATCTTTGTCGTTTGCATTTTTCTGTTTGATACTCCGTTTAACGAGTTTGATTCTTTGAACACAATGTAGTATATATTTAAATTTATTGACTATTTCATAATAATTATTTTAGCCACAAGGCAAAAGATTAGTGATGTAAAAAGTAGTTACTTTCGGGTAATCGTTACTTTCGTTACTTTTTCAAAAGTAATCGGTACTTTGTAACGATTACTTTGATTACTTTTTGCAACAAAAAAAATTATTTGCTTTTTTTTATTGCGAATGCGATAACTCAAGCAGAAAACAATCAAAAGGCTAATAATAACACTGATTTTTGGGTAGCTGTGTTCACAAATTTGCATTATACAATTAAAGAACTTAAATCTTTTTTAAAATGTTCATAATCTTTTTTGGCACAAAAGTATCAATACGCTGAACATGATTAAAAAAATGATGCTTCGTAGTAAAATTAATATTTTTACTTGCGACTTACAGCTACTACAAGGCAAGTTATGCATTCGTAAAAAAAAATTGAACTCGAGATTTTCATCATTACGATGATAGCGAAGACGAAAAAAGTGGGTGTCGCAATTCTGCTTGTCTGTCTGTCTGTAAGACTGCAGACTAGACGGCTCGGCCGATTTTCTTTAAACTCGGTAGATATCGTTTTTAATTTTTCCCCCACACGTTTTTTTCTTTTTTTTTAACTAAACGTTTTTTTTTTAACTAAAAATATCGGTACCTGCCATTCGATTTTTTTTTCGAAATTTTATAAATATTTTTTTTTCCCAAAAACTGTCCAACAGATTTAAAAAAAATTCAAAACATTTCATTGAGTTAAAGCTAGGTAATGGTTGAAAAAAATTTTCCAAAAAATTGTTATTTTTTGAACCCCCCTTGAAACAATTTTTTGTTTTTGATTTTTTCAAAAACGGTACAACCGATTTTGATAATTTTTTATGTTAATGCTCCCAAACAGATTAATGTGTATTCAAATTTTCAAAAAAAAAATTTAGGGCACTCCTTAGATCACGAATATGAAATTTTTAAGTTGCTACGATGCAAGTTTAAGTTTAAAAAGAAAAATACATGCAAAGTTGAAAATAGTCGTTTCACATAGTTTTTAATAATTTAAATTAATTAATTAATTTATTTTTTTAAAAACGACAATTTTACCTTAAAACTTCAGAAATACTTTTTTTGGACCACCCTAATGTTTAATATTTGTTTCTTCATTTTATTTAAACATTGACCATAGTGTAACGAAGATATAATTATTTAACTAGCTTTAATCCAAAAACACGGAAATATTTATCTTCGCAAGACAATATTCTCGGTTTATCGGTTTTCCGATCTCGTGGCTGACAGTGCCACGAAACACGATGACCTACTTTGTACTCGAAACCAAAACCTTAAAGAACTCAAATCCAAAAGTAATCAAAAGTAATCATTTGGTACTCGGATTCAAAAGTAACGAAATACGAAAAGTAATCAAATCCAACAGTAATCATTAGTAGTCGTTATTCTGGTAATCGTTAGTAATCGTTACTCAAAAAAGTAATCGATTACTTTGATTACTTAAAGTAATCGTTACTTAGTAACGATTTAACGATTTCTTACACCACTACAAAAGATGTGAATAACAAAAGCTCGTGGCATTAATGGAAGCGAATCCTGACATTGCAAAGGGAATTCGCGGAATAGCCCAAGGTAATACAAGGTGGCAAAACTTTACTTTAGACATTTGGCTTGTGAAAAATGGATATAAGATAATTTTTTCCCACATGTACTATCACATGACACTGACCCAAAAGTCCAAATGTCCAAATCTGATTTATTCACAATAAGCACATTTGTTATTCACAGTAACAATTGTCTCTGTCGATTGAGAAACACAATAGATATTAAAAAAAATTTGTCGATGCTTTCGACTTTTGTCAGGTCGAACGTCGAACGACACTCGCAATAAGAGCCTTAGAGTGATAGGATTTGAAAATTCTTTCGAAGAACTAATTTTTGGAACGCTGTATTGGATAAGTGAAACGTGAAAGACAATAGTAAAAGTCAAGTCAGTATCAAATTATACCCCAGCCAATACCTTTTTTCTCAACTACTCAATCTAAAAGTGTACCAATAATGCTCTACGAAAAAGTGATCGGAGAGGTTTTTCGGCTAAATGATATGTTTTGAAACATTAAGGTTAATATGAATATTGACACTAGAAATGGACAAGATAGATAAACCTTTTTGAAGATATAATGCAATCTTAAGTTGAAGTAACACTTAGATAACATAAATTTAACACAGAAAATATTTTAAGTTAGTTAGAATTTTATTTAGAAAAATAAATAAAAGAGGTCCCAAATGACTGCCTTGTGCCACACCAAAAGTAAGTGCCACAGGAGCTTAACTGAGGGTTTATTATGAAACCTAGCAGTTATACACGAACCAAACAATTTTAATAAATAAGAGTGAAAGTCAAAGTTTTTGAGTTTGCACAACTGTGCGATCTGCGATCAGTGTAAATTACATTACACTTATAAACTATGTTGTTTCTTTCTTGTGATATATTTATGTATAGGTTCTCTATGGCAAATTATATGTTAGTAAGATAAATTTGAACTCGAGATTTTGATCACACTTGACATATCATTTTTATGGGGAAGACGAAAAAAGTGGGTCTACCAATACACATGCTTATTTTAAGATTCGAACGAAAAGCTAATTCGATAGAATAGAGCTTTTCATTCGAATGAACTTAGCATATTTTGTCGTTCGGGCGAAAAACGTTCATTGTCGAATGATTGCATTAAATGTACCTCAATGAAATTCATTTTCTTAATCAGCTCTTTGAAATTTACTGACATTTCTATCTGATTTAGTATGACCAAACTGCTTTTTTTGATGATTTTTATTAAAGAAAAAAATATAGTCTTAAAGTAATACTTAGGCCCTTATTGCGAGTGTCGTTTGCTAATCGATCAACGACTTTTGTCGAAAATCGATAATAAATAAAGATATCTAAAGTTGTTGCTATATCAGATACCATTAGGTTCTGTTTTTATTCGTGTTTACAACAATATAAAGTTATGCAGATAGGTTTGGATACAAATTTTGACACATCCAACGTTTTGGTACCACACATCTACTTTCATAGAATCGAACGTTGATGACACTCGCAATAAGGCCCTTAATCATTTAAGAAAAATAAAGTAAAGATAAGTAATGCTAACGGCAAGTAATGTTGAAGGCAAATGAGCATATTTAATTTACAGATATCTGGCCGCACTGGAATTTCGAATTACCATTTGAAAAATTTTTTTACTTAACTTACATGTTTTATGAATCTCTTCGCAAGAAAAAAAAATTGAACGAGAATGAAATGACATTTCTTTCGAATGATTCGAAATTGAAAATTAGTTTAGTTTTCGAAAGATAAATGAACTTTCCATTGACAAAGTGATCTTTCTAATCGAACGAATCCCAAAATACAAATTATTCGAATTCGACATTAGGTTAGGTTAGGTTAGGTAAGTGGGCTGACAGTTGATCTTGTTACTGTCACACTTAGATCAATGTAGACCTATTGTGATACCCTAGGGTTTGTGACCCCTTTTATTGAAACCTATGATAATCTTATGTCGATCAAGCCCGTTAAGGGTATGGATGCGTTACACAAGCTTTAGCCTGAAATGTCGGAGGATATTTCTAAAGTGTTGAAATTTCTAACGTCACATAATAGCATGGCTAGGGAGAGGTATACGTCTTCTCGCGGGTATTCCTTTCCTTTACCTTCACTTGAGAAATCATTCCCCCCACCAGACCCGTAGGAGCATGTGGCTCCTTGCAACGCCTGATAGATGAGTTTGAAAAGTTAGTTTTTGGTGTATATGTTCGTTTCTTTGGTCGTTAGTTAAGTCGAAGAGGTTGTTTAAATACCAAAGAGGATTTTACCAATCTCAGGTAGATGTGGCCCCATCGACCCACTGATGGTCGTGCTCAACGTAGGAGTGGCAACCGCAGGTGTATAGGCGAGGTGCCCATTCTCCGTTGGTGCTGCGTCGTTTTCATTTACGTTCGTACTACACTGTCGTACTGTAGTTGAAGGCGGTTTTCATAGATCAGGAATTCTCAAGCCATTTGGTTTCATTAACGAATTTTAATATGATTTTGCTTGGAATGTCAGAGAGCTCCTCTAAGTCGTTGAAGAAGATGTCTGTTTCTTAGATGATATAGCGCAGGGCAGTGACACAGGTAGTGAGGAGTGTCCTCATGTATCTCTTCGTCACCGCATCCTCTGCACAAGTCGTCCATACTGAGTTTTATCTTTTTCTTGTGATAACCGAGTTGGTTGTGACCTGTGATAATGCTCACGAGAAGAGAGAGAGACTTTTTATTCAGTTGGATGATAATTTCGGTCTTTTGTTTACTGAAACTAGGCCATAATTTCCTGGTTGTAAGACAGGAATCGAGAGACATCCATCTCTTGTTTGCTAAGGCTAGAATTTTACTCTTGATTACCTGTTTGAGATTGCAGGGTGGGATTTGAACTGTTTTGTCTGCTTGATTAGGATCAAGTGTTGATCCTATTCTTGCCAGCTCGTCAGCGCTTTCATTTCCTGGCACACCATTGTGACCAGGAACCCAGCAGAGTCTAATGTTGTGCTGTATACCAAGAACCCTAAGCTCTTCGCGACAGCAAGTTAGAAGCTTCGATTTGATTTCAATGGCAGAAATCGCTTTTATTGCCGCTTGGCTATCAATGAAAAAGGTGATATCAGCTTGTGGTATTGCCATCATTGAGACTTGTTTCGCAGCTTTCGTCACTGCCAGGACCTCAGCTTGAAAGACACTGCTGTAGTCAGGAAGTCTGAATGAGCTGGATAGTCCAAGGGTTTCTGAAAAGAATCCTGCACCAACACCAGTTTCCATCTTCGAACCGTCGGTATATATAGATATCATCGATTCGCAGGTAAATGGCTCGTTGATTTTTCAGTCCTCTCTGCTAGGAAAGACGGTCTTGAACGGTTTGTAAAAGTCTAAGCGGGGTGTTATGTAGTCAGTACATACCCTATTTCCTATGTATTTCTGTAAAATCTGCGCATGACCTATCGCACTATGTCGCCAGTTACACGTCTGGCTAAGTCGAAGTGCGCTACTGGCTGCCGATTCTTGCGTAAATAGATCTAGGGGTTTTAGATTGAGTATGGCTTCCAGCCCCGCTGTCGGGGTGAATCTCATTGCCCCAGTAATTCCAATACATGCCATTCTTTGTACCTTGGTCATAATTTTAAGGTTGGTAGGTTTGTCTAGTGCATTCCACCATACTACGTTACCGTATGTCAGTACAGGTCTGACTATGGCCGTATACATCCACTTGATAGTTTTAGGGCTTGGTCCCCAAGTTTTACCAAATATTCTCTTGTAGGAGTAGAAATCCAACATGGCTTTATTTGTTCTACCCTTAATGTTGAGACTCCAGTTTAATTTCTTATCCAGGATCACGCCGAGATATTAAGCGTGATAAGAGATTTTGAGTTGGGTCCCTTCAATTAGGGGAATTTTAAAAGTCGGTAGTTTCCTTTTGTTCGTAAAAAGAACCAATTCGGTTTTTTGCGGATTAACCGCTAGACCGCAGTTTTTAGTCCATGCATTCACTATAGATAAGGCATTCTCTATCTGTTCGCTAATTGTGGAGGGAAATTTACCAGTCGCTAGTAACGCTAGGTCATCAGCATAACCAATTACTTGGACTCCACACGACATACTTTCTAATGAAATCGAATGTCAAATTAATGCTGACTCTCTGTGCGAGTACAGTCTAAACGCATATGTAGGTCAATTTTCTTAAGACTTGGTAGAAAACATTTTTAAATCTTCCTCCATTTTTTGGTATTTTTTTTCTTTTTCTTAAGACCAAAAATAATGATACCTACCTGTCATTAATTTTTTTCTCGAAATTTTTTCCTCTCAAAAATTTTTCCATATATTGTGTTAAAACAAATTAAAAAAAAAAATCACTCTAGAAAAGCTAGCTAATGGTTAGAAAAAAAAAAATACAAGAAATAATTATACACATCAAAACCTTTTACATTTATCTTTATGAAATCAACTCAAACTTCAAACGACTTTGTGGGAATATGCCCATAATTCTCCATACCAATTGCATCCACAGGTTAAGCGAGTGGTATCAGAACGGTGTGGCGCACTTCAGCGCTAATTGGGCCAAAGGGCTCGACTGATAGTGGTCGTCATTTCTATCCACCTACCTACCTGAACATAAATGCCTAGTAGACCGAGAGCCCACAGCAATTTTTGGGTGTAATTGATAACAAAAAATAATTAGCATAATTAGATAAGCCTTCTATAGTTATTTATGAATGTGAACGTCTTGCATACTCTAGTGGGCGCAATAGTGCATTATAGTGCATCAAGTATGCAGTTCTTTCCAAATTCTAAAAAATTGGGATACAAAATTTGCCATAACTTTAAAATGAACAGCTAAGTGCCCTGATTGCAAATATCGAGGTCGAAGACATTTTGAAGGTGGCCTTTTTAGTGCAAGAAGTAGCCTATTCTTATCGCGTCTGGCAGGCAGAAGGCTGTCTGTAAAACGTCTTGGACCTCGATATTTTCAATCAGGGGGCTTAACTCTACATTTTGGCAAAGTTGTTATCACAATTATTTGGACTTGGAAAGAACTGCATACTTGATGCACTATTATGCACTATTGCTCCCACTAGAGTATGCAAGACTTTCACATTTGTAAATAACTATAAAAGGCCTACCTAATTATGCTAATTATTTTTTGTTATGAATCACACCCAAAAATTGCTGTGGACTCTTAGTCTATAACAATAGCTTCTTGAAGTGTCTGAGAACGTCCTTAAATCTAAACCTTTCATTACCTCTCAAGATTCTGAATGAGTATTATGTACCACCATTCTTGAAACTTTCCTCAAAGATACTTTCAACCAGTTGGAATACTTACGAGTAGTTCCAAGCAATTATCGAATATAATACGCGGTCACTTTGAAGGCTTTCTCACTTCAATTTAAGGAGCCATTATCCAAAAGCAATTGGGGGGATCGTTAGGGTCAACTTTATCAAAAAAATTAACAAGCATTTACCAAAAAAAAAAACTCATACAAAAAGTGAACTTAATTTAAAAGAACGATGTTGATATTGATTGGGCAGCTTCCTAATGCTTGAAACAAACCCTTAAAACTTTAGTCAAACTTTGTGTAGCGCAAACTATCGTCCGCCTTCCCCTTCAAACCCGAAAACTTTATAATTTGATGTGCGGCTAAAGTTTTTCATAAAAAAGTACGAGTATATTACGAGTAGATATACCTAGGCACTGTTTGATCAACTGGCAATAATATTTTCGATGGAAAATTACTCCCTGAGGGTGAGGCCAAAACATACACACATATAAGTACAATCCGCACCAGCCGGAATTCGAGGACGAGCTCTCGGAAGGTATAGTTGGGTGGGTATAGTTTACTCACCTTACGTCAGGTCTAACCCCGAATTCAATTCATCCATGTAAAAAGTAAAATGGGATTTTCTGCTGAATTGAGCAGGCTTCTTTTTTTCTATTTATTTATTAATGTATGTGTGTTTATGTGTTTTTTTAAGCATAGTAAAATTCGAATGAAATAATTTTTTGTTCGCAATTTCTATAGGTGTAGTTTTTGTAAGCCAATATTTGGCAAAGGAATTCAGGTGGTAGGTATAGGGACGCACGGACGCAAACCCACACTCAGGTAGATTGAAGGTTTATAAATTGATGAAGTACTTAGTTTAAAGTTTACCTTCCTCACTTTTTTTCTAGATTGATTACCAAAATAAGTGAATTTGGATTTATTGGTAGATATTTGGAAATCAGTTTTAGTGAAAGGGATTTTTTTGGTTTAAATAGGATTTTTCTATGAAAGGATATTTAAATTTCTCTAATCCAAATCTGGGATTGTGTTGTACATGATTAATATATTTTAATGTAATTTTAGATAAAGGATACAATCGGCGCTGGAACAAGGGGTTTTTTCTTGCTTGGTAACGGGCGGGTGGTACATCCATCCTAACTGACAAAATTTTTCTATCAAATTATTTTCAGATGGTGTGATTGAAAAACTTTAAACTAAAGGTACATTTATTTTGAGACTCACTGTGTAGGGATTGTTTTGTTTACTTAAATTGTAATAGGGTAATTAGGGGCGAAAGTGGTGAAAGAGTTATTGCATTGGTCAATGACGCCAAAAATCTAGGATCCGCTCTCAGTCGATTATGACCTTAAAAGAGAAAAATATTTTTTTGTTCGGGGGAAAGGCCTCTTGCGAAGAATTTACAAATCTTCCAAGATTATCTATTTTTGTAAAAAGTGCTCCTTATCTTAGCCGATCGAACTCAGCAGAAAGTTGTAGGTAATCTCTATTTCTGGGGGCACAGTATTAGTCCAGTCATTTTAGGCATTTTAAACCCCAATCTGCGGAAAAATTCCTAGTGAGCTGAATTTTTGTATACACCTTTATTACGGCATTGTTATGAAGATGTGAAAAATCGACATTGATATCGTGCCGGCTAAAAAAGTTATAGGGGTCAAAAGGTCACAAAAATCAGTTTTTCGCAAATATCTCGCGATCTATTGCTCAGAGGTCAATAAAGGTAATTATAAAAATTGTTTGTCGTGAAATTGTCTACAAAAAATGTCTCTTGCATTTTTCTGTAAAATAACCGTTTTCGGAGTAGAGCGCTGAAAAATCGAATATATTATGACGATACACTCGTTTCCTCACCACCTTCGAGGTAGAATGCAGTGCGCGTTTTTTTTTTACATGTTTTCCCCCGTAGGCATAATCCATGATATGTAATCAGATGTTTTTTTTACTTACTAGTGAATAATTTTTTATTTGAATACAGAAAAATACAGAAAAATTAACTTTAGTATATAATTTTTTTTATCATTCATTGTCGATATCTATCAGTTTCTGTGTCATTAACAATTGCATACCTCAATCTTCGATATTAAAAATGGTCTTCAGCTGTGTTAACTCGCTGATTCTATTCAGCATTTACACCAGCGATCTAATAGGTAGTCTAACTCGGGCAATTGTGTATGCCGTCGACCTAATAGTGTACAGAACAGCTCCCAAAGTCGAGGTCATCAGAATTCTTTTGCACTGTGACTTCAACAAGATTCAGTGATATTGCGATAATATGGAAGTCAGTTTCAGAAATCTGAAACTATTCTGCTTAGGACTCGATCCATCAGTGTGCCACTTGATGATATTTGTTTCGAGGATCTCAAGATAACTCTCATTGCCGCACTTCTGATGGCCTCGTGTAGAGGGGATAGATATAGGAGAACCTCTATAGCTGCGTTAGGGCAGGTTCTCATTGCTCCTGTAATACAGATACACCCGAGCCCTTAGACTTTTTCTAGAGCTTTCCTTGTTCTTGATAATTCGGTTCTCTTGTGCCATGCAACCGCCCCATATGTAATGATTGGTCTTAGCATCATAGTGCATATCCAGCTAAGGATGTTCGGTTTGCATCTGCATGACTTGCCTGCAAGTCTCTTGCAAATCATTAGGGCTTTTGTGGCTTTCCCGACTACAGATTTTAAGTGTTTGTTCAAAAGGAGTCTACTATCTGGTAGAATTCCTAGATATTTTACCCCTCTATGCGTTTCAATCACTTCACCGGCTAGATGGATAGGTTTCATACATATGCGGCAGAAGTTATTCCTCGTAAATGGTATGATTGTCGTCTTGGAGGGGTTTATTGATAATCCTACAGATAGACACAATTTCCGTGTAATTGTTAGTCCTCTTTGGATTACCTACGGCTATGATAGCAACATCATCGGCAAATCCAATGGAGAATATACCTTGGGAGATAAGCTTTTCTAACAATTCATCAACTACAAGACTCTTCAACAAGGGTGATAATACATCACCCTGAGGACAGCCTCTTGTTGTGATTACTTTTTTTTACATTTTGTCCTTTTTGTGACAGTATATTTAGTGCCTAACATTTCCATCTACTTATGGTGATGGGTACGCATTTCCTAACAAAAGTTGTGCCTACAAAGCTCCCTCTATGTCTAAGAACGCATCTAATATTCTATCTTTTTTCTATATTTTGGGAATAAATATTAGCTTTCCTGTTCTCCATATACTTGGTATATACCCAAACGCAATGCTACTACGAAGAATATTAGTGAAGAATATTGTTAATGACACAGAAACTGAAGATATCGACAATGAATGATAAAAAAATTTTCTGTATTTTTCTGTATTCAAATAAAAAATTATTCACTCGTAAATAAAAAAAACATCTGATTACATATCATGGATTATGCCTACGGGGGAAAACATGTAAAAAAATGCGCACTGCATTCTACCTCGAAGGTGGTGAGGAAACGAGTGCATCGTCATAATATATTCGCTTTCTCAGCGCTCTACTCCGAAAACGGTTAATTTTACAGAAAAATGCAAGAGACATTTTTTGTAGACAATTTCACGACAAACAATTTTTATAATTACCTTTATTGACCTCTGAGCAATAGATCGCGAGATATTTGCGAAAAACTGATTTTTGTGACCTTTTGACCCCTATAACTTTTTTAGCCGGCACGATATCAATGTCGATTTTTCACATCTTCATAACAATGCCGTAATAAAGGTGTATACAAAAATTCAGCTCACTATGAATTTTTCCGCAGATAAAACCTAAAATGACTGGACTATATAGAGACTGGAAGATAGTGGAAGGTCAGTAGACTTTGGTTCTTTACGAGCTGTAGTGCCCTTTATTTATTTTCGAAAAGAGATAGGAGTCGTAAGGTCAGAAGGGGTGACGATACGGCAAAGTTGTACGGGTAGGCCGTAGGAGATAAAGAAGATGTGTGTCACTAAACCATCCTGAGGAAATTTTAGGATATTCTTTAGTGGTAGCGTAGAAAAAATATTCTCCGAGGGCTACTTTTCTGTTTCTGTGGTCAATTATTACTCCAATGTGAGGGGATGGATAGTTGAGGCTTGTTTACCTTGCGTAAATATTCTTTTTTGTTTTTCTTTGAAATATTAAGTTCCTTGAAACCCAATTCCGTGTGACTTGCTCTAGTAAAATCAGTGTGATCAGATTTTGTCCATTTCGTTTCGCGATGTCCCGGGACCCATATGAGGGTAACTACATAGGTTTGTTGCATTGAGAAACCTCAGCTCATTACGGCAACGAATTATAAGATCCGACTTAATAGTGATTGACGAAATGGCTGGCTGTCTATTCTTGGCTTGTTTTGGTGGGCGGTTCCTTCAACATAACCTGCCAGTCTGCACCAGGAAACCTGGAATTTTGATATCGGAGGATGGTATCCAGCATATCCTTTGTAATGCGTGGCCCGGCACGCAGTGGCGTAGCGTACCATCTCGGCGCCCGGGGCGGGAGACCCATTTTGCCGCCCCCATTTAATACTAAATTAAAATTAAATTTCGAGACATCATTTCACAGGCAATGAAGTAGATATCTTTTATTGAAAGTAAAATAGAATTAGCGGTTTCATAAACGGATTTTACGAGCCTTACGAATGAGGCTCGTGAGACAAAGCTGCATCTGCGGATTCATCTCCATTCATGCGTGTTTTCCTGGGAATTGTACTCGTTTTGAGATCGATTCCGAGTTTTTTCCAAAAAGTCTTAGAAAAGTCGATTGCGGCTTGGACGAAACGGTCTCTGCTCTCCACCAGGAGAGCTTTTAAAACGCAGAGTTTCTGAGCACACTTATCCACACTCAGTCCACATTGCTGCAGGTAAATCCGTGCGTCTTCTTCTTCAGGTAGCTCTGCAGCTCAAAAGCCAAGAAAAGTGAGGAAGTTGAATGACTGCATGACTGTCAGAAGAAGACTGGCTACCGATCCGTCAATTCTTCCAGTACCTCAAGAACTTCCACAAACTTATTTTTAAGCGTCTTTACAGCTTCACGAGGTTCACTTTTTCTGCAGGCTTGTGACTAGATCCTTGAGATACTTCTGGTGAGTCGACTTCGTCTTGACCCTGCTCTGTGGTGGGACCAGAACGACTTCCAACTTCGACGGCAGGCACGTCTTCTTCTTCTGCCCGTAAAATAAGTTATGCATTCCCATGAATATTGGCCGGAGGACAATTCTAGGCCACTCACGATTGTAGATGGAGGAATCTTACTTACATTGGAATCACTTCCGCTGCTGGATGCCGCCGAAGACCTTAACGTAGCTTTTGAACCAGAACTAGAACTGAAATATTTCGGGTCTTCGCGTCTGCTTCTTTCTTAGCCTTTTTCTTGCGGTCTTCCGCGCCGCTTCCTTTAACTCTTTTCATTTTCAAAACTAGTTCAAAGGTTGAGTGAAGTACTAAGTGCTTAGTTTTAGAAGATTCAACAGTATTTAAACTATAAACAACACAATCGAACTAACTTTCTGTGATGCGGGAGGAAGCAAAACCATTGAGCTGGCTGAGACTAGAATAATGTTTCCGTCGAATCCTAGTTATCTTATCATATCTCGCATATGCATATCATATGTTGCGGAACACTCCCTTTCAGTTTCGCGAGAGTTTCGGAACGTTTTGTTTTAGTTTCGCGATCAGCGCGACAATACGGAATGCACTCTTACAGCCCTACTCACCGTCTACGAATTCACGAAAGCGGTCAACGACGAACCACAGATAGGGTGGCTAATTTCAAATTTACATCATTAGTCGTTTTTTATTGGGAATTGTATAGGCAGCGCAGTAAAATTTTACACAGTAAACAACAACAAAGGAATAGTGCGTATAAACTAGGCAGTAATAAGAGTGCACATAATAGCGCTGATAAAGTTTTGGAGCATCTGGATTACAGTGACACTCAAATTGGTTGCAAAAGTTTTATTTTTCTTGAGGTTGACAGATTTTGATTATTCGAGAATATGTTCGGTGATATTTGTTCATTTTGTGGTAAATTTTCACAAGAGCAAAATTATGTGGTTTGAAATATTAATTTACGATTAGGCTGTAAACGTTAATAGTCAATGGTCAAAATTTTCGTGTGCATTTTTCCTAACTGTCACGTGAGAGTATGAAAAGTATGTCAGCTCTGGTATTCTCCCTCTTAAACACCTCTATTTTTATAAAGTATTAAAAAATTTTTTCTGTAGAAGTGGTTATCTTCTAAGCCACAATACTCCAGCTTACACATTACGGAGTAGAGATAGGAATCTTGCTATCATTCCTGTGCACAATACTCATAGCTTTGTCAACTTTTATACCTCAGTAGCACCTAGACTATTTAATACATAACCCCCGGAATTACGTAGCATTCGATCAACTCATTTATTCAATAAAAAAATTAAAAAATGGCTTTTTAACTTCGATTTTGATACAGTCTTTAACATTATCAAAATATTGGTTTAAACTTAAAGTAATTTGAATCATTTCATCCACTTACAAAAAAATTAAGATATTATTTTCTCGACATCCTACCCCACAACACTTGTTGATTAAATAACTATTTAGTATTATTGAATTAAATATTTCTTTGGTACTTTCGACACTTGTCGTTAGACAACAGATCGTGCCTTTACTTTTTCTTACTTATTTTCAAGTGAAAAACACTTAATAAAAAAATGTTTATACTGTAAATATTATTATGTATTGTTAAAATTTTAGTTGTTTTAAATTATTATATTTTTTATTTTATATAACTGTAGAAGAAGAACAAAAATAAATTGAATTGAATTGAATTGAAAATTGAAAATCATCGAAGGATGGCTGCGATGCCAAACGATTAAAAAGGACATGAAAATGTTTTTTTTTCTGACACCGAGCCCTTAATTTGACTTTGTGTACATACATGCCATTGAGATTTGATTTTATTAATAATTTTGCCACTTGTTTGACAACAAATTTTTCAGTGATGTTAATTCAGCATAAACCACATCAAAACGTATACTTTTCCAACGCATCCCTTAGCTTATTCAAAAGTGGATTGTTTATTCGTAGGTTTATATTTCATTTTTGGTTTTCGTTTCCTTTTAGTTTGTTCACTTAATGAGTCTGAAATATCTACTAAATTAAGATGATTTGTTAAAAGAAACTCAGAAATTATGTACATATAGCCCTTTTCTGTTTTGGATCTTTATTCATTTCAATTTGTATTATTTTTGTAAGAAATTACATATTTATTTTGCTTCTTTTCCAAATCAGCTGATTTTGACACGGGTGTAAATGCAAAGCATACCAACTTTAAAATTTAAAGTAAAAGTGTATATGCAGTCAAAAAAGCATTTTATTCGGACTTCCATTGCTGCACTATGTATACATTACCAATAAAATACGCCTATTGTTGTTTGTTGACTTGTCAAACGATCTGTCATGAAACATATGATTTCTACTCTACCCGCATCACCGGCGACATTTTGCCGCCCCCCTAGGCCTGCCGCCCGGGGCGGCCCGCAACCCCCCCCCCCCCCCCCACGGCACGCCACTGCCGGCACGTTAATGTGTACTTTGAATTTGGTGGAAAGGTCAGTTTTGAAAGGAACTTTTATATTGTCCCCTCAAGTAATCTTTTCATTTATCTTGGATTTTCGACATACCAAGTGCGGTTCGTCTTTACATTCATGTGAGGATCCTGAACCCTCTGATAGTCGATAGACAAAACTAGTGCAGGCAAGTATCTCCGCTCCGTTGGTAAGCAATGACTTCTGCATTAGCAGAATCTTCTGCACCCAACTATAACGGCTTAAGTCCCTGAGACAAAGGTTTTTTTTATCGCTCTGGCCATATCTACGGACTCCCCTTTTGGTTGTTTCTTAACAGCTTTTTTGAATTTAACAGTTTTGGCCCGTCGATTGACGAGCACCGATATTCAGAGGAAGTTTCCATCGCGTTTCTAGAGGAATTCTGAGCCATTCACTTTAGTTGGTTCATTTACACCAGGCCCTTTATTGGGAGTAGAATCAAGCTTGACTCTTGGCATTGCCAAGATTTTGACCAGAAACTTACCTTGAGGTTGTTGTTCTTTTTTCGTTTTGTAGGATTTTCTACATTCAAAACGCCTGAGTTGATAGTCATCTTCACTGAGGATTCGTTTTTCATCTTCGGCCATCTTGCAATCGCTAAGCTCCCGCAGCACCGTCTTCAGTCACTTAAACCCAAGAGAGGTATTCAGAGTGTATACCGAAATTTCCGAAAAGTCTTTAAACATCAGATTTTAAGATATGAACAATAGATGTCTCATAAATAATTTCTTCATAATCAAACCAAAGCTCGATGACGATGGCGATGTATTTGGTAAACTATCGACAAGGCTTTGAAACTTTATGTAATACTTTTTTTTATAAAATTTCAAAAAGGTGGTATTCTGTGTGTTGAAAAAGTTTTAAATATATTCGAGAATAGTACATTTTTCAGTTGAATTTTCGGAAGTTTTTGATGTGGCTTAGGGTTGGTAAGAAAATATCTGAATTTTCAGAAAGCGATGAGGACTAAAACTGCATATTTAATGAAGATTTTGAATATCTGCAAAGTCGATCATCAGAGCATTTTCATCGAGTAGAGATTCAAGATCAATTTAGTTTTCTGTGATCCTGAAATATTGCGACCAATGATCAAGAAAAAGAATAGCAGAATGTATGCATATGTGAGTGACTCGAATGGAAATATAGATTTAAATAAGGTTTTTCAATTTGAAAGCTCTTACAGGGTTTCTGTAGGGTGTATTTTAAATTTCCGCAAATCAGTAACAAATATCGCAAGCGATAGGTATAGATAGAAATGGTTTGACATGTGAATATAATGAAATATCATGAGGGTTTAGTAGGGTCTCCTCTTCTTGAAGTGCGCTAGTTCACGGTCTTAAGATCGAAGATTACCGAAGTCGTAGAAATTCATCCCAGAGCCTTTCCGTCATGTTAATAAAAGAGATCAAGTCTTTGATCTACATTTCAGATAGCTCGTTTAGGTCGTCGATTTGAATAACTACCCGAATAGCTTGGCTCTCATTCTGGCTGGAGCAGGCAGGACTATATATTCCCGAATTGCCAGTGTCCAGTGCATCTTGCAACTACCCCCTGACTATATCTTGCCAACATCTGCATCTTTGCTCATTTGTTCGTGACTCATTATTGGTGGGCTTGATGTAATGCAGTTCGTTTAACTGCTTCACCTACGGTGAGATTCTGCAATGCATATTTTGCACGGTTCCCATATTGACAGTAAGTCAGCTTGAAAGACACTCAAATAATCAGGTAGAGGAAAAGACCTAGAATCAGAGAAAGTTCGCGAATCAAAAGCATTAGTAATGAAGCTATTAGTAAAGATGGATGTATCGAAGTCTCTCATCAAAACGTTATCCTCCCAGTCCTTTCTAGATAAAAACATAACTTTAAAACCCTTATTGATGCTCACGGTAGGAGTGCATTAGTCAGTGATTGTCGAAATTGTTCTCATTCTCGACATTTAATATGCCACCAGAAAGCAGCGAAGCGACTTCTTGGTCATTAAATTCGATAAACTCAGCTTTGGATAGTTTCCTCGTATGACACATGTGTAAGTGGTTGATTTTAATGTCAGTTTCTTTTCCTATTACTCTTGACCATGTACATACTTGCTTCTCCACCGACTTCCTGTCGTCTTGAGCAGTATAAATTGCGTCTCCAACATCCTTAGTGTCATCTTGTCGCTTATGTGCACTTTAGTTGTTTCAGTTCCGAGGATAGTCTTCCCAACAAAAGATAATAACAATATCAATTGTCTAAGTGTTTATGTGTGGGAGCGTTTTGAATGTGTTGCCAAAGTCTACACACGTCTTCACTTCTCAAGCCCGCAAACGAACGTACTACTAACCATCTTCTTTTCTTTTTCTCCTCACTAAAGTGCATGAAAATTGAAGAAGAGCATCCCAGCTGAAATAGTAAATGAATGATAATAGGCATAGAGATTGTGTGACAGGGGAAATAAAGAAGAACCCTATACAAGCCCTATAGACAATGCCATAGAGAGGATGTATGTTTATCTGAAAACAATCGTTACAAGAAAATAACACATGCCAAAAGGATTCACGGTTGCATGCAATTGCTATGTAAGAAGAAACTTTCTTTCACAACCAAACTAGCTTTCACTATCCCACTTTTCCAATCATATATAGGAGTACCATCCAACCAGCCCAAGCCCGCCCCAATGTGCCAACAATTCAACTGGCTGCCCGATCCCTTTATTCTCAGTCGAACTTTGCTTAATTAAAATGTTTCCTTTAGTCATTCACAAGAGTTGGGTACATGTGAGGTACCGAAGCGGCCTCACCCGCACATGGCAATTCTTTCCGCTTTTGTTTCTTGTCGCTAGGGTTTGTGTGAAGGAAGTGTGTTGTTATTTAAACAAAACAAAAGACGAACAACAAGCTGTCTGCTTTTGTTTCTTGTTCGTTCTTCTTTAGTTTTCAGTTTTTTTTTGTAGTTTTGTATCCTTTTGCAGACGACATCCATTCCAAAAAATCCCTTCTTTAAGTTAGTCATGATGTTTTCTTTGTTTTGTCTAACTGTTAACAATTACAGGGTGCTTTGCGTTTATTGACGTTGTTTGTGTTACATTTACGTATTATTTTTGATATGCGTATTTCGACAGGTCGAGGGTTTGAATTTTAAAGCTTATCTCAGACTAGCTTGTACCGACACAAATTTTACCGCCCACTTCACAATAAGGGTAAGATCACAAAATATAGAACAACACATCGCAGAACAACTCTTCCCAAAACTTACGACAGGTATCAAACCAAAGGCTTTGATGGATTTGGATTTGCGCCGTAGTGAACCCTTGATCTCCTCGACAACTTAGTGAAGAATACCAAAAAAGGGATGGGAGGCAACAAAATGTTTTAACTTCACAAGAAGGTTTCCAATTCTTTCCTAAAATATTTTTACTTGCGACTTATAGGTACTATAAGGCAAGTTATGCATTCGTAAAAAAAATCGAACTCGAGATTTTGATCAAAGTTGACATTACGATGGTAGCGAAGACGAAAAAAGTGGGTCTGGCAATTCTGTCTGTCTGTCTGTCTGTTCGATTACAGCTAAACGGCTCGGCCGATTTTCTTCAAACTTGGTAGATATGGGTTTTAATTTTTTACCCCCGGATGTTTTTTGATTTGATTTTTTAAGACCAAAAATAACGGTACCTGCCATACGATTTTTTTCGAAATTTTTTAAATATATTTTTTTCTCAAAAACTGTCCCAGTGATTTTTAAGAAAAAAATGCAAAAAATTTAATTTAGTTAAACCTAGGTAATGGTTGAAAAAAAAATTTCCAAAAAATGAGTAGTTTTGGTACCCCCCCTTTTTTTTTTGTTTTTGATTTTCTCAAAAACGGTACAACCGATTTTAATATTTTTTCTTATGTTAAGGCTCCCCAGCAGTTTGAATATATTTGTGTATTCAAATTTGCCTAAAATTTTTGTTTTTGGATTTTAAAAAAAAACTTTCAAAATTTTTTTTGAAAACACAATATTTCGCAAACCCCATGCTCGATTTTTTCAAAACTTGATAAATAAATGTTTGGAAAAATAATCTACAAGATATAAGAAAAATAAATTCATTTTACCTAAAAATAACTGTACCCTCCATACAAATGTTAAAAAATGGTTTTCGAAAATCGTATTTTTCTCGAAAACGGTTCCAAGAATTTTGCTTAAATTTTTTTTTTCTTTCTATTATTTTTTAATATCTGTAATCTAATAAAAAAAATTTGAAAACAAGATATTACTGACTGTACCTACCATAGAACGATTTTTTAAAATTTTGAATTTTTCATTATCGACATAACAGATTTTAATGAAATTTTCTATAGAGATGCTTCTTAAAACTTTAAGAAGCATTGCATTTCAAAGCTTCAAAAAAAATATTTTTTGAATTTTTGAAAAAAAAAAATAATTTTTTTTTTTGGAAAATTCGATATTTCAAAAACGGTGCAATATTTTTTTTTGGAAATTTAATTTTCATTCGTACAGTAATAAAAACTTAAAGTAAGCATACCAAAATTTGGTATATAAAAGCTTTTTTTTAAGAAACCACTACAAGAAATTATAATTTTTATTCTTGCATAAATTCATATTTGCATAATTTAAAAAATTAATTTTATCCTTATGAACAGTTTTCTCTAATAACATTCGTTTTTAAAATTCCTAGTCTATTACGTAGGAGCAAGTTCGTGCGACCCAGTCATGCATTTTATTTAAATTCTTTTAGAAGTCAGAGACAAAAACAGAATGCTATGCAAATAAGAATTTATGCAAAAACAAAAATTATAAGTCGTTGTAGGGGTTTCTTAATAAAATAAGGTTTTATATATAAAATTTTTAAAATATTTAAAAAAACTTGGTACTTCAACCTTAGGTTTTTATTATTGTACGAACGAAAATAAAATTTCCAAAAAAATATTGATCCATTTTTGAGATATCGACTTCTCCACAAAAAAAAATCAATTTTTTTTTCAAAAATTCAAAAAATATTTTTTTTAAAGTTTTGAAATGCAATGCTTCTTAAAGTTTTAAGAAGCATCTCTATAGAAAATTTCATTAAAATCTGTTATGTCGATAATGAAAAATTCAAAATTTAAAAAAATCGTTCTATGGTAGGTACAGTCAGTAATATCTTGTTTTCAAATTTTTTTTTTATTAGATTACAGATATTAAAAAATAATAGAAAGAAAAAAAAATGTAAGCAAAATTCTTGGAAAAAATACGAATTTCGAAAACCATTTTTTAACATTTTTGTATGGAGGGTACCGTAATTTTTAGGTGAAATACATTTTTTTTTCTCATATCTTGTAGATTATTTTAAGAAACTTTTATTTATCAAGGTTTAAAAAAAGCGAGCATGGGGTTTTCGAAATATTAAGTTTTCAAAAAAAAATTTTGAAAATTTTTTTAAAAATCCAAAAATTTTTTTCTGAAAATTTGAATAAACACTAATATTGAAACTGCTGGGGAGCCTTAACATAAAAAAAATTATCAAAATCGGTTGTACCGTTTTTGAGAAAATCAAAAACCAAAAAAATGGTTCGAAGGGGGCTACCAAAATAATATTTTTTTTGGAAATATTTTTTCATTCATTACCTAGGTTTAACTAAATGAAATTTAATGTTTTTTTTTTTAATCTGTGGGAAAGTTTTTGAGAAAAAAATACTTAAAACAAAATCGTATGGCAGGTACCGTTATTTTTGGTCTTAAAAAATCAAATCAAAAAACATTCATGGGAAAAAAAATAAAACCCATATCTATACCAAGTTTAAAGAAAATCGGCCGAGCCGTTTAGCTGTATTCGAACAGACAGACAGACAGAATTGCGAGACCCACTTTTATGGTGTTTGCTATTATCGTAATGTCAACTTTGATCAAAATCTCGAGTTCGATTTTTTTTTTCCGAATGCATAACTTGCCTTATAATACCTATAAGTCGCCAGTAAAAATGGTTATATGAAATGTAATTTCAAAATATTTATTTTTTAAAGATCGCAAAAATTAGGCGAACGAGAAAATATTTTATCAAAATACTAGGTGTTGTTTTCGAGAAAAAACAAAACGATTTTCAAATACCTATCAGTTTTTTGGATAAAAGAATATTTTTTTTACATCTTTTACAAAGTCTTAAGAAATTGTTAGATGGCTGGTTAGTATATACATATGTATGTATTAAGTTTTCAAAACAATTTTTTTTAATAAAAAAAAATTTAGGAAAATTAGTATGTGTACATTATACGTTCTATTAAGTCTTCTTAGTATCTTTAACATAAAAAAAATTCATCGAAATCAGTATTACAGTTTTTGAGAAAATAACAAAAAAAATTGTTGCATGAGAAAAATCTCTCGAACGGTTTTTGAGATATGTAATTAAAATGCACGGCTGGATCACACGTACTTGCTCTTATAGACCGAGAGCCTACAGCAAGTTTTGGGTGTAATGACAACAAAAAATAATGAGCATAATTAAATAGGCCCTTGTAGTTATTTACAAATGTGAACGTCTTGCATGCTTGCGAGCATGGGGTTTTCGAAATATTGAGTTTCCAAAAAAAAATTTTGAAATTTTTTTAAAAAATCCAAAAAATTAAAAATTTGAATGTGTAATAATATTCAAACTTTGGAGGAGCCTTAGCAAAAAAAATGATTTAAATCGGCTGTACCGTTTTCGAGAAAATCAAAGACAAAAAACAAATGGACCCAGGGGGGCTACCAAAAATATCAAATTTTTGGAAAAATTCTTTCAACCATTACATAGTTTTAACTAAATGAAGTTTTTAAAAATTTGTTTTAACAATTCTGTAGGACAGTTTTTGAAAAAAAAAAAATATTTATAAAATTTCGAAAAAAAATCCTGTGGCAGGTACCGTTATTTTTGGTCTTAAAAAAAAAGAAAAAAACGTGGGGGGTGGAAAACAAAGTAAAACCCATATCTACCAAGTTTAAAGAAAATCGGCCGAGCCGCTTAGGCTGTAGTCGAACAGACAGACAGACAGAAAGTATGATTTTTTTTTAAAAATTATGAATGAGAACGAATGAGAATTTTGAATTATGAGTTATTTTTGCTGTGGAAAATCTTGTAAGACTTTTCCGTCAGCAAATATTCTTCTAAATATTTTTTCCATTTCAAATTGAAATTGAACTTTAGCTCGAGAATAAATGTGCCAGACAATTATTTCGTGCACTAAATTTTGACAGAAATAAGTTATGTACATACAGTTCGAAGAGAAATTTTGGTTTTTAAGCTGGAGCAGCTTACCTCTCCGGCTAAAATGCTTGACATAATTTTAGCTCGCCTAAATTTTGGAGAGAATTTTGTATGGAAGATAAAATTTAGCGCGGTCTGCGTACTAGGCTCAAAAACTAAAAACTGTCCAATACAACTCAAATTGATTGGTTTGAAAGTTAATTTCTTATCCGACGAAAAAGGTTATCATCAATACCAAATGCATGCATTTTAGATAAGAGAGCTTGATTCTAAACTCTATCAAATGCTTTTGAAATATCAAGTGCAATAATCTTATTCTCTCCAAAATGATATAAAGAACTGTGACACTTTTCAGTGCGAGTTATACCGTCAGATCACCAGTGGACCTATTGTTACCAAAACCATACTGCCGGTCATTGAGAGGCTTTCATTTTTAAGGATATTTCTTCAGCTAATAATTAATCAGTGTTTCCATGACCTTGGAAAAAGGTACGTGAGTGCAATTGGACGATAGTTAAACGGAGAGAAGATTCGCCTTTTTTTGAGACTGGACAAAATGCTAGTTTCCATCCACTCGGAAGGAGACCATTAGAGTAGGACAGATGGAAAAACTTACTGTTGTCGAAGTCGGAGCCAAAAGTACCAATAATACAAATATAAACAATGAAATTGACAGATCACAAAAGAGTTCGAGAGTGCGTTTGCATTAAAATACAAAATCCACATGTCTCTTTTGAAAAAGCTCTTCCTTACGACCTAATACTTACACGATACACGATATTACAACCTTAAACTGCAAGATCAAATGCATGCAATCCAGTCGGTCATGTTTTTTTTTATTTCTGGAAAACTATTTGGCCTGAGTCGTTAATTTGGGTTTCCAAGGTTTTTTTATTTATTCATCAGCATTTATAAAAGCAATAATTAAAATTAAAAAAAAAAAATAGAAAATGTGCGACAATTATGGGATACCCTGTTTGTGCACAATATCAAGAGTGTTGCTGGCTAAGGAGTCGCTGTAAAAGACCCATTCTTTGTAGATACTACTACTATATGGAAATGAAAAAAGTTCGAAATTGTATTCATGACCGTGTCTGTTGGCAGGAGCCTCTAGTGTTTTCGGTTTAGAGGACATAACATACTGTCGTATACCCATTGTCTCATAGAGTCCTCGGTACTTACATTAAACCTATCCACCACCATACTGCATGTACATAATATACATAGGTACCTTGCCTGGCGGTCATACATATGTTTGGCGGGAAATTGGGCCAATTTGTCTGCTCCGTTTTCTCTTTTAGCGGCTCATAAATAAGAGGACAACTTTAATTGGTGACAGTTCTCCTTTATGCTGTGCGCTCTTCTTCAATCTGGGTTAGAAGATGATGGTCTATAGGAACTAGGAACTAGAAACTCAAGGTTACTTTATTGTGGACGTAGTATCTATTATATGCATGCAATTTGACAATGTATATAGTATATTGTGCACCTAGACAACTTCTGCTGTATTTTAGATAAGGACGTAACGTAGGTATATATGTACATATATATTCAAAAGAGGAAGTGTGATATTGTGAACACATCCGGCTGTCATTTTGTCCTTTGCTTTGTTTTGTTATGGATTGTCAGACACTTAGTTTTGCTAAAGGATTCTCTTGAGGTAAAATGTGTTGAGGAATATTCTCCACCAATTTTGATATACAAAGAATGTTTGGAGAAATAATGAGAGAAATGCGAGAAAATTGTGGAATGGGGGAAAAGTTTTATACAGCATTTTTTATCGATTAGAAATGAATTTTTAATCAATATTTTCATATCTACTAATTAATTGGCTTTCTTTATTTTATTGTTTTGTTTTTTCTTAAAGGCGTGATAGGGGCAGCATCGGCAGGATTTTCTTTTTCTTTCAAAAAAATAGTGTCAAATTGAAGTTATAATTTGTGACACTCTGTCCGTCTATGGTAAATCATTTATCGTTATAAATCAACATGGATTTCAAGAGGGTGCTCTACAGTCACTTTTTCATAGAGTTAGCTAAAACTGGTAACGATTTATTCAAAAGAAGAAATCAATTGAATTGTGTCTTCCCTGACTTAAGTAAGGCACTTGATATACCCCTACATCGTATACTTATTGCTATTAAAACTAAGCGTTTACCCTGGAATACCACAGGGCAGCCATTTAGACCATTCACTCTTTATTATATTTATAAATGACTTACCATCTGTGTTGAAGCACTCAAAGTGTCTCATTTATGCAGATGATGTAACAATCTTCAAAGCTATTTCAAATTCTCGTAATTGTGAAGAATTGAATTGTGGCCTTAATTCGTTTTACGAATGATGTGTTCGTCAATGTTTGCTTCTTTACATCGACAAAAGACTGAGTTTTGCGAGGAAGATTCCTGTTACTGATTTTAATTATTTGTTTAATGGTGTGTCCATATCACTATTTAGCGATATGTCTGTCCTTGGTATGTCATTCGACGAAAAGCTTGAATCCAAAGAACACATCAACTCCATAACTTATAGAGCCAATTCAATTCTAGGTTGGTTCTATAACTAACTAAGAATTGAGATTAAGAGTCAAGGCAATTTTCTGATCCTTTTGTTACAAAGCTACTTTTCATAACATTTGTTCATGCCCAGCTTGCGCATTAAAGCCTGCCATAAGGCCAGACAAGGAAAATGTAATTTAACCAATATCTTGAGAATAATTCATCGTACGAATAAACATAGACAATTCATTTACTTTTCAATTTTTCACGCAAAAATTTCTTCATATTTTCAGAGTCAGTGAATTGGAAAGTTTTTATTCAATTCTGCCAACTTTACCTATGGTTAAGTGGAAAAAACTGGGAAGAGAAAAATTCCAATCACTTGAACGTTTTAAATACAAATCATAAAAGTAAAAGGTTTTTCCTTAAAATTAAATGTGATAAAATTTGCTACAAAAAAGATTCCAATACCTTTTTTGTATGATGTGTGTTTCTCAAGATATTGCTTAAAAGGCTTGTTAAAAATTCGTGGCTGAAGCAGAACGATTTTTTAAATATCTACCAATTCTCCAGAAATGTAATCATTGAATGATACAGATATAAAAAAAACTAAGCTCTTAAATAAGACAATAAATTGGAACTAATTCAGAAATAATTTTGAAATTTTTATAAGCCTCTGATCCCCTATGGAAATAATGGAACAACTTGATCATGAAGAAGACCGCAGAGGTAAGTACTCCAAATTTCGCTATGCCAGAGATGAACTAAAATAAAATATCCTGGCGGAGCAAACAAACTTATATTGTAAAAAGGAAGAGCTCGAAGAAAATGTGGTATCCAACCGATTTAACAATTAACTAAAAAAAACAATCGTGAATTCAAAAATGATCCACTTTAAAGATTGCTCTAAAGTCTAACTGCAAATGTTTCAACCGAATACTCCTTATGCAAAGCAGTAGAGTGCCTTAAAAGACGACAAAGACAATAACCGTGAATAAGGTCTCTTGACGAAAATTTGGATCGGAAGCCCAAAACATAAGGCCAACATTTTCGCTGAACATCTTGCGAATGTCCTTAATTCATTGTTAGAAAATTCAGCTAAAGATCACTTTTTTCAGAAGCAATGAATCTGAAATTCCTATTATCACGCCGGAAGAAGTAAAAAGCATGTGTCTATATCACCAGGGTAAGATCTTATAACTGTTCAGGTTTTGACAGAAATGCCATTAAAGCCTATAAAAATACTCCAGTTCATAATAAAAGCATGATTTAGCTATGGAATTTGCTGAATTCATTGTTATACCTAAGGAAGCCACTAACAGAAGTGACATCTTCTAGACATTTATGGCTTATGTATATCAATCAAGGTACACAAACTGCTCCTGAAAAGGCTTAGCAAAATAAAAGAAGATAGAAGACTAATTTCGAACCTTTAGTTTGGACTTTCATAGAAATGTACTGGGTTTTCCAATAGGGACTTGACAACTTTGAATTTAATTTGTGAACGCACCCTTTCACTAATCATCGAACTGTCATCGTCAATTTATTCAGTGAACTCAATATTTTCATCATGGTAAAGAACACGAACGAGCAAATTCTACAAATTATAAAAATTTTCTACCAAAATTCGTAGTCGATAACCGCAACTTTAAGACCGTTAACTCCAATTTTCGGTCGTAATTCTCGCCCTAGTAGACAGGCAATAACACGTTAAGTGCAAAAATTTGAGTATACATATTCGTTGTGTGATGTTACCGTGTCAATGAAACAATCGGTTGGTTGAAGTGTCGAAAATATCGCTGCCGTTCAGGCGTCCGTAGCAAACGATCCAAATGAGTCAATTCCACAGGCGGCGCGGCGTTCTCAAGAATTGGGCATCGCTGAGACCACATTATCGCGTATTTTGCGTAAGGATCTTGGTTAACACCCATACAAGATCAAGCTGACTCAAGAATTGAAGCCGATGGACCATTTAAAGCGACGTACGTTCTCCGATTGGGCTCTGAAGAAGCTTGTTTGGCAGCCATCAATAGTGAACGCTCTCAGTGAATTTGTAAACATGGAAAAAATTGGTCAAATACAATACTTTCATTTGAAAGGCCTCAGTCCAACCAATATCAAAGCAGAGCTAGATTCTACTCTGGGGGAGTCTGCTCCTTCGTTTACAACAGTAAAATATTGGGTGGCAGAGTTTAAACGAGGTCGTACGAGCAGCCAAGACGAACATCGCAGTGGTCGACCAAATGAGGTGACCACGCCAGAAATAGTGAAGAAAATCCACAAAATGGTATTGATGACCATCGACTGAAAGTGCGCGAGCTAGCAGACATGGCATTTCAAAAAGTGCTGTACATCGCATATTGACTGAAAATTTGGACATGAGAAAGCTGTGCGCAAGATGGGTGCCGCGATTACTCACAATGGACCAAAAACGCGGCGTGAGGATGTTTCAATCGGGTGTTTGGCGAAGTTTCACAGCAATAAAGCAGAGTTTTTGCGTCGATTCATAACCATGGATGAAACATGGGTCCATCACTTCACACCTGAGACGAAGGAACAGTCAAAACAATGGACTGAAAGGGGAGAGTCGGCTCCAAAGAAGGCGAAGACAGTGCCATCTGCAGGCAAGGTCATGGCGTCAGTTTTTTGGGATAATTTTCATTGATTATCTTCAGAAAGGAAAAACAATCAACGGCGAGTATTATGCGAACTTATTGCAGCGTTTGAGTGACGAAATCAAGAAAAAAAAACGGCCGCATTTGGCGAAAAAGAAAGTTTTGTTTCATTAAGGCAATGCACCAGTTCGCACATCCGTTATCGCGATGGCCAAAATCAATGAGTTAAGGTTCGAATTGCTTCCTCACGCACCCTATTCACCAGATTTAGCCCCCTCGGATTATTTTATGATTCCAAACTTGAAAAAATGGCTCGGTGGTAAAAGATTTGCCAACAATGAAGAGGTGGAGTCTGCGGTTGATGGCTATTTTGAGGAGCTCGACGGTTCTCACTATAAACAGGGTATCGAAGCTATTGAACATCGCTGGGATGAGTGTATCGAGCTAAAAGGAGACTATGTAGACAAATAAACATATTTTTCCACAAATTTTTTGCGTTTTCTTTGTTAGGTCGGATACTTTTGGGCCTACCCGTATTTAAAAAAAAAAAATGTCAAGTCCTTATTGGAAAACCCTTTACGTTCCAAAACAGACCAAGAGCATCGAATAACGGATGTTGTAGAAAAGGCACTTGAAGGAAAAACAGGTAAATTCTTGTTCAACTCTTCTAAGATGTTGATCAAGCCTTTAACAACTTGAGTACAAACTGTGCTATGAAATACTGAAATCCGACGTAACTAACCGGCTCTTCAGACTAGAGTACGATATGACAAAAATGACTCGAAACTAAAGCTAATTGAAACCGGTGTACTACAAGAAAGTGGACCAACACTGTGTTTGTTATATACTTGGGATATTCCAGTGGGCATATGCCCACTTTTTCTGACGATATACTGTAATATTGGTGTTTCATAAATCTGTGACGAGCTGTAATAGAAAAATTTGCCAAATGCAGTCGATAAAGTCATAGATTGGATGCAATAATCACGTATAAAAATAGTTAAGTTAATCAAATAACACAAAATCGACTCAAATCAACTTTTAAAGCAAAAGGCTAAATAACGTAAGACTGTACCTTACGCATATACTGCAAAATACCTTAGAATCACTTTGGATTTAAAGCTTAAATCAAAAGAGTACTTCAAGAAAAGAAGGACTAAGCTTGAAATACCTATTGATTAGTGACTTAATAAGGGCTGGATTGTGGTGTTTTGACAGCATAAAGGCCCAACTATAAAAAAAACAAAAGCAAACATAATTGTATGCCAAACAGCCAACGAACGTTTTCTTATGTTTCCAAAATGACCACTTATAACAATAACTATACACCAAAAAGATTACACATACATATGTACATGGTCAGAATTCATAAATTGATTCACCTCCAAGGCAACGCAGCTGTGAATACTCGTCTTTATATTTTTTCCGCATTTGTCAAATTCAATTAGGTATGCGCCGACCGAATGGGATCAAACTTGCTTAATCTGAATGAAACTTAACGATTCACAGCTACTCGTAAGCGATAAAGTATTTGTTGAAAATCTTTCAAGTGGTTCATCTTCTAAGCATTGAGTTACAGAAGCGATATGCCAAGCATGGCAATTTTGTGATAGATTCTTGATTTATCATTGGATAAGGGAACCAATCTTAAGGTCATGACAAAAAGTCAGAGACTTGCATGTATCGGCATAACAAGTGCCGTGAGAACCACGCCAACCGCAGCCCTAGAAACTTTCCTCTCACTTGCCCAACTCGATCGATTCCCGAAGGAGTGCTCTCAGACATAAAGAGTGAACAAATTGGAGAAGGGGCCACTGTTATCAGTTTATCACAGAACCATTGTAAACTTCACTGACATAGACATTCAAAAAGAATTTATTTCACCGTACTCAGTCGCACTATCAAATATTGCCACAAGGGAGATATGGATGGAAAACGGTGTGATAAAAGCAAATCAGGTATCGGTCATTTCGTCAATTGTCACGAAGTTAAAACTGGTTAATCGTTGCAGCAGTGGATTAAGACTGCTAGGTGAAACAAATTTAGTCACCCATCGTTGGGTCCCGGGACAACGTGACATTTATGGGAATGAAATGCCTGATTAGCTGGCCGAAAACGGTTCATCAGTTGAACCAAGCCAAATTGTACGCTGGGTACTCAAGCCAATGAAGCAGGAAAATACCATAATAGAATTCACCAAAGTGTCCTCAAGGCTGCTAATGACAGATGTCCAACAATTGACACCTATCGGGTTTCAAGGAATCTTTGGTCAGATATTTACAAAAAAAAATAAAATGCACGACTGGGTCGCACGAACTTGCTCCTATGTAATAGACTAGGAATTTTAAAAACGAATGTTATTAAAGAAAACTGTTCATAAGGATCAAATTAATATTTTAAACTCTTTTAATAGTAAGAGACGAAAACAATATGCTAGATGCAAATATGAATTTATGCAAAAACAAAAATTATAAGTCGTTGTAGTGGTTTCTTAAAAAAAGCTTTTATATACAAACTTTTTCAAAGCTTTTTAAGAAAAAAATTAGGTACGCCAATTTAAAGTTTTTATTACTGTTCGAATAAAAATTAAATTTACGAAAAGAAATATTGACCCGTTTCGGAGATATCGAATTTAAAAGAAAAAAAGAAAAAATAGATTTTTTTTTTTAAAAATTCAAAAAATATTTATTTTAAAGTTTTGAAATGCAATGTGTTTTAGACTTTTTAGAAGCTTCTCTATAAAAATTTTCATTATGATCCGTTATGTGGATAATGAGAAAATTCGAAATTAGAAAAAATGGTTCTACGCTAGGTACAAGCTGTAATATCTTAATTTCAAAATTTTTTTTATTAAATTAAAGATCGTACAAATTAATTGAAAGAAAAAAAATTTTATCAAAATTCTAGGTGCCGTTTTCGAGAAAAATACGATTTTTGGCATTTGTATGGTAGGTACCTTTATTTTTAGGTAAAATAAAAAATTTTTTCTCACATTTGAATATATTGAGAAACTTTTATTTATCAAGTTTAACAAAAATCTAGCATGGGGTTTTCGAAATATTGAGTTTTGAAAAAAAAAATTTGAAGTTTTTTTAAAAATCCAAAAAAATTTTTTTTGAAAATTTGAGTACACAGTTCTATTTATGTTTTTAGGGAGCTTTAGCAAAAAAAAAAAGATCAAAATCGGTTGAACAAAAAAAACGGTATTTTTCAACTAATAACTAGATTTAATTAAATGAAATTTTTCTGTATCTTTATTTTTAAAATCTGTCGAACAGTTTTTGAGAAAAAATAATGTTTATCAAATTTCGAAAAAAATTCGTATTGGGGGTACCGGTATTTTTGGTCTTAAAAAAAAAAAGAAAAAAACGTGTGGAGGGAAAAAATTAAGAATGATATCTACCAAGTTTAAAGAAAATCGGCCCAGTCGTTTAGCCTGTAGTCGAACAGACAGACAGACAGACAGACAGACAGACAGACAGACAGACAGACAGACAGGCAGCGAGACCCACTTTTTTAGTCTTCGCTATCATCGTAATGTCAACTTTGATCAAAATCTCGAGTTCGATTTTTTTTACGAATGCATAACTTGCCTTATAGTACCTATAAGTCGCAAGTAAAAACTAAGGCGCAATGGCTCGTTGTTGTTGTTGCAGTTGGCAACCAGTTCAAATGGCTAATAGAACACATCAGCTTACACTGGGCCCAATTTCGGACGGATTTCGAAGTGTACAGATTCCTTCCGATCTTAGCCGCACTATAGATACTAATATATGAATCTATCCGTCAGAAATTAAAAACAAATTTCCATCGGTATCTCCTCTTCGGTCTAATATTTTAAAGGATAGTCAAAACCCCTAATTATAAAATTGTTTTTAGTACTTGACACTTGTGCACAAATAAGTTTCTTAAATGTTATTAAGCCTTCTTTTAATGTAAGCTTCAAATAATGTTACAAGACTTTCTGTTTAAATTTTTCTTCCTTTCATCTCATTAACAAAATCATAAGAAAATAAAAAAAAATATCCACAATTATTTTTATGATAACTTTGCTCCTTTGAAATGTTGTTCATTTAGCAGTATATCCTTCCAAACCTCAGAAACAAAATTAATATTGTGGAAAGTATGTCAGCTAAGGCTTTATTGCTTCGTCCAAATTTCAACAAAGACTTTGTAGTATTTTTTTTTTTCTTATTTCTTACTATTCTCCATGTTGACGATTGCTCTAATTTTAATTTCTATCTTCTATGGTTACTTTCTCATTCAGTTCCAGTAACTGCAGTCAACAGAGGAAGTGCGGAAGAAGAAAAACAAGAGAAAATCAGGATTTTGATGAATATTCCTTTCCATACTGAATATCTACTTTAACAAAGGAAAAGACAAAAAAAAAAAAAAAAACTTTCTTCTTCTTCAAAAATAACTTAGTTATGTGCAATGAAAAAGGAGCAACTTCATGAAAACAAAAACAAAAAACAAATCCAATGGAAAACTTTTCCTTTTTTCCATTAAGGAAATGAAATAAAAGAAAATGGTTGTTTTTTTTTTATTTTTGTGGAAAGAAAAATGCAACTCAAGGTATTTTACTTAATTTTGTATTTCAGTTGTGTTGGTTTTACACGATGCACCATAATGTGCTTTGTTGTTAATGTAGCACATAATGGAAAATCAACAAACGACTTTCTCCATGTTTTTTTTTTGGTTGAGTTGAAATTTATTTTCATTCAAGAAACTATTAAAATCAATAATCATCCAATAGATACGAGAAGTTGGTTTTTTGTGGAAAATTTTCATTTAGAAATCTGCCCGAAAGGGTACTTTTTTAAAAGCTTATTAAGTTTGATTCAGAAAAACTAATTTATAACGAGGAAGAATTGTTATAAAAAGCTTCTGATGATGAAGGTTATCATGTAAGTCCAGTTTTTTAGCACCTTCTCGATTTTATGCAATATTTTTTCCAATTACATACTTACAATTTGCTTATCGGAAACTCACCAAAAACCTTTACAAAATTATATCAAAGTTTGGTAAGAGAAGGTTCCTCAAGATAGCACCAACACAACTCAATTTCAAAAATCTAATGATGCAGGAGTTAGGTGCTAGGTACATGCTAATTAAGTGCTGCAATCTCGGATGAACATTTAAAAAAGTTCTCTAATTTCGAGGAAGCCTTTTTAACCTTAAAAGTTAAAGCAAAAGTGTGTGAATGGCCAAACATGACAATGGCTACCAAATTTAAAAAAGTCGCTCCAGAGGCTTAGGCTATAGTTAGACAGACAGAGAGTCAGAAATGGAACTCCAAATCGTAATCAAAAAGTCTCAAGATCGATACATAAGTTGCCATATACTCGTGTGGAAATATCGGACTCGTAGTTTTGATTTGACCAAGTCTGGAAGCTAGCTTGTCCGCGAATTTTAGAAAAATGGAAAAAGAGCAACATCGGTAGGTGATTCGGTTCTTGTTTTTGGAAGAGCTCTTGGATGCTGTGTACGGTGACTTGTCTCCTTTGATGGCGACCGTCAAAAATTGGTATAACGAGTTTCAACGTGGTCGCACATCGGTTTTTGGTGAGCCCCGCCCAGCTGCCCCGAAAATGGCTACCACGAAGGATAATGTGTCAAAAATCCACGATCTTGTATTGCCAGACCGCCGATTGAAGGTGCGCGAGATAGCTGAAATAGTAGGCATATCAAAAGACGACGTGGTTCGTATCCTCCATGAAATTTTGGGTATGAAAAAACTGTCGGGGTGATGGGTGCAGCGTTTGATCACACCGGACAACAAGCACAACCGTGATACCACTTCAAAGTCACTGCCAAATTGGTCGAATTGCACTACGAACTGCTGCCCCATCCACTGTATACTCCAGATCCCAGATCTCCACTCGCCGGGCAGAAATGTGTGTCCAATGAGGAGGTCATCACCACCACAGAGGCCTGCTTTGCAGACCTCGAGAAAACCTATTTTTCGGATGGGTCATAGAAGTTGGAGCATTGCTAGATCAAGTGTACCGAGCTAAAAGGGACTATGTTCACAAATAAATGGCCACTTTTCCAAAATTTTTGTTTTTCTTTTGTGGGCTAAGTACTTATCAGACCGCCCTTGTACCAGAACAGCGAATTTTTAAGGAGTGAATAAATTTTAACATTTTGACTTATCATACGTTTGATGCTCAAATGGTAGAGAAGTGCAACCAAGAGGTCACAAGCATCCACAGGTTTTTCTAAAAACCCACCTCTGTCTATCAACTTCTAGTCTCACCTCTTCGCGATGAACATCGGGTGTCTAGTACCTCGATTGGAGATCGGGTCCCAACCTCAGTGGGAGGTTGTTGGGGGTAGTGAATGTTAGAGGGTGTGGGAGAGGTGTTCCCAATAAGGCATCTCTTCTTTCAACAAGGTGGCAGCGGGAGAATTTTGCAGATAGAATACACGATGCCTTCTACATTTACAGTTAGGCTTAACTACTTAGAACATACCCTTAACAGGGCTACTATATGACATATTCGGAGCTCAGGCCTGTAAGGAGCGGTATGTTCGGCTCCTCTTTCTTAAAGTAATACTAAGGACAGATTGGGGGTTTTGCCGTCGTCCTCGCTCGGTGTGACTGCCCAACCACATACAGTTAATTTCCCAATTGCGAAGCAAAAAAAAAACTTCCGATATTGACAGATTCACTAAAGGACAACGAACTTTGGGTCTGTACGTGAAATATTAGGTCCCTTAATAGATCACGTGCAGCCGAACAATTAGTGGACGCCCTAAACTGCTAAAAACCAGATATTAGCACCATCTAATAATTGCGGGGATGGACGGGAGTGACGAAAATTAAAAGACTGTGATATCTACTTCGGCGACTGCTATCGAGAACAAAAGCAGCGTTTATTTGGATGCAGATTTGCTGGAACTAGGTTAGGCAAATGTTTTAACTGTGTGAACGAACGTTTCAAGATGATCCGCATCAAGGCTAAATTCGCCTAAACTGAGGAAAAAGATGAAGACACCAAAGACACAGTCTACCAGCTCCTGGATAAAATATACGACCAGTGTCCTAGTTATGATATCAGAATTGTCCTAGCAGATTTTAACTGCAAGCTAGGAAGAGAAGACATCTTTGGTGATACGGTTGGAAGATACAGCCTGCACGACACTGCTTCTGATAACGGATTCAGAATGATTGACTTAACTGTGGTGCGAGAAGTTCTAGTAGCTAGTACGCGGTTCTTCAGAAAGAGCCATGGAGATCTCCTGTCCACATTTTAATCGACGCAAGGCATTTCTTCAGTATAAATGATTTCCGCACGTTCCAAGGCATTAACATCGACTTGGATAACTACCTCGTTGTAGCCAAGATGATGTTTCAGATATCCCAATCAAGCCAAATCGTAAGACGGCTATAAGCGTAAGAGATCACCAGGTGCTATTCCGATCGAGTATCTTAAAACCTTTTGAGAAGTCCCATGCCGCCAGCATCAAGTATTAAGAACCAATAACAATAATGAAGAAGACAAGACATAAGAAATGCCGATTTTGAGGTGCTGGATTATAAAGCGAAACCCCGGGTTTGACGATGAGTACCAGCAAGCACATGCAGCTAAGCAAGAGACCTTTAATGCGGCACTGCACAGAAGGACAAGAGCTGCTGGCGAGTTAAACGAGCAAAACAGATGATTCTCAGAAAGAAATAAGAGAATCTCTCGATCCAGGAAATAGAAGGATGCTATAGTAGCAATAAGGTTCGGAAGTTTTTCCAGAAAGATATCAAAAAACATCTCGAGGACACAATCCCCAAGCCGAAATATGATAGTTGAACCGCAGTCGATGCTGAGAATATGGGAAGACTATCCCTCAAAACCTTTAAACGGCCATTAACACGAGAATTCTGCTGCTATAAAAATAACATCATTGGCATTAGGCGACGAGGACCAATAATTCCTGGACGAAGTGAAGATTGCTTTATCGAATTTTAAGTCCAACAAAACTGCTAGAGCTGACGACCTCGCTGCCAAACTGTTCAAAACGGCAGGCGATGACTTGGTTGGCAGTATGCACCAGATCATATGCAAAATAAGGTCGGAAGAAATCATGCCCGATGAATGGAATCTAAGCATTGTCTACCTGATCCTCAAGAAAGGAGACTCCATAAATTGCGACAAATACAGAGCAATGTCTAGTCTTGGCATTCCTGACAAACTTGTTCATTTATGTAGGATGATCCATCAAGGTCGAAAAAGATCTCCCCGATACATTTGATGTCAAGAAAGGTTTCTGGCAAGGTGGTTTGAGGCTTCTTCAACATCGTTCTTGAAAGAATAGTGGAAAACTCAACACAAATCGAACAATCTTTCAAAATTCCGTCCAATTCCTGAAATAGTGAAAGCGTGATGTCAGTGGCACATTTGTGAGCATTGAGACAGAAGCAAAGAAGATGGACTTAGTGGTCAATAAGGACAAGACAAAGAATATGATGTGATCAAAGAATACACAACTACGTCTTCTTGGACAGAACTTCACCATAGACAACTTTATTTTTGCGGCAATTAAAGAATTTGTCTACCAAAGCTAGTGTTCAGACAGTAACACCAGCGCTGAAATAAAACGGAGAATAAATCTTGCCAATCGCCGTTTCTAAATATATAAATAAATTTGGTGGTGCAACAGCTCGAAGTGAACCAGGACCTAGTGACTTACAAATCTCCAACCATTCCTATGTGCGTGTTACCAGAAACGGAGGGGACCTACAATTTTCTGCCAATTCCGAACGGCTAATGAGCAGCACTTTCCATGACAAGAGATATACTCTTAGAGGATTTATCAATTCCTCGCAAGAGGCAGTACATCCTTGAAAAACTTTCTTGCAGCGGCTGAGAATCGAACTCGAGACCTTCCGCATGACAATCCAACACAGTAACCATTATGCCAAGGGGTACTACAACAGAAATCGCCGTTTATATGGACTAAAAACAGAATTGAGCAGTAAAGAAGCAACTTAAGTGACCCTCTATAAAACTCTTATCATCCAGGGCCCTGTGTGTGGTGCAGAGACGTGATATGTGAATTTTGTCTTGCTCAATAACTCAAGAACTAAGCAAGTCCGAAAATTATACATCATTATAAAGTTTGCTCCAGCTAAATCACCGAACTTCACTAAATTTTAATATTTTAAGAATTGAATTTTCGATTAATTTGAAGAACTCCAGCTTTGTTTATGACAGCTTATTATAACATCCAATATTTGACATGCATGAATTGATATTCAATAATGTCTCTCAATAACCCGTTTAACTCAACGAATCTCTCAAATTCAAAACAATCAACATCAACATCAACATAATTATAATTCAGCTGCGATGATGATGCAAATAGCCAATAATATGCAATACGCGCAACCCTCCCCAATCAGCACCACCATCCAATTGACATATTCCATCAATCACCTAATTGAGGTTCTCATTATCATCAACTATAAAGACCATTTTGTCGGAAATTCTATTCAATCGGCAAGAATCAATCGATTTGGGTGTCGATTGACGATTGTCAAGAGTGCACAGCACATCACATCAACATTCATCGAATTATTCCAAAGCATGCACGCTTCTTCAATTTGGAGTTCACAGCCGCCAGGAGCCCCGCCAAATCATAAAAAAAAACCCAAAAACACCAAATCGACAACCAACAAGGAAGCCAATTTCATTTTGCATTAGATTCGCCAGAATAAAAAAAAAATATTTGAGAAGAAGATCCCAAAAGATTCTCCGATGCTGGCGGAACGATTCCATAAACATTTTCAAATTAAATTGTATAGCCTTAGAGAATCTTTTTGACGAGGATCGCAGGCGTTTAACGATTTTGGTAGCACTTTGCCATCAACCAAAAAAAATAAAAAAAAAAAACGAAAACGATAAATAGCTTCTTTTTTTTTTTGGGAAACGCGGCGAAAAGTCTCCTTGTTGGCAACCACAATTCAACTAACCCCCCGTCCCCACCCAAACAACCACAACCACGATTCTCTTCATCATTTTTGTGCCACGTGACCTTGGGGAGAAACAAGCTGAAACCAATTCGGTTTACAAAGACTATCAGCATAGACGATATAAATAAGGTACACGAAGGGGTTGTATGGTTTGGCTTGGTCTCGAAATAATAAGTGCACCCAGTTATTTTTTGTGATGTGTGTGAGAAGGGACAATTGTTACTCTGGAAGGACTTGTAACTTTCTTCGGAAGAAAAATTTTGGGATTCTAACCCTAGAGTGACAGTTTAATGCACTAACCAGGGCAAGTATTGTTTTGGTTAAAAGAGAACTAATCATTAAGATGACTGGGAAGTCCAACACAGATATTTTCAACACCACATCTGCCGGTTTTTCCGTATGTTTTTCTCTGGGAAATAAGATACGAGTAAATGTTGTTGACTTAAAGTCGATAAGTAATCTCCTGTCCAGGCATTAATCAACGTTAGGCCCATATCTGACATCTTAGAGGTGTGGACATACCAAGGGGCAAATGTCGACTCTGACTATTTCCTAGTTCCAAACACCATGCATGCATCTGCTTATGCCTTCTTTAAGTTGCATATAAAATCCTATTTCGACGTGTTGTGTGAGCCTATAAAGAACATTAAAGGCACATCCTGGAAGAGATTAATCTTCAAGAGCTCTAGATGGCGATGACCGAAATCGTCTTCCTAGGAAAACTGATCCAACTGTTTCACGGACAATGGAAAAAACACGGAACAATTTTTATGTATATTGGCTTTATTAGTAAGAGTAAACATTCCCATTAATTACGAAACAGAGCGTCGCTTAAGCGGATGGTCGTGCGCCTTCAATTTCTGAGTCAATTGGACCTTGTAAACGAATAATCCGAAATCGTTGTGCAGAATTCTCTTCATTCTAGTGCGTGAAATGTAGAGCTTTTGAGATATATAATCATAACCATTTTCAACAACACCTGACAACGCCATAACTCAAACAGAGCAGCTTCAACCAGTATTAATTTACTACCAAAATGTAAACGGCCTTCGGACAAAGACCAATAAGGTCTACAAGAATATAAACAACATTCCCCACGATGTACTTGTTCTCACCGAAACTTGGCTAAACTCCTCTTTTGTGGATACAGAAATTTTTGACTCTAGCTTTCAAATTTACCGTCGTGATCGTCATCATGATCCCACCGCTACTGTTGGTGGTTGATTGTTAATTGCTGTTCGTAACCACTTTCTCTGTAGTCTTGTCGATGATTTTTTGGATACCGATGTTGAAGTTCTGTGTGTGAAAATAAAAATTTTGTCTGGTCATACATCCCACCCTCTTCGAACAATGATGTTTATAATAAACTATTTGAATGTTTGGAAACTATTCATGAACAAATTGATGACGCAGATGAACTATTAATAATCGGAGATTTTAATCTACCTCACCTGAAATGGTCAAAATCTACTCATTGCGATGCCTTTCTACCTGTTGACGAATCGAACAACAATGAGTTTCTTGTTATTGACGGAATGGCTTCTTTTGGTCTTGATCAATTAAACGGAGTAAGTAACCAATTTGGCAGAACTTTGGACCTTGTATATTTCTCTGATGTCTCCAACTCTGATGCTGCAGTATTATTGAGTGAAACAACACTTATAGAAGAAGATCGCCACCACCCTGCATTAACTATTTCTCTCAACTTAAGTATTTATCATTCATCTAATATTTGTAAGGATAAGCATGAATTCAATTTTAAAAAATGTAATTTTACTCAATTGTTTAATTTACTTAATGACATTAACTGGGATTCTGTTTTCTTCAATGTTAATTTTGACGATATGATTGTACATTTTTATGAAACATTATTTGTCTGCTTTTTAGAAACCGTTCCTTTGCGCAAAAAACGTGTATTTAATAGCAGCCCGCCATGGTTTGATCTGCATATAAAAACGCTTAAAAACATAAGAAACAAGGCTTGGATAAGATTCAATCTATCAAGAACTGATGAAGCCCTTAATAGTTACATTAATTTAAGGGATGAATTTGTAAACTATTCTAACTTTCTCTATACAAGCTTTATATCTAAAACAGAAAATGAACTTAAATCTAATCCACGTAACTTCTGGAATTATGTTAATTCCAAAAGAAAATCTGACGGTTACCCAGCACATATGAGTTATAATATTTCAACTAGCCATTCCCCAGAGGTTATAGCCAACAAGGTGCCTTCGAAAATGCTTCTACAAATGACTCGAATATAACTTATCCAATTGATGAGTTCTCACACCTTAACTCGATAAATTTTGCAATTTCTGAAGCAACTATTCTTGACTATATCGAAAAGTTAGACGAGTGTTTTAGTCCCGGCCCTGATGGCTTGCCGTCTTTTATTTTGAAAAAATGTGCAATATATATGTCATACCCGTTATTTTTGCTTTTCAACATGTCAATTAGTAGTTCAACGTTTCCCGCTATTTGGAAAAATGCATTTCTTACTCCCATTCACAAGAAAGGTAAAAAAAAATTAGTTACAAACTACAGACCTATTGCTAAGCTTTCTGTCATTCCTAAATTGTTCGAATCCATTATCTGTGATGTTCTATCGTTTCACTGTACCTCTGTTATATGTAAAAACCAGCATGGTTTTGTGAAAAAGAAATCTACGGTCACAAATTTACTACAGTTTACAACGTTCTGCTTAGATGCCTTTGAAAAGTATAAGCAAGTAGATTGTATTTTTACTGACTTCAGTTAAGCTTTCGACAAACTTAATCATGAAATATTACTTATGAAACTAAGCAGCATTGGACTCAACAATCGCTTTATTTTATGGATTTCTTCGTATCTCAAAAATAGATTTTATAGTGTCGTGTTTAAAAATGAACGTTCTAAATGGTTTCTTGTAAATTCGGGTGTACCACAAGGTAGTCATCTTGGTCCTTTATTGTTTGTCTTATTTATTAACGATCTTCCTTCTGTTTTAAGTAACTCTATGTCTTTAATTTATGCCGATGACGTGAAAATATTTCGAAAAATTGACTCAGTAGCTGACTGTGAACTTTTACAGAATGATCTTCAAAAATTCTGGGAATGGTGCAATACTAATCGTCTGTCTTTAAATATTGACAAGTGTAAAATCATGCGTTTTACACGCAAACATAATGTTCTATCATATACTTATATGTTGAATACGTCTCATTTGTGTAGTCTGTCAAGTTTTGCTGACCTCGGTGTGGTATTGGACTCAAAACTTTCATTCACGGACCATTACAATTGCATTATAAAAAAAGCTAATAAGATACTTGGTTTCATTAAAAGGTTTGCTCGTGACTTTCGTGATCCTTATGTTCTTAAAATTCTGTATGTTTCATTTGTTAGGTCTATTCTGGAATATGGTTGCATTGTATGGGCCCCATATTACGCGGTTCATGTCAACAGAATAGAGTGTATTCAAAGGAGATTTATGAGATTTTGTTTACGTTTTCTTCCTTGGTCTAGTACTATTGATTTGCCACCTTATACACATAGACTTCAACTAATAAATCTTCCATCCCTTCTAAGTCATCGTGAGTACTTACAGTTCTGTTTTATTATGGGGATTGTTAATGGAACAGTTACAGCTCCATCGGTTCTTTGTAGATTTAATTTTAGTGTTAGTCGTTCTAGCTTAAGAAGGCAATTGCCTCTTTGTAATATTTTCAGTAGATCTAACTACGGCGCCAATAGTCCTCTCAATCTCTTAATAAATGTCTTCAATAAAAACTATTTTCTTATTCATTCAATTAATGACAACGTAAAATCACACAGTTTTAAGAATATGTTCTTCATCTTTAACAATTAAATTTAAAGTATAGATTTAAGTATTTTTAGTTTTTATATTATGTAAATACTATGATATAATTTAAGATTGTTGCGTTAGTATTTAACGTGTTGAATCTTGAATAAATATTTTATAGCTATGAAGATGGCGAGTTGATGTTCGTGAATTGAGTCTCGCACTCTCGGCTACAGCAGTCACATTCTCGTCTGTGCCCACCGTAAGATGACGGGGACCATGAGTGTTGTCCACTATAGTATACCAGTCTCGCGAACTTTTTGAACAAACTTGCGTTCAGCAGGTGCGGTGGGTGCTTCATTGTGGCCAAAACTAGTTTTCAAAATACGCACTGTTTGGACTATACAGCACTTATTTTGGAAATGAGTAGTCAATATTTCCCAACGTTATTTAAGCGTAAAGCGACTTATTCCGTTCCGCAGGAGATGATACTTACTTTCTGTCAAGATTTCAATCAACAAGGACATAACGTCACTATTGATTGCAAGAACTTCAAAATATTTTAGGAGTTCATCTACCTCGGAGTAAATATTAACTCACTTTTGAAGACCCAACGAAGAATTAGCCTTAGAAACTTACAGCTACTTTGGTTTTCTGAAATAGAAAGACAGGGAGGACTAATTTTGAACTCTTTCGGCATTGGTTAAGAAGCGAACGAATGGACAAAAAGATAAAACGTCGAACTATATTTGTACCAAAATTTGAATGTACGAATTTTATAACAATTGAAATACATAAGTACATTAGCTTAGTCTCTTCAAGCGAATAGACAGCACTAAGACAGTTAAGAGAGTCTTCTAATCCCAAAATAAAATATAATAATTTTCTATGTCCAAAGGTTTGTTTCTTCCGCTCATTGGCATATATAACTTTGCCCTATGTCATAGCCCTTATAAGATCAAAAATTCATACATCAAATATTATGTGGATGTACATACCGAGTCCGACAGGACTAAGGTCACCCAACAGTGCGTGAACTTGTGGAAAACTTGGCCCACTAATCGCATTAATCTGAAGAGAGAAGACTTGTTTCATGTAATTTAAATTAAAAAAAAATATAGGCATGTCACAGTAAAAAATTCATAACCATAAAGCCCACTATCCAAATTTAAATTTTTTCGTCAGAGAACTTTGTGGCCCTCTAAGTTCCTACGACCATTGAAGATATGTACTTCATTTTTTATTTTATTTTTTGTAACTTACAAGCTAAAGTAAGACTTATTAAAACTACCTAAAACTACTTGAAGCTACTTAAAATAATCTAAAACTACTTAAACCGCGAATAGCGACAGTAGCAGTTTTTTTTTTTTTTTTTTTTTTTTTTTTTTTTGTGGTACCCTGACTGTCCCTACACCTAAAATACCTATGTAAGTCGGCCAAGACACAAAGTCCTCGTCAATTTTCCCTTTCATCAGACAACCACCAGAGCTGGTTCTCCTGTCTCACCCTATCGGACACAGTCCTACTGAACCGAAGGCGCTCTGCTCCGTCTTGTGCGAGGCAGTCTCGACTATAAAGGAACCGCCTATACACAGTCCTACGGCCGACTTGGTAGATTAGCGAAATCGCCATTCTATCCTGGGGCAGCCCTCGACTGTCTAAGTAGAGAAATACATCGGTTGGGATAAAGCCGCTTAGACGAACACTCTCATAATAATCATTGTTAGAGTTGTAAGCCCTAAAAACTAGCCTGTTGGTCAAGAACATCGTTCTTGCAATGTCATCCTGAATAGCTTTTCTGTTTATATTGGCTCCGTTGTATGGAACCAAGTTGGAATAATAATTTGTGTACTCCGACTCTGGCGTTCTGTGTAATCCAAGGCAACGTCTAAGGCTAGAACCGCACTTGCGATTTTTCGTCGAGGCGATTAAAAAGTCGTAGTCGCTGCAAATTATTGTCATACACGCATTTGCGATTTTTTTGCCGCGCGATTATTTAATCGCGAAAAATAAAACACACTACTTTTAATGTGAGTGCACGCATTTGCTACAAATAAGTAGCGACAAAAAAATCGCTTGAAAAAATAAAACTTGTTTCATTTTTATAATCGCTACGATTTTTAAGTCGCATGTGCGTGCATTCACATCTAAGGCCATGTGTCTTACTTTTTGCGACTAAAAGATCGTGGATTAAAAATCGCAAGTGCGTGCATGCCAATTTCTCTTTGCGACTACGATTTTTAAGTCGTAGTAATTTAAATAGCAAGTGTGGGCATATCCATTTCAGTAACATGTGTTTCATTTAAGTTTACGACAATCGCATCGCAAGAAAAATGAAACAAATTGCGACTTTTAAATCGTCATGATTTGTTGGTAGCAAGTGCGTTCATTCTCATTTAAATTCATGTGTTCTATTTTTGCGACTCAAAAATCGTGCGATTGAAATCGCAAGTGTGGTCCTAGCCTAAGACACTGGAATCTTTTCAATTTGAGATGGGGCAACGTTGAACCACACCGGGCACTCATTGGCAATTATCGGCCTGATAAGGGCCATGTAGCAAATCACTTTCACTCTGCTGTCAAGCCGGCTGCTGTAAAACAACCGTTTCGTCAGGGCTAAGGCACCACTAGCCCTGGTCACTGGTCAGAGGTAATTTGTGCGTCGCTATCGCTAGAATTATCGGCTCGAATTGTGTTATCCCAAAAGAAATGAATGAACAACCGATAGTTCTCTTTGATCAATTGGTTGATGTTTTTGATTGACGACTTCAGTGTCCTAATCTGCACATCTTGTGTGTTAGTGAACCGTCGTCCGTGTCGGTATAAGCGTTTAAGTATTTCATGTGTAAATACTTACATAAATACATAGAGATAAAACTTTGCTAGAAATTGTTTTGCTTTCTTTATTTGAAGAACTTAGGGATGTTAGAATTTTCTAATACTCATTTATTTAAAAATTAGACTATAGTACTTTGGCGATAGTGGCATACCTATGACAAAAAATTACAAGAAAATCACCAATATTCTTTTAAGAAACTGTTATTTTCACTCCACTTTTTTCATAGAAAATAAAATTTTTCGAGCCGTAACATAATTTATTTATATTTACTATTTTCGAGAAAAATATTCGTTCCCACAATAACTGCATAAGCAGGTAATAATTTCAGCCATTTGGAATTCAGGAGGTTTGTACAAGGAGGAGGGTTTTGAAAGGACGTATACCGATAAACATTAGTTTAAAATTTCATAATACATATTAAAATGGGAAGGAAAAATGGAGCTGGTAAAGCAGTTGAGATAATCATTTAATAAGCTTATAGTACGCTGCCTTGAAAAGGACGTATGTATATCAAACGAATACGAGAAGCTGAGAGTACTTCCGCCAGCAAAACATTTAAGTGAATTAGAAGTATTATGCAACAGATCATTGATGAATATGAGAAAGAGAGTGGCTCACAAAACACAGCCCTGTGGCACACCAGAATTTATTTTATAACCTTAAGACTAAAAACCGTCCAATACAATTTAAATTGAGCGGTTTTGAAATGTAATTTCTAATCCAACGAACAAGGTATTCATCAATACCAAATGCAGGGGTATACTATAATATAGTATAATATTTGGTCATACAAAAATTGTCGAATATGACCATTACAAGCCTTTCTAGCTTGTTTGAACTTTTTCCGGCTTGTTGCCGAAAAAATATAATGAGTAATAGTGTGCCTGAAAAACGTGTCTGTGAGTCTATATTAAGTTACAATCTTTTTTCACTTCACGTTTGATTGAAGTCTCGAATTTTTTTACAAATCCCCAATTTGCCCTTAAATTATTTCCACCTACCTATGTCGCAAGTTAAAATAAGATGAATAAAAAATGAAACAAGTGTAACTAGCTATACCCGGAATACACAAAGAAGCTCAAATTCTCGAGAAGGGCAATAGCAATAGCAGAAGCTGGAGGAGCAGCAGCTCTGCTCGGAACAGTGATGAAAGTGTTTCCAGGGCAATTTAATTTGTTTTAAGGCTTGGCGGTGCGAGGATGTAATATCCGCCCGGTCGGCAATTGGGAATGGGAAAGTACGAATCTTTCGCCTGAAGGGGTGTTTTCTATGTTCTAATAGAAGTAGGGCTGAGATTTGCTGTGTCGGTGATGATTCGACCATGGAGTAGCAAGGCAATGGTGGGAGCTCACTGTTTTAGAAGTAACAACTATGACGGTGACGATGGCACAATAATTAAGTTCAACCGAAACAGTGACAATGCGAAGTCGCTCGGTCACAGTTCACAGACACCGGGGAGTATTTCTTATGAATTTATTCAATCCTGTACCGAAGTCGGATGTGTGCGAGTATGTGTGTATCTAGATACAAAGCGCTTAAGCCTCGAGGTTATTTGTTTGAGTATCTGAATTGGGCTTAGTTTAATGGTGTTCAATTTGGTTAGATTGTGTGAGATGTCCATTTCGGATGGCACAAAGTCAAGACCCTGAAAGATTATGATTAAACGATATCACTCCCTTAGATTAAGGGTATAACTCCTTTGTTTATATTATATTTGTTCTGTGATTTGGTTGATAGTTCCCTTTGGTCACATCACTAGAACGAACTGTGATTAAACAAAAATATCGTTTGATTATTTAATGAATATTATTATTGGTGCTGGTGTTTTTGTTGACCTTCCTTCTGATTTGTGATTGAACGAATAAGATCGGAGTTGTTCGCAAATATTGTTCTTCTTCTTAAAAGTGCAACTCATGATAATTTTTCCGCAAAATCAGGCTTTGAAAAGAGACGGGAAGACTAACGTATTTCAGATTACTCCCATTGTTGCATTAGAAGTCAGATTACTCGCATTGTTGCAGTAGAAGTCTTCCATATCAAGTCTTTATCTTTGGGAGAGCATAGAGCAAGCCATGTTAAGGGTTTTTCAATTCACATCGTTGGATTTTGGACGCCTGTGGCGGCCATTTTGTTTCGGTGAAATCTGTCAAATCTAATGCTAAATCTACCGCAGAGGAGACGGTAATTGGCCCCACAATCAAGCGATTTGGGTCCACTAGACTTTTTCTGTGGGGTTTCTTGAAGTGAAAGATCTATGACAATACACCGAAATCGATCGCTTCCTTTCAGGTGCGCAAAATTGAAATTGAAATTTGGACGATGTCATATTTCATACATAATTGCATACATGGACCTTTCAAATAAAAAATATTTTTTTTTAATAACTCATAAGCAGCTTTTTTATTCCATTTCAACATCTACCCGTCCTTAGTAAAAGACCCATTAACATTGAATGTAAAGAATATTTTCTGTAGAAGTCTTTAAGTAGGCGCCAAATCGTGCAGCATACCTATCGCGGAGCAAATTAAGAATCTTCTAAAAGATATCAGATGCTTAGAGCACCTGAGATCTAGTGTTGGTCACATGTGCTTTGTAGCCAAGCAAGTGGCGAAGTTGTAGCCCCCAGGTTTTCAATATTTAAAGTATCTTGCTTTAGCATTATATTTGCATGCAGCTATCGGTACACTCACATCTGTCCTATCTCTATGAAATGTTGTTCCACTTTTAGTAAGTTCATTAGCTTTAAATTTACCTGGAATGTCCCAATGGCACGGCACCCAGCATAGGTGATTGTTGAGAGCTGTTTAAGAGTCTGTAGATGAGGAGTCCAGACAGCTTAGAACAGCATTACTATAGCGTAAACATTAAGGGTATTCATGTAAGCGCTGAAAACCCTCGTAAACCTCGTAAACCAGATAATTTTATCTCCACAGAAACGAGCTGTCAAAATTTGTATGGGAAAAAGTTTCTGCAAATCTCATAAAATTATCTCACAAATTTGCTGCGGAAAGTGCGGAAATAAACTTCGTAAACTAAAGAAGTATAGATTCTGACTTTTAATTTGACATTTCACAAAATATTTCCCACATTTAGGCAAGTATTTCTTAGGGGGTGTTCATGAAAACATGCTGCGAAAAGTTATATCTTTCTACCAAGCGGAAAATTATCTCGTTACATGAATATTATTATATTATTATCAAAAATTAGTTCATGTAATACGGGATCCACAATTATCTCATGAGGTGTGGTGTAGAGTTTAGTGTTCTCTGTTCTGTCATCGACTGTGGACTCTAATCAACGTTCCTACTACTATTTCAACACAGCATTGTATGGTGCAATAGAAACACGAAATATTGCAAAACAACACACCACACGAGATAGGTGAGGTTCCAGCTTAATGTTTGTAGATCGGGAAAATCTCTCCAAAAAAGGAATCAATAAAATATCAACTATCAAATAGGATCTTAAAAATTAAAAGCAAAAAAAAATAAGTGAAGGTACGAGAACATGCGTGCAGTAGGGTTATAAAAATTTTAGTCTCCAATTAAATGGACCTAATCATGTGGTTTCGGATTCGGAGGCGCGATACGTAGAGGTATAGGCTTCTGAAAACGCTAGGTCTGGGTTCAAATCCTAGTCGAGACATAAAAACTTTTATCGATTAAACTTGAACATACATAATGGCTAAGCACCGTCAAAAGTAGTCTCATGATTGGCTTTGGCACCTGAAAAATAGCTATAAATTTAGCCTATACCACTTGGTGGTAGTTAATTAAAGTTGCTGTTGTAACATTCAAACTTTCAAATAAATTATAGCCCAACGGTTCATAGTAATTTATAATTATTCTCAATGTGTTTGTAAAAGCAGGAAAGGAGGGGACCTGCAAGTTACCATTCCTGATAACAAGCACACAGGAATGGTTGAGAATTGTAAGTCACTAGGCTTAGGCTCTCTATGAGCCGTCATGGCTTCTTATTTATTTATTTTGTAACGATGTACTTTGGTCTTTAATGTCTGGATAACAAAAGAGTTGGGTAATGTAAGCAGTTAAACTTTAACATTTAATACAAAACTAAAATAATATTCGGTTAAACAAATAAAAGGTCTTTCCTCTTTAACAGATCCACAACAACTGATCATATCTTTATTCTCTCATTATATATTCTTCTACCCAACTGGTAATCTCTTTCTATTCAATACAATCATTATAATTACATCTTTACTTGTGTTTGAACATTCAACTTTCTTTTGAAAGTGTTGCCACAGTAAGGAATTCCACATTCGTTTGGTAAAATTAATTAGTTGAATTTATTTTTCTATATATGCAATAATTTTAAGAAAAGATCCTGATATAAAATTTAAGTTTTTAATTTTATGTCAGGAAAATTTAAATTTAAAAAAATATATTTTGAAATATCGTCTTAAAAATGTTTTTTTTTTTTTAAATCAGAGAAAAATATTTTTCTTAAATTTTAAATAGGAAATATTTTTTAGGCTTTTTAGAATTTTAAAATTAAAATTTTAATCAGTTATGCCAATTTTGAGAAGGGCAAAAATAAAAAAAATTAAATGCACGACTGGATAATACGAACCTGCTCCTATTTTTAAGAGGCTTAATATTCAGAATAATAAAATAAATTTTTAAATGGCTAAAATAACTCTAAAATAACTATTTTTCCAGCGGTTGGCCACTAACCATTATTTGCCTGTGCTACTACAGCTCTCAGAAATTACCCCGGATCCTTAATTTGGAAAAGATTTTGAAAAATCCCTTCATAAATTCCAAAGAATTGAAAAAAAAAACAATATATTTTTTTTTTGAGTTTAGAATTGAAATGTTTTTTAAACTTTTTAGAAGTTTCTGTATACAAAAATCATTTCAGTCAATTGTGTCGATAACGGCAAGAAATAAAATGCACGACTGGATTGCACGAACTCTTATGACAAAATACTTAGGCATTTAAAAACTGTTTATAAATATAAAAGCATGGATTACATTAGATACACATTTTCAAATTCATAAGAATGCCGTCTGATTTCTAGAAAAGTATGAATTTATGCAAACAAAGTTTAAAAACCGTTTTATTATTAAATTAATTTTGTATATAAGAAATTTCTTTTAAATTTCTCTAGAAAAAAATTTGGAATGCAAATTTTAAGCTTTTAATAATTTAGATTTTAGAAAATAATTTCCAAAACTAATATTTCACTCGTTTTCAAGATATTGAATTTTCAAAAAACAATCTTGAATCTTTTTTTCGAAAACCCAACAAATATTTTTTTGAATTTTGTAAAAATTTTAATATTTGTATTTTGGGTTCCTTTTTTTTTTTTAGATACATGTAAATTTATTCTCTACATTTTGTTCACCTATTAAAAACTTTTAGTTGTCAAGTTTATAATTGAGCTTGTTATTTTCAAAATTTGAATACACAATTATTCTATTCAAACTTTTAAGAAGTTGAAGCACAATAATATTGATCGAAATCATCGGTACAGTTTTTGGGAAATTTGAAATTAGAAAAATGTTATAATGTTACCATTAATAAATGTTACCATTAATAAACATTTTTTGAAAAAAAATTGAGCTTGAAAATTTCAAAATAAGTTATTTTTAGGGAAAATCTATAAAACAGTTCTTAACCAAAAAATTTTTTCTCAAATTTCGAAAAAGAATTATATCGTTATTGTCTAAAAAAAAATGTTTCAACAAGGTTTTCCTTGTGAAAAGCCATTATGTATGTATATATATACTTTTGAAAACGTTTTTGGTGTTTTGAACTCAAATCCGAAGAAATATGACGTCACATTTATCAGATATTCCGGTTTCCGAGGTTGTGTTAAATAAGTAAATAAATAGATAAATTAGAGGCCAGTGAGCTCAAACGGAACCTAGACCTAGACGACTCTCAATCGTTTATGTGTGCGTTTTTGAAGAAAAATTCCGAGATTATATTATAAGCTATAACTTCGGGAATTTTTTTTATTTGTAACGGTTTCTGAAGGATAAAAAAGGATATTTCTTTTCTTCTCCGAGAAATCCTTAATTGGTTGTAAGCCTTCATCTTATAAAATTTAAAAATTCAATAAACATGAGGAGTCTTGTGAATAATCCTTAAAACCGTAAAAATGTTTTGTATTTGTATTTGTATTTTATTCTAGCTCAAATTATAAACATTTTATCTTAAATAGTACTTATATTGCACACTTTACAGAGATATGGTATAACTCTACCTTACAACTGAACAAATATTATTATTATTACAAATATCACAGATTAATTAGAGAAAATTAGAAGGAAAAGCTAGAAGAAAAACCTTCGTAATATTTAGTTTGGGATTTCCATGAGAGAGGATAAAAGGGGCGACAGACGTACTTAATCTCAAATATTAACATTGACTTAACGTTGATAAATTAACAAACATATAATAAATTAATAAGTAAATTAACATTTAATCACAGAGAATAAATAAATACAGGAAGTAATTAACAGATAATAAATAAATAAATAAATAAATTAATAAATAACTAAATAAATAAAAAAAATAAGTAAATGAATAAATAAATAAATAAACAAATAAATAAAGAATAAATAAATAAATAAATAATAAATAAATTAAATATGTATATAGATAAATAAATGAATAAATAGATAAATTAGTGAATTTTTTTTGTATATATATATATATGTGTATTTTAAAGAGCCAAGTTTGAGATTAAGTAGTTTTCAGACATACTATACATGAATGATTATAGCGCTGAAACAAATGAGAGATTCTACTCGAAATCTTATCGATGCCAGCCAATGCATGAAGATTATCAGTCGAATAGTGCCAAGGCAGCTTAAGCATCATTTTTAAAACTTTATTTTGGGTTCTTTGTAATCTAAGTAGGTGGGCCTTGGCGCAAGTACCCCAAACAGGCGAACCATAAAGAATAATGCTCTGAAATATTACTTTATAAATTATAAGTTTGTTTTCAATAGATAGTTCCGATTTCCTGTTTATGAAGGGATATAGAATTTTAACAACTAAGTTTACTTTATTAATTATCTCCTGGATGTGAACTCCAAAGGTCAACGTTTTATCTAGAGTTATTCCTAAGTATTTTACACTTGATTTCCATTCTGTTTGTACACCATTTATTTGAAGCGTATTACTGGGTAAAAAGTAAGCTTTTCTTTTACGTGTGAAAAAGACAGCTTGAGTTTTCCCAGCATTAATTTTTATTTTCCAGTCGTTAAAATAATTTTGTACTGTATACAATGCAGATTGCAAGTTAGTTTCAATTCTAAAACCAACCGAATCAGATGAATACAAACAGGTATCGTCCGCGAAAATTGCAGATTTACATTCCGTAAAACGTGGAAAGTCGTAGGTGTATATTGTATATAAGATGGGACCAAGGAGTGATCCCTGAGGTACACCCGCAACGACTGAATGGATATCAGAAAAACAGTTGTTTACAAAGACTTTAAAAAATCTATCACTCAAAAACGAATTAATTAATTTAGTAATATTGATTGGAAAATCAAGAACCATAAGTTTGTGAACCAAACCATGATGCCATACTGTGTCAAATGCCTTTTCAACATCTAAAAGTATCATTCCAGTACTCTTGCCTAAATCTAAATTGCTTTTGATGTCTTTTGTTACTCGATGTACCTGTTGAACCGTACTATGATGGCTTCTGAACCCGAACTGTTCTGCAGGAAGGATATCATGAGTATTTAAATGCATAATAATTTTATTTTTGATAAGTTTTTCAAAGCATTTGCTTAAGGAACTAAGCAAACTGATTGGCCTATAACTGCAAGGTAAGGAATGATTTTTCCCAGGTTTTGGAATTGGGATGATTTTAGCTGTTTTCCATTCGTTAGGAAAGTAGTAAAAATGTTTTGTTTTCTGAATATTTGTTTCGATGGGAAAAAGATACCAAAGCAAGTAAAACTCTTAAATGTTAGCAGATTGATGTCGGTTACTGTGGAAGTACATACCAGAAGCTAAGTAAGCCGTTCAAAAGGATTCAAGCAGAGCTTACCAAAAAATTATTTTTTTCAGAAACCATTACAAAGTATATTGAAAAAAATTGCCACATGTTATAGCATATCCTTCTTCCAAAAACGATTTATTTAATTTTTAAACGGGGGTTTTCCAAATAACTTCATTTCATAGATTATTTTTTACTTCGAATTTAGATCAGCAAAAAGCATTGGAAAAGTATATTTTCGCTTCATAATATTCAACTTTGTTGTCCAGCCTTAGTACCTTATACTCAGAGCTCATACAATTATGCCCTTCAATCCAGAAGTCGAACAATTTTAATGTAAACTTTTTTTAAGATGTCCTTAATATATTTTTAATTCTTTCCTACTAAGTTTGTGACCTAATGGGGACTGGGGACTGAGCCAATTTGACTTTTCACATCCGTGGAATTTCGATAACGTTGAACATATCACTAGAATATTCTAACTCGTTTAAAATTATATTTTATACTTTCCTATATACAACCGCACAAGGGAGGACATAAGACGTCAAACATGAAACGAAAAGTTCATATGGATTTATTTATTTGGTAACGAGGACACTGCAGCATCTTTTAACGAACTCCCGAATGGAGTGCATTTTTTATAAAGTGTCCTTTTGAATTTAGTATATTTCTTTTATTCGTTTTCAGATGTATGTGTGCTTGTGCGCTTGTATGTAGCTAATTTTCGAGTCAGCAATCAATTCTCAATCCCTATGCAACCCAATTCTTGCATCACTTATTTCTGAAACTCATCGGTAATACACGAGTTGAGATTTAAATGGATATGATGGAGTTTTCTAGATTCCAATTACCAAATTCAGAGAGTTCATTCTTTGCGTTAAGGCATGCAGAAGTTTTAACTATAAATAGATTTAGGTTTATCGACTAAGGTAATAATTTGGATCTGTCAGAAAGGAATGAAGCCTTTCAAAAATATGTATTCGTATAGAATTGGAAAAGTGATTGAAATAACAAAAATGTGGGTAAATATCTAAGGACCAAAATGAAGGGATAAGGACTTAATCTATTTGTAGGCGGACAAGCCTGTCAACAGATTGGATTATTTTAATACCTTAGGTTCCTTGTTGTTGGAGAGTTTGAGTGACGATAGTTTCACAAAGTCAAAAATATAACTACTTTACATTTACTCAAATGAGAATGCCATATCGATTGTGATATGTCAATGTTCTGAGATCGATGCAATACTTGTATCGTCAGCTCCAGAAGTTTTGAAATATAACTCCTTAAATAAAAACCATTATGCATTATGTGCGCAATGACGGAGGATGGTAACTACTATAAGCGTTTGCAATACAAACAAAAATAACACAAAAAAGAAATCTTCATTATCATAGACTTTCGATGTCTCATTCTATCATCTCCTAACAAGAAGACATAGTTATAAGTTATAACCTTTTAGGAGTAATTCACAGTTGATTTGACATCGATTTACTCAAATTTTCCGATTATGTTAATTTCGTAAAACCAAACAAGCACAGGGTGAATCATATTTTCTCTATGGAAGAAAGGACACAGCACTAGAACATCGTGAACCAGAGATAATAAACACAACAGACATTGTCCTAATGAAGTCAATTTAGGATGGAAATTATATGCGGAGTGTCCTGCTTATTATCGTCTCCAGCATATCCTAAATCTCCATACAACTTGACATTGATTTATCGTTTAGTTGCTTTTGCGTCGATAAGGACAATAAATAATTCAAAATAATTCATAATTTTTTCAAAAACATGAAACGATTAATAAGAAAATATTTTTTTTTTTGGAGATGAAGTTTGACAGTTGAAGGTCTTCTTATGGTGGAGAGATAATCAATTTGTTATATTTTTATAACCAGGCTGTTACATATTTTCTTGTTAATAGGAAGGTGTCTGCAGCAATCGAATAGTGCAACACTGATGAGTCTATAAGTTACTCTTCGTTTTCATACCGTAGCTACACATGAAAATTTAAAAAATCATACATTTTTCATATATTTAAAATACTGTTCTAACTTCTACCGAGAGTCGTGGTACTCATAACAATTAGGTTAACGTTTAAAGTGATAATTTAATTGCACACTTTCTCCTCTTTTACTAACTGTTACTTTTTCAGGAACCTTTCAGTATTTGAGGCGACCAAAAAAATAGCAGCGATTCTCAGGTTCTGTTTAAAAATTGTTTTTTTTTTTTTAATTTTGATTAAGATTAAATAAAAAGTTTTTGAGATTACTAGTTCACCTTCCTCCTTTACATACAGGGACTTTAAACTTATCAGTCATGATGCTTTAGAAAGCGATGTTCGGAGCATAGAATGGGATCAGTTTTATTTCATGACTTCATGTGATGAACAAAAAAATTAATTTTTTAGAAACTAATATTAATTTGCTTTTTGATGAGCGTATTTCTCTGAGGTCTTTAACTGTCAAACCTGGACAGCGCCCGTGGTTCACAAATAATATCCGGTTACATATGAAACAGCGTGACCTGACTTACGAACGCTGGAAAAAATATAAAATATAAAAAAATAATAAAAATATTAAATAAAATAAACAATATAAAAATATATATTGTTTTCTTTGAAACAAAACTGTTGCTCTGATTCGTTTCACTAAAAGTCTAATCTTCACCAAAGGATTGACCCATCTTTAAGTGGAAAAAAAACTTTGGAACAACTTACACACTATATCTCTGGGTAAACCGAAAGGTCAAGTTTTCAACAATATTGACGGAAATGCTCTCAACGAATAATTTGTAGCTCTTCCATCTTTCTCGAACGAAGCGCAACCTACCTTTCAAAAAATCATTTCTACCAACAAAATGTTTGTATAATGGATCAATTTAAATTTTTCCTCAATTTTAATTGAATTGATGAATTTTGTTTTTACTTTTTCACTACAACAAAATTTTTGTTAATAGCTTCCTATATCTCGATGCGTTTAGAAAACTTTGAAAATTTGGTGATTTTTTTAGACAAGTGGTTAGTCCATGATTTTTTCCAAATTTCTCAAAACTTCAGTAAAATCACTTTGGTTAGAAATATTTCGAGAACCAGACCTCCTAAAAGCTTCTGTTTTTGACCTGTGGATAGCTGTCGAAAATGTTACTAGGAAGTTTGGAAACCGAAGGTCCTTACAAAGTGTGGTTTTGGAAATAGCGCCAACCAAAGACTCTATTATGTAGTTGGGGTTCGAAAATCCATAAAATCACTTTGGACCGGCATATTTCGATAACCAGACCACTCAGAAGATTTTCGTTTGGATCTGTATACAGGTATTGAAAAGACCTTTTATTCTATGTATGTCTCGATGCGTTTGGGAAACTTTGAAAATTTGGTGATTTTTTTAGACAAGTGGTTAGTCCATGATTTTTTCCAAATTTCTCAAAACTTCAGTAAAATCACTTTGGTTAGAAATATTTCGAGAACCAGACCTCCTAAAAGCTTCTGTTTTTGACCTGTGGATAGCTGTCGAAAATGTTACTAGGAAGTTTGGAAACCGAAGGTCCTTACAAAGTGTGGTTTTGGAAATAGCGCCAACCAAAGACTCTATTATGTAGTTGGGGTTCGAAAATCCATAAAATCACTTTGGACCGGCATATTTCGATAACCAGACCACTCAGAAGATTTTCGTTTGGATCTGTATACAGGTATTGAAAAGACCTTTTATTCTATGTATGTCTCGATGCGTTTGGGAAACTTTGAAAATTTGGTGATTTTTTTAGACAAGTGGTTAGTCCATGATTTTTTCCAAATTTCTCAAAACTTCAGTAAAATCACTTTGGTTAGAAATATTTCGAGAACCAGACCTCCTAAAAGCTTCTGTTTTTGACCTGTGGATAGCTGTCGAAAATGTTACTAGGAAGTTTGGAAACCGAAGGTCCTTACAAAGTGTGGTTTTGGAAATAGCGCCAACCAAAGACTCTATTATGTAGTTGGGGTTCGAAAATCCATAAAATCACTTTGGACCGGCATATTTCGATAACCAGACCACTCAGAAGATTTTCGTTTGGATCTGTATACAGGTATTGAAAAGACCTTTCATTCGATGTATGTCTCGATGCGTTTGGGTAACTTTGAAAATTTGGTGATTTTTTTAGACAAGTGGTTAGTCCATGATTTTTTCCAAATTTCTCAAAACTTCAGTAAAATCACTTTGGTTAGAAATATTTCGAGAACCAGACCTCGCAAAAGCTTCTGGTTTTGACCTGTGGATAGCTGTTGAAAATGTTACAAGGGATTTTGGAAACCGGAGCTCCTTACAAAGTTAGTTTTCGAAAACCGCGCCAACCAAAGACTCTATTAGGTAGTTGGGGCTCGAAAATCCATAAAATCACTTTGGACCGGCATATTTCGATAACCAGACCACGCAAAAGCTTTTCATTTGGATGTGTATACAGGTATTGAAAAGACCTTTCATTCGATGTATGTCTCGATGCGTTTGGGAAACTTTGAAAATTTGGTGATTTTTTTAGACAAGTGGTTAGTCCATGATTTTTTCCAAATTTCTCAAAAGTTCAGTAAAATCACTTTGGTTAGAAATATTTCGAGAATCGGACCTCGCGGAAGCTTCTGGTTTTCACCTGTGGATAGCTGTCGAAAATGTTACCAGGGATTTTGGAAACCGGAGCTCCTTACAAAGTTTGGTTTCGAAAATAGCGCCAACCAAAGACTCTATTACGTAGTTGGGGCTCGAAAATCCATAAAATCACTTTGGACCGGCATATTTTGATAACCAGACCACTCAGAAGATTTTCGTTTGGATCTGTATACAGGTATTGAAAAGACCTTTCATTCGATGTATGTCTCGATGCGTTTGGGAAACTTTAAAAATTTGGTGATTTTTTTAGACAAGTGGTTAGTCCATGATTTTTTCCAAATTTCTCAAAACTTCAGTAAAATCACTTTGGTTAGAAATATTTCGAGAACCAGACCTTGCAGAAGCTTCTGGTTTTCAACTGTATATAGTTGTTGAAAATTTAACCGGAGCTCCTTACAAAGTTTGATTTCGTAAATAGCGCCAACCAAAGACCCTATTAGGTAGTTGGGGCCCGAAAATCCATAAAATCACTTTGGACCGGCATATTTCGATAACCAGACCACGCAAAAGCTTTTCATTTGGATGTGTATACAGGTATTGAAAAGACCTTTCATTCGATGTATGTCTCGATGCGTTTGGGAAACTTTGAAAATTTGGTGATATTTTTAGACAAGTGGTTAGTCCATGATTTTTTCCAAATTTCTCAAAAGTTCAGTAAAATCACTTTGGTTAGAAATATTTCGAGAATCAGACCTCGCGGAAGCTTCTGGTTTTCACCTGTGGATAGCTGTCGAAAATGTTACCAGGGATTTTGGAAACCGGAGCTCCTTACAAAGTTTGGTTTCGAAAATAGCGCCAACCAAAGACTCTATTACGTAGTTGGGGCTCGAAAATCCATAAAATCACTTTGGACCGGCATATTTTGATAACCAGACCACTCAGAAGATTTTCGTTTGGATCTGTATACAGGTATTGAAAAGACCTTTCATTCGATGTATGTCTCGATGCGTTTGGGAAACTTTGAAAATTTGGTGATTTTTTTAGACAAGTTGTTAGTCCATGATTTTTTCCAAATTTCTCAAAAGTTTATTAAAATCACTTTGGTTAGAAATATTTCGAGAATCGGACCTCGCCGAAGCTTCTGGTTTTCACCTGTCAAAAATTTAACCAAGAAGTTTGGAAACCGGAGCTCCTTACAAAGTTTGTTTTCGAAAACCGCGCCAACCAAACACTCTATTATGTATTTGGGGCTCGAAAATCTATAAAATCATTTAGGACCGGCATGATAACCAGACCACTCAGAAGTTTTTCGGTTGGATTTGTATATAGGAATTAAAAAGAACTTTTATTCGATGTACCTACTGGTCTTATTGAAACAAATTTTAAGGTTTTTTTCAAAAAAAAAGTTATATGGAACCATTTTTTTTGTTTTTGATTTTTTCAAAAACGGTAGGACCGATTTTGATCATTTTCACGTTGAAGCTCCCTAGCAGTTTCAATATTATTGTACATTCAAATTTTCAAAAAATATGTGTGTTGGATTCTTAACACATTTTTCAAAATATTGTTTTTAAAACTCAATATTTGTAAATAGAACAATACTAAAAAAAAAAAATAGGTATTTAATGGTTTTTACTTTAATGAAAGGGTAGATAAAGTATGATGCTTTATTAAATGATGCTTGATTAAAATGCAAAATCGTTGTTTTAACCTAGTTTCATACTAAAACGTCTTTAACATTGTTTTAATTCAACTAAAATTTTACGCCAATATTTCTTGAATTTTTAAAAATTTTTGGAATTTTTTTTGGAAAATTCGATATCTCAAAGTGGGTCAATATTTTTTGGGAAATTTATTTTTTATTCTTTTAGTAATAAAAACATTGAGTGGGAATACCAAAATTTTTTTCTTAAAAATGTTTTAAAAATTTTGTATATAAAAGCTTATTTTTTTAGGAAACCGCTACAACGAATTATAGTTTTTGTTCTTGCATAAACTAATATTTGCTTAAAAGTCATGGCATCCTGTGCTTAGCTCCAATACTAAGAGTTGTTTTAGTCATTTATACAATGAATCTTATGCTAATGAGCAGTTTTCTCTAATAACATTCACGTTTGAAATTCTTAGAATTTTACATAAGAGCAAGTTCGTGCGACCCAGTCGTGCATTTTATTTTTCCAGTAAAATGGTTCATGATTTCGTGAAACCCTCTACCTACAATTTAAATGGCAAGCATGGCTTACATGAAATAAGATAGATGGCGCTAATTATTAGAATCACCTGAATAACACTCCTAATAAACCAGTAGCTCTTAATATTGTATAATTAATGCCATTGTTGATAAAATAGTAATCCAATTGTGTTTATTTTAATTTAATATCCTTATGGATCTATAACACCAAAAAATCTAAACCAAAACATAATACAAAAAGTTGAATAAAAACTAAATTAAATTAGTTCTCGCATAGCTTTCCGCTTCTGGAATAAATTATTGCAAAATGAAATTTAATTAATTTGATTTTATTGAATTAGGAAATCCGATACACAATAGATTTGGGTTATTGTCATAATATTCCCCACAGATAGGAATTTATTAAAAATTTTGTTTAAAGGAATTTCTCCTTTTTTTAAATTAGGCAAATAAACCCCGCAAACACAAAGCGTTTAAATGATTGTATAACCCACAAAAGAATTTCAATTTTATTTAAACCAAAAGCCAAAGGATGTACAATTATGCAGACTTACACATACACAAAAAAAATGAATTTAAATAAAAAAAAAAACCAAAAAGGACAAAAGATTTATTCGAATCCCATTCCTCAAATTAAATTTATTCACCATCACATCGGGTGGGTATAGTTCAAACAAGTTGACCCCGGTCGCATTTCTCAAGTCCCCTACTTAGTCAACGGTGAACAACAAAAAAATACACAAAAGACCTGAAATTGTAGTATATGCAGCACAGCACAGCCATAAGGATACAAGAGCTCGCTCAAAAAACCCTCCTAGCAAATTACCACACAATAATAAATCACCCTTAATCTCTTAACAGAATTTTCTATTATTTTTTTTTTCTTTTTGTTCTCATTTTACTTTTGGGGAAAGGAGGTTTCTCAAGCTAATACCTTCTCTGTATGTACCTGGAGCCGAATTTATTCTCTTTAAACTCACACCAGAAATTGTTTCTCAAGGATCAGGCCTCTGATCACCCACAGGGGATATGACACGAACAAAGGCGGAAGGAATTAGGTAATAGCTATACCCGCATTCAAAGTTACTTAGAGAAACCTGCTTGCGTCTTTTGCTTGGCTGGCTTAGCCAACAAGTAAAAATGATTAAAGACAAGAACACAAAGCCAGTGAAGGTGGACAAAAAGCACCTCAAACAAGCAGCCTCAATGCAGCAGAGACATCCAGGTAAAAAAAGTCAAAGGAACACAAATAAACTTTTTCCATTATCAGAGCTATGAAATTTTCATGTGCTAACACTCATGATAAAATATGGTTATTTATAGCCGGACGCTAATGGTCGCCCAACCATGCCGTTTCGAAGATTAGTCCTGTTCATCCTGCACCAAAGCAAACCTCTTCTTCTATAGCTTCGGGCTTTATTTCTATGAGCCCCTTTGCTTTTGCCTTTGCCCGCTACCACAGATGAGGTGTTAATATTTTGAAATAATCACATAGTACCTATGAACAATGTAGCAATGTAGCGTTATCTGTTCCTCAACACCCGAAATGCACACCAACAGGACCACATATAATGATTTTAAATACAATTGCATCTGAAAGTCCACGTTATAATGTACCTACCTGGCCCCAAATGCAATCCAGGATTATTCAACTCGATATGTCAGCAAGAACAAATTTGTTTATGGAGGAGAACAAACTAGCTAGATATGGATTTTGTGGTCTTGCCGGGGGCTTTTGTTCCTCGGAAACAGTTTGTTTAGGTATTCCATTTATTATTCCCCGGGGACAGTGATAGAGATGGTTATTGTTTAGCAACGTTAATCGGGCCTTGGAATGTGCATTTTAAAGTTGGAGTTGTATTTGAATTGCTTGATGTGTGTTAACCTCAAATCAATGGTTCTTTGAAATTATAGAAAAGTGCATAGGCAGAACTTTTGTGAGGCCAGGCCTTAAGTGTGTGCCACCTAAATGAGGCAGCAGATAGATGGGCTTACCCTACAAAATGGGTGGTATTTCGGAGTGTGTGGTACGAGCATATTGTTAACCACCATCATTTTGATATTTGTTCGTCTAAATGAAGCTGAAAGTGTAAACATGATTCGAGAAAATAAGCACACAGGCTCCCAAAGAAGAAAAATATTTTAACATCACCTAAGACTGTTCTACGAACTCGTGGAAAACAAGACACATGAGTAGAGTAGTGCTAAGTGCTCTTGCCATGGCATTAAGTTATCTTAGCCGATGTGAACGCTATTTTTTATGATTGAAATGCCCTAAATGGATTATTGAAACCCTTATAATGTAAAACATATACTCGTATGTATGTAGCACGAGCGATGGGGAATTTAGGGAGGAAGAGCAAGGGGGCGTCGATGAACATTGGTCTTGAATCTTTGCAAATTGAAATGGTGAGGGAGGGTCGTGTCAGGAAATCATTTCACCTAAATTTTGGACATAGTTATAAGGGCCTGATAAATTGTAACCAGATCAAAGGGATTACAAGTGTCTAACACCGATAGAGGAACCCTAAGCATTAAACATCGTTTTTGTCGGCCTCAAAAATGTGGTCATTCCAAGATCTTCTATAGCACACATACCGAGTACTGAATGCTTTTCAGCTTTTTCGATGCAAGTGTCATTTAAGGACTATGGCATAAAGGTAACATTTTTCTTCAACGACGAAAGACAGCATTGAGTTTTCAAATCATTTAAATTCAGATGATTTGTATACCCCATTTAACAAAGAATCGGAAACAAAACGGAGCCCTGGGGAACACCAGAATATATTTAGTGAGGATCAGGTTTGAAAGCGTCCAATACAACATGTGGATTGAACGATCCTGAAGGTAATCTTAATTCAAAAGGATAAGAGCTTCATGTAAACCCGCATTTTTGACAATCGAGCCTGGTGACAAACTCTTTCAAATGCCTTAGATACATCGAGCGCAATGATCTTACTTTCTTCAAAACAATGTTTAGTTCTATTTCATTCTTTTCGGTGAGATATACCATTAGATCATCAGTGGAATGATTACTTAGAAAGCCGTATTGCCAGCTTTCGGTCTTCGAGATATTTCTTAATTTGATATTTAATCAGATATTCCATGACCTTGAAGAGAGGGGATGTGAATGCAAGTTGTCGGTAGGAAAAGGGGAAGAAAAAGTGATCTTTCTTAGGAATAGACTGGGAAAAAGCTGTTTTCCATCTTCAAGTAAGGATTCCAGAGCACTAGGAGTAATGGAAAAGCTTAAGCAATGGTTTTGCCAGTTAAACAATACCTCTTCAGAAGATGGGGGGTATACCACCAGAACCAGCGGATTTGTTTATATCAAGATCTCGAAGGGCTCTTGAAACTGTACGAGTTCAGCAAATTCAACAAACCGTGTTTTTGAGAATAAATTTGTTTCGATTTAAAAAAAAAAATTATTTATTTTTTCAACTCAAAACTTCGAAAACCACATGTCCGATTTTAATTAATAGTTATTTAATACTATCTTCACGACGAAGATTCAAAATTGTACTTTTATTTAAGATTTACTGTGCCCATCATTCAAATGTTAAGAAATGGTGTTCGAAAACGCCACGGAATTTTTATAATTTTTAATTATTGAAGTTCCAATCATCTTAAGATTTTTTGACATTCATATTATCGGCATAAAATACATACATATTTTTGTCTACTTAATGTAATGCATGTATATTTTATGAAAAAAATTATTTTAAAAGTGGTAAAAGCTTAAAAGTTCGTGTTTGTAAATGCGTCAGGGCAGGGCATCAACCCTTCTCATGTCTCATGTTGGCTTGCTCATAAATTAGTCTTCCTTTTGTTGCACTTTTTCTCACGACGCGAATTGGTGTCCGACCTCTTTTTTTTATTATTAATATTGTTATTATTATTAATTGAATTGATAATAATAACAAATTACGCGAACTCGAATTAAAAAAAAAGAACAAAACAAATGAAACTCGACTCGATCGTACGCGTATTAGACTAATATTTTGACAGATAGCCAAATCAAGAGAAAACTGAAAGAGAACAACAAAAAAAGTGCAACCTGTAGCTCGTTAAGATGAGCTACCACCGCGGCTGCTCAGCTGGGCTGGGTTCAGTGGAGGTGAAAGAATTCGCGATTAGAACTTTTTAAATTGATTATCGGTTTAATCAATTTAATGAAACGAAGAATGTTTTTATTACAAGTACAGTGGGATACTTGTTATAAAAATGGGCGCTAAGAATTTTTGTTCGAATGAAATTAGTAAAATTCCAAAACTAATTCTTGAGTGAAAGAAAATAATTTTAAGTAAATAAAACACCTCTTTTATGATTTCCACTAGGGAATTTGAAAGTAAGTTTTATTTGGGAAACCTTGGTGAACCCAGGATAAAAACCCAAAATTTTTTCAACGTAATAAAAGTATACGAATAAAATGTAAATGTAAATGAAATCGCGGTTAGGTCTCTAACGATAGAAAAATGAACACCCGAATAAAAAAATTAAATTGTTCGTAAGTTAAATTTATCGCGAAAGAAAGAACGAAGGTCCACTCGAATTTTTAAGAACACGAACAGTAAAATTTTTAGAATTGGACAAGATGTCCGATTTACTTATCTTTTATTTCTCGATCTACGTTCCTCCAACTTCTCGTTTCTCCTATTTTTCTCTTGACTTTGCTCCTCGAATCACAATTCCTTCTTTTTCCAAATTTTTGTCCTCGATCTCCTTTTTAAATTCTCTGCTATTTTCCTCGATTTCTTTCCTTTTTAATTTCCTCGAATCTTTTCTATTTTCCTATTTTTCAACTAATCGCTTGGTAAGCTCTCTCAAGAGTGAACTTTCCTTAAAGTTTAAAATCCTTTATTCCTTCCTCGACCATTCCAGTCACTCACACATGCGTTCACCCAGCCAATCGTTTTCGCGATCATCAGTCACGGACACCGGCTTCCTGGAAACCTTTTTCGTTTCACAGAAAACCACCGTTGTCGAATCTCAAACGAAACTTTGCTCTCACACTCACATTCACGGATTCAGCAAGTTGTTGGATGTCCTTCCAGAATTGGTACGCACGAAAGAATTGAACTCGTCGGAGATCACATTTTTCGTGGACAGCCAAGCGGCCATCAAAGCTTTAGCCAGTGAGACTATAAGATCCAAAACAGTAACAAAATGCCGAGACATGCTGAACAATATTTGCAACACCAACCAAGTCAACCTCTGCTGGGTTCCTGGACATAGTAATATAGAAGGGAATGAAATAGCAGATGAACTGGCAAGGAAAGGGTCAGAATCAAATAAAAACAGCAGTAGCCATTTAAATTTGGGACCAAAAATCCCGATTGGCGTGATCAAAAGGAAAATAGACCTAATAACGAAAGAGCGAATCAATAACTCCTGGTCTTCCAGGGACGACTGCGTTATCTCTAGAAGTTTATCGCCTAGAATTAACGAAAAGGAAACTCGATACATCTTATCGCTCAGTAAAAAGAACATCAGAATTCTTATAGGTGTACTGACGGGTCACTGTGCCATTGGCACAATGGCCATAAGAATGGGTGCATTTGCGCCAGATTTCTGTAGGAGCTGTCAGGATGTCGAGGAGATTGAAACCATTAAACACTTGCTCTGTGACTGTCCAAACCTCCAAGCAAATCGCCTCCGCTACTTTGGAAACAGGTTTGTTGGAGAACTAGACGATCTAACGCAGGTCTCAATGGCAAACATGAGAAAATTCATTGTAAGCACAGGCTGGTTCGAAAATGAACCAGTCTACATAAGACACTAGTTAGGAGCATCTCTGCTTTTATTAATAGGGGATCACAATGGACCAATATAGGCAACGGTGTACGCAACAGCCTTGTGCTGTGCACACCCCTACTAACCTAACCTAACCTAACCTTCCAAAACTTGCCGAATCTAAATGGTCGAGTTCAGACTATATCAACTAAATTTCTCGAGAAAAATCAAAAAGAATAAAATCGAGGAAAAGCCCTTTTTTAGGCATTCCCCTAGTTACCATTAAATACTCGCGAGTGTTTCGAAGAGCGAAGTCATTGTTACTAAATAATATTAAGACGAAAGAGGAAAGCATAATTTTAACACGCGAACTAAATTCAAAGTGGACCTTTTTGGAGAAGACGAATTAATATCTTTAGGAAAAGAATCTAAAAGTTACTCTCATCGTTAGGGACCCTTACGCTTACAAAAAGAATTTACGTTATTTTATAGCAATTAAAATTTAGGATGTTGTGTTGTTTTGAGGATAGGTAAGAGTCCGCCTGACTCGTTACCTCTTCAGCTCATCCGCTGGCATTTGTTTCGCTACATGAGACCGTCCGTCTGCACGTCAGGTATAATCTCGTAAGCCCTTTTACTCGAAGAATTGCTCGAACCCTGTATTTGTCACTTTTGCAAAATGCTGGCTTAGTACACCAATGGTCGATGGTACCATGGTTGCCCTCAACCTCGCCAGAATTTTGCAGCCGCAACCAAAGAAAAGAAGGAAAGGAAGGAAACGAAGGCCAGCCATTGTTGCGGTAAATTTTACCGTAACACTTTATTGTGAATTACGTCAGGCTATGAAAAATTTCCTTCTGAAGTAGTTCTTGTTCCCTTAGTTTTAAGTGTCCTTCGAAATTCTTCGGGTAATTTTCTAAACGATAATCGTCAAAACGATAAACGTCGATGATATCGTCCATTATTTGCTTCACGTAACTCGACTACTATCGTCTCGTCAATCGATCACAGCTTTAGAGATTTATATGGATTTCAGAAACTCTCAAACTGTAGTCAATCTGTCAATTCAATAGAAAACAATACAAAATGTCAATTTACAGTGGAAACTCAATCACTCAACTACAGTCACCTACAAAATTCAAAATTAATATAAGACGATACCTATTTAGCTATCGTTTTGTGGATAGCGTTATGACGATTATCGACTTACGTGAATCAAAAAGTGGCAACGCTATCGTTCAAACGATATCGTCTGACGATAATCGAGTTACGGAATGACCCCAATGAATATTGGTGGTTAAGTTAGTTGTAATATATGTACCTAATACCTATAGTGGTCAATGGGTAAAACGTCTGAATTTTCGTAGATCATCTTATTTCTGGAGAGTGAAGAGGTCTTTTTCAGTTCTACATAACATGCCTTAGCGAACAAATAAGATGGTCCGATGAGGCTGCAGGCATGTTAAAAAGATCTTGATTCTGCCGCATCCTTGGAACTTTGCAGGTGTTTTGGGACTTATAGTTTTTGTAGTCCTTATTCTTGGATTCCTGAGCTTCTTCTGACAGTTCTCCGATTGGTAACGACTGATACTCGATTATGCTTTGGCCTTGAGCCAAAATTTCTTTACGGAATACTTTGCTTCCTGTATGTTTATTGTTTCCATTGCATAAACTCCAAACTTTGAACCGTCAACATTTTCTCTGCAGCTTAGAACTTTAAGTATTTAAGCCTTATCACCTTCATATTGACTTCAGTTATACGAGCTACATCTGGTTCTGCAAAGTCATTTGTAGACTGGTCTTCATTGTTGAAGTTTTTGCAGTCTTTGCAAATGGGACATGACAAATTTTCAATGTTTTATTTTTTAGATTTAAAAAAAAAAATTTCAGAATTTTTATTTTGCAAAGTCAATATTTCGAAAACACTTGATAAATAAAAGTTTCTTAGTATAATTAATAAGATTTGAGCAAAAAAAATTGTTTTACTTAAAAATAACGGTACCCCAATACAAAGTTAAAAAATGGTTTTCAAAAATCGTATTTTTTACGAAAACGGTTCCGAGAATTTCGATAATTTTTTTTCTTTCGTTTTATTCTTACGATCTGTAATTTAATATATTACTGTCGGTACCTACCATAGAACCATTTTTTCGAATTTTGAATTTCTCATTATCGACATAATGGATTTCAATGAAATTTTTTCTAGAGAAGCTTCTAAAAAGTTTAAAAAAAATTGCATCTCAAAACTTAAAAAAAAAATAATATTTGAATTTACAAAAAAAAAAAATATTTTTTTTTTGAATATTCAATATCTCAAGAACGGATCAATATTTTTTTAGCTCCAAATACTAAAGGAGTTGTTTTAGTTTATTAAAAAATGAATTTTATGCTTATGAACAATTTTTCTCTAATAAAATTCACTTTTGAAATTCTTAGTCTTTTACATAAGTTAGTGCGACCCAGTCGTGCATTTTATTTTTTTGATTTAAAAAATAAGGAAACTTTGACTTCCTGTACTGTATCATCCGAATCCTTCGACCGATTTTAAAATTTCTTTCGACTTTTAAAGCTTCCAATATTTTCTAATCCAGTAAATAAATTAGTTTTGGAAAATTGAATTTTGCAAGCACTTTTGCAAAAAGGCGCCACAGTGCGGCGTCAATACTTATGGATGATCCAAAATACAGTGGTGCCTTTAATGCGCTTAAGTCTTTACTTATTTTTATTTTAGTAGGGTGAGAATTGTAATGCTTCATTTCAGTGTTCCCAAGTGAGCACTATTTTGCAATTTTTTAATACAAAACCTCAGTTTCAATATCAATTTTGTTCAAAATATAATATTAAAACGGATAGTCTATATAATAATTTGCGTTGTGCAACTAAACTACCTTCAAAAACAGTTCTCCAAAATTTTTATTTTTCACCACAAGCAGTATTTCTATCTAAAGCAAACTAGGCCATCTTTCAAGAACATCAAAGGAACTGTTCATTAGGATGTTGTTCTGTTTAAACTCTATCGTATTTCCAGGTGCATACCTACTCGATTTAGTGGTTTGAGATTTCCCTACTTCTACAAGAAAAAGCTTAGTGAATTTTGTCTTCTGACAACCATGAATTTTGAAACTTAACTATACCTCCTATATGCGCATAAACGTCTAACTATTCGTACTTCCGATACAAAGTACTCTTTTAATGTGTTTTCCTTTTCATTAGCTCCACTACAATCTAAAGTGCCTTTCAATTAACAGTTCCATTAGTCATAAGTCGTCTGTCATATAAAACAGAAACGCATTGAACGCACTTAATGAGCAAAACTTGTAAGAAGCTTATGTACTCGTATATGAGTCTTCAACTTTTATTCCCCCGCCATTTGATGGAATGAAACTACTTGAGACATTTATTATTTTATGCCAAAGTCCCAACCTCTTTTAAACCGGTTTTCTTTAGTCTAATTGTCAAATATTAAATGAAAAAATGGAAACACATCAAAGGTGCGACAACCCTCGCAAACACACTACACAGTAGTCAATAGTCGTCTAGACGGATTTGTTCTGATACAAAAGCGATTTTGAATCTAAAATTGATGTTTACTCTCAGTTCGCCGCCAGTATTGCCCATCCCCTCGTAAAGGGCTTAGGGGTTCAAGTGAATATTGCTAGGTCAAAGATTGGCATAAAACTCTTGAAAAGCTATTGCAGCTCCCTCCTTATGCGAGCGACGTGTACTATTTGCTTAAACAACTATGTTGGGTTGTTACGGGGACGAGTTTGCGTGTAAACCTATATCACTTAGAATTTATGTCCATGCCTCAATCTGATACAAGTTATAGTCCGCATTTTAGACGAGTTCTCGCCTTAATGTAATGAGACCGTTTTATTGAGTAATTTCGTTGCAAATTAGGTCCAAAGCGCTAATGGCATTAATAAAGTTGCTGTCTTTTTGGCCGGCCGGTTGGTGGGGAGGAGGTGCTGTGGCTTGTGCTGGTGCTAGTTGGAACGAATGGCAGCGGCATAATGGAGCATAAAGGATGGATGTGCTAGGGGCTAAAAGAGTTATTGCCCGAAATTGGTTGGCAGTTGGCACACTCAATTATTTTCAGATTCCTTCACACACACACACACAGCCCGTGTGTTCTTAACTTTAACGGGAAGTGTGACGTCTCAATTACTCGTACTAAAGTCGTACATACAGTGGCAGGCGGTAATTGTAGAAGTGGCTGAGGCAGCACCAGTAGCCAGGCATAAGAATCGAGGTTAATTGCATGGAAGACGAATGGTGTGGCAAGTGTCTGGCAATATGTAACCAAGTCGTTAGTCAATCGATTTCAATATGATTTCTCTCCTATTGGCGGGTGGGGTTTTGTTTAATTGGTTGCACACAGAAACTTCCCCTGTGTGAGGGCGATAATGAAACATAACGTATATTTGCGCTCGCAATTTATATTCGAAATAAATTTGATTCTCAAGTTCGGTGAAGGAAACGAATTTAATTGCTTGGACTGTGGACTTATACCAGTTTGATGGGACTTTTTCTCTCTCTCTCTTTAGGCATTGGCGGAATGAATTTATTATTTGATTTGAAACTATTCCTATTTCATTGCTGGCCAGAGGCAGTAAGATTGGTTGCCTTCCTCGAAAATTGAAGGGATTTATTCCAAGATGCCAATGGAATACACTTTATAAGTATTATTTTGCTATCGATATTGTTTAGTGTAAGATGGGAATTCTGTAGATATACAAGAGCGGTCCATTAAGTATTAAGCCTTCAAAAGAAATTTTTTTTTGGAAAAGTGGCGATTTATTTCTCAACATAGTCTCCTTTTAGCTCCATACACTTGATTCAGCGATGCCCCAACTTCTTTAAGCTATCCGAAAAATTGGCTTTCTCGAGGTCTGCAAAGTATGTAAGCTTTCGTGGCGGCGATGACCCCTTCATTCGAATCAAATTTCTGCCCGGCGAGTGAGTTTTTCGATGTTCAAATGGTGGACACGTGCACCCAAGAGGACACAAGCGTCCACAGGTTTTTTTTTTTCAAAACCCACCTCTGTCCACCAAATCCTACTCTCACCTCTCCGTGGTGAGCATCCGGTACCTAGTACCTCAACTGGAGATTGGGTCTCCTCTCAACCCCAGTGGAAAGTTGTTGGGGTAGCTAACAAGCTAACGACGGCAGCGGAAGAATTCCCCAGATGGAATCAACGGTGGCGTCTACAGTTCCAGTTAGGATGAACTACTTGGTGAACACCTTATATGGGCTACTACGACATATTCGTAGCTCAGGCTTATAAGGAACGGATTCGTCCGGCTCCCTACCCTTGGAGTTATACTAAGGGTATGGTCCTCCAGGTCGGGGGTTGTGCGTCGGGGTAACTTCCCTACCACGTAAAAATGTAACGGTTCCGATACAACAACAAGCCTCGGTTATGGATAATTTTAATGTTGACGACCTCAGCAAACGAAACAAGGACAATGATTTTCGGTTCTGCACGTGGAAAGTCCGGACCTTAAACAGGCCACATGCTGCCGAACAAATAGTGGAGAGCTTGGATAGGCTAAAGGCTGACATAACAGCCATTCAGGAAGTGCGATGAGACGGAGAGGGCATACGAAGGATGAAAACGTGTGACATCTACTTTGGCGAGTGCTACAAGGAGCAGGGCCAGCGACTTTTTGGATGTGGATTTGTGGTAAGGGGAAGACTTTGGCAAAAAGTCTTGGGCTTCAGAAATGTAAGCGAGCGCCTGGTCACAATCCGCATCAAAGCGAAATTCAAAAACGTGACGCTGATCTGTGTCCATGCCCCAACGGAAGAAAAAGATGACTCAACCAAAGAAGAATTCTACGACCTTCTCGAGGAAACGTATGATAGGTGCCCCAAATACGACGTCAAGATTATTCTTGGCGACTTCAACGCCAAGATCGGAAAGGAGGGCATCTTTGGTTCGATAGTCAGAGAACACAGCCCGCACGACAACACTTCCGGTAACGGACTCAGGCTGATTGACTTTGCGGCGGGGCGAAATGTCATCATAGCTAGCACTCCATTCCCACACCTCAATATACACAAAGCGACCTGGCGGTCTCCAGATCAACTTACCGTCAACCAAATTGATCATGTTGCGATAGACGCGAGATATGCTTCCAGTATCCTGGATGTCCGAACATTCCGAGGAGCCAACATAGACTCGGATCATTACTTGGTGGTTGCCCAAGTACGGATGCGGATATCCATGATGCCACAACGACGGACGGATGCTGTGAAAAGATTCAATGTCGCGAGGTTAAAATCGAAGGAGGTCGCCAGGACTTTTACAGACCGAGTCTCTCTTAATCTCTCAGCAAGCCCGCCTCCAGCTTCATCTACGAAGGACCTGGGGAAGCACTGCCAGAATGCCGTCAGTAGTGCCGCCACTTATGTGCTGGGTTTCACAAGGCCACCACAACGAAACCCCTGGTTTGACGAAGAATGCAGGTTGACGCATGAAAGAAAGAACGAGGCCTACCAATTAATGCTGCAGGCAAGAACCAGAGCTGCTGAGAGAGATGCCCGGGAGCTCTACGGGCAAAGACGAAGCGAGGAACGCCGACTTCTAAGGAGGAAAAAGAGAGAGCATGCGAAGCGGGCGGTCATGTCTATTGAGGGCTTTACCGGCAGAGGGGATGTTCAAAAGTTTTACCAAAGGGTGGGGCAATCCACCCAGGGCTACAAAGCTAGAACAGAAGCCTGTCGGGATGAGAGTGAGAATATGGTTGTGGACACACAGTCCGTGCTGAGGATCTGGTAACAACACTTTTCCATACTGCTGAATGGCGAGGAAGGCGAAAATTCTGCAGCTAGGCGAAACATTCCATTCAACCTGGATGATGATGGTCAAAATTTAAGTCCACCCGACCTAACTAAAGTGCGGTCAGCGATAGCCAAGCTTAAAGCGTACAAAGCTGCTGCCGCAGATGGCTTGCCAGCTGAGCTATTCAAAGCAGGTGGGGATGACTTGGTAGGGAGCATGCACCAACTCATCACAAAAATTTGGTCGGATGAAAGTGTGCCCAATAAATTGAACCTCGGCATAGTGTCCCCCATCCACAAGAAAGGAGATGGTCTGACGTGTGCCAATTACAGAGGTATAAGTCTCCTCAACGTCGCATACAAAATCCTGTCGTCTGTACTGTGTGAACGCCTAAAACCGTTTGTCAACGAGCTGATCGGCCCCTATCAGTGTGGTTTTAGGCCCGGAAAATCTACCCTGGATCAGATGTTCACACTTCGACAGATTTTGGAAAAAACCCAGGAGTTCCAAATCGATACGCACCACCTTTTTATCGATTTCAAAGTCACGTATGATAGCGTGGACAGATAACAACTATATAGAGCCATGTCTCATCTCGGAATCCCTGCCAAGAGAAAGGTCTGAGGCAACGCGACGCGCTATCATGCAACCTATTTAACATCGCTCTTGAAGCAATTGTACGAAACTCAAACGCCAACAATAGAGGTACAATTTTTCAAAAGTCAGCTCAACTGCTTGCTTATGCGGATGATCATTGGGAGGACGAAGCGAGCTGTTACCGGTACGTTTGCAAGTATTGAACTGGAAGCCGCGAAAATGGGTTTGGCTGTTAATGAGGACAAGACGAAGTATATGCTATCATCCAGAAAGGAATCTCAACATCGCCGACTCGGGCAAAACGTCACGATGGATAGGTATAACTTCGAAGTCGTAAAAGACTTTGTCTACCTGGGCTCCACTATAACATCGCCAAACGACATCAGTGCAGAGATCAAGCGAAGAATTACTCTTGCCAACCGCTGTTTCTTCGGGCTAAGAAAGCTAAGAACCAAGGAGACCTTGTATAAGAACGCATCATCCCGGTCCTGCTGAATGGGGCAGAAGCATGGACACTGTCTAAAATGGATGAAAATCTGCTTGTGTGCTTTGAAAGAAAAGGTCTTCGTTTGATCTTCGTTCCAGTCTGTATCGATGAAGCATGGAGGAGAAGGTTCAACAACGAGCTGTACGGGCTATACAGTGACGTTGACCTTGTCAAGAAGCTGAAAATATAACGGCTGAGATGGCTGGGACACGTGGAGCGTATGAACACCGACGCACCATCCCGTCGAATCTTCGAATGCACCCCTGATTGGTCACTATAATACGTTGACGCCAGTGCCGATATGATCACAGAAGTGATTTTGCTTGGGACGCTTACTTTTATTCCTAACAGAATTAAAAGTGTAAAAGGCATAGGAAAGTCTTGGTTCGATATAAAGCTATCAAGTTGAGAGTTTCCGCTTTAACAAACTCAAACCATTTGCGGAAAACTTAAAAATTCATTAAAAGGAGCTCTTGCTTCCATAAAAGTATGCAAACTGAATTAATGTGGATAAATGATGTCCTTTATTGCTTGTGTCAATATAGGTGCGTTAAGTAGGTACCTACATATTTTTAGTCATTTTCATATTTCTTACAACCTCTGTTCAAAATACCAAGCAGCCAACAAAATACAAACACCCAACGCCGCCCCGCGTTGCTCTCAGCGCACATCGTCTTATTACGTCAATGCTATTAATACTAACGGTTATTATATTGCATTATCATGAATGTCAAAAATTTCACTTGGAAAAATTAAACTCAGTCACCAAGGGGACAATCACTGGCATCAAGGACAACTTCAACGACAACAAACGACTTTTTCTCCTGAAGTTGTGTTTATTTTTGGCCAAAGAGTATTAGTTAGCTGTGTCGTGTTCGTGAATGTACGACTTTACGTAAAGTTTTACTAAACACGGAGATTCTAAACGCCTTCCTTCCTGTCAAGTGGTTATGTTAAATGACATCCGAATCTTGATGATAATATCTCTAAGCCCCCCGAGGCAAGGAGTTTCGTTTCGTTGGGTTTGTATATAATTTTGGTCTTCTTGGGAACCCGGAGAGCGATACTTTGAACCTTTTTACAGTATACCAACTGTGCTCTATACATTCACTAGAATCTTTTGCAATTAGCATAAAATAGAAATATGCGAGTAATGAAAAGTAAGGAGTTGAACGCGTTCATTTTTGTGTGCCATCGCGTCCCTGTTGGGTGTATGTTTCGCTTTGCTACGGTGACCATCCGTTCTCTTTTCGAACAGCAAGCAAAACGGTTTGATGATGATTTTTCCCAAATGTATTCTTTTGTATCAAGGATATCACTTGAGCGGCACAATATGGCGTTTTCTATTGGTCATCGGATGACAGTTTTTGGTCTGAAAAGATGAGGCAATACTGCTGGATTTATACTCACAATTAAATCAAGAATCAATCGCGTTTTGATTATCAATCTTAAAGGTAATTTTTGGCTTTTCTTTATTCTTATTTGACTCACAAGATGTCAAAATAAATTTCAATGGCATTGGTCAAGATCCACAATGATGATGGTAAGTGTAACTTTAAACCTCTTCAGGGGTTAATTTTATTACCCATTTAATGAATTAAATTATCTGGATATTTAAATGGGAAGGAAAATCAGAGTTGGGTTAAAAATTATACATTCGTAAAGTACTGCTTAAGAAGGAATCCCTTTACTTAATGGTACGTGCGAACTTAGGCTGAGGGTATACTAATGAAAGACATTGCTTACGGAGCGGATACTATGCTGAAATATAGCTTTAGGGGAGGAATGCAGCTGGTTATCTTATAAGAGCAATGTTTGAAGAAGAAGCAATAAGACAGTGATAAGCAAGAGACATTTCTGAGATGTTTCAATGAAATTCAAAAAAATTGTTTCCGAAATTTAACTGTCACCTATCAGCCTTAAAGCTCTACTCTGTGTTCTATCCGGAAAGTGCAGTAATGGTTTTGATGAGACAGACTAGATATGGGAGTTACATTCTAGTGCTTTATAAATAGTTGCTAGGTCAGAAGTAGAAGAAAAGTTATTAGAAAACGTAGGGAATATCTAATATGTGGTCATTCCAAAAAAAATCGGAAGCCTTTCCGTTTGCTCGATGCAAGTTTTATTTATAAATAATGGCAAAGGGGGTATTTACTGCAGAAAGAGCATTATGCAGAGTATTTGCCAACGTGTAAGAAAAATGGATTTCTGAACATCAAGGTCTTTGATTACTATATCGCTCAATGGTGGGTCTAAAAATATTTTTTTATGTACAAGACGTCAGCAAAGATAAGGTTCTTGAATTCATCCCAGATGAGTTTGTTCTATACTTTCAAGCTTGGGCAACTGCAGCTGAAATGTTCTTCACTTTTGATTTTCTGTTTTTCAATTTCACGAAGAAATTTCTGGAAGACAGGAAAGCATAAAAATTAGTGTTAGGTAACATCCTAGTAAATGATGTTTATGAAAAAAATTTCTCCATACTCTTGCGAATGCTTTTTTGACATCTAGAAAAAATATCAAAAAGCATTTGTCATTTCGAATTTAAGTCTTGAGGGACTTTCGATTTTCTCAGTTTTAAAGGTTTTCTGGATTTTGGATTTTACCGACTACAGATTTTGCAATTTTTTGCGACCCCCAGATTTTGACCAAAATTGACATAACGATTATAGCAAAGTCGAAAAAAGTGGGTCTCGCAATTCTGGCTATCTGTCTGTCTGTCTTTTTTTTTTTAATTTTTCCCTCATTCGTTTTTTTTTTATTTCTTAAGACTAAAAATAACGTTAACTGCTATACGAATGTTTTTTTGAAATTTTATAAATATTTATTTTTCTCAAAAACTGTTCGAAAAATGGTTATTAACCCCTTTTCGAACCATTTTGTTTGTTTTTGACTTTCTCAAAAACGGTACAAACGATTTTGATAATTTTTTGTATACTAAAGCTTTAGGGGTAGAAGAGGAAGAAACGCTAAACCTATGGAGGACGCCTTAGCGGAGCTCAGAACCAAGAGATCCGAGCTTAAGAGGGCCATAAATTCGAGCAAAAGAGAGAGAAATGGGAGGATCTCCGCCGCGACGTCAATAGCGATAAGTGGATAAGATTGTAAAGCGGAAACTCAGTTCTCAGATGGAACCCCCTGTTCTTAATGGAGAAAAAATGGAGCGCATCGTGGAAACACTATTCCCAAGTCATCCTGTCAGGCCACCCGACAACACACCGGTCCAAAGATAGGACATTCCAGCTTTTAGCGAGTAGAAGTTGGAAGAAACAACGGTTGGTGCTCATCAGCAAAGGTAAAGGAAATCCGGATTCCCCATCGGCATTCAGGCCTCTGTGCTTGATAGACACCGCAGGGAAGCTCTTGGAAAAGCTATTGAAACAACGGCTCACAGCGACAGTACAAGCGTCAGGTGATCTATCAGAGAGGCCGTTCTACGATCGGAGCAATACTAGTAGTAGTGCGCGCCACCCAAAGCCCAACAAGGAAACCATTACTCGAAGAAGATAGTTTTGCTAGTAACTCGGCCAGATGGAGCGATATACTGGATACGCTCGAACAAAGATTCCACATTTCAGCATATCTTCTGCGGATAGTGAAGGACTATCTCAGGGATCGAGAGCTGCTTTACGAGTCCAGAGAAGGCCCGCGAAGGAAGGAAGTCACATCTGGCGCAGCGCCGGGATCGATCTTAGGACCAGATCTCTGGAACATCTCCTACGACGATATCCTTCGCATGGAGATGCCTTTCTGGTCGGGTACGCTGACGACATCGCCGCGGTGATAACATGACGAGACACCGTTAACGCGCAAAGAAAGTTAAATCAGGTCATGCGACGAGCAAACTCGTGTATGGAAGAGCATGGGCTCAACCTAGCCACGAAGAAAACTGAGATAGTCCTTCTGACGAGGAAGAGGATTCCCACACAAATCGACTTCCAAATTGGGTCCGAAGTGATAAGAAGCAGCGTGGCGGTGAAGTACTTGGGATTGAGACTCGACACAAAGTTTACCTACTGGCAACAAATAAAGGCAGCAACGGAAAGAGCCTCAAAAACAACCACATTTCTGAGGAGACTGATGGCGAGCGTGGGGGGCCAACGGCTAATGGCGATAACAAATTCTATCCTTCTGTACGGTAGCGAAATCTAGGCGGACGCAGTTAAGCAGGCGAAGTACCGGAAACTGATGGCGGCAGTGCAAAGACGCGCAGCTCTACGTGTAGCCAGCTCTTACCGAACGATGTCGGAACCAGCCGTCCTTGTAGTCGCTTCTAGCGACGGAAAGGAAGTACGTCTACGACAAGAAGGCGGAAATGGTAGCGGCATCCGAGGAAGCTAAGCAGCTGACAAAACAGAAGTGGCAAGAGCGTTGGAGCTCGGAAAGCAGATATGGATGCCGGCTGATCATGAATGTGGCTGTGTGGAAGGACCGGAAACACGGTGAGGTTAACTATTACGTCACCCAATTACTCACCGGACACGGATACTTCAAAGCCTTTCTCCACAGGATTGTCAAAACGAGCAGCCCAGCCTTTCAGTACGGGTACTTTCAAGAAGATGACGCGGAACATACCTTCTTTGCCTGCAGCAGATGGGAACCCGAAAGAGAAGAACTGGAGAGAAACATCGGTATCATCTATCCAGAGAACAATGTCGAAAAGATGTTGGCCAGCAAATAGAACTGGAACAAGATCTGCACCTACGCCAACCACCTGCTCAGAAGAAAGAAAAGAGAGGAAGAGCAGTTCCGTGAGACAGCGTGAACCCACAATGGGTACTAAAACAGGACCCCCCTTGAAGTAATACGAAAGTGGTTCCGATGGGGTGATCGTCGAGACACTTTTGAATGTTTAGGCGGTATGCCGTTATAAGGTTGAAATTCCTTGAAGAGCACGGCACACGGGGAGACCTCCAAGCATACAGTCAAGCAAGTAGAAAAAAAAGGTTGAATATTATTGTGTATTCAAATTTAAAATTAAGATATTACTGACTGTACCTACATTGAACTATTTTTTCAAATTTTAAATTTATCACTATCGGCATAGCGGTTTTTAATGAAATTTTTTATAGAGGTTTTAAAAAACACTTTATTTCAAAATTAAAAAAAAATCTATTTAAAAAAAAAACACAAAATATTTTTTTCTTGGAAAATTCGATATCTCAAAAACAGGTCAATATATTTTATATATTATTTATTCGTACGGTAGTAAAAACTTAAAGTTGGCGTACCAAATTTTTTTCTTAAAAATGTTTTAAGAAATTCGTATATAAAAGCTTATTTTTTTTAAGAAACCACTACAACGACTTATAATTGTCTAATATTTGCTCGAATCACATGTCATTCAATTTTTCTCTAATAACATATTTTTGAATTTCTAAGTCTTTTACATTAAATACGACTCAGTCGTGCATTTAATTTAATTTTAAGTTTAAACATAATTTTATTTTTTCAAAAACAATTAGCCATCAGGTTGGATTAAGAAATAAATATTTCACGATATACCAAGTGCACATAAGATTAAGATTCAAGATTAAGGTTCAACCAAAATTAGTCAGAACTAAAGAAAATTAAAGGCAGTTTAACAGTGCACAAGAAAATTGGCATGCTGGCCTTAAGCCTTAAAGAATACCCCTACCAATATACGTTTGTCTGGTCTGTTTGTACTATTTTAAGAATTTTAGGTTTTTCAAAGGGTCTGTCCGTATCCGTTCCTGGTAACACGCACACAGGAACGATTGATAGTTATATAAGTGACTAGATTTAGGCTCCTATTAGATATTTATTAAAACTATGACTCACGAATAGTTGAGAGTTGAAAGTCACTAGACTTAGGATGTCTACGAGGCGTAGTGGCATCTAATATATTTATTTTTGATGGAATTTCAAAAGATGGGACTTGATCCCTAGAATCCCTAACACAGTACCGAAAGTACTTTATTTTTTCTAATTTTCTAAAGTTCGTTATGTAACCAAGATTATTAGGCGAGAACGTTTTTGCATTTTTAAAAGTGCAATTTCTTTTTTTTTAAAAAGTGGCGCCCGAGTGTTTCGAATAAGAAACTTATTCGAGAAAATATTTTGTTTAAAATAAAATATTAACAAATAAGTTTTTCTTTATTTTTTGCAATTATGACGAAGGTATCTGCGATTATTCAGTAAGCATTACCTCTTCTTCAAGTTTTGTATTTCTTCTTCCTATGTCATTATTCAAGACTTTTGGTCACCGTAAGCATATAGGACGTTTGGTTACAAATTCCGCAGTAGAAATAGTTTTTGCTTGAGTAAGATGAAATTTTAAATTATCCAGGTCGCGAAATTTGTCCGACAGAAACAAAATGATACATTACACAAGGATATACCGGACGACGTATATCACTGGGAAATTACTTTCACTGCAATTATGTATGCCATGCATTTAAAATAGAAATTCCACAATTCACGAGTGTGTGTTCAAGGGTTTTTGATAAACCAATGTTTTAGGTTTTGCTTTATTATACTCGTAGTAAAAAAGAGAGAGAGAGAGTGTGTGAAGTGGTTGTGTTTTTGATCAGCTCCAAGTAAAAAAGAATTAATTTTTAAATTATTGCACTAAACTTGAGTATTATATTGTTTCAAGTGATCAATTATTCAATAAAACTCCCGAGGTGAGTCACAATTCACTTTATCTTTCAAGCCAAGATCACCAACACGAAATAAAACCAAGAGCGCAAAGTAGATATGCAAAGAACACCGGTAAAATCTACCTCAAGTGATAATAGTGCTACCCCAAAAAGAAAATTATCTTCTACATCCCCACTATATCCACCACAAAAAATGCCACCAAAAGAGAATATTGCCGTCGTTAACATGTCGCTCAACGATCTTTCCTCGCTCCTTGATGAGAAGCTTAAAAATGTCGCCACAAAGTCAGACCTAGACGGGATGTGTGCCGAAATCCATAACCTGAAGCAAAATAACGCAGCTCTTCAAGACAAGCTGCATCAAATGGAGTCGAAATGCTTTGATCTCGAGCAACAGATGAACTGGTTAGCTAAGAAAGCAATTGAAAAAAAAATTATCTTGCACCTCCCTGTGGTGACAGGCCAAATAGCGACAGAAAAAGCAAAAAGTATCTGCCTAGATTTGCTGAAGTCAAATGATTCAACCGCAATCACAGAAATCCGCTCATTACGGTCAAATAACCCTAAAGTAAATAACGTTATGGTGGAAATGAAAAGGAAAGACTATGTGGACACCATCGTTAGCACATCCTTTGCTCCGATGTCCAAGCTTCGCGACGAGGGCATCTCTCTGCATAGGGACTACCCAGCAGCGGCGCGCGAGAAAAGGCGGCGATTGGTAAATGTCCGAAAACAAGTTCTGGCCAAGAATAATAAAATTAAAACACAAATTCGAGGAGAAAAAATCACGATAAACAATCATATTTTTAATCTGGATGCGAAGAACAACCTAACATGTGAAGATGATGACGGAATGACATTTCTAAGACATTTAATTGGTGACAGCTCAACTTTGACAGCGGAAGCCAGTGGCTCTCAAACAGCGGGCAACGTTCAAAAACCCAGTTTTTAACAATAAAGCCGTCAGCCTATTAAATAACTTTAAAATAAATAATTTTAGCAAAATAAAAATTAATCTTAAAGAAAATAATGTATGCTCTAAGCTTAAAACTAATTTTAATCAAAATATTTATAATTTAAAAATAATATCATATAATATTGCAGGGTTACGTAGCAAAACACAGTTTAGGGAATTTTTTGAGTTAATCAATCAGTATGATATCTTTTTCTTGTATGAAACTTTTATTGAATCGAACGAAGATGCTCTCACGCATTGCTTTGATGATTATGAATTGTACAGGATCTTTGCATCAAGGACATCAAACCATGGAAGGGCTAGCGGAGGATGCCTTTATGGATTAAGAAAGAGCATTAAGAAAACCTTCCACTGCTGTTTCGTTCATGAATTAGAAAGAACCTTTGTACAAATCATAAATAACAGACAATCATTCTTCATCATTCCAGTTTATATTAATTGCAACTTTTGGCAGCAAGATTTCTGTTCCCTGTACAACTTCTTCTTGGAATTTAAACAACAAAATGTAATGCTAGTTGGAGATTGTAATGCTAGGGTCGGGGACACACAACTGTGGCTGTTCCATCCAGATTTCAGTAGTGATACTGCTTACACCCCCAGGAAAACGAAAGACAAAACAATCGATAGCAATGGCAGGAAATTCATTGAAATGTGTGAGTCAATCAGCTTGTCACTTCTCAATGGTCGAACAAAGAGCGACAAAGATGGCTCTCTTACTTTTTTCAGAGGCAATGCTGCTTCAACGATAGACTACTGCCTAGTAAGAGATGAATGGTTAAAATGCATGCCTGATCTTGAGATAGGCGAATATCCATACTCCGATCACCTTCCACTATTGGTAACGGTCAAACTTACCACTGAAAACATGAATACCGAGCCAGAAAGACAGTTACTCCCTAAATTAATGTGGAATGACAAATTTGCACAGCGATACCAAACAGAACTAGACCGAGCTCTTGATACAATTGACCTCTCCGAATCGCAAACCAACCAAGGAATAGATACCTTAACGTCTTGTATAGCTGTTGCGGCGAAACCTTTTCAAGCTGATGGAGGGAGACGATCAACCAAAAAACAGCTCTGGTATGACGCAGATTGCCTTAATGCTAGGAAAAAATCCTTTTCTTGCTTAAGTTTGGCAAAAAAAACACCAACCTCTGCTACCAAATTAGCTTACCAAAAAGCAAATAGTGAATATAAAAGTATCTGCAAGGAAAAACAAAGGCAATACTGGCAAAATCTCACGCAAGAGTTAAATGAAGTTAGAGACAGTCGTGACTTTTGGAAGCTAGCTAGAAGATTAAATAGCAAGGAAGTAAATAATCGCTGTCGAATACAAGTAAAAGCTGAGGTGTTAGCAGAATACTTTAAAAACTTGTTAAACTCTCCTGGTAACCTAAATCATCACTTATTTGCCCTTCCTTACATAGAAAATGTGGAACTAGATGCGCCTATCACACTTTTAGAGGTAAAAAATGCACTTGGCGCTTGCAAGCTGAATAAGGCTCCAGGAATAGACCGTATACCCTACGAGTTTTATAAGTACTCCTCGAATAAATTCCAAAAATACCTTACTGGATGTTTTAATCATATTTTCGATGAAGGTGTGGTGGAAGAAAACTTCAGGAAAAGCATTATCTTCCCAATTTTTAAAAAGGGAAGTGCAGAAGAGGCGAGTAACTACCGAGGAATATCTTTCTTGAACACTGTAACGAAAATCTTCTCTGCTGTACTTCTCAATCGCTTAACGAAATGGATAACGGACAATGGACTTCTTAGTGAGTTTCAAGCAGGCTTTCGCAAGGAATACTCCACTGTGGATAACATCTTCACGTTAACAAGCATAGCTAAGACATACCTTGATAACGGAAAGAAGCTATATGCTTTTTTCGTGGATTTTAAGGCTGCCTTTGATTCCATAGACCGAAATTCTTTATTCCTTAAACTAAGCAATGTAGGAGTTTCAACGAAGATCCTTAAAGTGTTGCAAAGTATGTACGAGCAAAACCAAGCGGCAGTTTGGGATGGGAAACAATTGTCTTCCTGGTTTGATACAAAAATGGGGGTCAAACAAGGGTGTTTACTGAGTCCTTTGCTTTTTTCGATATTTCTTGATGACATCACTACCTCTCTCCCAGGAGGAATTGATTTCAATGGAATAAACATCAAATGTTTAATGTATGCAGATGACATCGTCCTACTGGCAGAAACGGCAAATATGATGCAACTCATGGCCAACAAATTACAGCAATACTGCTGTAAATGGAATCTAAAGGTTAACACCGACAAATCAAAAATTATGGTTTTCAGAAACACCACCGGAAGATACGCTAGGGATGAGAAATGGACCTGGGAAGGTGAGGAACTTGAAAAAGTCAAAGAATACAAGTATCTAGGAGTAATCTTGACTCCCAAACTCTCTCTTGAGAAACACTTCAGAGCCAAGTTACATGATGCTAAAATGGCCATTAACTGCAACTGGAAAGGGCTCCTTGGTAAAAAGAACGTCGCAACAAGCGTGAAATACAAACTTTTTGAGACGGTAGTAAGATCAATAATGTGTTATGCCGCACAGGTCTGGGGAGTTGTCCAATACGATGACGTTGAAAAACTCTTAAGATACTTCTTAAAGAAAATTTTCCGTCTCCCAGAAAACACTCCAACGTACATGCTCCATTTAGAGACTGGACTTCCTCCTCTCTTCTTGTACACTCTGAAACTTCACTTCAGCTACATAAGAAAAATCATGGAATACTCCCCGCAAAGACTTCCTAAAATAGTGGCCTCCTATATCGTGCAACGCAAGTCCCAGTTCTTTGGCGAGTGGTCAAGATTATGCTTGGAACATAACCTAAATCTGGACAATAATACCCCCGAAAGATGGGAAGAAACCTTAGATGTCCTGTGGAACACTATTAAGGAAACAAAATTTGAACATTTCCATGAACGAGCAAGACAAAGTGAATCCAGGAACCTATACCGAGTGCTGGATCACAACCTATTAAGCAATTATTTTCACGACAACAACAGTATAGATACTATTTCAACAATCTTTAAAGCAAGAGGAGAGCTTTTGCACCTAAACTATATGCCCCATCGCAACGACCGATCCACTGAATGTACACTGTGTAATCGACACGCAGCAGAGGATGTAATACATTTTATTGGAACCTGCCCTGTTTTAAATGCCATTTGACGTGCCCACTGGAATAAAATCAGTCTAACTATGGATGAACTAAAAAATATATTAAACGGTGACACTAGCTGGCCGACTATAGTCAGCTACGTTAAAACGGCATGGAAATACCGCTCCCAAATTATAAATGAAAGTTTCTGATTAACTCTTAAATTACCCGTGAGAAGTTATATGTTCTTAGATTACAATATTATAAAAACAACTATTTCAATTCGATGTTAATATATTTTCTCTTTTTTTCGGCTGACGGCTAACGCCATGCTCTAATTGTGAACTATATAATGTATGTATGAAAATAGAATGAATATTGAATAAAGATCACAACTAAACTAAACTACTCGTAGTACTGAAGATGGTTAATCAAAATATAACCACACCATGGGAGAACTTACAAAACATAGAAGTGCACAAGATAATATGTATTTGGAAATATACATAAATATAAAAAAATATGGTTCGGTTTGGGAGGACCACCGGTAAGAACGAAATTCATATATTAATTTTCGAAACCACAATGGGATGGCTTAAGTATTTGGTCTATTACAATACTGAATATAGTATGAATTAATTAAAATAGATCTATGTATGCAAAAGTACGGCATGATTATTTAATTTTCTAAGACTTTCACATTCCTAAAAAGTCACATTGATAAAAGTTTGATTCACCCCTAAATTATGTAACAAACTTCTTTGCATCTGAAAGTCTTATATTAATACAAACTCTGTATATACTACTGAAAAAAATCGTCCCAGTAGAAGACTTAGCACTACTTAATTGGACTTTTTGAGTCATTTATTCAAAAAAAAAAGATGTTTTTGGGGACTTTAGTCCACAAAATTTAGTGTTTCGTCCGGCAATCTCACATGGACTCGTCAGTTGATTAGGGAGAGCCTTTTCAATACGCAATGTTTGTTTAATTCAGTTCATATTGCATCAATTTTTTGACAAAAATCCACTGTGAACTACATTCAACCAAGATTAAAACTACATATAAATTATAAAATCAAACTTTATGAATAATTTTAATACAAGACTATAATTCGACATTTAAACTTTCACCCCTATTATGGTTGTCAATTGTCAATTGATATTTGATAAATATTGAAATTTTGTACTTTTAAACTCAATTTTATTTAAAAAATTGTCAACTATCTGACAATATTAGTCAATTTTCTTTCTGTTCACAACGGTAAGCATCTTTATCAATGATCAAAACTTTTTTTAATTGTGTTATAAGATATCATATTTCAATTTTTATCAATTATCAATTGATAATTGACAACCATAATAGGGGTGTTTATTAAAAGATATTTACCTTGAAGATCCGAAATTAAAACCGCACTTATGATTTTTGAAGTCGACCATATTGATTTAAATTTTATGTTTGAATTTTTATGATGGGACTTTCTTTCTTGCTGGTGATGGTAGACAATATCGATTAATTGCATAACACGAGGGGTCACAATTAATCTTTCAATATAACTCATAAGGTGATAAATTTAAACACTTAAGAAGTGTCAAAGTTTTCTCCTTTCAATGATATGTAGAGAAGCCAATTTTTACTTGCGAAATATAAACGTACTACAGGGCAACTTTAGCATTTCACAAAAAATCGAACTTAAGGTTTTGATAAAGTTTGACAAAACGATTATAGAAAACACGAAAATTTTTCGCAATTCCCTTTGTCTTGACCTACAGCCTACTGCTAAAGGCCTAAACTGCTAAGGAGATTTTTCTTCATACTTGCTTCTTAAAGGTCTTTGATGATTCCTAAGAGGAACAATTTAAATTTCTTCCTTAGATCACGGTATCTGCCATACAGCTGTTATGAAAAATTTTGTTTATCTCAAAAATGGCTCTAACAATTTTGATAAAATTATGTATACTATTCAAAACATGGTCTACATTCTTGGGAAAAAAAAATTAAACAAAAATTGCACCTATTTTACGGTAGACGTCGTGCATTTAACAATCGACTCTTCAACGATTCGGTGCCAAATTTGAGACGATGGGTTCCGTAATCAATCAGCCAACATTCCTACGTCAAAGAAACGCAAGATCGGTAGAGAACAGCACCACGATCCGTGAAAGTGTACAGCGGGAACCGAGACAGTCAATTCTTTTGTATTTTTATTTTTTAACTCAAACTATTTTAATAGTTATTTTAGTAATTTTAACAATGAATTTTTGTGTATTTTAACATATTTTTCTAATTAAAATTTGTATATAAACAATTTCAAAATAAAAATCTGTCGAACAGTTTTTGAGACAAAATAAAATGCACGACTGGGTCGCACGAACCTGCTTTTATGTAAAAGACTAAGAATTTCAAAAATAAATGTTATTAGAGAAAAACTGTTCATAAGCATAAAATTAATTTTTTAATAGACTAAAACAGTATAGTACCAATTTGGAGCTAAAAACAGGATGCCATGTGATTCAAGCAAATATAAAAAAAATAAGCTTTTATATACAAATTTTTTTTAAATATTTTTAAGAAAAAATTTAAATAGGTACGCTAATTCAAAGTTTTTATTATTGTTCGAATAAAAATTTAATTGACAAAAAAAAAATACTGAGCCATTTTTTTTTTGATTCAAAAAATATTTTTTTTTAAGTTTTGGAATGCAATCTTTTTAAAATTTCTTAAAAGCTTCTCTATACAAAATTATGTCGATAATGAAAAATTATAAATTTAAAAAAAATGTTTTATATGAAGGTTTTTTATAATACAAACTCTATATACTACTGAAATAAATCAGCCAAGTAGAAGACTTAGCACTATTATTGGACTTGTTGAATTATTGATTCAAATTAGAATCAATAATTCAACAAGTCCAATAATAGTGCTAAGTCTTCTACTTGGCTGATTTATTTCAGTAGTATATAGAGTTTGTATTATAAAAAACCTTCATATAAAATTCAATGCCAGGCCACGGGCAAAAAAAAAAAAAAAAATTCCAACATTAATGATTACAATTCTAATCTTTGTTGGATATAGTTCACATTGGATTTTTGTCAAAAAATTCATGTAAGATGAACTGAACTTAACAAAAATTGCGTATTGACAAGGTCCTCACAAGTCAACTGATGAGTCCATGTGAGATAACCCGGACGAAACGCCAATTTTTGTGGACTAAAGGCCAAAAAAGCTAATTTGAATCAATAATTCAACAAGTCCAATAATAGTGCTAAGTCTTCTACTTGGCTGATTTATTTCAGTAGTATATAGAGTTTGTATTATAAAAAACCTTCATATAAAATTCAATGCCAGGCCACGGGCAAAAAAAAAAAAAAAAAAAAAAAAAAATTCCAACATTAATGATTACAATTCTAATCTTTGTTGGATATAGTTCACATTGGATTTTTGTCAAAAAATTCATGTAAGATGAACTGAACTTAACAAAAATTGCGTATTGACAAGGTCCTCACAAGTCAACTGATGAGTCCATGTGAGATAACCCGGACGAAACGCCAATTTTTGTGGACTAAAGGCCAAAAAAGCTAATTTGAATCAATAATTCAACAAGTCCAATAATAGTGCTAAGTCTTCTACTTGGCTGATTTATTTCAGTAGTATATAGAGTTTGTATTATAAAAAACCTTCATATAAAATTCAATGCCAGGCCACGGGCAAAAAAAAAAAAAAAAATTCCAACATTAATGATTACAATTCTAATCTTTGTTGGATATAGTTCACATTGGATTTTTGTCAAAAAATTCATGTAAGATGAACTGAACTTAACAAAAATTGCGTATTGACAAGGTCCTCACAAGTCAACTGATGAGTCCATGTGAGATAACCCGGACGAAACGCCAATTTTTGTGGACTAAAGGCCAAAAAAGCTAATTTGAATCAATAATTCAACAAGTCCAATAATAGTGCTAAGTCTTCTACTTGGCTGATTTATTTCAGTAGTATATAGAGTTTGTATTATAAAAAACCTTCATATAAAATTCAATGCCAGGCCACGGGCAAAAAAAAAAAAAAAAAAAAAAAAAAAAAAAAAAATTCCAACATTAATGATTACAATTCTAATCTTTGTTGGATATAGTTCACATTGGATTTTTGTCAAAAAATTCATGTAAGATGAACTGAACTTAACAAAAATTGCGTATTGACAAGGTCCTCACAAGTCAACTGATGAGTCCATGTGAGATAACCCGGACGAAACGCCAATTTTTGTGGACTAAAGGCCAAAAAAGCTAATTTGAATCAATAATTCAACAAGTCCAATAATAGTGCTAAGTCTTCTACTTGGCTGATTTATTTCAGTAGTATATAGAGTTTGTATTATAAAAAACCTTCATATAAAATTCAATGCCAGGCCACGGGCAAAAAAAAAAAAAAAAAAAAAAAAAAAAAAAAAAAAAATTCCAACATTAATGATTACAATTCTAATCTTTGTTGGATATAGTTCACATTGGATTTTTGTCAAAAAATTCATGTAAGATGAACTGAACTTAACAAAAATTGCGTATTGACAAGGTCCTCACAAGTCAACTGATGAGTCCATGTGAGATAACCCGGACGAAACGCCAATTTTTGTGGACTAAAGGCCAAAAAAGCTAATTTGAATCAATAATTCAACAAGTCCAATAATAGTGCTAAGTCTTCTACTTGGCTGATTTATTTCAGTAGTATATAGAGTTTGTATTATAAAAAACCTTCATATAAAATTCAATGCCAGGCCACGGGCAAAAAAAAAAAAAAAAAAAAAAATTCCAACATTAATGATTACAATTCTAATCTTTGTTGGATATAGTTCACATTGGATTTTTGTCAAAAAATTCATGTAAGATGAACTGAACTTAACAAAAATTGCGTATTGACAAGGTCCTCACAAGTCAACTGATGAGTCCATGTGAGATAACCCGGACGAAACGCCAATTTTTGTGGACTAAAGGCCAAAAAAGCTAATTTGAATCAATAATTCAACAAGTCCAATAATAGTGCTAAGTCTTCTACTTGGCTGATTTATTTCAGTAGTATATAGAGTTTGTATTATAAAAAACCTTCATATAAAATTCAATGCCAGGCCACGGGCAAAAAAAAAAAAAAAAATTCCAACATTAATGATTACAATTCTAATCTTTGTTGGATATAGTTCACATTGGATTTTTGTCAAAAAATTCATGTAAGATGAACTGAACTTAACAAAAATTGCGTATTGACAAGGTCCTCACAAGTCAACTGATGAGTCCATGTGAGATAACCCGGACGAAACGCCAATTTTTGTGGACTAAAGGCCAAAAAAGCTAATTTGAATCAATAATTCAACAAGTCCAATAATAGTGCTAAGTCTTCTACTTGGCTGATTTATTTCAGTAGTATATAGAGTTTGTATTATAAAAAACCTTCATATAAAATTCAATGCCAGGCCACGGGCAAAAAAAAAAAAAAAAAAAAAAAAAATTCCAACATTAATGATTACAATTCTAATCTTTGTTGGATATAGTTCACATTGGATTTTTGTCAAAAAATTCATGTAAGATGAACTGAACTTAACAAAAATTGCGTATTGACAAGGTCCTCACAAGTCAACTGATGAGTCCATGTGAGATAACCCGGACGAAACGCCAATTTTTGTGGACTAAAGGCCAAAAAAGCTAATTTGAATCAATAATTCAACAAGTCCAATAATAGTGCTAAGTCTTCTACTTGGCTGATTTATTTCAGTAGTATATAGAGTTTGTATTATAAAAAACCTTCATATAAAATTCAATGCCAGGCCACGGGCAAAAAAAAAAAAAAAAAAAAAAAAAAAAAAAAAAAATTCCAACATTAATGATTACAATTCTAATCTTTGTTGGATATAGTTCACATTGGATTTTTGTCAAAAAATTCATGTAAGATGAACTGAACTTAACAAAAATTGCGTATTGACAAGGTCCTCACAAGTCAACTGATGAGTCCATGTGAGATAACCCGGACGAAACGCCAATTTTTGTGGACTAAAGGCCAAAAAAGCTAATTTGAATCAATAATTCAACAAGTCCAATAATAGTGCTAAGTCTTCTACTTGGCTGATTTATTTCAGTAGTATATAGAGTTTGTATTATAAAAAACCTTCATATAAAATTCAATGCCAGGCCACGGGCAAAAAAAAAAAAAAAAATTCCAACATTAATGATTACAATTCTAATCTTTGTTGGATATAGTTCACATTGGATTTTTGTCAAAAAATTCATGTAAGATGAACTGAACTTAACAAAAATTGCGTATTGACAAGGTCCTCACAAGTCAACTGATGAGTCCATGTGAGATAACCCGGACGAAACGCCAATTTTTGTGGACTAAAGGCCAAAAAAGCTAATTTGAATCAATAATTCAACAAGTCCAATAATAGTGCTAAGTCTTCTACTTGGCTGATTTATTTCAGTAGTATATAGAGTTTGTATTATAAAAAACCTTCATATAAAATTCAATGCCAGGCCACGGGCAAAAAAAAAAAAAAAAAAAAAATTCCAACATTAATGATTACAATTCTAATCTTTGTTGGATATAGTTCACATTGGATTTTTGTCAAAAAAATTCATGTAAGATGAACTGAACTTAACAAAAATTGCGTATTGACAAGGTCCTCACAAGTCAACTGATGAGTCCATGTGAGATAACCCGGACGAAACGCCAATTTTTGTGGACTAAAGGCCAAAAAAGCTAATTTGAATCAATAATTCAACAAGTCCAATAATAGTGCTAAGTCTTCTACTTGGCTGATTTATTTCAGTAGTATATAGAGTTTGTATTATAAAAAACCTTCATATAAAATTCAATGCCAGGCCACGGGCAAAAAAAAAAAAAAATTCCAACATTAATGATTACAATTCTAATCTTTGTTGGATATAGTTCACATTGGATTTTTGTCAAAAAATTCATGTAAGATGAACTAAACTTAACAAAAATTGCGTATTGTCAAGGTCCTCACAAGTCAACTGATGAGTTTAAAAAAAATGGTTCTATGGTAGGAACAGTCAGTAATATCTTGATTTCAATTTTTTCTTATTAAATTATAGATCGTAAGAATTAATCAAAAGAAAAAAATTTAAGCAAAATTGTCGAAACCGTTTTCGGGAAAAATATGATTTTCGAAAACCATTTGTTAACATATGTACGGAGTGTACCGTTATTTTTAGGTAAAATATTTTTTTTTTCTCAAATCTTGTAGATTATATTAAGAAACTTTTATTTATCAAGTTTAAAAAAAAATCGAGAATGGGGTTTTTGGAATATTGATTGGTAAATAAAAAATTTTGAAAATTTTTTTAAAAATCTAAAACAATTTTTTTGGAAAATTTGAATACCCAATAATATTTAAACTGCTGGGTAGCCTTAGTATACAAAAACTTATCAAAATCGGTTTTACCGTTTTTAATAAAATCAAGAACCAAAAAATGGGGGTACCCTCAATAATCATTTATCGGAAAATTTTTCTCAATCATTATCTAGCTTTAACTAAAAGAATTTTTTTTGTATTTTTATTTTTTAATTCCGTCGAACAGTTTTTGAGAAAAACAAAATTTTTATAAAAGTTCAAAAAATATTCGTATGGCAGGTACCGTTATTTTTGGTCTTAAAAAAAAAGAAAAACCCGTGTGGGGGGAAAAATTGAAAATGATATCTACCAAGTTTAAAGAAAATCGGCCGAGCCGTTTAGGCTGTAGTCAAACAGACAGACAGACAGACAGAATTGCGAGACCCACTTTTTTTGGTCTTCGCTATCATCGTAATGTCAACTTTGATCAAAATATCGAGTTGGATTTTTTTACGAATGCATAACTTGCCTTATAGTACCTTTGTATAACATAAGTCGCAAGTAAAATGTTATGTACCACATTTTAAAAAATCGGCTGTGCTGTAATCGAACAAATTTTAAAATGTTTTTCTCGATAGTTTAAAATTTCAAAACGGTCGCACGAATTTTTTTTTTGAAATTTAGTTTAATTTTGTCTTGAAATTTAATTTTTCAAAAAACCGCTAAGAGATTTAAATTTTTATCTTAGTATAAATTTACATTTGCTTAACAAATTACATGGCCTTCTGTTTTTAGCTTTAACTACAAAAGAAGTTGTTTTATTCTTTTAAATAATGAATTTCCTGCTTCCGAACATTTTGCTTATATAAAACCTTATTTAAAATTGTAAGTGTCTTAAAAATATGACCAAGTCTGTGCTATCCAGTTTTTTAATTTATTTTGGAGTTATTTTACATTCATTCTCGATTTTCCCTTTTTTTTAGATTTTATTATCGACAAATTCATAACGATTTCTGTTGCTCGATTTTGATTTCGAAATTTCTAGTAAAAGTGATTCGCAAGTGTGAGCACTGAACAAAAACAATTATATTACCAGTGCCGAATACCATATGCCCATGATTATCGTTTGATCATCCCTAGACAACGGTCTAACGAATTTGACGTAAGCAAAACTCGGGTTTTGACTCGTGTGATGACATCTTTCTGGAGGAGCTTCTGGGGTAAAATAAAAGAAACTTCAGAAGCATTTAGGCTAAGAAAAATTCTCTCTTAAAATCCAACCATAACCTGAAATCTTAAAGTCGTCTTGTGAAGAATCGCTCAAACTGTTATTGGATAACCATTTCCTATGTAACGCTCATCACATGGTGCCTAATAAGATATCTATAACTATCGATAAGGTCTGATTACTATGATAAAGATACAATGGGCTATTAATAGCTTGAAACCTTAAAAGTCTGCAGGACCAGACGTCATTATTCCTGCAAGGAAATTCAATTGTATCGACATTGAAAAATAAAGCCATTAAAAGTTCCCAGGGAAATTCGACAGATCTCAGACTTAGTTTATCTTCATTCACGCACTACGAAAGACCCTCTCTGCTGCACTAGACGTTCTGTTTCATCTGTTCCCTCGACATTTTCACAAATATTTGGCGGCTCAGTCAAACGCCTTAAACTTCTTCACAATGGATCAATAACGAAATTGACCATTCTGGAATTATGAATTCATTCGGATCACATCCAAGTCACATCGATAACGCTATTCCAAAACTACAGTCTAGCAAAATCTTCCAAATCACCATTACTTCAAGATATTTCTGGGAGGATGTGAGTTTCTTGCAAGATGATTTTATCCATTTCTATATCGATCTCTACTAGCTCTATAACAGCCCTTAACTGCCATTCATATCTTATGGAGCTGGCGCAGCAGTTTAATATTCAACTCTCTTGCGTTCCAGTTCATAAGGACATTCCAGGGAACTGAAAGCCTGACGAATTTCCCAAAATCTGAACAACATTACCAGTGTTACCTGATAAGGCTAATATAGGTATATCCATAGCTACATGTAAACTTATGCTGAAAGAAGATAATTAAACGCTCTAAATATTTAAAATCCTAAAGAAGATTGCATATCAGCTGTTGAAGTCATTACCGGACACTGTCTTATAGGTAAACACACAACGAGGCTGGGCGTTTGTTAGAAACGAGGAATAGGTACAATCAATTCCTCATCTTCTATGTATGTACATGCCCCGCTCTATATACATACATAGGCACACTGAAAATAAAATCTAGGTAGGTATATATGATAAAAATCTAGGTTGATTTGACAAAAATTTTGTCAATATACGTCCAACAAAAAGTTTTATCAAATTGACAAAAATCATAGAATTTTGTTGAGGTAACAAAAAATATTTTGTTGTATCCACAAAATTATTTTGTTATGCTAACAGATAAATTTGTTGAAATAGGTAACAAAAATATTTTGTCAATATAACAAAATCTCGTAGAATTTAGAAAATTAATTTGTCATATTAACAATTCTTTTGTTGTATTAACAATTTTTTTGGTAGTGTTATTGTTTTATTTATTATTATAGGATTAACAAAATTTTTTTGTTAAATTAACAAAATTGTTTTGTTAAATTAACAAAATTGTTTTGTTACATTAACAAAATATTTTGTTAATTTAACAAAAATTTCTTGTTATATTTTGTTAAATTAAAAAAATATTTTGTCAATTCAATAAAATATTTTGTCAATTTTACAAATTTCTTTTGTTGAATCCACAAAAAACAAAATTAATTTTGTCAAAATAGTATTTTTTTTTTGGGATTTAAGTCGACAAAAATTGGCGTTTCGTCCCTACGATCTCACATGCAACCATCTGTGAGGGCGTATGGACAATACGCAATTTTTGTTAAGTTCAGTTAATCTTACATCGATTTTTTAACAAAAACCAAGTGTGAACTATATCATACACAAAAGAAATTTTTTGGTTTCCTTACAAAATAGTTTTATCTATCTGATAATATTATTTTATCAATATTACAAAATAATTCAACCCCAAAACAAAATATTTAACATTTTAACAAAAACTTTGTGATATTGACAAACATTTAAAAAACAGATTTTTTGTAGATACAACAAACATTTTGTTAACATCACAAAAAAGTTTGTTGATGTGACAAAAATCTCTGTTTTATTTTGTTATATTAAAAAAACTTGGTTTGTTGAGAATATTATTTGTAGTGCATATTTTGTTTAACTGACAAGAAATCATGCTGGATTATAAAAATTTTGTGAAATCAACAAAATCATTCTTTCGTATTGACAAAAATTTTATCAAAACGATAAAATTGTTTTGTTAAAGGTCAACAAAACGTTTTTGTCAATATTACCTAGGAATTTATTTTCAGTGCACCATTTTGGAGAGTTTTTGCTCGAGGAACCTAGTGATCTACTCGTAATTAATACAGACATTTCCAGTCTCTTTCGCTTCATAAGGAGCTTCAAATGGTTCAACGAGTAGGGATGGATTCATGTGGTATCACAATGGACTCGTGTCTAAGTGTTGTCAGCTGTGACGCTGGCAGTCACTTCAAACTAACCTAACCTTGGATATTTAAAATTATGTGACCAAAATATTAAAGATTCTTCTCTGTGTATAGGAGCGAGATTTCAAAAGGTACATAAATATTCCGAAAGTGTTCCAAGTCCTGCAGAAGGTCATCGAAATCGTAAATAAACAAATAAGTTCGAACCTAATTTTTAAAATCTAAATCGCCGAACCCATATAATTTACATTCACATTTACCGCCGCCGCACACTTCCACAAAATTAACAACATCGGAAGCTTCACATAATCACCGTTCAGGTATTAAATCTTAATTACCGCGTTTATTACCATGTGGGAGCTCTTGCATAAGGAAGACGACACGCTTATCCTCATATCCGTATAAGCTGCAACCACATTGCATTACCACTTTACACATGACCAACATATTCAGTTTACCTATTCCAGTTGGCTTAGAGGGAAAAAACACGAGCTCTCCCAAACTAAAACTAAAAACTTGGTTAGCGATAACTAAAATTTGATGAAAATCCATGTTTGCTTTTGCCACCTCTATGTAAGCGAGATATGTACTACTGCAAAGCTACAGTGCAAGTGCATAGTTAATGCGGGTGAGGTGGGGGTGAGTTAGGTAAGGACGCGCAGACCTTCAATTAATTTCATTTAAAATTCCAGAAACTTTTGGGTTTCCGTATATTTTTCGTTTTATTCACCGACCATCCATTCAAGCTTAAGCCAGGTGGTTGATGGTGGTTTTGTTGGATACTTTCGCTAGGTAGGTATACCTAGTTCATAATGTTTGCATTTGGCCAAACTTATTCCTGTACATCCGGAATACATAAATATAGTCAAATTGTAATTAGGAAGGCTACAAAGTTGAGAATAAGTTCATGACCAAAGCCATTTGCTGAGGCCAACTGCCATAAAAAATAAAAGCGTAGGAACTCCGAAAATGAAAACTAATTAGCGCTTGACATAAGTAGTTTGGGGAGAAAAAGATTTTTGGGTAAAATTTTCCAAAGAAATAGGAACTGTTTTTAATTGCCTTTTGTGACTTTGAACTTTATGCACAAAACACTCTACGATGAAATTCGTTTGATCGAAATTTTGAAATTTTTCAAAGAAGGACCTTTTAAGAAGCTTTTCGATTTGGGTTATTCTCTTAAGGACTTGCAGTGAAAATTCCTGATTTGTTTGTGTTGGACCACAAGTGAAACGACAAGAGACTGAAGGACCGGGAAAATGTTTCACATTTTTCGTCAGTTACTGGTTTCACACCGGTATTCCTAAGACTATGCATGTAGAAAAATAAAATCTAACAGATAGCATATTTCGATGGTTTAAAAAATAAAATGCACGACTGGGTCGCACGAACTTGTTCCTATGTAATAGACTTGGAATTTTAAAAACGAATGTTATTAGAGAAAACTGTTCACAAGGATAAAATTAATTTTTTAAATTCTTTTAGTAGTAAGACAAAAAAAAACAGAATGCTATGAAGAACAAAAATTATAAGTCGTTGTAGTGGTTTCTTAAAAAAAGCTTTTATATACAAACTTTTTAAAAGATTTTTTAGAAAAAATTTGGTAGGCTAATTTAAAGTTTTTATTACTGTTCGAATAAAAATTAAATTTACAAAAAAAATATTGAGCCGTTTCTGAGGTATCGAATTTTCAAAAAAAGAAAAAATTGATTTTTTTTTTACATTCAAAAAATATTTATTTTAAAGTTTTGCAATGCAATGTGTTTTAGACTTTTTAGAAGCTTCTCTATAAAAAATTTTATTAAGATCCGAAAAAATCCGAAAATTAAAAATCTAAAAAAAAATGTTTTGAAAATTTGAATACACAATTGTATTTAAGTTTTTGGGGACCATATTTGATAAAATCAAAAACAAAAAAATGATTCCATGGGGGTACCCTAAATAACCATTTTTAGGAATTTTTTTTTCAACCATTACCTAGCTTTAACTAAATAAATTTTGTTTGTGTTTTTATTTTTTAAATCTGTCGAACAGTTTAAGGGAAAACAAAATATTTATAAAATTTCGAAAAAAATTCGTATGGCAGGTACCGTTATTTTTGGTCTAAAAAAAAAGAAAAAAACGTGTGTGTAACGTTGCATTATTTAAAAAACATTCGCAGGTCAATATTAATCCAATGCTCTCACGCAGGTGTTCTCAATGAAAAAATGTGAGAAATATGGTTAATCCAGTACTTTGTCACATTATTGTATGCTTATAAGACGATAATTAAAAAAATAGTAAAAAGAAAGTTAATCCTTTCAATCGTAAATTCACCTAAGAATCCAAAAACGAAAAAACTAAAATAAAAAGCTTTTCTTAGAACAAAAGTAGTTTTTGTTATTTTTGATTTTCTCAAAAACTACAAAACATTTTGACATCCGGTTTTTTGTGTTTGATCAAAAATTAATAAGAGCATTGAATATTGAATAAAAAAATAATACTTAATTACGCAAAATTTTGAAAAAAAATTGTTTAAAAAAAAAATTTCAAAATTTTGATTTTGAAAATTAATTTTTCAAAAACTATTCACTCGAACAACTTTATTTAAAAACAAAATTAAATAATGTATTTCTGGCTTTTCAAAATGCTATAGCATTACTCTGTAGGTATCACCGTTATTTTTTAATAATTTTTTTTCTGTTTTAAGTGATTTTTTTCTTAAATTGCCCCTCCCGCCTAAACGGGGGGAAATAGACCCCCCCCCTCCCATACGATTTTTTTCTTGTCTAAGTCCAACCTACACGCCCTAGCTTTTTGTCACACCTTATGCAAATCACCCTGTATATAGTAACTTTAACACATTTCTTAGTTAATGTTAAGCAATCTGCTTGGTTAAATTGAATTGATGGTAACTACGAGAATGTCTCGTAGAATGTCGTTTAAAAATTGATATTGATTGAATCTGGACACTACTAATGGCGATACACGTTCCAGGCTGTAAGAAACGCTAAGATACCTTAACACGTCAGCGGCCCGTACAGGGCAAATCAACAACGATATAACAAAAGTGAAAATTGCCTGCGCAATTAAAACTTTCCAGCCATATGAGTCTGGATAGCATTTTGACAATTATGCTACAAAGTTATTTTCAAAGGATGCATTTTTTAAATATGGACCCGACTGTTGGAGACAAGTAAGATTAGTCAGAAGGCGAGCCTATGAGTCCGCCAAGGATTTCCGACCAATTAGTCTGACTTCTCTTGTGATTTAAACTTTGGAGCGCATTATCGACATCTAACTCTCAACATGCATACCTTAAGGCCTTCATGGGGTAGTACGAGTATGTACAATTGAGAAAACTATTTCATTTAAGGATTAATTCTCGTTACCTTTTTCGATGTAGGTAGAAGTAGAAGGGGCTTTCAACAACATCCAACCAAGTCAATTCTGGAATCACTCATCGAGTTTGGTTTAGTTTAATTTAATTTTAATTAAGCTTAATACAAGCCACTTATTCTATATCACAATAAAATATCTTAAGTCTAACATTAAGTAGGTACTTAAGTCTAAAAGTTAATAAATTAAAGAGCACTGAGAATAGAACGATTCAAACGTTCAACTTGTCCATTCGCTCTTGGAGTTGCTACGGCGTTTAAAATATGTTTTATATTATTAGACTCACAAAACCGTTGAAATTCTTTTGAAGTAAAAGAACTTCCTTGATCTGTAATCAAGATTAGTGGTACACCATGAACACTAAAAATGTCTTTAAAAAAATCGATGACCAATTTTGCGGTGGTATTTTTAACAGCTCGGATAAATGTAAATTTAGTGAAAGCATCAACAGCAGCGATTATATAAAGATTACCGCGTTTACTTTTAGGAAAAGGACCCAAATGATCTGCATGAACGGTTTTCATTGGAGTACTGCCTTTAGGTATGGGATGAAGATAACCTTCACGTCTTCCTGTCATCTTTTTGTTATACAGACACTGAATGCAGCATGCTATATATTTCTCTACGTATTGTCGCATATTTGGAAACCAATAATGAGAACAAAGTCTGACAAGAGTTTTCTCTATTGCAAAATGTCCCATTTCATCGTGAGCGGCATGTACTACTTGATGTCGCATACCTACTGGTACTACCCATTGATTACCATGAGATGTTTTTCTGTATATTCTCCCTTTGTTTAGTAAATAGTTCTTATGTATCTTCTTTTCTTCTTCACTATTTGGTGTCTTCTCGAGAAGGTCGCGTATGCGCTGAAGTTTACGGTCTGTCAGCTGTCCTGCCAATACCCAATCTGCTTGTTCTATTCGCATTATTGTCTCTATTTTGTCTGTAGTACAAGGATTTCGGCTGAGTGCATCGACATGTCTCATACGCTCTCCGGGTCGATATCTTACTTCAAAATCGTATTCCATAAGTTGCAGCCACCATCGCGCAATACGTGGTAACAGCTCTTTCTTATTTTGGGTTGCTTTAAGAGCATTACAATCAGTTACCAACGTAAAAGTTTGTCCCAGGAGATATGTGCGAAATTTTTTTATAGATTCTACAGCTGCTAGAGTTTCCAGCTCATACGAATGGTACTTTTCCTCAGTATTTCGTGTTTGGCGACTGTAATAGACCACAGGATGAAGTCGACCATCAGATTGATATTGTAATAGGATACCTCCCAAGCCAATAGAACTCGCATCAGTGTGTACCTCAGTTTTGGCTCCGGGTTCGTAAATAGCTAATATCGGTCGTTCACTAAGTTTTTGCTTTAATTGACAGAACGCATTTTTCTCCTTTTCAGTCCAAATCCACTGATTCGTTTTTTTTCAACAAGCTTGTTAATGGTTTTGTGATGATGGCATATTTTTCAACAAAGTGTCGGAAATATCCTGTAAGTCCAAGAAATTGTCTCACTTGGTGAACAGTTTTTGGTACCGGAAAGGCACGAATGGCGATGGATTTTCCACTTCCTGGTTTCACTTTGCCCTGAGTAACTTCAAATCCTAGAAAATCCGTCCTGTCCATGAGAAAAACACATTTCTTTAAATTAAGAGTTAATCCTTCTGCTTGCAAAATTTTTAATGTTCGCCTGAGTCCTTGTAAAGCTTCAGAAACTGTTTTGGAATGTAATAAAATGTCATCGAGATAAAAGGCTGCAATGTCTTGAATTGGATTTAGAATGCGATTAATAAAGCGTTGAAATACTCTGGGGGCGTTGCATAGCCCAAACGGCATACGTTGGAATTCGTATTGACCACTTGATGTAACGAATGCCGTTAATCGCTTCGAAGATTCTTCTACTGGTATCTGATAATAACCTGATCTTAGATCCAAACTAGTAAACCATATACCACCATGTAACTTGTCAACCTGATCGTCGATACGTGGCAATGGATGACAGTCTTTAATTGTCTTTGAATTTAATTTCCTAAAGTCTACACATAATCTTTGTTCTCCATTTTTTTTTGTCACTAATAATATCGGCGAGGCATAATCAGATTGAGACTCTCGTATTATATTGTTATCAAGGAGTTCTTTCACAATGTTTTGAGTTACTTCCTGCTCTTTTACTGCCATCCGATATGGTCGAAAGGAAAAATTTTTCTCATCGTCAAGTTTAATTTTCATCTCCGCTGAATTTGCGCACCCTAGTTCACTAATGTCCAAAGCGATACAGTCACGGAATTCATTCAATATTTGCAACAATTCTTCTTTTTGAGTTTCATTCACAGGACCAACGGACAGCATTTCAATTGTTATAGGTGGGTACTTTTCTTTGTTAATTTGTAAAATACTTTCATGCTCAGCATGTTCTTCTTTACATTGGTGTCCTCTTGCGATGATAGCATTCTCTTTAATTTCTATTTCTTGATCGGAAAGATTACAAATTGGCATAAAAGAAGTTCCATTTTGTTCTGTGTGGAGTATACCCCTGGGTATACAGCTTTCAAGTCCTTCTGGTGATCGTATAGTCGCTTCTATTAAGACATTAACATTCTCGTGACTGGCTTTTACTGGTACCATGTTGACGGCCCTTGGTGCCATATAGACTTGCCCTGATGATCGTAAAATAATTTTGCATTCTGCTGGTAGTATATTGAATTGAGAGAGTTCCATGTTTCTTCGGGAAAAATACAGTGATTTATCAGTTTTAATAGCGATTACTTCAGGAAGTTCTGTAAAAGATTGACCAACTAATACAGGGATATTCTGGCATTCATCTCGAACAACCAATGCTAAAACATTATCTTCAACTTCGTCAATTTTCAGATTTACCATTACCGAACCTATACTTACGACGAAGCCCTTTCCATAACCATGCAATGGGATTTTGTCTTTCCGATTTACGGTAAGATTAAGCCGCACTGCTTCCGTATTCTTGATTATTGTACATGAACTACCAAAATCAATGTAAGCATCAATTTTTGTTCCATTCAATTCTATATTTTTGTGATATTTGTCGTTACTTGAATAATTTGAAGTTGTACCTTCTAATATAGCTACGGTTTTTCCCGGTTGACTTTTCTTTGGACAGATTATCGTGTCATGAAAACAACTCCTACATAAGTCGCATCGCTTATCGGGCTTCGCGTTACAACTGCCGGTGTAGTGTCCTTTTTTTGCACACTTGTAGCATATGACATTTTCATTATTTTCAGTTTTTCGAAAAAAACCTTCCCTTCTATCGATTGGTTTCTGTTGACGAGGTTGGTTTATGAAATTTTGATTTGTTATACGTTTCCATGGTTCATCATTATGTTGGCTCAGAAAAACGTATAGTTCTTCAGGTGTTTCGAAGCGCTCAGCTCTTGCTCCTATCTTAACCACTCTATCATCAAGCCCACCAATTAGGCAAGCCACCGCCTTTCTTCCTGAAATGTCACAGACATTCAACAATGTCATCATTTCGTGGTAGTATTTCATGTAACTTTCGTTGGATTTCTTATGTCTTCGAGTTACCTCGCAAAGTTGTTCGTAAAAGTCTCTTTCTCCAGGAAACGATTCCAATAATTTAATTTTCCATTCTACCCAAGAAAATTTTAGACTAGGAAGTCCCTTGTACCAAACTTTAGCCAATCCTTTTAACTTCCCTAGTGCATTGTAAATAGTTGCTTGTTCAGACCATCCATAAATATCCCTAAGTTCATCAACCTGATCACACCATTTTTGAATTGATTGATTTTCATTTTCGGGATCAAACTCAGGAATTGCATCTCCCTTCCCACCACCAGTACCTACGTTAGTCGATCTATCTAACAATTCCCTGACTACATCTGTAAATCGATCAAATGAGTTTGTTGAACAACTATCTTCTTTTGTTTTTTTTGACTTTGCTTTGTTCAAACGTCGACGCTTCTTTTTTTTTTCTGCCGATACAGAATCGTTGCTAGAATCTCTTCGATGGTAACGTTTTTTCTTATGTTTGCCCATATTTTTTTTTTGTTTATATTGTTTTGCTTGATATATCTACATTAATGTTTTTATTAAAGGGTATAATATATAAAAAAAATTAAAATGTGAACAACAAGAATGGAAAGGAAAAAAAAATGTTAAGTAGTACAACGACTAGAAAAGTTTACAGAAAATAAAACAAAATAGCTAGGTACATATACTTAATGTACTTTATTTTACTCTGGTAAACATGAGCGTCCATATATTACTCTCCACGACCAGGTATCCCACTTCTGAATTATAAAAGAAGAAAAACTTAACCCTTTTTTTTTAATTTAAAAGATTTTTTTTTAAAGATAAAAATTGAAACAAAATGAATTAATTAATTAAACTGAACAACTTATAACTTCTTCGAGAGTTCCTCTGGTCGTGGAGAATCTGTAAAAAAAAGAAAAGAACTCATGAGCACTCAAAGCCCTTTTATTAACACGAATTTTAAAAATATAATTAAAAGACCACGGTACTTAAGTCGATGTGAGTGCAAAGCGTATGAAGAATCTACAATAAGATAAATATTAGAAATATTTATGAACTTGTCCGAAGTGTACAGACCAACCTTCCAGCTGCGAACGAGGAGGGAGAACGCGCACCTCGAACCGATACTCCAGAGGGTGGCTGTTATCACACGGAGTGGTAACGGGGTGGGAAAACACGCAACCCGTACCGACTAAAGAAAATGTATAAGTGATCGAAGCATATCTACACACAAACCCACCGGCTGCGAACGAGAAGGGAGAGCGCGCAACTCGGACCGATACTCCAGTGGTTAGTTGTAACCACCCCATCACAATACAAAACAATAGCAATCGAGACATACATACCAACCCACTGGCTGCGAACGAGAAGGGAGAGCGCGCAACTCGAACCGATACTCCAGTAGTTGATTGTAAACCCCCGATACAGCTCTAAAAACACACGAAGCAGGAGAACGCACATCTCCGTATGTTAACGGTATACAACTTATTTACTCACAATCGACATATCGTGCATTTATTAATAATAAAATATATAATACAAATAATTCGCGAGATATTAACACGCCCGAAGATAAAATAATGGCCACGTATCTTTTTTTTGAATGCCGAAAAACAAAAAGGATAACTTTAATAATTATATAACACAAACAAAACTAAGGTCTAGAGTTGGCTCAGTGGTTAAATAAATAAATCAATTTAACTCACATGTTATTTTCTTTGTCCAAACTTTCTTTTTCTTTTTTTTCTTTGTAGGTAATTATTGTTATTATTTTTTTGTGTATTTCAAATGAAAAACTAACTATTTTCACAAAACTCAAAATAAAAACCGCTTAGCCAACTTTTCCTTTTCTCTATATGATTTTTGGTTTTATAAGTATTCTTCAAAAATAGAGTGATAAAGAAATGAAATATATATGTATATACAAAAAAAAATATAAAATATCTTACATTTTGTGGACATACACAGGCGAAGTTTGATTGATCCTCTCATATAGTTCGATTGTATGATGGCCCGCACTTACCAAAGCATAGAACATCGATAAACTCAAGAAGCTATATAAGGAACTACTAGCATTGGCACCACAGAGGCTCTAATGCCTGATGCCTGGTTTCTCTGTACAAGCACTTGAGTTACACATAAATGTCTAGTATCTTGCGGCGCATTAAGACTAAAGTAATCGAACTCTTAGAGTACCAAAACTTATGGCCACAGCAATATTCCGGAGTTGATTCCAATAGATCGATCGACTCCCACTGACTACTGCACACCTAAAATGGGCATCGAGTAAAGATTCTATAAAGTTATGCTCCCATCAAGAAAAAATGATGAATTCGTAACGAAAAACTTCGACACAACTATCTTAACTGATGGCTCAAAGATGGAGTGTGGTGTTGGTACAGGAATCTTCTTTTTTTTTTTTTTTTTTTTTTTTAAATTCATTTTTATTTTTCTTCAATCTTAAAACTATCTTAAAGCTAGACAAAAATTCATAAAAACTAGCCTAATTATCCAATAACTTAAAACTAACTTACTGGCCCTATGCGGGCGCTGTAAACTAAACGATATCTTAAATGTAAAGCCTTTCGGCCTAAAAAACTATTTTTAATTCAAAAAACTATATCTATTTTTTTTTGTTTTCTCGAGAAAATTTAAAAAAAACTCGGATTCTTTATCTAAACTAAACTAAACTAAAACTACTTAAACTACTTAAACTACTTAAACTACTTAAACTACTACAGCCACAGCAGCAGAGATTTTTTTTTCCTTTTTTTTGTTTTTTTTTTTTAAATACATTGGAAGAATGTAGGTATACACTTTTTCTTTTTTTTTTTTCTTTTTTTTTTTGTGCCACCCTGACTGTCCCTACCTAAGAATACCCTTAAAACTATATAAGTCGGCCAAGACAACTTGTCAACTATCGCTATCAACATTACACTCAAAAAATTTTCCTGGTGCGGGTTTTCTGTATAATACAACCAGGAGAAATCGTGGTAAATGTTATCAGATTCTTGGTCTATGTTATCGGATTTCCTGGTAAAAGTGTGTTTATCTGTATCTTGGTAACCCCTACCAGGAACCAGGAAGTTAGTTTTGCTACCAGGTTTCCTGGTAGAAAAAAGTAGGGAAAATCCTGGTAGATATTATCAGATTCCTGATGTATGTTATCGGATTTCGTGGTAAAAATGTGTTTATCTGTATCTTGGTAACCCCTACCAGGAACCAGGAAGTTAGTTTTGCTACCAGATTTCCTGGTAGAAAAAAAGGTAGGGGAAATCCTGGTAAAGACTATCAGATTCGTGGTGTATGTTATCGGATTTACTGGTAAGATCAATTTTACCTTGAATCTGATAACCCATACCAGGAACCAGGAAATAAATGAATCCTGGTAAACTGGTAACTATTATCAGAATTTTTTGATAAAAAACAAAAAATCTGTATCCTGGTAGATTTTATCAGTACCCTGATTAAATATGTAATATTCCTGGTAGGGTTTATTAGAATTTCCTGGTACCTGGAACCAGAAGTCATGGTAAATAATAAAAAAAAAAACAATAAATTAAAAAAAAATCCTCCTGGTTGCATGTATCAGAACCCTGGTTATATTTACCACTAAAATGAAATCTGAAGCTATGGTTATTATTATCGGACTTCTGATAAAAATTATTCGGAAGATTTTTTGTTTACTTTACCAAAACTGTTGGTAGTATTTACCAGTGTTTCTGGTTCCATTTACCAGTAAACATGAAATTGTTTCATTTGTCAGGATTTCTGGTTCCAGATACCAGTAACAGGATGTATTTTTAATTTTTTTGAAAGTAATACAAATATTATTGGACTTTTTAATTAATATTATTTTCCTAGTAAAAGTTACCAAATCCCCACTAAAATTTTAGTTTTTTTTGCTAAAGTAGATTTACCTTGAATCTGATAACCCATACCAGGAACCAGGAGATAAATGAATCCTGGTAAACTGATAAATGTTACCAGGTATTTCTGATAAAAAAGCAAATCCGTATCCTGGTAGTATTTATCAGAATCCTGATAAAAAAGTGTAACATTACTGGTAAAGTTTATCAGAAATTTCTGATATCTAGAACCAGAAGTCACGGTAAACATCTAAAATAAAATTTGTATGAATAAAAAAAATCTCCTGGTTGTATGTATCAGAACCCTGATTATATTTACCACTAAAATGAAATCTGAAGCTATGGTTAATATTATCGGACTTCTGATAAAAATTATTTGGAAGATTTTTTGTTTACTTTACTAAAACTGTTGGTAGTATTTACCAGTGTTTCTGGTTCCATTTACCAGTAAACATGAAATTGTTTCATTTGTCAGGATTTCTGGTTCCAGATACCAGTAACAGGATGTATTTTTAATTTTTTTGAAAGTAATACAAATATTATTGGACTTTTTAATTAATATTATTTTCCTAGTAAAAGTTACCAAATCCCCACTAAAATTTTAGTTTTTTTTGCTAAAGTAGATTTACCTTGAATCTGATAACCCATACCAGGAACCAGGAAATAAATGAATCCTGGTAAACTGGTAACTATTATCAGAATTTTTTGATAAAAAACAAAAAATCTGTATCCTGGTAGATTTTATCAGTACCCTGATTAAATATGTAATATTCCTGGTAGGGTTTATTAGAATTTCCTGGTACCTGGAACCAGAAGTCATGGTAAATAATAAAAAAAAAACAATAAATTAAAAAAAAATCCTCCTGGTTGCATGTATCAGAACCCTGATTATATTTACCACTAAAATGAAATCTGAAGCTATGGTTAATATTATCGGACTTCTGATAAAAATTATTCGGAAGATTTTTTGTTTACTTTACCAAAACTGTTGGTAGTATTTACCAGTGTTTCTGGTTCTATTTACCAGTAAATATGAAATTGAATAAAAGATTTTATATGCTACCTAGATAGATACATATTTTGATTTTTTAAAAGTTATTTACATAATTTTAGATGTAAATGAAATACATATATACATATATAGCTAATTCACAGCACACAATTCACTGAATTTTGCTGTTGCAATGCGCGAATTCATTTGGCTAGCTATACTCGTCTCGGCATGCCGCATGCATACATAACATGTGTACATTTGTTTGTAGATTTCATTTTCCATCGCCAGCAGCTATTTTATAAAATTAAAGATAGTAAAGCGCTTTTGTACGATTGTTTCGAATTTCTTATATCCAAATATTCAATGATTGAGTCTATTTACAAAGCACATCTTTTAAAAAATTGAATAAAACATCAGTTAATATTCTACTTCGATTTGCTTTGTCATGAAATGACCATTGTCAATCCGTATAAAGTATACTTTTAAAAGATAAACTAGCTAGTTGCTGGTGTTAAAGTAAGACGAGCTCTTTAACATTAAAGTATAGTTTATATCCTTTAAAACTACCAAAAAGTTGGTTCTCGTCTTATACATAATATTTAGATTCGTCGCCTATTCTAAAATTGATTTAGAGAACGTTTCATATGTTTAAAATTTTGTGCCATAAAATTTAACTTAAGTTAGAAAAAAAGATTATTTTTGTATAAGTACATTATGGTTCCGTCCTTGCACAATTTTTCTAAGTAATGTATATGAGGGACAAATGATTTTTTCACTTAAGTGTACTACCGGTGTTTTTACTCATCATTTAAGTTTTTCATTTAAGTGGGAAAATACCGAAAATTCACTTAAGTAAACAGAATAATATTTTTCATTTATTATGTTTCATTCATATGAAAAAAAAAATACTTAATTACAGATAACAGCCATAATGCCATAAAGCCGTAAGTGTCAACTAACAAGATATAATACATTTTGATAATGTACCTCGTATTTCTAAATTTAATTAATTTTTCTAAAATTAAGTTTCATTTTTTAGAGTTTAATAATTATAAAAGTCTTATTTAGTGTATCTAATATTTATAAAACGCAGACTGTTCTGCACTCAGCATTTTACAACCCTGTTTTTCTGTATTCTCCCGCTTAAAATAACTTAGCCTGGTTCATAGTACCATTCCCCTGATTAATATTACCAGGAAAACTAAACGAGTGGAAGAAAGAAGTAAGCCTCTTAATGTATTTTTCCCTTTCCCTCGCTGAACAAAAAACATTTGCACTGGTAACAGATACCAGTCTCCTGGTTTATATTATCAGTGACGCCAATAGAAATGTGCAAATATACAAAAACGTTTATACAGAGATGTTATGTAGGTATTTTGTTTAATTGACACTGGTGGATAAGATATATATTTAAGTAGATTCTGATAATTTTTACACAAACCTTTAAATTCGACTTGAAAATTGGTGTTACAATTTACAACTTAATCATTTACACTTATTTGTAGTTTACGCTGTGTCTTCATTAGCAATATTAGAGAATAAAGCAACTTCACTAATACAGATAACAGCCATAATGCCATTAAGCCAAAAGTGCCAATTAACAAGAGATAATGCACTATGGTAATGTGCCTCGTATTTCTAAATGTTGACGCGTGTATTTTTCTAAACTTAAGATTCATTTGTTATAGTTCAACTTTCTGAAGGCAAGGCTTATTTCCTACTTGAAAAGCCACTGGGGTTGTTGATCACCCCACCACTTTTTATTTTAGATAAAACAATATTTAAACTGAAAAATAATTCTTTTTTATTATGAGATCGAATGTTTACATTAATAGGAAACTGAGAAAAGTCTTTTTTTTAGATTTTTTTAAATCTAAGACATAATAAACGAGCGAAAGAGGCAATCATTTTTTGTTAGATATTATGGTTTTTCTCAAGTAGTAGGGTGATCGGTAACCCCGCTTGCCATCGGAAGGTTAATATAATAGCTGCGTTTTATTTTAACCCAGATCTGATCCGGATTGGATTTCGTTTTCAAAATAACACGTATAACAACAAATACACACAAAACTGGGCCTTGTGTTGTTTTTGTTATACATGTAATTTCGAATAAAGATCCAATCTGGATCAGATCTGGGGGAAAATAAAATACAACTAATATATGGGCTTATCCCTGTAAATTTTAACTTCTTGAGTTTGAAAAAAAAACAAAAAAAAAAATTAAGGCACGCATGTAAATTTGAGTTTTTCTTCAATTATAGACCACGAATAAATAAAAAACTTCAAAATAACTCATATGTATTGTTTGTTAAAGAGTATAAAGGTATAACGTATAGAAAAATGAATTTAAAATAATTTATTTTAAGCACCGAGTTAATTGATTTGGTTTTTATTTTTAATCTTCACAGCTTCTGTTTTCAAACTTATTTGTTTAAAACTTTTACCATTTTTTTTTATAATATCTACAGTTTAAATTACGCTCATTGTAAGGGTAAAATCAAACAATGCTTTGGTGTGCTAGTAAAAAATGTGCCTTTTTTGAAACAGTTACGTTTTTTACCTTCGTTTTGTTAACTTCATAAAATTTGTACATAATGAAGCACGCATTGAAGCCAAAGATTTTTTTACTCTAGATAGCTTAAATAATGATGCAGACCATAAAAAAATGCCCCATGATCAATGTTAAAAAAATAGACACGAAAATTTGTGACAATTAAAGATTTACGAAAAATCACGCATGGCAGTTTTTTCTAAAATTTATATCATATAGGATTATTTATAAGGAAGGCACGCACTCAAAATGAATGATTTCAATTAATTTTGACCTTCATTTATCTGAAAAAAACAAAAATTGTGCTAAGTAATCTTATGTTAAAAATTATTTTTGCAATAATACAAAACGTTAGTTATCCACGCACGCAGCCAAAAGTCTCAATATTCGATGATTTTTTCGATTTCAAACACTTTCGCACTATCTCGATGGTTCATTTTATAAATTGAATAGTTAAAACTCAATGATATATATAATATTATAAGTTCCAAAACCTGAATATTTAATACTAATGTCTATATATTTCGACGCATGGCAAAAGTTAAAATTTGCACGGATAAGCCCATATAAGTCTGATTTAGTTTAATATTTATAAAACGCAGACTGTTCTGCACTCAGCATTTTACAACCCTGTTTTTCTGTATTCTCCCGCTTAAAATAACTTAGCCTGGTTCATAGTACCATTCCCCTGATTAATATTACCAGGAAAACTAAACGAGTGGAAGAAAGAAGTAAGCCTATTAATGTATTTTTCCCTTTCCCTCGCTGAACAAAAAACATTTGCACTGGTAACAGATACCAGTCTCCTGGTTTATATTATCAGTGACGCCAACAGAAATGTGCAAATATACAAAAACGTTTAAACAGAGATGTTATGTAGGTATTTTGTTTAATTGACACTGGTGGATAAAATATATATTTAAGTAGATTCTGATAATTTTTACACAAACCTTTAAATTCGACTTGAAAATTGGTGTTACAATTTACAACTTAATCATTTACACTTATTTGTAGTTTACGCTGTGTCTTCATTAGCAATATTAGAGAATAAAGCAACTTCACTAATACAGATAACAGCCATAATGCCATTAAGCCAAAAGTGCCAATTAACAAGAGATAATGCACTATGGTAATGTGCCTCGTATTTCTAAATGTTGACGCGTGTATTTTTCTAAACTTAAGATTCATTTGTTATAGTTCAACTTTCTGAAGGCAAGGCTTATTTCCTACTTGAAAAGCCACTGGGGTTGTTGATCACCCCACCACTTTTTATTTTAGATAAAACAATATTTAAACTGAAAAATAATTCTTTTTTATTATGAGATCGAATGTTTACATTAATAGGAAACTGAGAAAAGTCTTTTTTTTAGATTTTTTAAAATCTAAGACATAATAAACGAGCGAAAGAGGCAATCATTTTCTGTTAGATATTATGGTTTTTCTCAAGTAGTAGGGTGATCGGTAACCCCGCTTGCCATCGGAAGGTTAATATAATAGCTGCGTTTTATTTTCCCCCAGATCTGATCCGGATTGGATTTCGTTTTCAAAATAACACGTATAACAACAAATACACACAAAACTGGGCCTTGTGTTGTTTTTGTTATACATGTAATTTCGAATAAAGATCCAATCTGGATCAGATCTGGGGGAAAATAAAATACAACTAATATATAAGTCTGATTTAGTTTAATATTTATAAAACGCAGACTGTTCTGCACTCAGCATTTTACAACCCTGTTTTTCTGTATTCTCCCGCTTAAAATAACTTAGCCTGGTTCATAGTACCATTCCCCTGATTAATATTACCAGGAAAACTAAACGAGTGGAAGAAAGAAGTAAGCCTCTTTATGTATTTTTCCCTTTCCCTCGCTGAACAAAAAGCATTTGCACTGGTAACAGATACCAGGTTCCTGGTTTATATTATCAGTGACGCCATCAGAAATGTGCAAATATACAAAAACGTTTATACAGAGATGTTATGTAGGTTTTGCGTTTAATTGACACTGATGGATATGAAAATAATATCGATATTTATTTAAGGGGATTCATATATTTTTTGCATAAAGACACTTCAAATACCTTTAAATTTGACTTGAAAGTTGGTTTGTTACAATCTACAACTTAATCATGGGCCCTTTTTGTAGTTAACGCTTTAGCTCCAATAGCAATATTAAGGACAATAGCAACTTCACTAGCAATGGGGAATTTATAACTTTGATAGGCATTTCGTCGCCAGGCAATTTCTGTTTAAATTTCATAATTTACAAGTTTAACTCAAAAAAATGTTTAATTTTTCTCATTATTTTTAGATTTAGTTTCAAAATAACGTAGAGGGTACCCAAAATCACGGAGAAGCCATTCTGAAAAGGTGAATCATAAAAATATATTGCCTCAGAAATGGAACTGCGATTATTGCCTATCGATCGATGGTGGGGCAATATTGCCCCAAATATTGCCAGTGAAGCCCCTGGGTTAAGTGTTAAACAAACATGGACCAAATCCCATTGCACAAGCAAAATTCATGAATGTCAAAATTAAGTAAATTTGTTTGGCCTAATCGAAACTTATTCTTAAAATCATGATACTTGTATGCAGTTAAAAGACTTTACACAGTTGACAAAATTTCATAAAATGTTTATTGACTCTGTGGCTTCATTAGCCATAAATTGAACACATAATATAGCTAATTTTAAAAATACCCAGTTATAGCTATACGAGTTATTTTTTTAAAAACGCTTCAAGTTCAATTCTTAGTTTATTTGACGTGATAATAAAAAAAATAACTATGAATAAAAGTCAGAACCACACTTATCTCACGTGTCATGTTGTGGAGTGAAGTATGTCTGTCCCTTCATATTTCATGGAAATATACTATATACGGCCGGCACACCACATGAGACAAATGTGTTTCTACGGATATTAAATACACAAAAAATGTGCGGTTTGGTCTTAAATCGAACTCAAAATGAAACCTCTTTCACATATAACTTTAAAATGGTTGCAATTTTTTACAAAAAATATCTATTGCATTTTTGTATAATTATTTCGCAGAAATAATACCTGTAACAATTTTCTATCAAACAAAATATTGTTACAAATTACATGTAAAAATAATTTTCTTGCATCGATTAAAAATTTGTACCATAAGCCTCTAAAACAGCCCTGGCATTATGTTTCACATCGCCATCGTCATTCTCATTCATCATATCCCCGTCGCGTCATTAGTTTAGTTAGTTGGTTAATTGTTCTTGTGCGTGCGCGGTCGTTCTCGTTGGTCGTTCCCTGTTAATAAAAACATTAAAAAAAACGTTAAAAAAAACATTAAAAAAATTACTGCAGTGACAAAATAATTGGTAAGTAATACTTATACGTAGTTTGTTATCAATATTTTATAAAAAAATATGCATAAAAGTAAGAAAATAGACTGAAGAAAGTTTTTTTCTTCTTTTTGTGAAACAATTTTTTCATATTTCTTGAGCCGGCATCCATTTTGATTTTAGGGACTTTGTGATTTGTGAGCATATCAAATAAAATATATCAATAATTAGGTAGTTTATAAATTTGAATCAATTAGTGAATTCAATAATAATACATAATTTCGTGGCCTTAAAACGAATATTTATTAAAAATATTTCTAAGGCAAGATTTCTCAAGTCGCCATGCGGCATGCATTTTGATTTTAGGCGCGTTGTGACTTGTAAAAGAAAAAATTTTGCAGTTTACTTGAAACATTTTCAAACTAAAACTTTTTTTCGTTGTTGAGTAAAATTTTTTCATAATTCATTGGGGGTTGTCGTGGAAAAAATTTTCCACGGAATTTTTAGCATCGCCGAAAACTGGAAACGTGAATTATGGTCAAAGTTTCTCTTTTAATGTATTGACATAAAAAAAAACTGAATATTCCATGGCAATAAGACAGAAATCTTGCCTCAGAAATATTTTTTATAAATATTCGTTTTAAGGCCACGAAATTATTTATTATTATTGAATTCACAAACTAAACGATTGCCTAAAATACATATAATTGAATCGGTCATTCCAACAACCTCATAAGTCATTCAATTAAAATTTTTCAGGAATCAATAAAAACTGTTTCATGCACAAACAAATGAGTTTTAAACGACTTTTTTGTATGCTTAATTAAGTATTTTAGTGGTAATTTTTGTGCATGAAACAGTTTTTATTGATTCCTGAAAAATTCTAATTGAATGACTTATGCGGTTTTGGAAATGACCGATTCAACTATATGCACCTGCGCGGAAAATTAAACCAAATAGCCCCATTAGTCACATTTTGGCAACCAAACAGTTGTGAAATTAAAAACGCGCGCCTAGCCTAAAGGACTCGAGCGCCTTTAATGATTTCGAGGAGAAATTGAAAATTGTGCACATGCACATACATATGTTATATTTGCATGCCGAGACGACTACAGCCAAATGAATTTGCACCTTGCAACAAAATTCTGCTAATTATTTGTTGTTATCAATCACACCAAAAAATTGCTGTGGGCTCTTAGTCTATTATTTTAGATGGACATGAAGTATATATTAGCTAATTCACAGCATAAAAATTCAATTTTGTTGTTGCAAGGTGCAAATTCATTTGGCTGTAGTTGTCTCGGCATGTTGTATACGTATGTGTATAGTGTATCATTTTGTTATCATTTTTCAATCGCGTATGAAACAAAACTGAATGAAAAACGAACTTAATTATCACCTCATTCACTAAAAGAAAAACGTTCGCACAAAAGGAAATCCAGAACCAAACTACGTTTAAAAATATCTTATGTCCTTATTATTACGGGTATTTTTTTAGGTTTACAAACGGTAAAATATCTTATGACTACTTAGGGAGAGAAAAATGTCAGTTTCGAATCAAAAAAACCATTTTATGTTCACATAAGATGATTAATTTGCGTTTTCACTTTTTCGCAATTTTTTTTTTAATATTTTATCTTATGTTGACTTAGGCCAGCCGCGCACTAGCAATTTTTAGTTGCGAAACTGCTTGGTTCGGGCAACTAAAATGTTTGTGTTTCGACACAAACTAAACGATTGCCTACAATGAGTTCGCCATTTTATTGAACATATTGTTATCTGCAACTGCACGGACATTCAACCAAACAGTTCATCTGTTTTCTATAAGTAACCAAACAGTTTCGCAACTTAAAATTGATAGTGCGCGGCTAGCCTTAAGGATGACTTTAGTTGCTTTTAAGACTTCACAATAATAGAAAAGTCTTAAGCCAATATAATCTTAAGTCTATTTTAGGTATTAAAATTAAGCAGAATAGACAATCTTATGTGGACTTAAGATATTTTACCGCGTGTAGAGTTGTGTCTTTTGAACACGAATCTTTGAACGAATCTTTTGAACGCGAAATTGTTTTTGTCTATAAAAAAGCAAAGGAGTGAGATAGATGGATGCCGATAACACAGAACTGTAGCCCTTTAGAATGGCACTGAGGATCGACAAAAAACCGCGAAATAGCTCAAGGGCCATTTTCTTCATTAGAAGTTGACCGCAACTTGAGGATTTTTATTCTCAACTTGTGATTTTGTTTTTCTTGACTCAAAGTTGACAGTTTCAACTTACGATTCTCTTCTGGTTTCCTCAACTTCCGAAAATATATGTAGATAGATAGATAGATAAATTCTTTATTTTTTCAATCATTTAAAAGTATAATAGTTGTGTTAAAAAGATTTACAAACCATGGCTTGATAAGCCGTCTGCTGTAAGAACTCAAATAAAAAAAATTAAAAAAGTAGTAATACTATAAAGAGAGAAAATAATACAAAAACATGTAAGACGCTTATATTTTTTTTAAGAAATTGTTTCTTAAATATGATTTGAAACATACACATGTATTGCATTTAAATTAATTCTGTCGCAAATCAACCGTAGTTTTGAGACAAGGATTGACAGAAAAGAATATTGGGCTCTGCGATGTAGTTCTTTATGGCTAGGAATTTAATACACCCACAAAAGTTAAACATCATTATTTGATTAACAATTGAATTTAAAAAATTCAGTTTTGAGCAATAAACTTTGAATTATTTTTAATAAACAAAAGCAATATATATATATATATGGGCTTATCCGTGCAAATTTTAACTTTTACCATGCGTCGAAATATATAGACATTATTATTAAATATTCAGGTTTTGGAACTTATAATATTATATACATATATCATTGAGTTTTAACTATTCAATTTATAAAATGAACCATCGATATAGTGCGAAAGTGTTTGAAATCGAAAAAACCATCGAATATTGAGACTTTTGGATGCGTGCGTGGATAATTAACGTTTTGTATTATTGCAAAAATAATGTTTAACATAAGATTACCTAGTACAATTTTTGTTTTTTCAGATAAATGAAGGTCAAAATTAATTGAAATCATTCATTTTGAGTGCGTGCCTTCCTTATAAATAATCCTACATGATATAAATTTTAGAAAAAACTGCCTTGCGTGATTTTTCGTAAATCTTTAATTGTCACAAATTTTCGTGTCTATTTTTTTAACATTGATCATGGGGCATTTTTTTATGGTCTCCATGTACAAATTTTATGAAGTTAACAAAACTGTTTCAAAAAAGGCACATTTTTTACTAGCACTCCAAAGCATTCTTTGATTATACTTTTACAATGAGCGTAATTTAAGCTCTAGAAACTCTAAAAAAAATGGTAAAAGTGTTAAACAAATAAGTTTGAAAAAAAGAGGCTGTGAAGATTAAAAAATAAAAATCAAATCAATTAGATCGTCTTTTAAAATTAATTATTTTAAATTCATTTTTCTATACTTTATTATTTTATAATTTTCAACAAGCAATACATAGGAGTTATTTTGAAGTTTTTTATTTATTCGTGGTCTATAATTGAAGAAAAACTCAAATTTACATGCGTGCCTTAATTTTTTTTTTGTTTTTTTTTTTTTTTTCAAACTCAAAAGTTAAAATTTACAGGGATAAGCCCATATATATATATATAAAAATAAAATATATGTGCACTGGAAAGAACTTTAAAACATTTTTCGAAATATGTAAGTGATTTTCTCAAATTTTTTAAAATGTTCACATGCTATTTTTGCATATAAGTTTTACAGTTTTTAAGAATCAAAATTTATTAATTCAAATATATATTTAATTAAATTAAAATAAATTTTATGGGCATCGAAATTTTATTTGCAATTTTTATTTGAAAATGCAGCGCAAAATTGTGTAATTATAATGAGTTAAACAATTAACTGCCAGTTACCAGTAAATTTGTGAAGATAACCTAATCTACAGACTTCTTCTAAATTTTCTTATAAAAATAGCATTCGCATGAAAATCCAAAGCTTATCCTCTTACAGTTTACATACATTTTATTTTTCAATACGAATAAAAGACTATTCCATTCTTTACCCAACGTTTTATAAGAATTCCTTACTTCATAAGGGGTTTTGTATGTATTTAATCTAATAATATAATAAATACAATATTAAAAACAGTTTCAACAATTACTTTTAGATTTTCTTACTTTTGTGTTAACTATAACTTACTATATGATTTAATACAAAAGTAAGAAAATGTAAAAGTCTTTGTTGAAACAGTTTTTAATATACTGTATAAAAACTTTAAGTAGATAATGTACACCATTTCATGTTTTACATAATGTTTTATTTCGATTTTCAAACCCCATACCAGCAAAACCAGAAAACTAAAGCAGAACACGATACTATAAAGAAACTCCCAGAGGTAAAAGATCCAGAGCAAAAATTGAAAAAAAAGAGTCAACCGTTTAAACAGCAAATCAGCTTCAGCACAAGTGAAAAGCAGCGTCATCATTTGGTACATTTAAATAAATCAAGGGTGAGTTACACTTTCTTGTTTGTAAATTTATTTTGTAAACCAAGTCGAACTTAATTATATATTAAAGATCATCTCCAATACATATTCTGACTTTTAGGAAAATTATAAAAAAAAAAACAAAATGGATTGTTTTATATGCAAACAACACTGCTCTTCCTTAAAAAATATATCTAACCATTTCAAATTGGTTCATAAATTGGATGGAATAGGTGTTTATCGGTGTGCTTTTAATGAATGCATGTCATTTACTTCCACGTTTTCAAACTTTTCACGTCACTGCAAAACGCACATAAAAGACGGGCTAACATTATTTTCGTCAAGCTCAAATATTGATGCGAGTTCTTTTTTGCCAACTTGTTTGCAAGGTTCTTCGAAATCGTTTTCTCCTCCGGCTTCATCTTCGGTGGCAGATTTGCCTTCATGTTCTCTTGACACTAATCATTCTTATGCTAAAAATGATCTTCCTTGTATTGACAATGATATTGATATTAATAATATTGGAATTGATTTTGCTTTAAAATTGTACAGCATGGACAATTTATCACGTAAAGATGCGGCTAAAATTATTACAATGGTCAAAGAATCCATACATGAACCCATTTTAAGACTTTTCAAATTATTTAACATTAAAACCGAAAACTCGGTCGAAGATCGCTTACGTTATTCAGCATTAATTTCGGCAGTGGAAAATCCCTTCGATTCATGTTGCACTGATCACCAACTAATACATTGGCTAACAGAAAATGATTATTTTTGCGTTGCGAATGAATTCACAATTAATGAAGAGTTAAAAAATGTGTATCGAAAGGGAATTAATTGCCACGAAGAACACATAACGACAGGAGTGCTTCTACCGCTCGAGTTTCAGTTCAGAAAAACTTTCGAAAAAAATGATCTTTTAATTAAAACAATTGATGAAATGAACCAAATTTCAAATGATAGAAACAATTTTTCCCATTACATCAAGGGAAAGGCATGGCAGGAAAAACGCAATTTATTCTCTGCTCATGAAATTGTAATACCGTACTTTATATACATGGATGATGCAGAAATAAATAATCCATTAGGTTCTCACGCTGATCCCATATCTTTTATTTATTATTCATTTCCCGTTGTTCCGAATAGATCCGATATATTTTTAGCTGCTCTTTTTAAAGCTCAGGACTATAAGTTGTATGGAAATAAAAAATGTCTTCACTCACTTATAGAAAAAATTAAATTTTTGGAAGAAACTGGTATTGAAATATTGACGTCTAAAGGAATAAAAAAGGTTCACTTTGTTTTGGGTTTATTAATTGGGGATAATTTAGGCTTGAATGCAATGCTAGGTTTTTCTTCGTGCTCTAGTACTTATTTTTGCCGGATTTGCAAGCTTCCAAAAAAAGAAACTTCTACAGCACCATGTGAAATTGAAAATATGTTACGTAATAAGCAAAACTATTTAGAAGATGTGGCAATAAATGATTACAAACAAACTGGCATACATCACGATTCAGTTTTCAATTCTATAACGTCATTTAACGTAACTTCTAACTATGCAGTTGATGTAATGCATGATATATTTGAGGGTGTTTGTCATTACAACATTTGTCACATCATTCGATATATTCTTGACATGAAGTTTTTTTTAAATTTAGAAGCTTTCAATGATAGAGTTAATTCATTTAACTATGGAGAAATTGAGATCGGAAATATTTCATTAAAACCAATTACGAATGATAATTTAAAAAATATGCATTTAAAAAAAACGGCGCGTGAAATGATGGCTTTTGTATATCATTTTCCTCTGATGGTAGCCGATCGCATACCTGAAAACGACGAGGTTTGGGCTTTCTTTTTGAATTTTCTAGAAATCATTAAAATTCTTCTGGATTTCAATATTTCTAATGATATAATTGAACACCTTAGAGAACTCATACGACAGCATCACCTTGATTATGTGAGATTGTTTAACGATACTTTAAAGCCCAAGCATCATTTTATGGTTCATTACCCCTTGGTAATTCAAATGTCAGGCGTGCCTCGTAATTTTTGGTGCTTTCAGTATGAAGCTAAGCATAAAGAGTTTAAAAAATATGCCCGAATTACAAACAGCCGGCGAAATATTCCACTTACGTTATCATTTAAATTTCAATTCAAATTCGCTCAATCGCTCTTAGACGAGAGAACTCCTGAAACAGTATCGTTAGCTAATAACCATATCGTTAATACATGCCAATTCGACTTGATAAATAATTACAAATTACAACAGGGATTTTTTTCAAATTTCGCTACTTATACTCAATGTATTTATTACGGAAAACTTTTCAAAAAGGGGTACTTCATAACACAATTACTAGATAATACATGCGAAAATACATTTGTATTTCGAATTGAAGAGGTAGTTAAATTTTCTGAGGAACCACTTCCGTTTTTGGTGTGTCAGCGGATAAAAATAAATTCGTTTCGAAAACATTACGCTGCAATCGAAATAGGTAATGCAACTACACCAATTCAATACATATCGTATCATTTACAGCGAATCGACCATTGTAAAAGCCCTCCAATGAATTTTTACAAAATATCCCGTGGTTTGCTGATGATAAGGCCAAAAATAATCTATTGATATTTATTTTCTGTATAAGAATGAAGATGTCGTCACCAAAGAAAAATTATGATACGTAAAACCCGCTTAAGAGAAAAACCCGCTTGCCTGAAACACTTGTTCATCCCCAAGAATTTTCCGGCCAATTTCCCTTAAAACACTTCGCTTAAGTGAAACTCGCTTAAGCGAAAAATCCGGATAACTTACTTAATTTTTAATATTTTTCATTGAAAAAAACTCTTGTGAAAAAAAAATTGAATCGGAACAGAACAAAAATTTGCTGGTTTTCGTTTTTAAATAAATTATTTTTGTGTTATTAAATCGTTATTTTATTTAACTTCTTTCAAGGCGAGTCCAAAAGATAAAAACAATATTGTTTCAAGCATTAAATCTCCGCTTAATGGAATTTTTAAATCCGCTTAAGTGAACATTTTTTTTCACTTATCCAAACTCCGCTTAAGTGAAATTTTTCTTCACTTAAGCGGGGTTCGTTTAAGTGAGAAACCCGCTTAATTGAAATAAAGATTCTCTTAAGCGGGTTTTACTGTACTACATTAGAGCCACATTCATCAGCGACCATGGAGGAGAAAACGATATCACCTCTTCAAAATAGAGAACCACCAGTTATAACTATTTCATCAAGTGAAGTACTGCCATCGCTTACTGCATATACGTTGGTAGAGGAAAGCGACAAAATACTGAGCTCTGACGTATCATTTGAAAAGCCTGTTTCTGAAGATCACAGTGGAAAAATTCTGCCAGGAAACGATTTTCCAAAAGTCAAGAAAGTTGCAGAAAACGTTTCGTTTACAGAATTAATAAATTCTTATTGTTTGGATTGTGACAATGAAACCGAAGCTCTACAAAATCTTTTGAATTCGTGGAAGATTCCGATTCAGCATCACCAATATTTTATTGGTAAATTTAAAATTTTGTTTTTTTTTTCTATATTTTGAGATTAACCCAAAAGTTGTTTTTACAGATGAAAATCTTTTTGTGCCCGTGTTGAAAGTTGCAGATCCGTTTTTCATGAAAAGATTCTTGAACACATTAAATATAACAACTGCAAGTAGAATCGTTTTCTTCGATATGTGGCAACAATGGAAAATTCGTCTTTCTTCTGCTATTTCATACGAAACACTAGCAGATGATTTTTCAGCATCTCAAAATACGTCGACACCAACAACTTCACATTCTTCTCCCATTCCATCGAATGGCAGTAAAAAATTGGTGGATATTTTGAATTGCAATGATGGAGAAACAATTAAAAATTATTACAAGAACAATAAAAACATTGACAACAAAGTAGTACGCAGCCTGCTTGTGAACTTGATTGTGAATTACTCAATCACAAATAACACAAATTTTACTACAAAGGACTTGATACAGCTTGCTGAAGAAATACATACTACTTTCAATGAAGATCCAGTAAGTAATTATGTAGCATATCATTTGTCAATGTATGCTTTTATTTTTCTTTTATGCACATAGCTTGATTATTTTTACCTCAAGAAAGGTGCGAAAAATGCAAAAGGCACACTTGCAAACAAATTTCACAATGTTCGTGGAAAATATCGCTATATAAATCAGGTGTGTTTGTCAGATTCTATAAAAAAGATAAAATTCGACGCAGAAAATTCAGCAGATGCAGAGAAGCTCTGTACTAAAATGAGACATGATTTTCTTACAATGAACGCACAAGAAAAGGAAAACGCATGGGAGAACACATTTAATATTCGGCAAACAGATCTTAAAAATGCGAACCGTAAATTAATCACTTGGAATGAGTTTTACGAAAAATGGCACTTCATAAGCTTTTCAAACGGCTTTGAATACGTAAGCAAAAAACAAACAAAGTAAATTTTATTTGAGTAGACATTTCTTTAAACTATTTTTCCCTTTCTAGTCGTTTTCATATATGTATATAAAAATAATATAAATAACACAATTTACCTTAAGAAATAATTTGCATAAAGAACATAACACAACATAAAAACAAATAGAGAATGATTGCAAATTAAAAAAAAATATATCAATTTTCAAAAACTGATATTGTTCTTGAGATGAAATTTATTTTTGAAAAATCTCACACCAAATACTTATCTCGACTGAAAAGGTAAAGTATCTTAAGTCGACTTAAGATATTTCGCGTTTTTTTATTTATCCTCAGTGCCATTCTATAGGGCTAGAGTTCTGTCTTATCGGCATCTTTCTATCTCACTCCTTTGCTTTTTTATGGGGAAAAACAGTTTCATCTTATGTTCAAAAAGCACATCTCTACACGCGGTAAATATCTTAAGTCCACATAAGATTGTTTGTTCTGCTTAATTTTAAAACCTAAAATAGACTTAAGATTATATTGACTTGAGACTTTTTTATTATTGTGAAATCATAAATCATATTAAGTTGACTTAAGATATTTTCGCGCGTGCAAACAGAAACAAAATTGATTCTTAAGTCGACATAAGATAAAATACTTAAAAAAATTCCGAAAAAGTGTGAAAACGCAAATCATCTTATTTGAACATAAAATGATTTTTTAAATTTAAAACTGAAATTTGTCTCTCCTTAGTAGTCATAGGATATTTTAGCGTTTGCAAAGCTAACAAAATGCCCGTTATAACAAGGACATAAGATATTTTTAAGCATAGTTTGGTTCTGGATTTCCTTTTTTGCGAACGTTTATAGTGGATGAGTTGATAATTCAGTTCTTTTTTCATTTAGTGTTTCAGGCAGTGTTGTTTCATACACTATTGAAAAATAATTACAAATGAAACTCATACATACAACCAAAAATAGGTCAAATGCAAGACTGCATCGCACGAACTTACTCTTATGTAAAAGAGCTTTGGAATTTAAAATACATTTTATAAATATAAAACATAGATATAATGAGATCAAAATGTTCAAATGTATGAAATTGCCGTCTTTAGCCAGAAAACTTCGAATTTAATATGCAAATAAAGCTCATAAAGAAATTTCTCAAAACATTTTCAAGAGTATAATTTGGGATACCATTTTCAATTAAATAATTACATGTCAATTCTAAAAAAAATAGCGCAAAGTTTTAAACAGCCTATTATTAAGGTCTATGTATGATACTTATAAACAACTTCCTAACTTTAATATGCTTACTAACTCATTCATAATTTTGAACATTTTCTAACTAGTATCGTCAATTTTCTTAATAAATTACTTCTGAACACACATAAATCAATAATTACAGTTCGTGCAAAAAACTAAGTAAACAGACCTCTGGTGGCGTTTCTAAAAGCACGATACTTTTACGATGCTTTTAACTTTAATGAAAGTGTTGAGAAAGTATGATGCTAAATTCGAATAAAATTTGCAAAATCGTTGATTTAAAAAGGCTTTAACATCGTACTAGTTAGAATTTTGAGCCATTGATTTTAGGAAATAATTTAAAAAAAATAATCATATTTTTGCGAATATTTGTATATGCAATACTATTTTAAACTTCGGAGCTCCTGCTAAGAAAATTAGTTTAAATCGTTACAGCCGTTAATGAGAAAGACGAAAATACAAACGAAAACAAAAACGGTGTCTTAACCAAAATATAGTTCATGACCATAGATAATAGCTCACTTATTTTTTATTTTATTAAAATCGTTAGAACCGTTTTCGAGATAAATAAGATCTTACATTACGGGTGTGGTACCGTTAGTTTTGGAGGTAGAACCAATTTTCAATTTCTGCTCTAGTTATCACCAATGAATTGTAATTTGGTTTATTTCCTTTTTATTAATTTTAAGTTTGCATTGACTTTAAAAACAAAGTTAAATAAAACTAAACTGTTTCTCTTTGTAATTTTTTTTTTTTTTTTTTCAAGAAAATCAAGCGTTTGTTTTTTTCTTTATATCTAAATCTCAATAGAACACATGTGATTTTTTGATATTAAATATCATCTTAAATCTCTTTTTTTCCACTTTTACACACGCAACTCATCTTAAATAGACATAAGAATTGAAAACGTCCTTCGAAAACGCAAGGCAAAATATCTTATCTCAACTTAAGATTTTGGAAATTAATATAATATTCAATTTAAGGAAAAGCCAAACTATCTTAAGTCATATTTTTCCTTATAACAGCCGAAATATTAAAAATATCTTTTTGAAATTAATTTCAAAAAAAGATCATAAAATTTTACATATAAATGCTTAGTTGAATAAAGTATACATTTGAAAGATTTTTTGGGAGGCAGCATTGAAGTGTTTTTTGCACTGAAAAATCATCAAAATTGACTTAAGTCGACTAAAGATATTTCGCGTTTTTCTGTTGATCCTCAGTTCCATTCTAATAGGCTACAGTTCTGTGTTATCGGCATCCTTTGCTTTTTTTTATAGACAAAAACAATTTCATCTAATGTTCAAAAGATGCATCTCTACACGAGGTAAAATATCTTAAGTCCACATAAGATTGTGTGTTCTGCTTAATTTTAATACCTAAAATAGACTTAAGATTATATTGGCTTAAGACTTTTCTATTCGTTAATCATAGTTGACTTAAGATATTTTCGCAAACAGAAACAAAAGTAATCCTTAAGTCGACATAAGATAAAATACTTAAAAAAATTGCGAAATACTTAAAAAAATCTTATGTGAACATAAAATGATTTTTTTAATGGTGCCGTGACTTAAGGCCAAATTAAAAAAAATGGGCTTCTGTCGCTTTTGTAAAGTGACATAAGGCCAAATTTTTTAATTTGGCCTTATGTCACTTGGCCTTAAATCACGGCACCGTTGGAGGTTATCTGGTGTTTAATTTAATAAATAAATTTTAAAAGGGACAGACTTACAGATCCGTGGTTTCCGAATGCAAATAAGACTATTTCATTAGTTCTCGATGTTTTTTTTTTAACTTCTTCAGGAAATTTCGCTTTTATTTTATTTAACATTTATGTACATATGTTAATTATTTATATAAAACATTTATCATTTCATTAACATTGAACATTTAAAATTAAAAATCCTATTATTAAGGTATAATAGTATGATGCTACTTACAAATTGCAAAATTTAAAGTAGTTTACTTACTCGTTCTTAATTTTAAACATTTTCTAACTAGTATCGTACTAAAGCAATTTTCTTAATAATTTGCTTCTGAACACAATTAAAAATTACGGTTGGTGCACTAAATAAACAGACATTTTTGTAGTTTGTAAATAGCATGATACTAAAAACATTAAATAGGTACCTATTTGATTATTGATAGGTTGTCAATTATCAATTGATATTTGATTAATATTGAAATTTGGTAGATACTTTTAAAAGCAATTTTATTTAAGAAACTATCAACTATCTGACAATATTAGTCAATTTTCTTTCTGCTCACAATGGTAAGCATCATTATCAATGACCAAAACTTTTTTTCATTGGGTAATTAAATGTCTAATTTTAATTTGTATAATTGATAACCATAATAGGGGTGTTAATAACCCAATTAAAAAAAGTTTTGGTCATTGATAATGATGCTTACCATTGTGAACAGAAAGAAAATTGACTAATATTGTCAGATAGTTTCTTAAATAAAATTGCGTTTAAAAGTACCAAATTTCATTATTAATCAAATCAATTGATAATTGACAACCATAATAGGGGTGATAAGCTTCTCAGTAACTTATGAATTAGAAAATATTAATTCAGAACCTACTAAGTGACTTATGAATTAAAAAACATTTAAGTCATGACAAATTAAATGACTTATAAATTAAGAAAAAAATAATTCGCAACCTACTAAGTGACTTATGAATTAAAAAAATTTAAGTCATGATCTGTAGATGACTTGTGAATTAAAAAAAATTAAATTCATAAGCTAGTTGGTAAATTTCAAATGTTTGAGCTTGTTTTGACTACATTATTATTAAATTATTAACGAAAGCTAATTTCAAGCTTTTGTGTGTCATAAAATTATCATGCTGGCTTATGAGTTTTCCCATTAATATATTTTTAATCAGAATTCAAATATTAGCTTATGAATATATTTTTTTGAATTCATAAGTCACTTAGCAGGTTGTGATTTTTTTTTTTAATTCATAAGTCACTAACTTGATCATGACTAATTTTTACTTGCGACTTATAGGTACTATAAGGCAAGTTAGATATGTATTCATAAAAAAATCGAATCAAATTTGACATTACGATCTGTTCGACTGCAGCCTAAACGGCTAGGTCGATTTTTTTAAACTTGGTAGGTATCACTTTTAATGTTTCCCCCCACACGTTTTTTCTTTTTTTTTAAGACCAAAAATAACGGTACCTGTCATACGATTTTTTTTTTAATTTTATAAATATTTTTTTTTCTCAGAAACTTAAAAAGTGAAGATACAACAAAAATCATTTAGATAAAGCTACTAGTAACTTAGTAACTTATGAATTGAAAAAGATTAATTCACAACCTACTAAGTGACTTATGAATTAAAAAAATTTAAGTCATGAGCAAGTAAGTGACTTATGAATTAAAAAAAAAATAATTCAGAACGTACTAAGTGACTTATGAATTTAAAAAAAATTAAGTCATGTGCAAGTTAGTGACTTGTGAATTAAAAAAAATTTAATTCATAAGCTAGTTGGTAGATTGGAAATGTCTAAGCTTGTTTTGACTTAAATTTTTTTTAATTATTAACGAAAGTAGAGCTCATGCTTTTGTGTGCCGTAAAATTATCATGCTAGCTTATAAATTTTCCAATTAATAATTTTTTAATCAAAATTCATCCATTAGTATATGAATTGAATTTTTTTTAATTCATAAGTCACTAGCTTGCTCATGAATTGAATTTTTTTAATTCATAAGTCACTTAGTAGCTTATGAATTAATTTTTTTTTTAAATCATAAGTCACTAACTAACTTAGGAATTATTTTTTTTTAATTCACAAGTCATCTACAGACTTCTGACTTATGGATTTTTTAATTCAAAAATTTGCAACGCTATGTACAACCGAATTTTATAATTTTTGTATGCTAAGGCTTTTCAACAATTTAAATTTGTGTATTAAAATTTTCAAAAATATTTTTTTTTTTTGATTTCTTAAAAAGCTTCAAAATTTGTTTTTCAAAACTCGATATTTTGAAAACCCCATACTAGATTTTTTTAAACTTCATAAATGAAAGTTTTTTAATATAGTCTACAAGAACTGAAAACAATTTTTTTTATTTTACCTAAAAAACAGGTCCCACCATACAAATTTAAAAAAATTTAAAAATGATTTTCAAAAATCGTATTTTTTCTCGAAAACGGCGCCTAGAATTTTGATAAATTGTGTTCTTTCAATAAATTCTTTTGATCTTTAATTTGATAAAAACATTTTGAAATTAAGATATTACAGCTTGTACCTACCATAGAACCATTTTTTCAAATTTTGAATTACTCATTATGGACATAACGTATTTTAATGACATTTTTAATAAAGATGTTTCTCAAAAATTAAAAAAACATAGCATTTCGAAACTTTTGAAAAAAAAGAAATTTTTTTTTGAAAAATTCGATATCTCAAAATCGGCTTACCTAATTTGTTTTTTTGATTTATTTTTCATTCGTAGAATAATAAAAATTTGAATTGACGCACCAAAATTATTAATTAAAAAAAGCTAGTTTTTTCGAAATTCAAATTTTCAAATTTTTGCATAAATTCATATTTGCATAGCATTCTGTTTTTATCTCTTACCACCAAAATAATTTAAGAAATAAATTTGATCCTTATTAACCGTTCTCTTTAATAACATACATTCGTTTTTAGAAATCCTAGTCTATTACATAGGAGCAAGTTCGAACGACCAGTCGTTCATTTTATTTTGAATTTTTTTTAATTCATAACATAAGTCACATACATAAAAGGTTGCGAATTATTTTTTTTAGTTCATAAGTCACTTGGTCATGACTTATTTTTTTTTTAATTCATAAGTCGCTTAGTAGGTTCTTAATTAATAATTTTTAATTCATAAGTCACTAAGAAGGTGATGATATAATTTTTTTTTTAATTCATAAGTCACCAACTGACTTCTGATTGAAATATAATTCATTAGTCAGTTACTAGCTTATAAATTAAAGCCGAGCTTAAGCTAACAAGTGTCTTAAGCTTTTGCAACCATTTTTCGCTATGGCTTATGAAATAAAGCTAAATTTTGGTTATTTAACGTCACGCATAAAGCATATTTCTTTAGTTATGTACTCGTAAAAAGTAGTTTTTATTTCTTTATGTATGGAAACGATTAAAAAAACATAAAATGTATGCTTAATTTTTTTTTGTAGATTGAATCAGATTTTAACAAAATGTTTGGGAACAAGGACACTATTCTGGATAGTACCAAGATGACTGAGTTTTGCAATATGATGCTCAAAAACGTTTTCCCGGAACTGATTGCAAACACCGAGATACGGAGTAAATTACAGGATTTCAACTTAAAGTGCATGTCCGATCCCCATACGAGCACTATTTCTAAAAGTTTGTAATAAAAAAAAAAAACATGAATAAATTATTATCTATAACTTATCAAAAATGACATGTATTATATCGTCGTCTTTCTATGAAAACTCCATAAGGCCATGTTTTGTTTTTTGAGACATTTGCATTTAAACTTGGAAATTAATATACGAAAATCAAAAAATTATCAGAATAGCACGATCTTGAGCTTCAATTGAAGAATGGACTTGGCGTAGCCATTGTGCAATAAAATAGATAAGAATTAAGTCAATTTTTTTGTAAATAGACTTAAGGAGTTTTCATAAAACGACGACGATATATAATTTCTTTTCTTTTTATGTAGTTAGAAATTATTATCTAAATGCCAATTAAGCCTTACTATCATAAACACCTTATTTTTATTTTAGATTCTAGAGTCGCCATGGTTTTTACGCACTTGCATTATCTCTTGCCACCAAGCGGCAGGGAAAGCAAAAAGCGTTTCACGGTTGCAGATAGCCAAGAAGCATCAATAAGAGTTTTCAGTCTACAGCAAGACTACAAAGAACATCAAAATGCATTGGCTGCCTCAACCCTGCAATCCCAACCACCAGTAATAACAATAGTTGGCTCGATAGAAAAAGTTGAAGAAATCCATGTTGATTTTGACAACTGCCACTTTAAGTTATTCACATTCGAGCGCGCAATTGATGTATGCCTGAAAACATTCTTCTCGTTAAATATTGCATACCCAAAGCAATGCGAAAGCTTCTGGGAATTTATAGACCTATACTTCTACCAAATCAACAAAGCCGGAACAAACTCAAAAGTTCGTTCATTATTGAAATTCCTGAAGTCCAAATCAGCCCAAAATGATGATATGCAAGCAAACACTCCGTAAAAGATTTTATATATTTTTATTATAAATCTTCCATTAAAATATCTTACCATCGGTATTTAGTAGATATGATAATGCTTTAAAAATGTATAATGTTATATATTTTTATTTGATTTCAAAAAAACTGGTAATTTATGTTTTAGTTTTTAAGTATACATTTTAGTATTTTAAAAGCTTGCAATTATGAAAGCATTTATTAATAAGACTGTTAGGTTTAACATCAATAAAAACTAATATTTTATAATAATTTTTACGCTTCATTTTTTATTTTTATAAAGGTCAATTGCTTCGATTTTGTTTCTTCCTTGGGTGGATTTCTTTTCTTTTCGTTTTCTATAGATTTGGGTGCCAGTAAGACTTAAGATGGTAAGTATAAAAGTTATAAAATAATTGAATTAAGCATTAATTAATTCTTTAATGAGCAATTTCTCCCATACAGATACAGATGCATTTGACCAAGTGAAATACAATTTCTGATAGATACTACCATTCGTCTGGCAGTTGATACCAGAAAATTTTCATATTTTCGCAACTTTTTTCTGGCATCTACTAATAGGATAATGGTAGTTTTTACTGGGAATAGTGTTTTTCTGGTACAATGTATCTTTTACTCTGGTAGTATCTACCGGGAATTTTATTCTTCCCGATAAATACTATCACTCTGCTGGTACCTACTACCAGTACAAATATCGTTTATTCTGGTTGAATGTACCAGAGTGCTGGTAACATACACCAGGGTTGCCGATATTTTCACTGGTTGTAGGTACCAGGAGAGTAGTAGTATTAAGCAGGAATTTTTTTTCCTGCTTAATACTACCACTCTCCTGGTACCTACTACCAGTAAAACAATCGTCAATCCTGGTATATTAAACCAGAATTCTGGTACATTTAACCAGGAAAAAAAATATTCCTGGTAAGTATTACCACTTTCCTGGTTCCTGCTACCAGTAAAAACATAAAAAATCCTGGTATATTCTACCAGAATCCTGGTACATTCAACCAGGAAAAAAAAAAATATTCCTGGTAAATACTACCACTTTCCTGGTTCCTGCTACCAGTAAGAACATAAAAAATCCTGGTATATTCTACCAGAATCCTGGTACATTTAACCAGGAAAAAAAGTATTCCTGGTAAATACTACCACTTTCCTGGTTCCTGCTACCAGTAAAAACATAAAAAATCCTGGTATATTCTACCAGAATCCTGGTACATTTAACCAGGAAAAAAAATATTCCTGGTAAATACTACCACTTTCCTGGTTCCTGCTACCAGTAAAAACGTAAAAAATCCTGGTATATTCTACCAGAATCCTGGTACATTTAACCAGGAAAAAAAATATTCCTGGTAAATACTACCACTTTCCTGGTTCCTGCTACCAGTAAAAACATAAAAAATCCTGGTATATTCTACCAGAATCCTGGTACATTGAACCAGGAAAAAAAATATTCCTGGTAAATACTACCACTTTCCTGGTTCCTGCTACCAGTAAAAACGTAAAAAATCCTGGTATATTCTACCAGAATCCTGGTACATTTAACCAGGAAAAAAAATATTCCTGGTAAATACTACCACTTTCCTGGTTCCTGCTACCAGTAAAAACATAAAAAATCCTGGTATATTCTACCAGAATCCTGGTACATTTAACCAGGAAAAAAAGTATTCCTGGTAAATACTACCACTTTCCTGGTTCCTGCTACCAGTAAAAACATAAAAAATCCTGGTATATTCTACCAGAATCCTGGTACATTTAACCAGGAAAAAAAAAATATTCCTGGTAAATACTACCACTTTCCTGGTTCCTGCTACCAGTAACAACGAAAAAAATCCTGGTATATTCTACCAGAATCCTGGTACATTTAACCAGGAAAAAAAATATTCCTGGTAAGTATTACCACTTTCCTGGTTCCTGCTACCAGTAAAAACATCGAAAATCCTGGCATATTCTACCAGAATCCTGGTACATTTTACCGGAATCCTGGTAGATTTTACCAGGAAAAATGTATTATCGCTGGTAAATATGACCATTCTCCTGGTAGCAGGAACCAGAAAAAAACTAAACATTTCTGGTAATTGCTACCATTTTCCTGGTAACAGGTACCAGGACACAATTTATATTTTCATGGTAGATTGGACCAGGAGGGAGATACATACTACCAGGATTTCTGATTTAATTATTTCGGAGGGGAAATTTTTATTCCTTGTATTGGCTACCAGGATGTCTGGTATATTGTACCAGATGTCTTGACGGAATCTAGTTATCCGGTAATCTGGTAGAATAATACAGGAAATTTGATAACAGTGACCAGGAAATTTCTTTGAGTGTAGACAACCACCAAAACTGGTTCTCCTGTCTTACCCTGTCTTTCAGGTCCCGATCGGACACAGTCCTACTGAACCGAAGTCGCTCAGCTCCGTCTTGTGCGAGGACGTCTCGACTATAAAGGAGTCGCCTATCCACAGCCCTACGGCCGACGTGGTAGATTAGCGGAACCGCCTCTCTATCCTGGATCAACCCTATACTATCTAAATAGAGGAATGCATTAGGTGCAATATGGCCACTTAAACGCACACTCTCGAAGTATTCTGTATTGGGGTAGTAAGCCCCAAAGATTAAGCTATTTGCTGAGGTCATCGCTCTCGCAATGTGACTCCGAATCAGCTTTATCAAAAAGTTATATATTCTGTTAATGTTGGCTCCGTTGTATAGAGGACTGTTGGAATAGTAATGTTTGTACTCCGCTTCTGGTGTTCTGTGTAATCCAAGATAACGTCTAAGACACTGCCTCTCAAACACCCGAATCTTTTCCATTTGAGATGGGGCAGGAATCTTCTCTGAGACTTTGAATGTATCAAGGTCGTTTGGGCTACCCGAATTTGCTAGTGTTTTCAAGCTAAATTACTGGGTATCAGGGAAGCATGCAAGGTACGCAAACAAGATTCAAATCAGAACCGGAATACGGCTATTATAACAGACAGTCAGGGGGCCGTTAAAACCATTAATTCATACTCCAAATCGGTCCAGCAATGTCGGAATGTATTTGCTAGCCACAATATAAACAATATGGTACTGTTATCTGGGTTCCAAGTCATTCTGCCATTAATGGGAATGAGCGGGTGGTAGAGCTGGCCAGGCAAGTATCAGCCCTTCATAACTCACTTGCGGAAAGAGTCAACATTCCGCTCGGAGACATGAAAGGCAATATTTTTTTTAACAAATGGAGCAGTGTAACTAACTGTATTATATCTAGAAAAATGTGACCAGTTTATAATAAATACCCAACACTTGATTTGATATGCAGACCCAGGCAAGACATGGCTAAGATCGTAGCTACTCGTAACCTTTAGCAGAAACTAGCCAAACTGGCCAATAATAGAGCATGCAGTGAAAGTAGGCATTCCGCACAACACTTACTGTCATAGCTGTAGGGACGAGTCCTCCATTTGCTAATTCCCTGCTCTGGCTAAATTTTCAGCACAATCGTTAGGGAAAGCATTTTTTGACGAAATTGATGAACTTTCGGAAATGATTATTATAAATACTTGATGTCTTTTCTGAACGCCAACGAGTTGCCTAGTTTGGTGCAGTGTAGATGTTTTCTGATGAGGCTGAATGAGTGATTCAATTCCTCCTGTTAAAATGGAACACACACGCTTTACCAAAACAATAAGATATATCAAAACCTTCTACACCCTTTCTTTTTGAACACAGTCCAAAATGGACAACTCCGTGAAAATATGGCCACAATTTCGCATTTTCGATTCCATCCATAGGTTCAAAGGAGTTATGATATCAAAAGGGCAGCACACTTCAGGGCTAATTGGACCAAAGACTGCCATTCCTTCCAACTTACCTAAGTTTCTTCATCTTGAATACTTTATCCTTCAAAACCAATTATGGAACGAAAACAGAATTAAATTATATTGATCTGCCAAAGCATATCGCGGAACTGATATCGTGTGCGCCACTCCGTGTAGTCTTGAGCTTGTCGTACTTAGTTATTCCCATTTAAAATGAAGTCCTAAATTGAAAAGAAAAGGTGTTTCGTTGACATCAAAGGCATTACAAATAATAAATTTATTCTATAGTCATGAGTCATGGCTCTTGACATAAGCTTCCATAGGTCTTTCTGCTTCCATTTCTATATCGCACAGGAATAACTAAACATTCACCACCACCACATTTCTCATCTTCCATTTCATTTTAAATGCAGCTTTTCATCATCAGAGATTGTGCTTCATTTTTTCTTTTTTTTTTTTTGCTCTCCAGATGTCAAACATTTTCAATTTGCATTTGAGTTACAGACCCTGTGCCTCCTGGTGATATTACTATTTCTTCTCTTCAGCACATTATTCTATAATACTGGCCAAGCAAAATGAATAGCTCTGTTATGCATTAGGAAAGACCGCTTTAGCATCAACAGTACCCCTTGTGAAGCAAGCCAATGAAGGCCTAATCCCTGCGATACCATGGGCTCCACACCAACATCCAACCAGTAGTGTGTATCATAATCCACAGATTAGAGAGTGGGAGCAGCAGTTTGAGGAGGGAGACGGCCACGGCCGCATAACAACCACTTGAGTGAATGATACTCTCCAAAGAGTAGGATTCATGTGTCCTTTTTATCCCATTTTATGGAGGAATATCTTTTGGGCGTTTGAGTGTATCTCTTTTGTGGTTCGTATACTAGACACTTTCATGAAATGACAAACTACACACATTTACTTTGGAAATGCTGTACCTAGGACGAGTGCTTTTCTTGAGAATCCTAAAAATCCTTCCATTTAACTGTGAATTGGTGGGACATGTTTCCATTATTTTTTTTTTGCTTCTTTTTAGCCTGTTGTCAAATTCCCATGCATCATGCAACACCAGCATCAGCTCCAGCGTCAGCATTCAACTCGAAGAAGGAAGAAGAAGCTTTTGATGTGAGAGTTCATATAATACTTTATGGAGGGCTTAGAGTCCTTAGAAAATATTAAGGAACTGGGTAATAGGAAAATATACTCGAATGTGTGCGTGTGTACAGCTCTGACGAAGAAACATAGCAGAAAAAGATTTAGCTCCAGGCCTTGCTTTTCATTTCCTCTTTAGATGTATCTATGAATATTAAATTTAAACAAACTTATATTCTCTGTGTCGTTCTGTTGAGCTGAGAGTCTACAAACATGCATGGAATATTAAACTAAAATTCAAAGATCGTCTGTGTGCGGATGTGGAGTTAAATGTGGATGTGTGGGAGTTGTTTGTATTGGTGCAACAGTTGGACTCATAAGGAAGATGAAGCATAAACATATCTTTCTACTCTGAGAAGACTTTGACACACAAAATATGTTGGCTTTGAACTTTTGACTATCTTCTATAGCACTCCTCTGTGTGCCAAATTTATACCAAAGAATGTGTACGTTCGTCTAACAAAACTCTGCTGTATGTTTGGAAAAGATATAAAAAGTTGACATACATATATCTCTTCTGCACGCACAAGACTTTGGTGAGGGGGATTTGACAAGCCGATGGAATTGCTTTTTGTAAACACACTCAGAATATCAATTTGATGAGGAACGATTTTGTGGCTAACTTTGAGAGTCAAGCTGGCGTAAATACTATGTAACTATACCATAGGGATATCGCCTGCGAAATGATATAAAGTTTTGTGTCCCAACTTACATATTTGCATGAACAACTTTTGCGAAAAGAGAAAGTCTTTCGGCGGAAGCCTTGGAATTCAAAATTAAAATATCGTGTACGAGGAACTTCTGGGTTTTATTTAATTTAAGTTAAAATATAGTATTTGCAAGAATTTTGAAATTGGCGGATTATTTAAGGATTGTAAGGTTACCAACAATCAGCATTGATCTCGATGAAATGGATTCTTAAATAAAACACTTTTGTTTTTTTTTTAGCTCTACTGTATACACAAATTTCAAAAACTTTTGTCTAAAATGCTACTTTCAAAAAAAATGGCCAGAATTTTGGGACCAAATGTTTTATCTTCTCTGTCAACAGAGAGTAAAAGTGTTTCATTAAAATCCCGATTTTTCTTTTAAATACAAAATTCAATGAAAATTTGCGAAACGATCTCAGTTTCCAAACAAAACGGATTCAGGGATCGTCCGAAGTCCATAGCACGAAGTTGATCCTTCGTTTGTGAAAATTTTGGTATTGTACCTAATCGAATGACAATGGACTTCGAGTCTTAGAATTGGCAGCATCGAACAACATGGTCGTTGCAAGTACCAGGTTCCCGCGTAAAGATATCTACAAAGCCACCTGGGTATCACCTGATGGAGTCACTTGTAAACAAATAGACCACGTGTTGATAGACCGTCGCCACTACTCGAACTTGATGACGGTACGAACGTACCGAGGTGCCAATATCGACTCGGATCACTATCTTGTTGGTATGGTTTTCCGAGGGCGGATTGCACCTTTGGTAATGCGTTAGGACTCGCCCTAGAAACACTTGATTTAGGGAGAGTAAGTCCTGGAGCCAGTATGCTGGGCGTAAATGGGAAGTGGACACGTCTTAAAAATACTGACATTATTACTGCCAACTCCATCTTAGGCAGCAGTCGTAAAAATCGGAACGACTGGTTTGATGATGAATGCAAGCTAGCGACTGAACGTAAGAATGTTGCGTACCGAGCAATTCAACAATCTCATAGAACGCGGGCACACGAAGAGGAATATAAAGAGCTCAGAAAAACAGAAAAATTTCTTCACAGACAAAAAAAAATTAGCCTGGGAGAAGAACCTAATCTGTGAAATAGAAAACAGCCGAGAGCGAGGTCCGCAACAGGCGCGGAAGTTCTACCAATCCGTCCGAAACATGACGCAGTACACACCACGCTGCACATACTGCAAGGACGGAGAGGGAAATCTGATCACCGATCCTGAAAGCATACTGGAGCGATGGGAAGTGTACTTTAATGAATTGCTAAATGGTCAGCTCACTGCAGAAGTGAAGGCTCCACTACTACAAGCATAGAAGAGGTTGAGAAGGCTCTAGGGCGGCTTAAGCAAAACAAAGCCCCGGGAGCCGATGGCATACCAGCCGAATTATTCCATCACGGCTGGCCAGCCTTACGTCAAGCAATTCATGGTATTATAGTACAGGTATGGGAGCAGGAAGAAATGCCAGAAGACTGGCGAAAAGGTTTAATATGCCCCATACATAAGAAGGGAGATGTCACAACGTGCAGCAATTATAGAGGTATCACGTTGTTGAGTACCGCCTATAAGATACTCTCCTCTATCCTACAAGACCGGATAACCCCATACGCTAAAACCGTCATCGGACAATATCAGTGTGGTTTCATTCCAGGCAAATCAACAACTGATCAGATCTTTACCCTTAGGCAGGCGATGGAAAAATGTCTAGAATTTAACATCCCAACATACCATCTGTTTATAGACTTTAAGGCCGCCTATGATAGCATAGCCAGGGTAGAACTTTACAAAGCCATGAGAGAATTCGGCATCCCAAATAAATTTACATGACTATGTATGTTGACCATGACCAACGTAACAATCGAAGTAAAAATAGCCGGATTGTTATCCAGACCAATCAACATCTTTAATGGACTCCGACAAGGGGACGGTTTGGCCTGTCTCCTCTTCAACCTGGCGTTGGAGAAAGCAATCCGTGACTCTGGCACGGCAACAAGAAGGACCATCGTCAACAGGTCTAGCCAGTTACTGGCTTACGCAGACGACATTGACATCAGCGGAAGAACCGAACAAGCTGTACACGATTCCTTCATCCAGATCGAGCAAGCGGCACAAAATCTGGGGGTGCACATTAGTGAAGGTAAAACAAAGTACATGGTGGTCAAACAATCAAGGTAGCGGAGCACGAATTTGAAGTGGTGCAATCCTCTAAATACCTTGGGCCAATAGTAACAGCCGATAACAATATAGAAGAAGAAATACGCGGGCGGCTTCTCAAATCCAACAGAGCTTACTATCTGTCAAAGCTCTTCAAATCCAGAAATCTCACCATAACTTCAAAACTGCTGCTGTACAGGACCATGGTCCTGCCAGTACTCACATATGGATCCGAGACTTTGGTGCTTAGCAAAAGGTAATCCGACCTCTTAGCTGCGTTCGAGAGAAAAGTTTTAAGGAGAATTGTTGGCCCCATATGTGAGGAAGGACGATTCCGGAGACGGTACAATCATGAATTGTACGCAATCTACCTAGAAGCAGATATCGTGACAAAAATTAAGCTCGGTAGACTCCGGTGGGCAGGGCACCTAGCTCGCATGAGCGAAGAGGAACCTGCTCGGAAAGTTCTTTGTGGTACATTCTATGGTAGACGACAGCGTGGTAGACCATGCTTGCGCTGGAGAGGTGGCGTAGACCAGAACGCCCGAAGCCTTGGGGTGCGCAACTGGATGGCGTCGGCTAGAGACCGGGATAGGTGAAGAGACTTGTTGAAAGAGGCCAGGACCGGAACCCGCTTGCCGAGCCGATGATGATGACCTAGTCGAAAAATACTCGTAAAATTTTTTAGGCAATTCGAAATTTGTCTCGATTTTGATTGGTATTAGTTTAATGTAAAAATTACCTTCAAGGCTTTAATCAACCATTATAAGATATTTGAGATGTTTAATAAAGTCCGTTTCGTCATATTGTGCGTGCATCCGTGTGTTCGTTCAACTCTGCGTCTATGCAAATGCACATTTATTGGAAGTCAATTCGTGGCTTAATCGTACAGAGCATTTGCATGTGCATGTCTAGAGGAAAATGTCAAACTATTGCTATAGTTCATCTAGGACGTATAGCTATCAAACAACAATTTTAATTTTTTTCACAATTTCTATAAATGATTTAAAAGATTTGGGAACAACAAATTATTATGATCTAAGTGTAAAAGGTGATTAAACTTTAAGGGCCGATGTTGATTTTGAATAAAACACAAATTATTTAGAAAATTATTTTCATTTCCTTTTATTATGATAATATTGGTATGGTTCAATTATGTATGGAACAAAATATCGGCCAAATGGGCGCCGCGACCTCGGCGGCACACCTCCTTCCGATGGTCCAAATTTTCGATGACGCTGAGGCATAATTGATGTTCTATGCCGTTAATGTGCCAAATTATCTCATCCTTTAGCTCTTGAATTGTTGCTGGCTTATCGACGTACACCTTTTCATTCAAATAACCCCAAAGAAAGAAGTCCAACGGTGTAAAATCACATGATCTTGGCGACCAATTGACATCGCCACCACGTGAGATAACACGGACATTGAATTCGTCGGGTAAAAGAGCCATTGTTTCGTTAGCTGTGTGGCAAGTGGCACCGTCCTGTTGAAACCACATATCGTCGTCGTTCTATGAAAACTCCCTAAGTCCATAGCCTGAGAACTTGCTATTCTGATAATTTTTGGATTTTTTTATATTAATTTCCAAGTTTAAATGCAAATATCTCAAAACACAAAAAATGGACTTAGGGAGTTTTCATAGAACCACGACGATATCGTCCACATCCATATCTTCCAATTCGGGCCATAAAAAGTTCGTTATCATCTCATATTAGCGAACACCATTCACAGTAACTGCCTGACCGGCCTCATTTTGGAAAAAATACGGCCCGATGATGCCGCAAGCCCATAAACCGCACCAAACAATCAATCTTTGTGAGTGCATTTGTTTTTCGACAATCACTCTTTGATTATTATCATTCGCCCAAATGCGGAAATTCTGCTTATTGACGAATCCACTGAGGTGAAAATGTGCCTCATCACTGTTGCCATTTCTTGCCACCATTCTGATCGTTGACGAGACTCTTGAAATGCTCAAGGGGCTCTAGTTCTTGAGTTAATTGCACCTTGTAAGCGTGTAAATGCAAGTTTTCATCAACGACAAGCTTGAGAGGCGCAGTTGTTGGGCACAACGACGAGTTGAGCCACACTATCGCGAACAGCAGCAATATTTTCTGCAGTACGAGCTGTACGAGCATGCACGCGTTGCTCGATTGTGTATCTTTCCATGGTTCAAATTGAGTTAGTCTGAGATTGAGAAATGTCAAATGAAATGTAGAAAAAAGCTTGATGTTTAGGTGTGGTTCACATTCAACATCGGCCCTTAAAATTTAACCACCCTTTAGTTTTTTTTTTTTTTTTTTTTTTGTGAAAAACCGAAATAAGACATTGAGGTTTTCTGACAAAATTGTCTCGTTTTGGATTTTTCTCGGTTAATTCGTTATTTGACTTGACAAATTTTCTTTCAAAGGATCTTTTTAATAAATACAAATGATATTACATTTCAAAATTTTTCTACAAGAATTGGTCTTGAAAAACATGGTATTGTGGGCGTAGAGTGAAGTATGTGAATATTTGATGACCATTTTAAAATCTTTAATAGTAAGAATATAAAGGAAAGATCCCATCGGAGGATGTCGCGTCGAACTGAATCGAATTTTGTAGTAATGGAATTTCAGCTAAGAAAAAATCCAACTTTAGAAGATAGGTCCAAGTCAAAGGGTGCACAGTTTTAATAGAATAAGCTTATGTGAAATTTTGTCAAAGGCCGTAGTTAAATCACTTGAGACAAAATCGACTTTCTTTTCGTTATCTAAGACTGAGACGCTAAAGTCTTAGAATTCAAGGAGGTTAGTCGTGTGGATGTACTTTTCCTTTTCACAAAGCCGTCTAAGGGAAATGAGAGACTTACGAGTATAATGAAAAATTTCGAACAAAATTCTTTCAAAGATTTTGGGAATACGTGAAAGTCTTTTAATTGAATGATAGTTTGTATCTTCAGATTTTGGGTCTTTTTTATACATTGGAGCTATGAAAAAGGTTTTCTATAACTAAGGGAATTTTCCTTCAGATAGGGATAAAATGAAGAATTTTGAGAGGGGATGAATTTGGAAGAGCATTTTTTAAAAAAATATGGCCGGTAATAAAGTCATCATTAAGTTGGTTTAGCTCATTTTAGTTTGTTTTGGATGAGAAAATGGTCAATGGTATGGGGAAGAAATAGGGCGAGGAGGAAATTCTTCAAATAATTGAAGTAGTAGTTACAATCAGGTATAAAGTAGTCCTCGGTAAAATGTTGTACGAAAAAGAAAAGGTTGAAGATTGTTCATTTTTCATTTGAAATTTCGTTGAAAATTTTTCAAGAAGGATTCGGGTCTTTAAAAGGATTGCTTTGGGTTTGTATTAAATAGCATTGATAATGGGTGTTGTAATGTTCGGTAAAGTGAATATAAGAAACAAAATAATTAGATTAGTCAGTTGGAGATCGTTGGGGACCTGCAGCGTGCCTAATCGGGAAACTGTTGAGTGTCTTTAACCTGGCAAAGTCCAGCAGCGCAACTTTTAGTCACGTCGAAGTTCTTCCTTTACCTCCTCGTGGTGGTCCCGGGCAATGATTTGTGTATCCACACGAATTAGCTAAAATTGGAAAGCGCAAAAATCTCTCCTAAATCGTTAGGAAAGGTTACGGAGGCTAGCACTCGCCGTAGCTGGAAACCATCTTGCTACCGAAACGGAAACAACGCCTCGGATAACTAATGATAATATGTTGACGACTTTTGGCTATCGAATTAGGACAACGATTGGTTTCTGGAATGTGAGGACACTCCTCGATGATGGCAGTGAAGGTTCCTACAACGCCAGATTCCTCCAAGTAGAGAAGGAATTCATGCGGTACAGGCTGGACATCTTAGGCCTTAGCGAAATACGTTGGATGGGCTCGGGCAAGTTCAAGTCACCATCGCGTAACACTGTACTGCTCTACTCCGGAAAAGATCCAGGAAGCACACGAGAAGCTGGGGTTGGACTGCTGCTAACAAAAACAGCTGTCAGTAGTCTGATTTCATTGGAGCCTCTTGGAGAAAGAATAATAAAGAGTACACGTCCCGTCACCATTATACAATGTTACGCCCCAACAGAGCTCGCATCCGATGAGGAGAAAGAATGCTTCTACAATCGGCTAGGAGCCGCTTACAACAACACAGCACGCGGAGATATTAAAATGGTTATAGGAGATTTGAATGCTAAAGTTGGCAGCAACAAAGATGGACTCAAACATGTGATGGGAAACCATGGAGTTGGGAATTGCAATGATAACGGTGAGCGGTTCATTGACTTCTGCAATACTAAAGGACTCGTCATTGGCGGCACCATGTTTGAGCACAAGACGTGTCACAAAACAAGTTGGGTGTCGACGGACAGGCAAGCTTCTTCGAATCAAATTGATCACTTCGCGATTAGCCGGCGCTTTAGAAGCAGTCTCCTGGATGTTCGAAATAAAAGAGGGGCCGATATGGGACTTGCTCGAGACCACCACCTTATGGTAGCTACTGTAAGACTTCGTACAGAGCTGCAACTCGGAGATTCAACGGCATAACCCGCCTACCCAGGTTCAACTGCAACTGGAGTAGAAAAAAGAGAGCTAGAATCCCTGTACCGCATGAGAAAGAGAGAGGTTCACCGCAGTGAAAGACGTGATAAGCGTAATCATATCAACGCTCTGGCCCACCAAGCAGAAGATGCTGCTAACAGATGCGACAGTAGAACCGTCTACAGTATTACAAAGGAACTGGTTGGAGCTCGCAGTTCCAAACAACACCTCGTAAAAGACTCAGACGGCTCGCTACTTAGTTCGGATGAGGATCAGCTGAGAAGGTGGAAGGAGCATTTTGCGTGGGTATTAAACCGAGTTACCGACAGCAATGCGCAACTGATACCTGCTGAGCCGACAGGAACAACAAATTCCCGAATCCGCACTGCATTCCCCAGTAAAGATAAGATCCGCAACGCAATCAAAACACTGAAGACCAACAAAGCGGTAGGACTTGATGGCATTCCTGCAGAGCTTCTACAAGCAGCGCCAACGACATCGAGCAAACTCCTGCATCCGCTCATAAAGAAAGGTTGGGTCTCCGAAGGATTTCCGAATGAGTGGAAAAAGGGAATGATAGTCAAGCTCCCAAAAAAAGGAGACTTTATACAGTGCGAAACTGGAGGGGGATTTGCGTCCTGCCTGCCGTTGCCAAAATATCAGCGAAAATAGTACTGGAACGCATCAGGGAACATCAAGAAGCCACACTCGATGCCGAACAAGCAGGTTTCCACATTGGATCCTCATGCATTGATCATATCAATACTTTAAGGATCATAATAGAGCAGTGCGTCGAATATCGATCACCACTCCACCTGTTATTCATCGACTTTGAGAAGGCTTTCGATAGCGTAAATAGAGAATTTATTTGGCTTGCTTTACGCAGGAGAGGTATCCCGGATAAATTAATAGCTATTATTAAGGCAACTTATGATGGATCCAAATGTCACGTTTTGCACGAAGGGAGGCTGTCAGAAGAGTTTGAAGTCCAAAGTGGAGTCAGACAGGGCTACATTCTGTCACCAATATTGTTTCTGTTGGTAATATGCGATGTCCTGCGAGCGGCTTTGACGGTAAACGGAGGAATTCGATGGACTCTGACGTCTCACCTGAAACATCTTGACTATGCGGACGACGTATGCTTGCTCTCTTATAGGATCATGGATCTCCACCAAATGACAACAGGGCAAAACAAAGATGATCAGCCTAGGAACCACGTCATCTTCTCTCATAAATATTTCTCAACAACCGGTAGAGAAAGTACAGAGCTTCCAATACCTTGGAAGTATCATCTCTACCGAGAGGTGGTACCGAACAGGACATCAGCAGTCGAATCGGGAAGGCAAAGGCTGCTTTCGGTATGCTTCGAAATATATGAAAGAATAATTCTCTTAGCTTAAGAACCAAGCTACGGCTGTTTCGATCCAACGTCGAATCCTTGTTACTTTACGGTTGCAGTTGCAGCACTTGGAAGGTAACAGTAGGTGTCACTAAGAAGCTGCAAACGTTCATTAATAGATGTCTACGAAACATCCTTAGGATTTTCTGGCCCAATCGACAATCGTATATCAAACGAAGAGCTCCTTAGGAAAACGGGTCAGGAACCTATTGACTCTATTACAAGACGTCGAAAGTGGCCGTGGATCGGACACACGCTTCGAAAAGGTGACAACAACTGTATTGCGGCGCCTACAATGCAGTGGAATCCGCTCACTCAAGAAGGAAGAACAACCTTAGCTTGTGATATTACCAAAGTGGGGGAAGAAAACGAAGTCTTACATCGAGAAAAGACTGCATGAAGAAAGATAGAATTAATTTTTTCGCTATAAAATATGTATAACGCAACATTCACAATTAGGTTGTCCAAACTAAAGGAAATTCCGGTGATATATTCATTAAATTGAGAAAATTTTAGTTTTTGATTATCATGCGGAAATATATCTGCAGGGATAGGATTTTTTTAGACCAAAAATAACAGTACAATCAAATTATTGTTTAGTTTTTACTTGCGACTTATAGGTACTATAAGGCAAGTTATGCATTCGTAAAAAAAATCGAACTCGAGATTTTGATCAAAATTGACATTACGATGATAGCGAAGACCAAAAAAGTGGGTCTCGCAATTCTGTCTGTCTGTCTGTCTGTCGGTTCGACTACAGCCTAAACGGCTGGCCGATTTTCTTCAAACTTGGTAGATATGGGTTTTAATTTTTTCCCCCTGGACGTTTTTTTCTGTTTTTTTTTTTAAGACCAAAAATAACGGTACCTGCCATACGATTTTTTTTCGAAATTTTATAAATATTTTTTTTTATCAAAAACTGTCACACAGAATTTTAAAAAAAAATTTCAAAAATTTCATTTGGCTAAAACTAGCTAACGGTTGAAAAAAATTTTTACAAAAAATTGTTATTTTTGATAGCCCCCTTGGGTCCATTTTTTTTGTTTTTGATTTTCTCGAAAACGGCACAGCCGATTTAAATCATTTTTTTTTATGCCAAAGCTCCTCTAAAGTTTGAATATTATTACATATTCAAATTTTCAATTTTTTATTTTTTGGATTTAAAAAAAAAAATCAAATTTTTTTTTTGGAAACTCAATATTTCGAAAACCCCATGTTCGTTTTTTTTCAAACTTGACAAATAAAAGTTTCTTAACATAATCTACAAGATTTGAGAAAAAAACTTTTGTTTTATCTAAAACTATCTTTACAATCTATAATTTAATAAAAAAAAATTGAAGTCTAGATATTACTGACTGTACCTACCATAGAACGATTTTTTCGAATTTTGAATTACTCATTATCGCCATAATGGATTTTAACGAAATTTTTTATAAAGAAACTCCTAAAAATTTTAAAAAACATTGCATTTCAAAACATAAGAAAAAATATTTTTTCAATTTTTAGAAAAAAAAAGTATTTTTTTTTTGAAAAATTCGATATCTCAAGAACGGCTTATTATTTTTTTTGGAAAAATAGTACAATAATAAAAACTTAAGGTTGGCGTACCAAAATGTTTTCTTAAAAATGTTTTAAAAATTTTGTACATAAAAGCTTATTTTTTTAAGGAACCACTACAACGACTTATAGTTTTTGTTCCTGCATAAATTCATATTTGCATAGCATTCTGCTTTTATCTCTTACTACTAAAACAATTTAAAAAATCATTTTATCCTTATGAACAGTTTTTTTAATAACGTTTTTAAAATTCCTAGTCTATTACATAGGAGCAAGTTTGTGCGACCCAGTCGTGCATTTTATTTTTTTTAATTTCCTTTAGTAAGGAAGAAGTTCCTTAAGGACCATTTTCTTAGTTTTGATTTTTCGAGAACAGTACAACTGGTTTTATGTCAATTTTTATGATAAAGCTTTGTGAATATTTAAAAAATAATAATTGTGTACCTATTAAAATTTTACAAAAAAAAATATTTGAAGAAAATGAATATAGCTATCTTAGTGAAAACTACAGGTATATAATTTTTTTTTTGAAACAAAAGCACTGCACGTTTTGGAAATTTTTCTCAAAAACGACTTTGAGAATTTTTATAAATTTTTTTCTATATCGCTTAATTCATTGAATATAAGACAATTTTATTAATTTTTGTGTACAAAATTTTTGATGTAAAATTAAAAAAAAATCACGACTGGATCGTACCTACTTGCTCTTATGTAAAAGTACTATGGAATTTTAAAATTACGTATAGATAAATAAAAGACATGGATTTAATGAGATAAAAATGTTCAAATGCATAAAATTGCCATTTGATTTCTATAAAAGTATGAATTTATGCAAACAAAGTTTAAAAATCCTTTTATTATTAAATTAATTTTTTATATAAGAAATGTATTAAAAATTTTTCAAGTACAAATTTTGAATGCCAATTTTAAGTGAAAATATGTACATATATTGATTTTCAAAATAAAATGTTTTCCTAAAATTTTGTTTAGCCAAAATGTAGCCTATGCCCATAATAGCATATCTAATTTTTTTTATATCAAAATCGGTAGAGCCGCTTTCGAGATAAAAAAGATAAAAAAGAAAATTTTAACAGTTTTTGAGATATCAAATTTTAAACAAAAAAAAACTCTCATTCACATCTATTGTACCGGCAGAGATAGAGGAGATAGTTAAAATTAAAAAAATAAAAATAGTTCTATGGTAGGTACAGTCAGCAATGTCATAGTTTTAAAATTTGTTTTATTTAATTTTTGATCGATTAAGATTTTCGAAATCATTTCTTTACCATTTGTTTTTTAGGTACCGTTTTGTTTATATGAAATAATTTGTTTTCCTCAATTTAGTATTAAGAAACATTTAAATTGTTAAGTTTACAAAGAATCATAAGAAAATGGTTTTTGAAATATTGAGTTTTCAAAAAAAAACTTATCTATTTAGTACCAATTTTTTGTTAAATTTAAATACTCATAAATACTAAAAAACTTTAACATTCTTGGAGCTGTTTTGATATACTCGTAACTCTATTTAAGACATTTTATATCAAACGTCATAAAGTTAGAATTTGGCGGGCTTTTAGACCTCACTACTTTTCAGGGCTGACTTGTTACACAGGGTTTTTATACATATGAGAACATGGTTCTCATTTTTGATAATTTTGGACTTTGTTGTTCTTTCATTCCTTCTTGCAAAGATGCAAGTCAAGAGTGAAGCTCGCAGTGAGGAACTTAAAATATGAACATAGACCACAAGATAATTTCTTAAAGAAACCGCTTTACAAATTGTATTTATTCAACAACAATTTCTGAGAAAGTGGTTAGATGCCACTCCCACTGAATGGAAAACTCCAAATTTTTTCCTTTGTATGTAACACGATTCCTATAGGTGTGCAAAAGTGCAAGGTTTAACAGTGTAGGGAAGTGCTCCATAATTTTAATGATCAATGTCTGTCATTTCTTTTTTCTCAGAAACTACTAATGTAAAAAAGTTGAAATTTGGCAGAACTCCTATATTTCGTCGCCTGAGTTCTATCTTGTTCAAAAGACCATTTTTGGCGAAATTGAGTTAGAAATGCAGTTTTTATAAATCGAACATGCTCTTTCGAATGGCGTACTCCATTTTTTTCTATCTCTTTTAGTTTTTAAGTTATGAAGAACTATTTTGTTCAATAAACCACTTTATTAAATATTTTGAGTGTCTTTTTTATTCAATTAACCACTGCTTTTTGTTTTTATATGAAATTGAACAATTTTATATTAACTTTAAAAAAAACTACCATGTATTTCTTTGTTGTTCAATATCCATATCTAATCCATTTAGTTTTGTATGTTATTAAACAAAATCCTATTAATAAAATGCACGACTGGATCGCACGAACTTGCTCTTATGTAAAAGTACTTTGGAATTTAAGATACATTTTATAAATATAAAACATGGATTTCATGAGATAATAATGTTCAAATGCATAAAATTGCCGTCTGGTTTCCGGAAAAGTATGAATTTATGCAAATAAACCTTAAAAAATCGTTTTATTATTAAATTAATTATTTATATAAGAAATTTCTCTAAAATTTTTCAAGAAAAAAATGTGGGATGCGGATTTTAATTATTTAATAATATTGGTTTTAGGAAATAATTTCAAAAAATAATCGTTCATAGGTTTTAAAGATATTGATTTAAATTTTTTTTTTTTTTTTTAAAACCCAATAAATATTTTTTCGAATATTTTTATATACAATATTATTTTAAACTTAAGGGGACTCCTGCATAAAAATTTTGGGAAAAAATCCTTAGAGCCGTTAATGAGAAATTCGAAAATTAAAAAAACGGGTCTATGGCAGGTACCCCTAATAACATTTTGCCCCAAAATTTTTTTTGACTAAAATGTAGTCCATGTCCATAATATCACACTTAATTTTTTTTATCAAAATCGTTAGAGCCGTTTTCGAGATAAATAAGATTTTGCATTACGGGTGTATGGGGGGTACCCTTAGTTTTGGAGCTAAAAAAAAAATTCAATTTTTCCTCTAGGGAATCACCGAAGACCCTTAACTACCGAGTTTGAAGAAAATACCTCCGGTAGTTTAGGCTGTAGTTCGAGGTACAGACATACAGACATACAGACATACAGACATACAGACATACAGACATACAGACAGACAGACGGAATTGTCGGACCCACTTTTTTCGTCTTCGCTATCATCGTAATGTCAACTTTGATCAAAATCTGGAGTTCGATTTTTTTTCCAAATGCAGAACTTGCCCTATAGTACCTATATCGCAAGTAAAAAAGTTATGCGGACGGAAAACCGCATTTTTGTTCAATATCACTGCACTGTAATGTATCACACAAAATTAATACATTGGAAGCTGTAAGCACAATGTGATGTAAGCGAAAAGTTGGAGCGTAATCTTCAAACGCTTTTAAGGTATTTTGAGAAACCCTTTTATCTTTAGACAGTTTTTGAATACAATATTTGTCGCTTACAGTATGATAAATCCAGCTCATTCCAGGATCTGGTATTTCAGAATTCTATGATTCAGAATTCTAATATAGCTGCTTTATCTGAAGAAGTCATTTCAGTACCTTCATTGGAAAATGTACATAGTACCAGCAGAAGGTTCCGTTTCATCTAAACAAACTACATGCTATACACCAAGAGAAGCCCTGGATCGAGTAAAAAAAAATCAAAAACCATTTTTGTGAAAACAAAATATACAAAAACGGATGGGTCAAGGTGGTAAGCAATATTTAAATGACATCCGCTTGCAACGTTAGTTGCAGTCATAATTGTTTCACCAAATTTTCTTATGATGAACGTGTGAAAATATTTGATTCATTTTGGACCTTAAGGCTAGGCGCGCACATTCAATTTTTAGTTGCACAACTGTTTGGTTGCTTATAGAAAACATATAATTATTTGTTACACAAAATAGTGAACTCATTTTAGGCAATCGTTTAGTTTGTGTCAAAACACAAACTGTTTAGTTGCTCGACCCAAGCAGTTGTGAAATTAAAAATTTAATTTGCGCGCCTAGCTTAAAAGAGTCTGAAAAAGCACAGTTTTATTCCAAATTTGTGATAAGATCGGAACCAAAGTGAAAGAGAGTAGCTAAAGTAATTTCAAGAAAAAAGTTTACTTTCAATGTAGACAAATATAATATCGACAATCTGGGGCCTGTTTCTCAGATCATACACATCATACATTGTATGATATTGACAGTTCTGCTGTATGATTTCTGTTTCTCAATTTTGTTGTATGATCCACTGTCATACAACAATGTATGACTGAAGATTACACTGGAAATATTGGAATGTTGTATGATTCTGTTTCTCAGAAATGTGTCATTTACATCATACATCATAAAGTGGCTGCTGCATGTAACATGTAGCAACATTGTTTTCATCAGTCAAAGCTGGGGAAACAAAATTTATTTGAGAAGTTCTCTGGCTCGACATTTACAAAACATGGTAGAGCCTGTAGGGCATAGAGAAAGGTAGTTTCATTGGGGTTGTCTTATGGGCTTGCATTATGCCGATTTCATGATAATGGATTCCAAGCTAATGAAGGGTTAACAATATTTGTTGCAAAGGTGACAAGGCAATTAGTTGAACGCACAATTGATCTTCCCAATTTTTCCACTAAAAATTTTTGGCAATCTAAATTTTTCAACAAAATATGGATCTTTAAGATTGAAATTAACAGGTTCTTTTATTATTTTAAGGCGTCATCTGACACGTATATTAATTTCAACTAGTTCCAAGGTTCCAACACGTCTTCACCAAAAATTGAGATTTATATTAACCTCACACTCAAATAATAATGAAATGTCAGAATCATACACATCAAACAACAAAACAAATGTCATACAACACTTCCAATGAAATCTGAGAAACAGAATGATGTGTATGTTGTATAAAAATGTTGTACGAGTATGTTGTATAAAATGTATGATGTGTATGACCTGAGAAACAGGCCCCTGATCTTCTTTCAATGCTTTACAAATAAAATCATAATGGCACAAAATTTTAGTTGAATTATTACGATGTTAAATCTGTTTTAGTATGAAACTAGGTTTAAACAACTATTTTTATGAAAAAATAATAAGAAACCAATTACAATAAAACTCAGTGGCGCAAAATTTTAAACAGCCTTTTATTAAGGTATTAGTATGATAATTCTTAACGATTTGCTAACTTTAAAGTAGTTTACTAACTCATTCTTAATTCTTACAATTTTCTAACTATTATCGTGCTAAGGCAATTTTCTTAATAAATTGCACCTAAAACAATGAAAGTTCGTGCAAAGAACTAAGTCCTTGTGTGGCGTTTGTAAATAGGACGATACTAAAGAAATAATATAGGTATTCGACGATTTTAGTATCATACTAAAACAGCTTTAGCATCGTACTAATTTAAATCAAATTTTGCGCCAGTTTGTTTAAAACAATGACAAAATTTAAATTAAAAATTGTATGTAAAATAAATAATGTATTTATTTGAAAAAAGAAGGTTAAAAAGTGAATTCAAAAAAATGTTTAACAAATTTTGAATTTCATTACCTACCGAGCAGCAGCAATATTTTTTCTTTAGAATTTTTTGTTCAATTTTCATAGTATTTTCGTAGTTTCATGATTTAATTATTAAGTGCTTCTATTTTGTTCAATATTACGCTTTTTTGTTCAATATCCACCAATTTAATCAACTTGCTTACAGCCCATACAACGTTGTTCAATATCCAAAATGACATCCCACTTGATTTTATTTTTTAACTATTTCAGGATTTAAAAAAACATAGATTTATAAATCATTTTGCAAACAAAATTATTGAGTTAAATGGAGAAAAAATTTCCACAGTACTTCCTTTCAAATTAAAGTAAAAATTTTGCTTCTGAAGTTAAAAATCGTTTTCCCAACATTTTCCAAAATGGACTTTGAACAAGATAGAACTCAGGTGACGATTTGATCAGTTCAGCAAATGCTATGAATTTAAAGGTTCAAACTTTATTGGAAATGATGTTAGAAGAGGGTCGAATATCGCCTGAATTTGTTCCTCAAAAAGGTTGTAGTAATGCGAACTTGACTGCGCACAACCGTGTCTTTTAGTACTGCAATGGAAGCTTGAATGCATAGATTTTATTCTCCGGAAGATATTCATTTCGACAAAATATACCATACTATAAATTTACCCTACCTTAAAAATCTGGCTTTCCCACTCTGTCCATCCGCATCAGTAGATACAGTGTCTGGTGTTCCACAAGGAAATCACTTAGGGCCGCTGATTTTCATTTTCATCACATTTTTTTGTTTTTATTTCTGATTGTGGTTTTATAAAATACTCAAACTACATGATAATACATCACCAGGTGAATCCAATATACACATGATGGCGACTGACCCAGAAGGAAACAACAATTAAGAACCAAGCCTGTCGGAATGAGTCTACTCCCGCCCTGACATGACTCTACAATCTGAATGACTTACTCTCAAAAAAAGAAGTTATACATTATATGTACGGAAATTGTATTCAGCTGATATCTTCGCCTTTCGGGGGATTACGAGTAGAATTCCGCCTTGATGGCAATCTTCATAAGTTTTTCTTCTAAATTCAAGACATAAGCCCCTGTCAGATCTGTCATTAAGGAACTTCCAAATCGCGATTCTTTGCACAACACTTCTCGGACTGAGTATTTTCGAGGATTTTGTTGTTAGTCATGCATGTCATGTGAAAAGCAATTTTATGAGGACGGGAGACGGGAGAGAAAATAATAATTTGACTTCCTAAATGCAAAAGTTGATAAAAGTTCTCAAAATTTTCAACATGCTTTAGATTCTACGTCTGTAAATGAAACAGTATAAGCGCTGGGTGGAGGTTAAATGGAGTTTTTACAACCAAAAAATTCCTGCCACTCAAATAAATTCTGAATTATGTGACATACCTACTATATCACATTAAACGGCATTTTTAACTCTGAATTTCTTAAACTTAACATTTTAGTTCCTTTGCAAGTGCTATTCATTATGATTTGACTTTATCACTACAAATATAGACATTATCTACATTGAAAGGAACAATGATGATTTAGCCATTCACTTGGCTAAAGCATTTAATCATATATCATTCAACAGTAACGAACCATATGAACTAAATCCCTCTAAAAGGAGGCTATGATTTCTTAAACTCTACTTAAATTAAGTGCCTTCACATGACAAACCCTCTATACATATATTATATATCTCCTCAGACACACAGGGATTAAATTTAATGAAAGCATTCCAATTAACCAGCCAGTAAACTTACAATGCTTGGCTTACAAATTATCCAAAGGCTTTAACGCCTCTCTGGAGAAGAGTACCTTCCATTTCTTGTTCATTAAAATTAATGATTGGGACGCAATTGTAAGGATATAAACACACGATTCTTGAGCACAAGGAAAAGTCTGGGTAGTTTTTGTTCATTTTGCTTCCGATTTCATCACACTCCTACTACTAACTGGATGTGATTTACTTTAAATAGGGACTCATTATATTCACAAAATGTCATCAAACTATATTTTCCACTGAAGAACACTTTTATAATTAGTTCGAATTTTAGTTAAAGTAAAACTCATGGCACACACAAGTAAACGCTTTGTTTTCGTGAGACTGATGCCCAAATCAGTTAGTTGAAATTTGACACGTAGGATATGATCAATAACAATAAATAAATACCTTTTTCACAATAATTCGAAAATGTTCTCATTTAAAATCACTTTTATTTACTCTACTTTTCACGCATTGGTTGATGGGACAGTTTTATAATTCACTTGAAATCTGGTTATTATTTATTTTTCTTGTTCAGTGTTATTGGAACCGATTTCGATTAAGTTTTCAGGGATGCTTATTTAAGTTATGATAAATCATACATTTTTACTGTCACCTACTTTCAATAAAAATATTATTTTATCGCGAAAATTTATAAAGTTTCCAATTTTAATTCTGTGAAAACCAAATAGGCAATGTTCAATGACAATCCGGGATAAAACAACTTTTTATCCAGATGCACTTTTCGGGGTTTTTGTTTTAAATAAAATAAAGCGGTTTTAGGTCCATGAAATATAAACAACGATTTTGATGATAATTTTAGAAATTACTAAAGTTCGTATTCAGTAGCGTAGGAAAAATATTTGGTAAGGTGCTACAACTCCATCCGATAAGCACAATAAGGCAACAATTATTTTTAAGTTAAAAATGTGTTGGATTTCATAGCAAAGCACACTTCAAAAACCAATAAATTAATATTTAAAATTATAATATAAAATATATAGAGCCCAAACTTATAGTCTTATAAATTATACTCGAATTAAACATAAAGATATCTCTAATATTTTCTTAAAATTTCATGGAATTTTATTATTGAACGATTACTGACTAAAATTTGATGGGTTCACTGGTCAAGTTTTTAAAACGTTTCGAATTGGGCATATACAAAAACTTGCCAAGTAGGCCCATCAAATTTTTACTTGCGACTTATAGGTACTATAAGGCAAGTTATGCATTCGTAAAAAAAATTAAACTCGAGATTTTGATCAAAGTTGACATTACGATGATAGCGAAGACTAAAAAAGTGGGTCTCGCAATTCTGTCTGTCTGTTGGACTACAGCCTGAACGGTTCGGCCGATATTCTTTAAACTTGGTAGATATCATTTTTAATTTTTCCCCCCACACGTTTTTTTCGTTTTTTTCTTAAGACCAAAAATAACGGTACCTGCCATACTATTTTTTTACGAAATCTTACAAATATTTTTTTTTCTCAAAAACTGTGCGACATATTTTAAAAATAAAAATACAAAAAATTTTTATTTAAATTAAGCTAAGTATTGGTTGAAAAAAATTTCCAAAAACTGGTTATTGAGGGTACCCCCCATGGAACCTTTTTTTTTGTTTTTGATTTTCTCAAAAACGGTTCAACCTATTTGGATCATTTTTTTTTTGCTTAAGCTCCTCAAAAACATAAATAGAATTTTGTACTCAAATTTTCAAAAAAAAAATTTTTTTTGGATTTAAAAAAAAATAAAATGCACGACTGGGTCGCACGAACTTGCTCTTATATAACAGACTAGGAATTTAAAATCGAATGTTATTAGAGAAAACTGTTCATAAGGATCAAATTATTTTTTAAATTCTTTTAGTAGTAAGGCACGAAAACATAATGCTATCCAAATATGAATTTATGCAAGAACAAAAATTATAAGTCGTTGTAGTCGTTTCTTAAAAAAAAGCTTTTATGTACAAACTTTTTAAAAGCTTTTTAAGAAAAAATTTCGGTACGCCAATTTAAAGTTTTTATTATTGTTCGAATAAAAATAAAATTTACAAAAAAAAAAATATTGAGCCGTTTCTGAGATATCGAATTTTCAAAAAAAAAGAAAAAATAGATTTTTTTTTTCAAAAATTCAAAAAATATTTATTTTAAAGTTTTGAAATGCAATGTGTTTTAGACTTTTTAGAAGCTTCTCTATAAAAATTTTAATTAAGATCCGTTATGTGGATAATGAGAAATTCAAAAAATGGTTCTATGGTAGGTACGTACAAGCTGTAATATCTTAATTTCAATATTTTTACTTGCGATATAGGTACTATAGGGCAAGTTCTGCATTTGGAAAAAAAATCGAACTCGAGATTTTGATCAAAGTTGACATTACGATGATAGCGAAGACGAATAAAGTGGGTCCGGCAATTCCGTCTGTCTGTCTGTCTGTCTGTCTGTCTGTCTGTCAGTATGTCTGTACCTCGATCTAGAGCCTAAGCCACTGGACCTATTTTCTTCAAACTCAGTAGTTAAGGGTCTTCGGTGATTCCCTAGAGGGGAAATTGAAATTTTTTTTTTAGCTCTAAAACTAACGGTACCCCCCATACACCCGTAATGCAAAATCTTATTTATCTCGAAAACGGCTCTAACGATTTTGATAAAAAAAATTAGGTGTGATATTATGGACATGAACTACGTTTTGGTAAAAAAAAAATTTGGGGCAAAATGTTATTAACGGTACCTGTCATAGAACCGTTTTTTTGATTTTCGACTTTCTCATTAACGGCTCTAACGATTTTAACCAAAAATTTTCAGCAGGAGTCCCCCTCAGTTTAAAATAATATTGTATATAAAAATATTCGAAAAATTATTTGTTGGGTTTTTTTGAAAAAAAAAAAATTTTTGAAAAATCAATATCTTCAAAACCTATGAACGATTATTTTTTGAAATTATTTCCAAAAATCAATATTATTAAATACTTAAAATTCTCATCCCACATTTTTTTCTTGAAAAATTTTAAAGAAATTTCTTATATAAAAAATTTATTTATTTAATAATAAAACGATTTTTTAAAGTTTGTTTGCATAAATTCATACTTTTCTAGAAATCAGACGGCAATTTCATTTTAAATTCATGTTTTATAATTATAAAATGTATCTTTAATTCCAAAGTACTTTTACATAAGAGCAAGTTCGTGCGATCCAGTCGTGCATTTTATTTTTATTAAATTAAAGATCGTAAAAATTAACTGAAAGAAAAAAAAATTTATCAAAATTCTAGGCGCCGTTTTCGAGAAAAATACGATTTTTGAAAACCATTTTTTTTTAATTTTTTAGCATTTGTATGGCAGGTACCTTTATTTTTAGGTAAAATAAAATTTTTTTCTTACATCTTGTAGATTCTATTGAGAAACTTTTATTTATCAAGTTTAAAAAAAAATCTAGCAAGGGGTTTTCGAAATATTGAGTTTTGAAAAAAAAATTTGAAGTTTTTTTTTTTTAAAAATCCAAAAAAATTTTGTTTGAAAATTTGAGTACACAATTATTCAGGTTTTTGGGGAGCCTTAGTAAACAAAAAATGATGAGAATCGTCTGTACCGTTTTTGAGAAAATCAAAAACAAAAAAAAATGGTTCCATGGGGGGTACTCTCAATAACCATTTTTCTGAAAATTTTTTCAACAAAGACCTAGCTTTAATTAAATGAAATTTTCTTGTGTTTGTATTTTTAAAATCTGTCCAACAGTTTTTGAGAAAAAAAAAGTTTATAAAATTTCGAAAAAAATTCGTATAGCAGGTACCGTTATTTTTGGTCTTAAAAAATCAAATCAAAAAACATCCGGGGGGAAAAAATCAAAACCCATATCTACCAAGTTTGAAGAAAATCGGCCGAGCCGTTTAGCTGCAATCGAACGGACAGACAGACAGACAAAATTGCGAGACCCACTTTTTTATTCTTCGCTATCATCATAATGTCAACTTTGATCGAAATCTTGAGTTCGATTTTTTTTCCGAATGCATAACTTGCCTTAAAGTACCTATAAGTCGCAAGTAAAAACTTCAACATTTTTTTTTCAGAACTCAATATTTCGAAAGCCCCATGCCAGATTTTTTTTAAGCTTAATAAATAAAAGTTTCTCCATATAATCTACAAGATGTAAGAAAAAAAATTTTATTTTACCTAAAAATAAAGGTACCTACCATACAAATGCTAAAAAATTAAAAAAAATGGTTTTCAAAAATCGTATTTTTCTCGCTTAGAATTTTGATAAATTTTTTTTCCTTTAATTAATTCTTACGATCTTTAATTTAATAAAAAAAAATTGAAATTAAGATAATGCAGCTTGTACTACCATAGAACCATTTTTTCGAATTCTGAATTTCTCATTATATACATAACGGATCTGTACACGATATCTTCATCCAGATCGAGCAGGCGGCACAAAATCTGGGGCTGCACATTAGTGACATTAAAACAAAGTACATGGTGGCGTCGAATGCGAGAGGAACAGTTGGTCAAACAATCACGGTAGCGTAGCACGAATTTTAAGTGGTGCAATCTTTTAAATACCTTGGGTCAATAGTAGCAGCCGATAACAATATAGAAGAAGAAATACGCGGGCGGCTTCTCAAATTCAACAGAGCCTTCTATAGTAAGTCAAAGCTCTTCAAATCCAGAAATCTCACCATAACTTCAAAACTGCTGCTGTACAGGACCATGGTCCTGCCAGTACTCACATATGGATCCGAGACTTTGGTGCTTAGCAAAAGGTAATCCGACCTCTTAGCTGCGTTCGAGAGAAAAGTCTTAAGGTTGGCCCTATATGTGAGGAAGGACGATTCCGGAGACGGTACAATCATGAATTGTACGCAATCTACCTTGAAGCAGATATCGTGACAAAAATTAAGCTCGGTAGACTTTGGCGGGCAGGGCACCTAGCTCGCATGAGCGAATAGGAACCTGCTCGGAAAGTTCTTTTTGATACATTCTATGGTAGACGACAGCGTGGTAGACCATGCTTGCGCTGGAGAGATGGCGTAGACCAGGACGCCCAAAGCCTTGGGGTGCACAACTGGATGGCGTCGGCTCGAGACCGGGATAGGTAGAGAGACTTGTTGAAAGAGGCCAGGACCGGAACCCGGTTGTCGAGCCGATGATGATGACATAACGGCTCTCAATGAAATTTTTTTTAGAGAAGCTTCTACAAAGTCTAGAAAACATTGCATTTCAAACCATAAAATAAATATTTTTTGAGTTTTTGAAAAAAAATTCTATTTTTTCTTTTTTTGAAAATTCAATGTCTTAGAAACGGCTCAATAATTTTTGTTTGTAAATTTAATATTTATTCGAACAATAATAAAAACTAGCGTACTAAGTTTTTTCTTAAAAATATTTTAAAAAGTTTGTATGTATAGAAAAGCTTTTTTTAAGAAACCAGTACAACGACTTATAATTTTTGTTCTTGCATAAATTCATATTTTCATTGAATTCTGTTTTTGTCTCTTACTACGTAAAGAATTTAAAAAAATAATTTTATCCTTATGAACAGTTTCCTTTAATAACATCCGTTTTTAAAATTCCTACTCTATTACATAGGAGCAAGTTCGTGCGACCCAGTCGTACATTTTATAATCTCTACTTGTATGACAAGACCTACCGTTGTGCAAAATTATAATATTATACGATGTCGGGAAGTGCTCCATAATTTTGATGATCTGTCAGTCAGTCAGTCAGTCAGTTAGGGTTTTTGTGATTTTAGAGGCCTTATATCTCAAGAACCGCTTGTGCTAAAAAAAATGAAATTTGGTGAGGGGCCTGTGCCTGACTAGCTTAACAGATATTCGGAATTTTAAGTTTGTGACATCATTGGTACTGAAGATATGGAGGGGTCAAAAATCGCCTGAGTTTGTTCCTGTAAAAAGGGTTTAGTGCCCGAACTTGGCTGGGCACTACCGTGCCCTTTGATTGCAATTTTCAGTAATTAATTTTGCAGTACTCGACATCAAGTAGCAACATCTGGGCTAGCGTTTCAAATCTCTCCAACTCTTCCTCAATAGCTGTGATTCTTTTTTGACTGCTCAACGTTATAGTACATAAATATCAACCAACTTCTCCTAAGCCACGGATTCGATATTACTCGTAAGTTCAACAATTTCATAGCATTATGAGTTTATAAGGTCATGCTTTTGAAGGAAATAAGGAGGCAATTGTTCCAAAAATAAGATAATCCATTTTCGGAACTTATCTCTCGACCTTAACTATCACACATTCTTAATAATTTCATCAAAAATTTATAACCAATTTAAAATTGTTCAACGTTAAAAATTGGACATTTTCTCACCACCGCATTGGCCTTTAGTTAATAAGGATGTTGAAAAAAAAAAATCAGGATTTCCTTTAAATACAATCTTTCGAAATAGAGCAAAATCTAGCAATCGAGGACTATTAAATTTGCCAATGAACTCAAAAATAATGGAGATGAAATCGGAGGAAAACGAAAATGGATGAGGAAGTCGTTTTGTTTTGAAAAGGGTTGATGAAAGATTGGTTGTGTCCTGGGGTCGTTCGTCTGGGTATAAATCTGTCAAAAAATTAATCACTAAATTCAAATATTCATTGAGGGTTGGTTGTCCCGGTATGTATCGTATTTTGTAGGTTGGTATGTATTAAGGTAAATAAATACACTTCCGGGATACAATGTTTTGACTCAAACTCACTAATTAATAAGCATTTGAGATGATACTTTGATAAGTTGTTGAAAGGTCTGTAATCAAAATTACAAGATTAGGAAATTGATCCAGACATTTGAATCTGGAATTTTTATGAAAAGGAAGACAAAAAAACTGTTGAAAATTATGGTTCGTTACACCAAGCATTATCCGTAATCCATATCCATTATTCTTATCCATAATGCATATCCGAAATGTTTACTCCGTATCTTAAATACATATCATGTAATGCGAATTCCTAATCCGATATCTTTATTCGTATAAGGAATCCATAACTGGAATCCGTTTTTCTCATTCGTTTTCCATTATGTGTTTTCTTTATCTGTACCAATAACATGCACCCATAACCAATATCAGTAGTTCGTATCGGGAATCTTTAATGTTTAATCTGTATCCGTAATCCTTATCCATTTTTCATATCTATAATGCTTATCCGGAATGTGTGTATCCATATTTGCGATGTGTAGGTATTCGTTATTCATAATCTTAATCCGTATTCTGTAATCCGTATTCGAAATTCGTTATGCATTATGTGCGATCCTTATCCGTATCCGCAAAATGTATCCATAATCAATATCAGTAATTCATATTGGGAACCTTTAATCTGTATCCGTTATCCACGAACCGTAATCCTTATCCGTATTTATAATACACAGCCGTTAATCCGTACAAGTAATAATATATCTATCCGTAATCCCTATTCGGAAACCATATCTAAAATTTGGCGTTCGTTATCAGTAATCTACATTAATCTAGCAGTACGGTACACAGTAAATTGTATCCGTAAATCTTGTCGTAATCAATAACCGTGTCCGTTATATGTCGATTACGGATACGGATTTGCTAATTATGAATAGGGAAAGAGTGTATTTAAAACGGATATTGGATACGAATTCTGGATATTGAAACTACTAGGAATAAATAATTACGGATAAACATAGATGGTCTATACCGGCCTCGACATTGACTGAAGTTAAAGTTGTGTTGGTACTTTGTTGGTCTTGTTTCATTTAGTGTTGGGCTTAATTGATGGACGTCTTTTTTTGTATTTTACTGACCTATGTTTTGGACAAGGTCCCAGCAGAACATACATACCACCATTTTCAACAGAAAAAAATATATTTTTGTAGAGTAGTAACCTATGACTTTTTCCAATCTTGCAGCTTAGATATGTATGAATGAGTCATTTTACGACAATAAATAATCCAATATCTAACCCCTTTTGTATATCCTAGAAATATATACACAAGTCAAGCAAGCGATATATTTTCTAAAAATACATAGCTGCATAGCTGAGAGTGGAGACATCAAGCAAAAAACAACTTAATTTTTCTGATCCACTTTTTATAATGAGATCCTTTTTAGCTTCGAGCACTTTTACTTACCAGCTGGGTCAGTCGGGCCTTATCTTATAAGTGATCTTAAACGGATAGCTGTTACACGTGTCGGTCGGTCGTTCGACCTAAATGTGCTATAAAATTTTATTCATTGCCGCATGCGGCAAGTGGAGCAATATGCAAATACAATCCGCATTCAACGAATGCTGTGCATAATATGTAGGTACATATATACACCTGTCCCGTGTCGATGCAAAAAATGACTCTTTTTCGTGTATTTATAACACCGGTGGTGACGGTGGCGCCTCGGCTATTGCTACTGGTACGGCTTCAACTTCCAGTGATTTCGCAACTCAGCGACTCTCAACAATGCTTCAAGTGAAATGCATACATTAACGGTGACAATGAGCAGCAAAAAAATTATGAAAATATAACAGCAAGACTGAGACTTAAACAAAATTAAGAGGACAAAAAAATAAACTCCACCAAGGCTTGAGTAAGAACGTGTCGTTCGCGCATATAAATACACTACTGCTCCGGCAACAACCATATAAAATATAAAAACCATAGTCCTGAATCGTGATTCTGAGTCCTGACAATACCATGACACACAACTAGAGCTATTCGTCTATGTCTGCTTGCATGGCTGACAGCAGCAGTGGTGGTGGTTGCGCTGCGGCCCCCGGTCGGCAGTGACAAACGGGAGTACTTTGGTGGGTCGTCAATTATGCAAATTGCGAATTTAACACCTTAATGCACCTCAACATCGCAACAGTTAGCGCGGTTTTGCTTGATGGCAGGAATGCTCCCCTCGTTCGTTTTGGCACTGAATGGCCCAAGTGACGTTTTTATTGCAATAAAGTTTTTTTTAATTTTATAATTTCTTTTTTGTGCTCCCAATCACTCTCTTGTTTGCTAAGTGATTTTGGGCTCTGTGCCTGTTAATACTCCTCCATTCGCGCCACGTTGAAAACATCAAAATTGTATACCTACCTAGAAAAAAAAACAGAGGTATAGCCCCTAACTATATGAAGCATTTAAGAGTGCACATAAATATGTGCAGGGTGTTCCAAGAGTCAAGTTGGCCAAAGTGCCTTAAAATATATATTTCTTATTTGTTTCGAACGATCTGAAGATTGGTATAAGTATCACAACTTCCTCTCTGTACTGCATTTCAAAAATTGAAGTCATGGAATGTAAAAATGGCGATAATTTAATTTAATCTGATGCCTTACCTGGAGAGCTGTGTCACCTTACATTGGAAAATACGTGGTGCAATTCACAACTAGGGACCTTTGCTAAGGCACTATTTTTAACAAATCAATTGTGAATTATATGACCTTTACCAAGATGTGATATCATCCAGGTATCTTTAGCATTTATTACTATTAACATTTCAACTTGCGATATACAGAGTACGTTTTATGTTCCAGGTTCTATGTTTTTTTTTCAATAATTCTTAAACGAAATATTGATTATATGATTACTGAATAAAATTTGATGGGTTCACTGGTCAAGTTTTTAAAACCTTTCGAATTGGGCATAAAAAAAACTTGCCAAGTAAGCCCATCAAATTTTAGTCAGTAATCATTAAATAATAAAATTTCTCTATTACATTGTAGCTGTTTCAATATTATTCTACTTTAAATATTCGGTATTAAACCTTCATGAAGTAAGAACTTGGCGCACTTTTAGATCTCAGTACTTTTCACGGCTGACTTATTACACAAAGGTTTTTGTATAGAAGAACTTGGCTTTTATTTTAACATTTATGTTTTTAGTCTGATCTCACTCCTTTTTGCAAAGATTTTAATGCTTTGCCATGTAAGAATCTCGAAAGATACGGAAAAATAGAAGGGTGGACTTTACCTTATAAAATCAACCTAGTTTATAGCTTCTTATTTTTTTTTTGGTATATTTTCTTTTTGTTATTGGTATCTGGCAAGATACCTAACACTAACATACCTACTTTAATGTTAAATACTAGTACCTTCATCCGCTCAAAACCATACAAAAGCAATAATCGTTGAGGATGCGATGATGTTTTTATTGCAATTTTAACTCCTTTTTTTAAATGAAGGAAGACCACCAATTAACAGCCTAATTAGTGGTTTTATTGTAGTTCACATCACAGTTCAGAGTTTTTTTTTATGTAAACTCATAGTTTTTTCAGGTATGCAAATTAATGTTTTCTTTTTTCATTCATGTTAACATAACATAGAGTACCAAATTGAGCACTCTAGTTCTAAGAAAAGTTATGAAATTTCAAAATGCATGTATAGTTTCAAAATGACAATAAAAAGACACTTCGAATGAAAAATCTTAGATTTTCTATTTTTCGCTTTGAATGTACATTAAGCGATACCCTTCCACCAAACTTCATCATTCTACAGCAGTCGGAAGTGCTCCATATAAATCAAACTTTTTCTCGGAAAGTGGGTGGATACCACGCCCCCTGAATGGAAAACCTCAATTTTTATTTTTGGTCCTTTATATGCAATTTGAGCCAGATCGTTCTATCAAATTTCATTGTTTTACTGCAATCGGAAGTGTACCATATAATTTACATATCAGTTCTGAGGAAGTGGGTGGATACCACGCCCCTGAATGGAAAACCTCAAATTTTATATTTTTTTCTTTGTGTGCAATTTAAGCCCTACCACTTTACCAAATTTCATCGTTTTACAAAAGTCGGAAGTGAAAGTGGGTGTATTCCACGCCCCCTGAATGGAAAACCTCAATTTTTATTTTTTGTCCTTTATATACAATTTGAGCCCTACCGCTCTACCAAATTTCATTGTTCTACTGCAATCGGAAGTTTGTTATATATAATTTACATCAATTCTGAGGAAGTGGGCGGATACCACGCCCCTTGAAAGGAAAACCTTGGTGTTTATTTTTGGTTCTTTATATGCAATATTAGCCCTACCGGTTCACCAAATTTCATCGTTTTATAGCAGTCGCAAGTGCTCCATAATACGATGTCGGGAAGTGCTCCAATATTCGGAGAAAGTGGGCGGATACCACGCCCCCTGAATGGAAAATTTAAAATTTTCGATTTTTTCCTCTGCTTGCATGACAAGACATACCGTTGTGCAAAATTACAAGATTCTACGATGTCGGGAAGTGCTCCATAATTTTGATGATCTGTCAGTCAGTCAGTGAGTTACGGTTTTTGTGATTTTTGAGGCCTTATATCTCAGGAACCGCTTATGCTAGAAAATGAAATTTGGTGAGGCGCCTGTGCCTGACTACCTTAGCAAATATTCGGAGTTTTAAGTTTCTGACTTCATTGGTTCTGAAGATAGGGAGGGGTCAAAAATCGCCTGAGTTTGTTCCTGTAAAAAGGGTGTAGTGCCAGAACTTGGCTGGGCACTACCGTGCCCTTTGATCAATAAAAACAAATTTTCTTTTGTCGTTTGACTTTGCATATGACCGAAGGAGTAATTTTCGTTCATCTGTTTAATTTTCGCTGAAGATCAAATATGAACTGCAAAGGTGATGAACGAAAAATTGAATGTAGTGCAGTACAAACGAATCAGCTAGATTAAGGAAAATTCTTTCCAAGGATTCAATCCCTCTAGGATCTCTTAAAACGCCCACTGGGTGCTGGACAGAATCCTGCAATGAGACTGAGCACCTGATAAATACTCACTTTCAGGGCTGCGGGTAAAATGACAGCATCCCGGAAACAGAGTCCCACACGGAACACATTGTATACCATCGGATATTATAACGGATGAAAAGATCAGATGGGCAATTCATTCCCTTTCTCCCTATAAATCTCTTGGCCTTGACGGCATCTTCCCAATAATGCTAAAGAAAAGCGAAATCCAAATCATACCCCTCCTGAAAAATATATTCTTTAACAGTTTAAAATGGGGATATGTTGCTTTATCATGTCGCGAAGTCAAAGTGGTTTTCAGTCCAAAAGCTGGCAAGCCCAGTCATACAGAAGCAAAAGATTTCAGCCCATTTAGTCTGACATCGTTTATTCTTAAAACGTTTGAACGACTGATAGACCTACATATTCGTGGCACTCTGAAACTGGTTGATTTATCCCCAGCTCAACACGCCTACACAAAGGGAAAGAGTGTACAAAAGTCACTTCACAGCGCCGTTAGTACGATTGAGAAGACAGTGAGCGACAAAGAATATACCCTTGCTGCGTTTCTTGATATTGAAGGAGCTTTCAATAACGTGAACAATAAAGCAGTAAAGGCAGCTCTAGTAGACAATAAAATCGATAATTCGATAATACGTTGGGTATTATCAGGGTCAGAATATCTTCAATTGAAGGCACCACGCTAAAGATTTCAGATCATGTAAAGTATCTTGGTGTGATTCTAGTTAGGAAATTAAACTGGAGTCTTAACACTAAGGAAGGAGCGAAAAAAGGAATGATTGCATTCTACTCCTTTAACAGAATCTTTGGGAAATCTTGGGGAACTAACCCAAAAATTATCAGGTGGATGTATTTGGCGATAATCAGACGAATACTAACTTATGGCAATTTGGTATGGTGGAAAGCAACGGAAAAAAGCACGAACCTCGAAACTCTGACAAAAGTACATAGACTTGCGTGCATTGGAATTACGTGTACCATGAGATCCACACCAACAGCAGGGTTAGAGGCGATACTCAACCTGATACCCCTAGACCTTTTCGTATACAAGAATCCGCAGCATATAGCGCCTTAAGGCTAAGCTAGACTAATAGCTGAAAAACAGCGCAATAGGACATGCTCAAATTCTTCAGAAATACTTGGGTGATAGTATCATTACAGATTATACAACATCCGAACTTGACTTTTATAAACCATTTCAAACTGCCTTTCCAAGCAGAGAAGAATGGCTGAACAACCAATCTTACGCCAGTGAATCAGCAATAGAAATCTATACTGATGGCTCCAAAATGAACACAGGTGTTGCTGCAGGTTTTTTCTCAGAACCTCTTGAGCTAAACAACTCACTTAAGCTCCCAGATCATAGCAGTATCTTCCAAGCAGAGGTCCTGGCAGTGACAACAGCTGCTAGACAGGTATCAATGATGGCGATACCACGGGCTGATATCACCTTTTACATTGACAGCCAAGCGGCAATAAAAGCGATTTCTACCACTGTTATAAAATCGCATCTTGTATCTTGCTGTCGCGAAGAGCTTAAGGTTCTTGGCACGCAGCACAATATTAGACTCTGGGTACCGGGGAACAGCGGCATACCAGGTAATGAAAATGCCGATGAGTTGGCAAGACAGGGATCAGCACTTGACGCTAGTCAAGCAGAGATGGTAAGTATCCCACTCTGCAACATTAAACAAAAAATTTCAGATTTAATCCTTAACCTGCCAATGGTGACCTACATGTCTGTGAGACCGGGTGTGCAAGAAAATGCGAATAACTTTATTATCCGTTATTGTTTTTTGTTGCCGTTTCGAGTAGCTGCCGCATTGCACGTCCCCCACCATAAGTTGTCGTCGAAACTTTGTAGCGAGCACACGTTGTGTATTTTATATGCTAGACTGGTCCATGAGACCGTGCGTCACCGTTTATGTAAGTAAAATAATCATGTATTATTTTCTTATTAATTAATTAAGGATACCAATTTTTGTTTATTTTATTAAAGTTCCTAGTGTCGAGAGACCAAAAAACTTAATTTTCATTTGAATATGTGATTTTTTCTATTTTTTACTTAATTTGAAAAAATGTATTTTCAAAAAACTTGATATTTTTAATGCTCTAAGAAAACAATTTTGTGAATTCTTATATTGAAATAAGAGAGCTTATGTTGATTTAATATCTTTGTTTTGTTGTCAAGGAGTATATATTAAAAAAAAAAGCAAACTATCAGTAAAACTTTTCAAAAAATCTTCATTTGAAAAACCCGGTCCGTGAGACCGGCGTCACCATTGATCAAAGTCAAATTTGCGTCACCATTGGCGGATTAAGAAATCCAGTGAAAGGTGGAGTCTACTTGACACCTGTGATACTACTAGGAAAGTATGGCCTTGCTTTACCAAACAGAGGACTGACAAAATTATGCAACTTAGTAAGAAGTCTCTTCTTACGAGCATAATCACCGGACATAATTTACTGAAATATCATAAATTTAAAATGAAACTTAGTACAGATGACCTATGTAGAGGATGTGGTGATGAAGAGGTACATGAAGACACATCACACTTTCTCTGTCATTGCCCTTCACTATACCACCAGAGAAGGAAATGGCTTGGGAGTTACTTCCTTCACAATCTAGAAGTTCTTTCTAATATTTCAGGAATTCACATATTGAACCTCGTCAATGCCTCAAAATGGCTTAACTGATTAACAGAAAACATAGGTTTTTATAAGAAAAGAGTGATTACACGGGTAACACAATGGATCTACATTGATCTAAGTGTGATAATAGCGACATCAATTGTCAGCCCAACAACTTAACCTAACCTAACAGTACAATTTATTCACACTAGTATTATTAAAGTTAAATAGCATCTAGTACATTTACAGTATGTACATTTTCTAAAAATTTGTTTGGATTTTTAAAAACAATTTCAAAATTTTGCTTAAGAAAAACTCAATATTTAGAAAACCTCATACTCCTTATTTTTCAAGCTTGACAATAAATAGTTTTTACTACTACCTACAAGATGTAGAAACAAAATTTGCATTTATTTAAAATTAACTGTGTACATCATCCAAAAAAAATCGTAATTTTCTCGGCAACGACATTTAGAATTTTGTAATATTTTTTCTTTCGCTTAGTTTTTATGATCTATAATTCAACGAAAAAAAAGTGAAAATTAAAACATTACTAACAGTAATTACCATTGGAACATTTTTTTTTTAATTTTAACGTTCTCACTATTGGCATAGCTGATTTTAATGAATATTTTTTATATAGTTTTAAAATTTTGCCTATCAAAGCTACTTTTTTGATTTCTGAAAAGCATTAAATTTGTATATCTTAAGAACGGGTCAGTTAATTTTTTTTTTTGAAATTTAATAATTATAATTTGCACAACAATAAAACCTTAAGATATCGATATCAAAATTTGTCCTTTTAAATGTTTTAAAAATTCAATAGACTAAGCTTGTATTTCTTAAACCCGCTACACGGATTTATAATTATTATAAATTTGTAAGCATATTTTATTTTTATTAACAGAAAGCATTTTTTTTAACTTCAGCATTTATAGGAGTTATTTTAGCCATTTAAAAATTAAACTTTATATTATAACTTTTTTTTAATTCTAAGTCTCTTAAACATAAGAACAAGTTCGTGCATTTTTTTTTTATTTTAGTATACATCCTCATCTTATACATAAACTATAACATCTGATATATTTTAAATAATAAAAATCTTCACGCTTATCGCGATTGTCAAATGAATTGATAGTTGTTATTTAACAAGCAATTTATTAAATCGGTGGCTTGACAGCCATCAATGAATAGTTGCAAAATTATGAATTTGTATCAGTTCTCCATTGTGAATGGAATAATCAGTATTGTCATTGTCAATAAATTGTCATCGCCTTTATTGATATTTATGCTAAGTTTTCTTGGTAGTATATTGGCACGAGACGAACAAAAATGTAAAGATTTTTGCCTTTATTTTCGAATCAATTGAGTAACGTAACACCGAAGTCTGTTGCAAATTGACAGTCACAATAGGGGTGCTTATAAAAAAATCTTTAAAGAACCTGTCAGTTACAAAGCTTTCTTAAAGTGTATTCTTGTAGCACAACAAGCTTTTTCAGTCACGTTATGTACTGTACATACCTTCTAAACAGCTGAAGCCGTAGTGCAGGCTGGAATGAAAAATCGCATATTCGTAAGTTCTTAAAGTGTTGTCAGTAGAAAACTATGTATATATTACAAAATATGATCGCACGAAGAATGGACCCCTGCGAAACTCCAAAATTGATTTCTGTTAAAGAGATAAGGAAATAAATCCACGGAAGCCTGCATAATATAATTTGTTTAAGGGATACTATGATCTTCTATTACAAAGAGCATATCCTCGATGGAGAGACCAGTCCTTGAGAAACTTCAAAATCCTACGCTTGACTATTTTTTCAAATATTTTTGATATAGAAGGTAACAACAAAAGCGGTCTAAGATTGTAGCTAAGCTTGAATGGAGGAGACCTAAAATTTTTTGTTGCTTTCGAAAGATTAAGACATTCAATACGTGAAAGAACTTTTCAGTTTTTTAAACCTCGGGATCTTGTTTCGATTCCAAGGCTAGGAGACAGCGTATTTTAGTATGAAGGTACTTAGTATCTTTTTCTGCTCCTTTCTAAGGATTTCGAGCAACAAGTGTCCAAAACTCAAAAATAATGTTGAAAAACGATTTTGACACGCGTGCGACTCAATGTGGAAAAGGAATTAAGGTGATCAGGTGGTATTTTATAAATACAATCAATTTGGTTGAGTGGGAATCAAGAAGCTTGTCAGAAGAACCGAAATATGTTTTCAAAAATTATGTGTCAATAGTTAAATACATTAATTGATACCAAAGTTATGCTCGTTTACTTAAATGTTGAAAGGCATTTCATTAATCATTTTTTGGGTTCGTTATCTAAATCATATCTGTATTAACCGGGGAATTTTTCTAAGGTTATGTTTTGTTTAGAAAGCACCCTGTTTATCAGTTTTTGCATCAATATCAAATCAAAAAATAGGAAAAGAAGAACGAACGGTTTATTTTTAATGTTTTTGAAAAGATTCTTGCATTTGCGGGTGCAACCATCATCTAAAATTACCCTAAGGACTTCTTTTCAACCAGCAACACCGCCACCGCAGTGCCGCCATGCTGTGTCGTTGCCGGACATCAGTCCTCACTTTTCTCTACCTCCGGCCATAAGATTCTATTGTAGAGCACGACATGCCACTCAGGGCTTAAATGGCACCCAAGAAATTTCCAGAATAATATTCTCCACATTGCATGAGTTGTTCCTTTCTTCTTCTTCTAGATTTTTTTTTTCGTTGTACGCCTAAAGAAAGGACCTAGAATGTTATGGCAATGGAAATGGGAGGATCAAGTGGACTCGATATGCAGGGCACCAGTGCACCTAGTTTTTGTGTACTTAACATAAAAATTCATATTTTATCAGACGACTAGGACGATGACGATGACGGCAGAATGGATGTGTGCGGTTGTGTGTGGTTTATGCATGCAATAGCATATCCTTGCTTCCGTTGGAATAGAAATCGGAAGAAATAAATAAGCACTTGTGCAGAGCTTACTGGTTTTGAGGAAAAAACAACATCCTTCGCCTCTCCGCAATCGGTCACCACTGGTTCCTGGGTCCATACATATCTACTTGCACAAAATATCGTGAATTGTGATTTTGTTAAGAAACTGTTTTTTGCTTTTACTTTTTTTGTTGTTGTATTTGTTCGATTTTCCTATTTATATAACAAGGATTACGTTGCGCACCATGTGATCCTTTTTTTTTATAATGACGATGTAACAAAATACTTTATGGGCTTATCGGAATAAAAATCGAAGTAAAACCATTGTACCCGTCTTTCGTTTATTGCGATTTGTGCAGAGTAATGCCAAATGGTCTTGGAAGCTTAACAATAGAGCTGAAGCAATATGATATAGATTTATAAGTAGAAGTTTACATATTGTCGAACTAAACGATGTATGGATTTTGTTGAAATGGAAAAGTGAAATTAAGGAATTGATTTGTTATTGGTTTCTTTTGTTTTTGGTTTTTATTATGGGATCATATTTTTGTATTCGAATTTAAATTTATTGTTAAATAACCAATAACTGATTCATAAAGGAGGCAAATTTGTTAACAAGAAATAACTAAGTTCCTGTTGAACGAGATAAGAAAGAAAGGTGTTTCAAAATGATAATTAGCTTGCCATTTTTTGGGAATAGTTTTCTTTTACCAATTAGATACATACTATGGCTTTTGAGATATTATATGGGTAAGAAATATGGCATACAATTTAAGAAAGGTATTTTTTTCAAATCTTTCCTTGAAGAAATTTTTTGCTAGAGTTAGGAATTTTCACATTTGTCGAGTATTCTCTGAAATGAGGACTATTTCGCAAGCTTTAATTTTTGTCCACAGTTTGTTAAAATCATCATACAGTCTGTCTGTTTGAAGTACCAGGTAAATCATTTTGTGTCTCTAACGTTTTTTATATACATTTTACTATGTTCAAATATTGATTTCCTTACTGAAATTGGAATTTTAAGCATTCTCTTCAATTTTGGACCCCTCGGTCAAGTTAAGGAACTCCTAATTTTTGAAATATATATTTTGTAGCAGAAGAAAACTGTTATCATAAGCGCCTCTAAAGTGGGGCGAGTGTGCACATCAGAAGGGATTTAAAATTCATGGGAATTCATGAGGCAGGCTACTCGAGGTACTGTAGTTGTAGACCAAGAAAACTGTTAATATAGCCGCATGCCTGGCGATTGAACTTAATCCAAACAATACCATGAATCAGTAAAATGAAAAATAGCCCCAATCTTTTGTCGATTTATACAAAAATTTATTGTGTGTAAATTTTTCATTTATTTGAAACATTTTTCCCAATTGGGATCATTTTAACTTGCGACTTATAAGTACTATAAGGCAAGTTATGCATTCGTAAGAAAAATCGAACTCGAGATTTTGATCAAAGTTGACATAACGATGATAGCGAAGACTAAAAAAGTTGGTTTCGCAATTCTGTCTGTCTGTCTGTCTGTTCGACTACAGCCTAAACGGCTCAGCCGATTTTCTTCAAACTTTATAGATATCATTTTTAATTTTTTCCCCCCACACGTTTTTTTCTTTTTTATAAGACCAAAAATCGAAAATTCAAAATTTTGTAAAAATTTTTTTTTTTCAAAAACTGTTCGACAGATTTAAAAACAAAGATACAAAAAAATTTAATTTAGTTAAAGCTAGGTACTGGTTAAAAAAAATTTCGAAAAATGGTTATTGAGGTACCATCGAAAAAACCTTTTTTTTTTGTTTTTGATTTTCTCAAAAATGGTACAACCGATTGAATAGAAATTCAAATATTCAAAAAAAAATTTTCCGATTTTTTAAAAAAAAATTAAATTTTTTGATAAAAATTTTTTCCTTTCAATTAATTTTTACGATTTTTAATTTAATAAAAAAAATTGTAACTAAGATATTACAGCTTGTACCTACCATAGAATCATTTTTTAAATTTTGAATTAAGTACTCGTTATTGACATAACGGATTTTAATGAAATTTTTTGTAGAGATGCCTCTAAAAAGCCTAAAAACCACAAATATTTTTTGAATTTAAGAAAAAAAAAATCATTTTTTTTTTGGAAAATTGAATATTTCAAAAACGGCTCAATATTTTTTTTGGAAATTTAATTTTTATTCGTACAATAATAAAAACTCAAAGTTGGCATACGAAATTTTTTTCTTAAAAATATTTCAGAAATTATAAAAGCTTCTTTTCTTTTAAGAAACCACCAGAACGACTTATAATTTTTGTTCTTGTATAAATTCATATTTGCATAGCAGTCTGTTTTTGTCTCTCACTACAAAAAGAATTTAAAAAAATAAAATCATTTTATCCTTATGAACAGTTTCCTTTAATAACATCCGTTTTTAAAATTCCTAATCTATTACATAGGCGCAAGTTCGTGCTACCCAGTAGGGCATTTTATTTATAATGAAAATGTTCCCCATTTTTTGGGGTCATTTTTACTTGCGATATAGGTACTATAGGGCAAGTTCTGCATTTGGAAATAAAATCGAACTCGAGATTTTGATCAAAGTTGACATTACGATGATAGCGAAGACGAAAAAAGTGGGTCCGACAATTCCGTCTGTCTGTCTGTATGTCTGTATGTCTGTACCTCGAACTACAGCCTAAACTACCGGAGGTATTTTCTTCAAACTCGGTAGTTAAGGGTCTTCGGTGATTCCCTAGAGGGGAAATTGAAATTTTTTTTTTAGCTCCAAAACTAAGGGTACCCCCCATACACCCGTAATGCAAAATCTTATTTATCTCGAAAACGGCTCTAACGATTTTGATAAAAAAAATTAAGTGTGATATTATGGACATGGACTATATTTTGGTGAAAAAAAAATTTGGGGGGAAATGTTATTAGGGGTACCTGTCATAGAACGGTTTTTTTGATTTTCGAATTTCTCACCAACGGCTCTAACGATTTTAACCAACATTTTTATGCAGGAGCTGCTTTGCATTTGAAAAAATATAAACTAAATTTTTTTTTTCGAAAAAATAGTTTTTGGATTTTTAAAAAAATGATACAATTTTTTTTTAGAAAATTCAATATCTTGAAAACCGATACACGATTAAATTTTTAAATTACGTTTTAAAATGTATTTTACTAAATACTAACAATTGGCATATCAATTTTTTTTATAAAAATTTTAAGGAAAATTAAGTACACAAAAAACATGTTTCAGTGTATCTGTATGTGTGTACCTCTCACTACAGCCTAAACCCCTGGACCTATTTCTTTCAATCTCGGTAGTTAAGGGTCTTCGGTGATTCCCTAGAGGAGAAATTGAAATTTTTTTTTTAGCTCCAAAACTAAGGGTACCCCCATACACCCGTAATGCAAAATCTTATTTATCTCGAAAACGGCTCTAACGATTTTGATAAAAAAAATTAAGTGTGATATTAGGGACATGGACTACATTCTGGTCAAAAAAAATTTTGGGGCAAAATGTTATTAGGGGTACCTGCCATAGACCCGTTTTTTTGATTTTCGACTTTCTCATTAACGGCTCTAAGGATTTTAACCCAAAATTTTCAGCAGGAGTCCCCTTAAGTTTAAAATAATATTGTATATAAAAATATTCGAAAAAATATTTATTGGGTTTTAAAAAAAAAAAAAAATTTAAATCAATATCTTCAAAACCTATGAACGATTATTTTTTGAAATTATTTCCTAAAACCAAGATTATTAAATACTTAAAATTCGCATCCCACATTTTTTTCTTGAAAAATTTTAGAGACATTTCTTATATAAAAAATTTATTTAATAATAAAACGATTTTTTAAGGTTTATTTGCATAAATTCATACTTTTCCGGAAACCAGACGGCAATTTTATGCATTTGAACATTATTATCTCATTAAATCCATGTTTTATATTTATAAAATGTATCTTAAATTCCAAAGTACTTTTACATAAGAGCAAGTTCGTGCGATCCAGTCGTGCATTTTATTTTTTTTGTTAAGATTAAATTATTTTCTATATAAAGCAATTTGGCCTCAAAATAAGAATAGAAAAATGCTTCAAATTATTTTTTGTTTTTCATAAAATTTTTTGGGCCGATTCCGCTAATTTAGAATATCAGCTGCAGAGCTGTATGTAGATTGGCGGCTCCTTAATAGTCGAGACTTCCTTGTACAACCCGTAGCAGAACGCCTTCGGTTCAGTAGGACTATGTGCGATCGGCAATGGAGTGACATGGGGAGACAGGAGCATCAGTTATGGTGGTTATCTGATAGAGAAAGTTTTAGAATGGATCTATGCGGACTTACGAGTACATACCTAGATATATTTAAGTGTTTTTTTTTTATTTCTTCTCAGTGAAAAATAAAACCGATACCTTTTAAGAGTTTTAGCATTAATACAGTTTTTAGACTCAAAGGCATTAGCATTAAGACATAGTTTAATTTAGAGCGCCCGCATAGGATCAGTAAGTTAGTTGTAGGTTATTGAGAAGTAGTTGAGTTTTAGTGCATTTTTTTCTAGCTTTTAGATAGTTATAAGTAAATTTATTAAAATGAATTCAGAATGATAAAATTAGTGCTTTGGGCTGTCAGGCAAAAGGACTTGCCGTTGCAAAAAAAAAGTTCTTCAGGGGTTTTTGGGGAATTAACAAATCCTCCAAGTGCTTCTCATTAGGCATTCGGAATTGGCAGAAAATTGATACTCCCCTCCATTTCTACGAATGCACATTCATAAATGGTTGAGAGTTGTGGGTCACTTAGCTTAGGCTTTCTACGAGCTAACATGGCCTCTAATTTATTTTATTTTTTGAATTGATAAGATTTTACACCCAATTTCAAGCTTTTATTATGACGTGTTTTAGTAGAAATCTTGTGTACTTCAAGTTAAGCTCTGTTTCACCATTTTTTTGTTCATAATAAATAATTATAGAGGTCACCAATAATTCCCATAATTCGAAAATAAATAAAAATCGAAAACAAGAAAATGGTTCCATGGGAGATTGATGTTTCAACCTACCTTTAACATTTTTCGAGAAGAAAATTTCGGATGCCAATCTTAAGTGGTTACTAATATTATTTTTAGAAAATAATTTCAAAAAATAATCGTTCACACGTTCAAGACATTGATTTAAAAAAAAAAAAATTGGATTTTTTTTTCAAAAAACCCGAAAAATATTTTTTCGAATATTTTTATATACAATATTATTTTAAACTTAAGAGGGCTCGTGCTGAAAATTTATGGTTAAGATTATTAGAGCCGTTGATGAGAAATGCGAAAATCAAAAAAATTGTTCAATGGCAAGTACCGTTAATAACATTTTGCCCCAATTTTTTTTTTGACCTAAATAAAGTCCATGTTCATAATCTCACATCGAATTTTTTTTATCAAAATCGTAATTGCCGTTTTCGAGATAAATAATATATTGCATTACGGGTATATGGAGGGTACCGTTAGTTTTAGAGCTAAAACAAAAATTTCAATTTTTCCTCTAGGGAATCACCGAAGACCCTTAAGTACCGAGTTGGAAGAAAATAGCTCCAGTGGCTTAGGCTGTAGATTGAGGTACAGACATACAGACATACAGACATACAATAATACATACATACATAAGACACACAGAATTGCCGGGCCCACTTTCTTCGTCTTCGCTAATGTCAACTTTCATCAAAATCTCACGTTCGATTTTTTATTTCTAGGAACTGGGCCAACTGATCGCACAGAGTTTCTCAACACATTAAACGGCAAATGTTACTTAAGATATGCTCTTAATTATCGAAACCTCATTGTAGATTTATATATGTAATTTACTTAAATTCAAGCGAAGCAAAATTTTAAACTGTACAACTTTTAATCTGACAGACAACTTTAATAAGGTATTGCCATATTTAATTTTGTAAACCAGCATAATCTTGTTTAAAAATAAATACCTAAATTTGGTGGTGCACTAGGAACTTACAACTCTCAACCATTCCTGTGTGCGTGTTACCAGAAACGGAGGGGACCTACAATTTTCTGCCGATTCCTTATGGTTGAGCAGCACTTTCCATGACAAGAGATATACTCTTAGAGGATTTGTCAATTCCTCGCAATGTGATCGGAAAGTTTAAAAGCGATTCGAGTATATTTGCCTAGTTAAATAATCTTGTTTGTATAACGAAATTGGCATCTATAGAAGTTCACTATTTTGGATGAGCTATCAGTTGGTGGCACCATCGATCAGACCTTCTTTAAGAATGGCATTGCAATCACCATCAACGGAATAAGCTACCAATCGATGATGACCAATTTTTTTTTTGGTCACACGGCTGATGCTTAAATGGACATTTTGCAGCAGTGATTTGTGGGTATCGATTTCCCACGCCGAAGTGACTTGAATTGCAAGCAAAGATTGTGTGGGTGGATTCCATTTTCTTGTAGGGTAGGTTTAAATGGAAGGTATATTCCATATAGTCCCTCTTTGGCGAAAATTTTCTTCAAGTTGGGTGTAACCAATTTTATTGAACGTCATTCGCGTCATACCCTAAGTGATTGCTAATATTATAATTAGGTTTTTGGGTCTCGATTAAAAATGTACATTTCCCATATGTGCATTTATGATTAAAGGAGTTTTTTTTTTAGAAAACTGCCTTGTTTTTGTATCATTCTTGTGTATTTCATGGAAAGCTTCATAAATTTTGTTTCAGTTTTGCAAAAAAAAAACAACAAAACTATTTTTAACATGTTAATGCGATAATATTACTAAACAAGTTCGCTTTGTGAAGTCTTTCATATTTTAGGACAGATTTGAGCTTTTTTAACACTTTCCAAAAAGTCAAAATTCATTATTTGGGTCTTGGTTTACGTTAACCTACTATAATAGCGGATCAAATATTAAACTCGAATTTAATGCTCTGAATTACGCACTACAAAATCAAAGGAGCTCGTAAAAAAGGAATTCCATTATCCTTTATGTGTTATTAATTTTCTAATAAAAAACTTTTCGGCAGCTAACCTGGATCTCTGATAGAACAAACAATGAACGAGTACAATTTGGCTAGGTACCTGCACGTGCTTACCACGAAATATATGTACAGGGTGGCGCATAAGTAACGTTATGATTTAATTATAATTATAATAATTATTAGAAATAATTATTAGAATAATTATTCAAGATTTATTTTTTCAGAATAAACTTTTAAAAACTTTTTGTAATAACGATCTCTACTATCAAAACTTCAATCAACATTTATTTTATTTATTAGATATTAGTATTTTTTATTTTCACAATATTACCAAAATAAAAATGGCAACACTTAAATGTAAAGTACTCAATGTATACTCAAAGTACAACAGGGAAAGCACTCAATCTGTAAGGCCCTATGCATCTGTGCAGAAAATAACACTCAAATGTAAAGCTCAACGCATTTGCGCAGGAAGTTCATCACTTTAGTATAAAACGGACTGCAATAAACAAAAATATTCATTCTACTCTAGTCTGGTACGTAGTGGTGCGACGTTTGGCAAAAGTGTCCACTAATGGGTGCTTGATTGGAATTTATACGAACCGCAGTCGTACTGTCAGCCAGAGTTCGGACTTTACTTCAATCGAAATAGATCTACTTCGATTTTGAGAAAAAAATGTATTCTACTTCTCTTTTTAAGGATCTATTTCTCTTTAAAAAAAATTGTTTTTTTTCTTTTATTTCCTTAAAATACGTCGACAATTTTGAATATACTTCAGTTTTTTTTCGTATTTACTTCGAAAATTTAAAACCTAAGTCCGAACCCTGCGTGTCGGCTGTTTGTGCGCCTACAGGCAGACGGTTGGTATGATTGTGGCTTGTAATATATAATAGAGTAGTAGCAGTCATGCATGTCGGTTGAGGTGCGACCGGCGTTTGACAAAAGCGTCCACTGAGACCAAACATCGATGTGTATGATTTGAGGTCAAAGGCATTTAGGTTGGTTTTAAGCGAAGTTTATACTAAGCGTCAGGGTTCGGACTTAGGTTTTAAATTTTCCAAGTAAATACAGAAAAAAACTGAAGTAGATCCAAAATTTTCGAAGTAGTTTTAGGAAACTAAAAAAAAAACAACTTTTCCGAAACAAAATTCTTAACCAAAGTTTATTCAGTATTATTTGATTGTTTTTCATTACAAAATAAGTAATTAATTGCGTACAAGTAACTATAATGTACAAGAAATTCAGACTTAAAATAAAATATATAGAACTATAACACAAACTTTAGACTTTAATAGAAACAATTTAAATAAATATAAAGACTTCTTAAAACAAAAAAAAAAAACAAAAAATTTCCATCAACGAACTAGTATTTTTGTATGTAGATCTACTTCGATCGAACTAAAGTCCGAACTCTATCTCATATACTTTTTCCTTTAAGACAAATCAGAATTGCCAACACTGTTAAAATTAAGAACTTTTACGTTCAATAAAATTCATTGTTTCTTCTTACTAAATAAATTGTTGAGTTTTTTTTTTATTTTATGGAACTAGAACATTATGTTACCCAGTCTATTCAGCGTGTACTTTGTACTGTAGTTTCCGAGCAGTGTACGCGCGGTAGAGAGCGTAACAAAGCGACGAATACTAAATTTTCTCTTTACTAGTCTGTTAAACAAGAACTCCGAGCTACATAAAAACTCCAAATATTACATTGTGAAATTTATGATGCAAGGACTCAGCACATACAAAATAAACAGAGTCGTTTAATTTTAGTTTCAAAGTCAAAATTTAACTATTCAGACACAAAGATCATATCGATATTAATCTTATGTTTGAAACAATAATTTATCTACTGGTCCAGAGTTTTCAGTAATAAGGAAATGTCTGCGATCTTCCGCGTGTTGGAAACCTCGTGCAGTTCAAAATGATGTTAACATTCCTCGGGTGTAAATAAATATTGAGGGAAACCCTAAAAATTCCACCAGGCCATGTTCTCAGCAGTTTGTGATGCAAAGAATTTTAAGGCATCTACACGTTACGTCCTGGACATAGAAGGAGCTTTTAACAATGTCGACGCATCCGCAATCACATCTGCGCTGTCATCTCTAAAGGTGGATAAGTCAATCAGTAATTTGATAAATCATATGCTGATAAGCAGGATTATTAATTCAAAACTGGGCGATTTTACTACTCGAAGGACTGTCAGTAGGGGTACGCCGCAAGGCGGCGTCCTCTCTCCTCTCCTTTGGAACCTAGTCGTAAATGAACTACTAGTGATTCTTGAAGGGGAGGGGCACAGGGTGATTGCCTATGCGGACGATGTTGCGATAGCGATATCTGGTAAGCATCCTAATACTCTGAAGGAACTCCTACAAAATGCTCTAAACAAGCTTACTAACTGGGCAGATCAATGTGGACTCGGTGTCAACCCCCACAAAACTGAACTTGTCCTATTTACCAGGAAATATAAAATCCCACACATAGACCCTCCCCTCATCAAAGGTATACCGCTTAAATTCTCAGACAAAGCAAAATATCTGGGTCTTATTTTGGACAAGAAATTAAGCTGGAAGCCCAATATCCAAGAGAGAGTCAACAAAGCCAACATAGCTCTTTTCTCTTGCAAAAAAGCCGTAGGTAATAAATGGGGTCTACAAACTCATATAACACACTGGCTATACATCTCAGTCATTAGACCGATACTTACATATGGAGTGACAGTATGGTGGACTGCGCTGGAAACAGCAACTAACCGCGATAAGCTCAGCAAAGTCCAACGAACAGCCTGTTTAATCATGGGTGGAACTCTCCGCTCAACTCCTTCTGCTGCACTTGATGTTCTTTTTCATCTCATACCGCTAGATATTTTTAGCAAACAATCGGCCGCTAACACAGCCATTCGACTTAAAGCCTCCTCGCAGTGGATCAATAATGATATTGGTCACTCTACTATACTGAACTCGTTCAGTAGTCTACCTAGTAACGTCGATTACACCACCCCTCATCCAAAATTTGATAAAAATTTTCAAGTATCCATCCCTTCCAGGTCTTCATGGGAAAATGAGTCGTTTTTGATAGACGAAGCAATTCATTTCTATACAGATGGATCTAAAACCGATGACGGGGTCGGTGGAGGCGTATACTCCGAAAAATTAAATCTTTGTCTATCTTTTCGTCTTCCCAATCACTGTAGCGTGTTCCAGGCAGAGCTTTTAGCAATAAAAGAAGTCCTCTCTTGGCTAAAAGAAAACGTTATATCGACAACCGATATACGTATCTTCTCAGACAGTCAAGCTGCCTTAAAGTCACTGGACTCTGTCTCCATTAACTCACAAACAGCCCAAAATTGTCGATCATCTCTGGTGGAGATGTCAAAACAGTTTAACATTCACCTTACATGGGTGCCGGGGCATAGAGACATTCCAGGAAATTGTAAAGCTGACGAACTTGCAAAAAACGGAACAATATTACCTTTGTTGGATAGCAAATCTAACATCGGTATACCCCTAGCTACTTGTAAACTTATGCTAAAGCAAGATACCATAAAGAAAGCCAACCACAGGTGGACCAGCACCCCAACTTGCCGGTCTACTAAACTGATTTGGCCATTGTTTGATGCTAAACGCTCAAAACAACTAATTTCTATTGGTAGATTGCATATTAGCTCCATTATAGGTGTCCTTACTGGGCACTGCCTAATAGGAAGGCATGCTTCTCGTCTTGGAGTTCCTGCAAATGACTTTTGCAGAAGCTGCATGGATGAAGAAGAAGAGGAGTCAATTCCCCACCTTCTATGCTCTTGTCCTGCCCTAGCGCAAAGACGTAGACTCCACTTGGGAGACTACTACTATAACGATCCTAGTGATCTAAATAATTCCGACATTCACTGTCTCAAACGCTTCATTATTAGCTCAAAATGGTTTAACGAGTAAGGGGGATTTTTGAAATCCTTGTGGTATCACAACGGACCAAATATTGGTCTAAGTGTGCTGTCCTTTTCCGGTCAGCAGCCACTTTAACCTAACCTAACCTAACCTAACCTACACGTTACACCTTTTTCTTATCAAGCGCGGATACAGAGGGAGGGCAATGGGTGCAATTGCCCCCCCTGGGCAGTTCTTCGTTTCACAATTATAAAAACCATAACACTTTTTTCTTTTTACTTGCGACTTATAGGTACTATAAGGCAGGTTATGCATTCGGAAAAAAAACTGAACTCGAGATTTTGATCAAAGTTGACATTACGATAATAGCGAAGTCCAAAAAAGTGGGTATCGCAATTCTGTCTGTCTGTCGGTTCGACTACAGCCCAAACGGCTAGGCCGATTTTCTTTAAACTTGGTAGATATGGGTTTTATTTTTTTTCCCCCGGGTGTTTTTTGATTTGATTTTTTAAGACCAAAAATAACGGTACCTGCCATCCGATTTTTTTTTTTCGAAATTTTATAAATATTTTTTTTATCAAAAACTGTCCTACAGATTTAAAAAAAAAAATTCATAAGATTTCATTTAGTTAAACCTAGGTAATGAATGAAAAAAAAATTCCAAAAAATTATTATTTTTGGTACTCCCTTGGAACCATTTTTTTGTTTTTGATTTTCTCAAAAACGGTACAACCGATTTTGATAATTTTTTTAATGTTAAGGCTCCCCAACAGTTTCAATATTATTGTTTATTCAAATTTTCAAAAAAAAAAATTTCAAAATTATTTTTTGAAAATTCAATATTTCGAAAACCCCATGCTCGATTTTCTTAAAACTTAATAAATAAAAGTTTCTCAAAATAATCTACAAGATATGAGAAAAAAAAATTAATTTTACTTAAAAATAACGGTACCCTCCATACAAATGTTAAAAAATGGTTTTCGAAAATCGTATTTTTCTCGAAAACGGTTCCGAGAATTTTGCTTAAATTTTTAGTCTTTCGATTAATTTTTAAGGTCTATAATTTAATACAAAATATTTTGAAAACAAGACATTAGTCACTGTACCTACCATAGAACGATTTTTGAAAATTTTGAAGTTCTCATTATGGACATAATGGATTTTAATGAAATTTTTTATAGAGATGCTTCTAAAAGCTTTAAGAAACATTGCATTTCAAAACTTTAAAAAAAAAATATTTTTTGAATTTTGAAAAAAAAAATCATTTTTTTTTTGGAAAATTCGATATCTCAAAAATGGGTAAATATTTTTTTTTTGGAAATTTAATTTTCATTCGTACAGTAATAAAAACCTTATGTTGACGTACTAATTTTTTTTTTTTAATATTTTAAAATTTTTTTATATAAAACCTTATTTTATTAAGAAACCACTACTAGACTAGACTTATGTATAATTTTTGTTCTTGCATAAATTCATATTTGCATAGCATTCTGTTTTTGTCTCTTACTACTAAGAGAATTTAAAAAATGATGATAATTTTATCCTTATGAACAGTTTTTTTTTAATAACATTCGTTTTTAAAATTCCTAGTATTAACATAAGGAGCAAGTTCGTGCGGCAAGTTATGCATTCGTAAAAAAAATCGAACTCGAGATTTTGATCAAAGTTAACATTACGATGATAGCGAAGACTAAAAAAGTGGGTCTCGCAATTCTGTCTGTCTGTCGGTTCGACTACAGCCTAAACATTTATCATTTTTAATTTTTCCCCCCACACGTTTTTTTCTTCTTTTTTTTAAGACCAAAAATAACAGTACCTGCCATACGAATTTTTTTCGAAATTTTGTAAATTTTTTTTTCTCAAAAACTGTTCTACGGATCTAAAAAAAAAGATACAAAAAAATTTCATTTAGTTTAAGCTAGGTACTAGTTGAAAAAAATTTTCCGAAAAATGGTTATAGAGGGTACCCCCCAAAGAACCATTTTTTTGTTTTTGATTTTCTCAAAAACGGTATGACCGATTTTGATCCTTTTTTGTTTGCGTAAGCTCCCAAAAAATTTAAATAGAATTGTGTATTCAAATTTTCAAAAAAAAAATTTTGGATTTTTAAAAAAATTTCAATTTTTTTTTCAAAACTGTTAAAAAACCGTTTTCAAAAACCGGCCACACAAAAATATTAGAATTAAGTATTTAAGAACTATGTATATCATATACAACACTATAATTCCTTCATTTAAATTTATTAATTCATTTTTTTTAATACGTACGAGTTCCTATTTAATACTTTAAGACATGCATACAGAGCATTATTGAAAGAGGCTAAAGTAATGTAAACGAAGATCCTATATATGTACCTGCACATGCTTTCCTTAATTCAATTTAATAATTTGTTATTTTTATATTCGATTATGTTTATACCTTTTTAATATTTTAAGACAGAAATGCAGAGAAATGGACCTTTTTTTTAAGTTAAGCAATATCACGAAAATTGCCCCCCCCCCCTGAACGAAATCCTGGATCCGCGCCTGTTTCTTATAAATCGAGAGCTGAAAACAAATGATCCCCAAGTACGCATTCAATATTGCTCAGTGTTTTCAAGAATTGTTGCGAGAGAACAGTTGGACCTAAACGGTAAGATTAATAAGCCAAAATTGCAGAATATGAGGTATCGAAAATCCATAAGTAATGCACCCATTTAGATGCACAGTATGGTGTATTTTAACCTCAGAAAGTATCATTAGGCCATATTTATTTCGAAAGTGATGAACAACTTGCTTCTAATACCGGGCAATGACTGAAATTTTTGTATGGCCAGAGATAAAGAACAATTAAGAGTTCTGGTTCCAACAAGATGGAGCCCCAGCTAACAAAGCTCATCCAACTAGGGCTTTCCTGAGCGAAATTTTTGGTGATGGGATAATATCGCATTTTATTCTGATTTCAACTGGCCACCACGTTTTCTCGATTTCAAACTCCAGATTTTTTTCTTGGGGGTTAGTTGGAAAGTAAGATGTATGCGAATAAGTCATGAACGCAACACCTTAAAGTCAATGTCAGAGAAGAAGTGCGGGCGCTGGAACCTCAAATTCTAAGAAAAGTAATCGAAAATTATCCGTAAAGATTACATCAGTTTGAAGCAAACAATTGGCACCATTTGAGAGATAAATTCCTTGAAACATAATTTGAACATATATTTTAAAACCACATAACTAATCTAAGCTTAAAAAATATCAAAACTTAATAAGATCAGAAAGAAAAATGTTGATCATCAAATAAATCATAACGTTTATTATGCTCCACCCTGTATTTTCAACTTCGTACGCACCCACTGTCGCTTAATTATAAATATTCCAATACCCGCAAGCAAAATCATTGAGAATGGTCCTTTATTCCCACACTCTCTTAGATATCCTCACTTCCTTAATAATAAAAACAGGATACATATTTTTCTTTTCAAGAAGAGCCCAATTTTATTTCAATAATTAAAACCATCTACTGAGAGAGAACTTTATACCCTTCCTGAAGATATGGAAAAAAGAGACAATTCCTATGTGTTGAACTAATTTGAGTGGATTCCTGATGTTTCCACCATTTTTCGCGTCCTTTTGTCCTGCAGAATGCCAACTTCGCGACTTGGCAGTGAGTTTTTAGTTTAATTATTAAACGGTACCGCATAACAAATAACTTCTGCCATTAAGGCCTACTTCATTCATCCTCTTGGATCGTCCACATTATTTTCGGCTAAAAGCCGTTAAGAAGTCAGGACCTTCGAGAAAGTTTCGTATTCCCCTGTCACAGCTTTAACCGATTCCATTTTATTACATCTAATGAAGCGCTCTTTTGTTTTTGTTTTTGGGTGAAAAAAAAACAGAAAAGAGTCAGGGTTGCCTACACAGTCTAAGGAAATGGAGAGCACTCAGACTGGCAGATCCATTATGTGCAATGAGAACTCATTCCGTTACACGGAATATACTCGTATTCAGGGCATGATTAATATTGACATTTTTCATTTCCATGCCAAGGGAATCATTTGAATTGTTGCACTGTTCCGATTTGAATCCTGCCATCTACATCAGAGGGACGACTTAGACACAGACTTCAGAGATCTGATGATGCAAATGGAATTAATCAGCGAGTCACACTCACAATTGACTCAATCAATCACTGGTTTATTAAATTTTGCCACAAGGACGTATTCAATTAACCAAACTTGATTTCGCGGTTGTCTTTTGTGCTTCATTACGGGCCTAGCCCTACAGAAACTGCCCAAAAACGGATTAGCTACCGCTGAAATGAGTTTTGTCGCTGAGACATATTACTGCTAAATTATTCCCCAGAGAGGTGCTTTACCTTATTAAAATTTTAAAGGCATTCAAAAATATTTCTGTAGGCGTTTTTGAAAACAAAATATATACGAGATGTTAAGGCAAAGCCTCTCCGCAAGTCCACCAGCGATATTGCCAATTTACCGACTGTGGCAGAAATGTTAGTGTTTATATTATAATGTCCATGGCTCTTGGGAAAAATTTAAATAATTATACTGTGGTCTTTTGAGATAAGTGGAAGTTTGTTGAAGAATGCCAAAGGTCAAAAGAGAGTTTAAATATTTTTCGTGGCCCATTTTAGAAGATCTAAAGGCAATGAAATGCAAATTCTGTCAAAATATAAACAGAAGAAGGAAAAAAGGAAAAGAAAATACTTTCAATATTCTTTGGGTGTACCCAGTAAAAAATCTAAAATCATCTTGTTTTGAATATCAAAATATTGAAAGGTAATTTAATCAAATTATTAATAAATAATTAATAAGATTGCATGACAGAAAAGAAGGTTAATGAGATGGAAATTTTTCTATGAATTATGCAAGCTTCGGATGGATTGCCTTAGATGGAAGGAAATGATTCCAAAATACAGATAGCTTCATAAGAAAAAAAAAAACATAAATATCTGGCTAATTGAAAAATTATCAAAAATTAAAATTTAAAAAATAAATAAATAAAAGACCATTAGGGCTCGTAGGCAGCCTAAGCCTGTTGATTTACAAATCTCTCTCTGTCTTTGCTTTGCCTAGCAAGCAAAAATCGCAGCTTTTAATGGATTAGAGTCAGAAATTGGTTGTCTGTGGAGCAATGCACTTCATTTGCCACTCTCTGAATCTCCAATGAGAGAAAACTCTGACAAGAATCCTATTAAATTCCACTATGATCCTCTTAAATTAAACAAGTATGTTGTTAAATTTACAGGGTTGAACATTCGCATACAAAGTTTTAAGCACACTATATTCATTCATGATTGTAGTGTACCCCTTGGTATAATGATGTTAGTGCGTTGGGCTGTGCAGAGGATCTCAGACGCTGCAAAAAAAACTTTTAATAGGTGCACCGCCTCTTTCGCTGAATTGACATACACTCCAAGAATATCTCTTTTCATCAAAAGTGTTGCTCATTAGCTGTTCGGAATCGGCAAACACGCACACACAAATGGTTGAGAGATGTAAGTCACTAGGCTTAGGTTTTCTTTCACTTCTTGTGATAATATTGTAGTTGATTTAAAAAGATGCTATGTTATTTTAACAAAAAAAATCTCTTAATAATAATAAGGATTTAAGGTCTTTTAAATAGAATTTGAACTGCACGGTGTTAGTTAGAAGATAAAGTAGAATTTGTCCTGGCCATAAAATGTTAAATGTGTTAATTTTTAACAACTTTTGCGTCTTTTGCCTTTTTATCGGGATTTTTCCTATTTCTTATTATTATTTTGCGCATTATTTTATTTCTTATTACATTTATGACTAGACTACCCTTGAAATGGTTTAGCACAATGCGAGCATCCAGGTTAGTTGGGGTGGAAGTAGATATACCAATGCATATTGGCTTTGAATGTATAAATTTTGTAATGGGAGGTATATATTGATCCGGCTAAGGCATTCCACATTCGGATAGTGCAGCTAGAGGAAGAGTCTCTGAATTTAACAGTTGCCATGTTCGAAGTTGAACTCAAGCTGATGGCATTCTCTGAAGCGCAAGGAATACTGTTGAATTGCTTAAGGGGATGAATGCAACAGGCTATTTCACTAGATAATTGTTCATAAAAATAACGGTAAAATAATGAAAACCAAGAAATATTGCGGCGGTGCTCGAGTGATTGAAAAACTAACTGTTATAGTCCAATCACCTATCATTTATAAAGCTCCTTGTAAATGCTCTCCACGAGACTCAAGTGGGTTATTGGAGAACCTTCCCAAACATGGGAATTAAATTCGAATTGTTTTTGACGAATATATGCCTTATAGATTACAGCCAGATTAGAAGGGGTGAAAAATTAATTGCAACGTCGAAGAAAACTTAAGCCCTTTCGCGACATTGAATGTGTGGTTTCTCCACACAAAGTGGTCTTGAAATATTAGAATCTATACAGTTTATAGTTCCCCATTTGACAATGCTATAAAGATCAGATCATTTTATGAGTTTCTCATATGCTGCCGGTCTAGATTCTCACTCGGGGGACTAAGAAGTGAATCTGGAAACGAACGTCAGAAGCTAAGAGTACTGTCGTCAGAAAAACAATGTATTGAATATATGAAAGAGAGTTGGAGATGAAATAGAGCCCTGTAGAACACCATCATTTATTTTATAAATAACACGCTTAAAACCTTCCAATACAACTTATATTGAGTGGTTGAAAAAGGTTGTTAATTCAATGAAGAAATTATTCAACATCAAATGCACGCCAAACTCTATCAAATGCTTTTGAAATATTAAGTGCAATAATCTTACTTTCTCCAAAACGATGTAAGGATATGTGCCATTTTTTGGTGATATAAACCATCAGATCACCCAGGGGACCTATTGCTGTGAAATCTGTACTCATAGTCTTTTAGAAAATGTTGTTTTTCAAAATAGTTTTGAACTAATTAATAATTTATCAGAGGTTCGATGATCTTGGATAGAAGGGAATTGAAATTTTTAAAAAAAATTTTGAACGCCAACGAATAAAAAATTAATTTTTCCAAAAAAAAAAATATTGAACGGTTTTTGCGATATCGAGTTGAGAATACCTCGCATTTAAAACTTAAGAAAAAAAAAAAAAAAACGTGTGAGGGGGGGGGTGTACCCATAACTTGTCCTACAGTACTAACATAATGTATAAGCGGAGCCATCTAGTGGTTTATTTTTAAATCATAGGTTATTTTGACACTGACAGCTGTTTCTCGCTCGAAATCTCGACAGAAAGTCAGTATCATGCCTCCACGAAACAAAATGAGTCGAAATATTGCAAACTTATTTCCAAAGTGAGTGTTGTATAGCTCAAAAAGTGCGTTTTTTGAAAAGAATCTTTGGCCAAAATAATGCACCTACCGCGCTGGCTGTACGCAAGTTTGTGCAAAAATTTCGTGAGACTGGTACATTATGTTAGTGGACAATACTGATGGTCCCCGTCGTTGTACACAGACGAGAATATGACTGCTGAGAGAGAGTGAGACTCAATTCATGAACATCAACTCGCCATCGATTTCAACAGCTCATCATTTCAAGCACTATCCTGAGGAGAATTCTCCACAAAGATCAATTACAAGATTTAATTGGCTCAGCAATTGAAGGTGCACGACCATCCGCTTCGTTATTGCCTCGCAGTTTGGGTCTTAAAGCAGCTTGAATTGAACAAGGATTTTGGGCGAAAAATCATCTTTTCTGACGAAGTGGGGCTCGGAAAACCCGCACGTTATTGTCCAGAAGCCAATGCATCCATAGAGAGTGACAGTTTTGTGCGGATGGTGTTGCGGTATCATTGTACCATTTTCCTTTAAAAATGATACTGGGAACAACGTTTCGGTCAACGGTGGTCGTTACAGAGCCATGTTAACCGAATTTTTTTTTTATTGAAATTGAAGACATGCATTTGGACGACTTCTGGTTCAAGCAGGATGTGTCGTCTCACTACATAGCCCAAACCACAATCGACCATTTGTATAAAATCCCAAAAAAAAATATATATATATTTTTTGGATTTAAACCAAAAATACTAATTTATTTTTTTTGGAAATGCGATATCTCAAGAACGCGTCAATTATTTGTTTTTCTTTAATTTAATTTCCATTTGCACAATAAGACTTAAAATAGGGGTACCAAAATGTTTGTTTTATTATTTTTTTCTTAAATTGGATACAGTATAGAAATTTATTTAAAAATAAAAAAAAAACAGCTACAATGATTTATAATTTTTGTTCTTGCATTTTTAGCCGTTTAGAAAATGAACTTTGTGCTTATAAACATTTTTACTTGCGACTTATAGGTACTATAAGGCAAGTTATACATTCGTAAAAAAAATCGAACTCGAGATTTTGATCAAAGTTGACATAACGATGATAGCGAAGACTAAAAAAGTGGGTCTCGAAATTCTGTCTGTCTGTTTGTCTGTCGGTTCGACTACAGCCTAAACCACTCGACCGATTTTCTTTAAACTTGGTAAATATCACTTTTAATTTTTTCCCCCCACACGTTTTTTTTCTGTTTTTTTTTTTTTGTAAGACCAAAACTAACGGTACCTGCCATACGAATTATTTTCGAAATTTTGTAAATATTTTTTTTTTTCAAAAACTGTTCGACAGATTAAAAAAAAAAAGATAAAAAAAAATTTCGTTTAGTTAAAAGTTTCCTAAAAATGGTTATTGTGGGTACCCCCCAAATAACCATTTTTTGGTTTTTTATTTCCTCGAAAATGGTATGACTGATTTTGATAATTTTTTTTTGTGCTAAAGCTACCCAAAAACTTAAATAGAATTGGGTATTCAAATTTAAACTTTTTTTTTGTGATTTTTAACAAATTTAAAAATTTTTTTTCGAAACTCTATATTTCAAAAACCTTATGCTAGATTTTTTTTAAACTTAATGAATAAAAGTTTCTCAACATAATCTACAAGATGTATGAAAAAAGTTTTATTTTACCTAAAAATAAAGGTACCCACCATACAAATGATAAAAAATGGTTTTCAAAAATCGTATTTTTCTCGAAAACAGCGCCTAGAGTTTTGATAAAAATTTTTTTCTTTCAATTAATTTTAACGATCTTTAATTTAATAAAAAAATTGAAATTAAGATTTTACAGCTTGTACCTACCATAGGACCATTTTTTTAAATTTTACTCATTACCGACATAATGGATTTTAATGAAATTTTTTGCAGAGATGCTTCTAAAAAGTTTTAAGACGATTGCATTTGAATTTTTTGAAAAACAAAAAATCATTTTTTTTTTTGGAAAATTAGATATCTCAAACCCGACTCCATAATTTTTTTGGAAATTTAATTTTCATTCGTACAGTAATAAAAACTTAAAGTTGGCACACCAAATTTTTTTCTTAAAAATCTTTTAAGAATTGTGTATATGTATAAAAGCTTTTCTTTTAAGAAACCACTACAACGACTTATAATATTTGTTCTTGCATAAATTCATACTTGCATAGCATTCTGTTTTTGTCTCTTACTACTAAAAGAATTTAAAAAATTAATTGTATCCTTGTGAACAGTTCTCTCTAATAACATTCGTATGTAAAATTCCTGGTCTATTACATAGGAGCAAGTTCGTGCGACCCAGTCGTGCACTTTATTTTTTATCAACATTCATGGATTCGTTTCTAAAATTCAAAGTCCTTAAATTGAATAAAATATATAATTTTAAAAATTTAAAAACATTTTTTGACAAATTTTGTAAAACAATATGTTTTTTATCTAATTTTTAATAATTTTGTTTTTGATCGTTTTCAAATTTCTTAGAAAGATAATCACAAATTTATTTTCAAGATTCCGTATTCTGTTTTGAAATCAATACTCTTAAAAAATATGTCACTAATTTAAGAAATGAATATTTTAGAGAAAAAGTCTTCAATTTAAATTTCTTTTTGTTTGTATTTAAATTCTCAAAACTTGTATTTTTATAAGAGATTATCATTATTTTTAAAAAAATTGTTTATAATTTATTTTCATGTTTAAATTTAATTTTGAATTTTAAAAATTTATTTAGGATTTTCTTAAATAAATGATTATGATAAATAAATGAGTATGATTAAAAATTGTATTTCCATTAACTTTTGTCCATTGAAGATAGCTTATGGGGTACTTCATTTTGGAATCGAATTTGAAAACTATAATCGAATTCTGAGCTTACCTTTGATATGGCCTTGTTTGAATTCATCAAAACAAGCTAAATATGGAAATAAGACCCATCTTTGTCCGTAAGACTATGATCAACATCATTCCCAAAACAAATAATCATTTTGCCAAAAATAATGCCCTCTATCCGGAAAGAGGTACATTTTAAAATTGGATTTCCCTTTAGTATCGGCGCGACGCGACGTACAATACAGCCAATTTCATATTCATTGCCGGTATTTTGATTTCACTCAACGTATAAATGTATCTATACGTGATCATTGTCCTGCACCACATTACTCGTACATCAAAGGACCAACCCCAGCTAGGGGTAGATAATAAGCAAACTCATCTGAATTGCCACTCAGAGCAAACACCCCAAGCACAGCCAGAAAGCACACACCAACCCTGATGATGCACATCGGTCGCGATGAAGGCCCAAAGTGCCCATTCCCAGAATAAATTCAATATTCTGCTGGTCGTATAATATGCGATGCAAGTCCAATTGGATGTCGAGTAGAGAACAGGATTTGCGGGCTACTCTGGCGTATACGTAACGGAAAGTATACTCGGTTCCGTGTAATATATGCGGACATTATAGATCTTCTCTTCGAGGCATGAAGCTGCAGCGCGCATATACTTTGTGCTTCATAATAGAATTTTTTAATACAAAAACATTGAGTTGAAGTAGCAAAATATTTGCCAGATCCTCTTGTGCGTTATTCCACATAGTTTCTTTGCTTCTTTTATTTTTTCTACAATTTTTTGCCAATCATCATCGTTTTCTACTACCATCAGCCTCCAACACAATCTCATTCAGCTCTCAACACAGCCAAAGGGCAAGAAGTGTATGCATGCTAAATGGCACCAAGCATCCAGTGAAAGGTTCTCGAGCAAATAAAATACAAGCTTCAAGAACTTAAGTATTATGCAGCAAGGGGTTCCGAGAGAGGGCACTGCATTCAGTGCTGCACATCATACGTAAGTGGGGGAGGCTTTTAGGGTCTTTCTATGCATGCATTCGCAGGAATCAGCCGCTGCTCGAAAATGTTTCTATACATATGGGATTTTGAATAGTGGTCGGGAGTGAGAGGGGGCATATCATAAAATGGCGGCAACCCCATGACTGCATCTTTTTTTTCCAAAAATTTCGTTCACATTTTCCTTGTTCCTTGTTGGAAAAATATTAAAAAAAAAAAATATGAGTGGCTCTATGTGCTATTCAAAAACATATACATTATAGCTATAGCATATACATACATATACACATATGCGCTAATTCTGTTTGTTAACATGAAATTTATGGTGGCATGAATTTCAAAAGGATGTTGATTTTGAATTTAGTTCATAGTTAAGGACGGGCTTTGCTATATGTATGTATGTATGCGGCACCAACATAGGGAAGGGAGATGCAAAAGTGATACTTTTAGTAGCGGGTGTTCGAGCAGAGAACCAAAACTGAGAGTAATGCTTCATAATGAGAATTTAAATTGGCTGGCCTGTCTTTGAGGATTATGGGGATATTTTTTTCTAGGAGACCATGTAACTCAGGCAAATGATTTTTTAATATTCAAGGTAATTGCTTATCATATACATATCTTTTTTTAATTTAAGCAATTTTTGAGTGTGATTGATAACATAAAATAATTAGCATAATTAGATAGGCCTTTAGTAGTTATTTACAAATGTGAACGTCTTGCATGCTCTAGTGGGAGCAATAGTGCATAAGAGTGCATCAGATATGCAGTTCTTTCCAAAGTCTAAAAACTTGTAGTGTATCCCAATTTTAGAAAAAAACTGTTCATAAGCATGAAATTCATTTTTTAATAGACTTAAACTACTCCTTTAGTAGTTGGAGCTAAAAACAGGATGCAATGTGATTCAAGCAAATATTAGCTTATGCGAGAACCAAAATTTTAAGTCTGTACTGGTTTCTTAAAAAAATAAGCTTTTATACAAAATGTTAAAACATTTTTTTTTTTTTTTTTTTTTTTTTTATCCGATGGAAATCTTCAAAACACACTCGGTAAGAATCGGTACCGAGTAGTGTGGGACTCTTACCGCACTAAAACCACCGGTGAATCAGGACCAATCTATGAAAGATCGACAAATGATTTTTATTTCTTAATTTTTAAATCGCATTGGGGGAAGTTTAATGTAATAACACTTTCCCATAACTTTTAGACCATCAGCTCATGAGGCTTGGTTCTTCTTAATCTCCGAACATTGTCTCGTACATTTAATACGGTCTCCATTTCAGAGTTAGTGTGACTTTGCAGTCGCTGATTGTGTGATACAGCGTGTTTCTTAACCACTTCTGTAACCATTTCAATTTGAAGGTCACGATGTAGATCGCTATTTCTTATATACCAAGGGGCATTTATTATTCCACGAAGGACCTTGCTTTGGAATTTTTGGATGGGTTCAGCATTTGTTTTCTTTGTACAGCCCCATAGTTGGATGCCATATGTCCAAACGGGTTTCAATACTTGCTTATATAACATTAGTTTGTTCTGGATAGATAGGTCAGAGTTCTTTCCTAGTAACCAGTACATTTTTCTGTACTTTAAGTTTAGTTCTTCTCTTTTCTTTTTGATGTGCTCTTTCCATTTAAGCTTTGCATCCAAATTCATTCCAAGGTATTTGGCGGTATTGGAGTAAGGTACTTCTGTACTGTTTATAAATATTGGAACATTGTTTATGTTTTTGTTTGTAAAGTTTATATGCGTCGATTTTGTTTCGTTTAATTTGATACACCATTTCTGCGTCCAATCACTAACTTTATCGACTGCATTTTGCAATTTTTGTGTAGCCTTCGTAACGGATTTATCTGGCACCAATATTGCAGTATCATCAGCAAAGGTCGCCATGATAGCGTTGATGTCCACTGGAATATCCCTTGTATATAACAGATACAGGGTTGGTCCTAGGACACTTCCTTGTGGTACACCGGCTTCAATTTTCTTGAGTTCCGAGTAATTTTGGTCGTACCGTACTCTAAAGAGTCGGTTCGTAATGTAAGATTTCAGTATTTCGTAGTACTGCCTGGGAAGGTCCCTATGCAGTTTGTACTCAAGTCCCAAGTGCCAAACCTTGTCAAAAGCTTGAGCAACATCTAAGAATAAAGCAGAGCATACTTGTTTTTCTTCAAGTGCCTTTTCCACAACATCCGTAATTCGATGCACTTGGTCTATCGTGGAATGTTTATTTCTAAATCCAAATTGATGGCTTGGAATTAGTCTTCTTTCTTCAATTATTTTGCTAAGCCTTTTAAGTAGCAGTTTTTCAAAAACTTTTGCCATGATTGGTATAAGCGATATTGGTCTGTAAGATGTTACTTCTGTTGGTGGCTTACCTTGTTTAGGTATAACAATGACTTCAGCAATTTTCCAATGATGTGGCACATATCTTAGTTTAAGGCATGCGTTTATTATAAATTGGAGTTTCTTGAAGGCTATTAGAGGCATTTCTTTCAAAACCTGAGCAGTTATAAGATCGTACCCTGGTGATTTTTTGTTAGACAACTTATGTTGACACATGCTTCTTACTTCTTTGAGCGTGACAGAAGGTATTTCATATTCGTCGTTTCTGTCAACAAACTGTAAGGGATCTGTAGCTGTGTTTGCTGGGAATGGCTTGAAAACATCCGCGAGATGTTCAGCGAAGAGATCAGCCTTTTGTTTCGGGTTTCCGATCCATTTACCATCTTGAGATTTTATTGGCGGGTTTTGTGTCTGAGGTCTTTTTAGGCGATTAGCTGCTTTCCATAAGGAGTATTCAGTAGAAGCATCCGTCGTCAGACTTTTCAGGAATCTACTTAGTGACTCATTTTTAAACTCACAGATTCTTTTTTTTAATTCGTTGTTAAAACGGTTAAAAACTACCTTATCATCTGGGAATCTCGTGGTTTGCCATTTTCTTCTAGCTCTTCGTTTTTCCAATATCAACTCCTTTATTTCGATAGGATATTTCATACCTTTTTCTCTCGCGTTCGAAATAGTTGGAGTACTTCTGCAGCCTACTGCACATCAGCAATAAATTGTTCTACTTCATGATCAATTTGTTCAATTGTTTGCATAGGGGATCTTAGGTTTATAAAACTTTCAAGTTTGTATCTGAATTCGTTCCAGTTTGTTCTGTTATTCACGAGCTTGGGATTACTTTTTTCTATTATTTCTGCTTCGCTCAGTGATAAAATTACTGGAGTATGATCTGACGATAAATCGTAATTACCTTCGACACTTATATGATTTCGTTTAATACCTTTAACTACGAAAAAGTCTATAAGGTCTGGTATTTTGTTAGTTAAGAAAAAATGTTGATACACCACAAACAAAAATATTGAGCCGTTTCTGAGATACCGAACTTTTTAGAAGCTTCTCTATAAAAAAATTTCATTAAAATCCGTCTTGTCGATAGTGAGAAATTAAAAATATAAAAAAAAATGGTTCTATGGTAGGTACAGTCAGTAACATCTTGATTTAAAATTTTTTTGTATTAGATTATAGATAGTAAAAATTAATCAAAAGAAAAAAAAATTAGCAAAATTCTCGGAACCGTTTTCGAGAAAAATAAGATTTTTGAAAACATTTGTATGGAGGGTACCGTTATTTTAAGGTAAAATACATTTTTTTTATTACATCTTATAAGCTACATATATGTATATTAAAAGCTTTTATTTATCAAGCTTTAAAAAAATCGACCATGGGGTTTTTTTTTGAAATAGATATTGAGTTTTGAAAAAAAAAATTGAAATTTTTTTTTTTAATCTGTGAGACAGTTCTTGAGAAAAAAAATATTTACCTATAAAATTTCGAAAAAAATTGTATGGCAGGTACCTAACGATATTTTCGGTTAAAAAAAAAGAAAAAAAAGTGTGGGGACAATATTAAAAATACTATCTACCAAGTTTAAAGAAAATCAGCCGAGACGTTTAGGCTGTAATCGAAAAGACAGACAGACAGATCGACAGAATTGCGAGACCCACTTTTTTAGTCTTCGCTATCATAGTATTGTCAACTTTGATCAAAATCTCGAGTTCGATTTTTTTTCCGAATGAATAACTTGGGTTATAGTATATAAGTCGCAAGTGAAAATCGAGAAAATATTTTAATTATTCACTTTGAAAAGGAATACATAAAAGCTCATTTTGGAAATTCGGAGAAATAAGTGTCTAGCATTGTATAACCATCGGGTCGTCATATCAACCGCACAACATACAATTTTCTAGGCTTAGATACTTTGGTTGCTGTGAACTTTGAACTACTGTAATTAAAACTGAAAACGTAACTAATTCTATTGAAATGATACAATTTCATCAAATAATATTTACTGCGTAAAAATCAATAAAAAAAAACATCCAAAAATTATTTTTACGCTATGATGTAACCTTACATTAACAGGGAACAAAATCTCTGTGAAAGATATGCACATATCTAATTTATTGTTGAAGTTCCAACCATGCTTTTGCTCTAACTAGATTTTTTTTCTTTTTTGTAAACCAAATCTAAATATCAGAATTCCTAGCAAAGGTGCTCCTTTGAATACAAAACAAGGTATAGGAAGGTAATCAAATTAATTTAATTGAATATTCTAGGTCAATCCCACCAAAAATCGGATACTCCACAGAGCAGTTGTTGCCAGAATAAACAGCCAAAGTATATATTTGAATAACTAAAGAATAGCGCATAGAATATTTTAAAACCAATGCAAACTCAACAAACAACAACAGCAAAAAAGCTGAAAAGTAAACAGTTAAATAAAATTCTATCAGCTTAGCCCTCTCATCACAATAAATTGATAGTCGAAGCTGCAACAGTTCCAGCAGCAATCCCATTTATAGCCGGCAATAGTTTAATGTAAGCAAACGTTGGCTTTGTTGGTTGGAAATCCCAGCGCAATCTGGCGTCGCAGCATCAGGACCAGAACCAGGACGAGGACGGGCACCAGGAGCCAAACGTATAGAAAACACAAAGTTTCGCAGCAGAGTTATTTGCAGGATTTGGAACGTAAAATAAAACGGCGACTGAAAACACACTATAAGCTTCGTTCAATGGCTTTAATGCTTTGCTTAAATATTTACAAAGTGACTTTTTAATCCGTGACCTGACTGCAGCGGAAACTCCTGCGGAAACTTATGACCATTTCGCTAGTTACCAACACACCGTCATCATTATGATCATCATCGCCATCATCATCCGCAAGGACATTCATCGGTAATTCGAGAAAAGTCAATTATCATGCACATTGAACTCAAAAACTATCCTCTCGAGGACCAGGGTAGTCCAGTTTCATATTCGATTGATTTATTCGGTAGCAAATTGCTAATCACGAGAATGCTCGGTCGTAAAGTAAATTTCCCAGGAAATGAACAAATGTTATGTTCTATAGGCCGCCATTTGAATTGACCAATAAACATAATTAAAAGTTTTTTTTTCTGGATATTTATTGCAATTGTTTGACTATTTATTGCACCGGTTTTTAATTTATTTGTACCGCAATTGCACGCAATCGACATACACTCGTGTGGACGTAACATACAAAAAAGTGCGGGGTTGTTTTTGTTTCGAACACGTAACTTATTTTTAATGATGGTTCGTGTCATTATTAGGAGCACTAGGTTATGATCCTGTTTTTTTTCAGTTTTTTAAGTTTTTATTAAATTCAAAAATAAAATCGCCCTTAATAATTTAATATCTTATTACAATTTGAACTGCAGTTGATACAAAAATGGAAATTATTACAAATCTTAATAAAAGTATACAGTGCAATACCTCTTAACGGACACCGCTCATGAATACCTCTTATTATCCGGGCATACATACATACATATTTCAAAGAAATTCCATGTTTCCCATGGTAGAGGAGCTCACGAAGCTTAAGAGAAATTTATTTAGAAGATCAGATGGTAAAAAGAATCTTATATGACATAAGCTTTCACTGGTTGCGGATTTTGAAAAATGTAATGTAATGTACTGGTGTGCCTTAGGGATCCATTCTTGGGCCCCTTTTGTTTTCAGTTAATGTGAATGAAATCAAATCTTCACATGGTTCCTCTCACATGTCACTGATGACATTTAGCTATATTTTAGCTGCCCATTCACTCAAAAAATTTATTAGTAAAATGGCTACGAATGATATTCGTAAAGAAAATATTCGTGCATTGTACGAATATTCGTAAGATGTACGAAGTATTTGTACAGTCGTATATCTACGAATGCATTCGTAAAATTTTACTAATAACTGTCGTACTATCCACGAATCTATTCGTTTAATACACTAATTTTATTCGTAAACAAGAAGTAAACAATTTATTTGAGTACATTGTACGAATTATTGTGTACATATAACTAATAACATTCGTTAATTTCTCGTACGAATGACTTCGTACTTTAATCTTTTGCATTCGTAGTATTTACTAATAAATTCGTACTATTTACTAAGTAAAACTAATATTAGTAGACGGAATTCATTCGTAGGTAGACCGTACGCATTATGCGTAGAATGTACTAATAACTTCGTATTTTCATGAAGTGCATTAGTATTATTTACTAATCATGAGTAAAAAAAATAATATGTGTTCAGTTCTAAAAATTAAATGTATTCCATTAGTCAACACGTTCAAACGTGATATTATTTATAAAGTGCTGCAGTGGTGGATCAGACTAACATCTGTTTTTTTCGAAATCTTGCTTTAAAGCTTACATATTTTATATTTAAAATACAGCATCCAGAAGTAGCCGAGCATACATATGTGGGAATTTTTTTCCTGAAAGAATCTCAATGTAAGTACAATTTTTTTCGGAAGTTTTCAATTTTAAATGTTAAATCTATTTTCAGTGGCCCTAAGTACATAAAATGAGGAGTATTTAAATATTAATTTGATTGTTAATTATATTTATAATGAATTAATTATTTTTTAACTTTATTCATATATATAGGACAATAAAATTAATTAAAAAACTATTTTTAACTTACAACATAAATACCTTTTGTTATTATTTCTTACAATAGGTATTTAAGGAAATTTCAGAGAACATAAATGGTAGTAAGTTCTACAATAATATTCGTAAAATATACGAATGGCATTGGTTAATATTACAATAATATTCGTACATTGTACCAATGGTATTCGTACAATATACGTTTGTTTTTCTACGAATACTAATAAAATATTCGTAAAATGTAATAATAAACGTCCCTTCTACGAATACTATTCGTGGCTGAAAACCACGAATAAAATTCGTAGAATGCACGCATAAATTAGTAGTATTTACACACGAAATTTTTTGAGTGTTGGGACTTATTGAGCATGGGGCATTTTGCGTCAATGAGGACTTGGAGAAAGTGTTGAATTGGTCGGAATTGAATGGTCTTGTTTTAAACCCTAAAAAATCTAAGTGCCTTGCCATTTTAAGAAAAATCTATTGATCTCACGTATTTCCCACGCACCGATTGTCTTGAGCAATGCTCCAATCGAATACATTTTAACAGCAAAAAATCTCGGAGTGACCTTCAACCGCTTCTGACCTGGGATAACCACATTAATGGATTTATTGGCAAGGTATATGGCGCACTTCGTAAACTTTGGGTAACCCAGGCTTACTCCAGTAAAAACGCGTTTTCTCCTTGCTAAGACTTTGATAATTATATAAGCAGGCGTAAGCTCGATATCACATTTAATTCTACCGTACGTTATGTTTACCGGCTAAGTAGATATGACAGGATATCTGGTTTTGCTTCGCGCATACTGAATATGCCATTTGAAAACTACTCGTATATCAATCATCGAAGTTTAATTTTGTTCTCTGATATACTTCTTATACGCCAGCGACAATACTGTTTTGAAAAAATTTTAAGTGGATCCTTGAACAGATCTCATCCTAACATCAGAGCGACAATTTTTTATAAATTCTGTCCGTCTTTGGAACTCATTACCACGTAATATAAGGGAAAACCATAATGCAACAAGCATCAAAAAAGTGCTAAAATTTCAATTTGAATTTAAACCTGAAGTTATATTACGAGTATTTTGATTTTTTCTATCCTTTTTATTTTTAAATGCTTTCAATTTTATTAATTAAAGTAACCTTTTTGGCTCATTTTTGTAAAATTAGCTTACTACTATGTATCTTATAAGATTCTATATCTTAAAGTTTGTTAAGCAATCACGAAAAATAAAATAAAATAAAATAAAATAAAATAAAATAAAATAAAATAAAATAAATTAAAATAAAATAAAATAAATAAAATAAAATAAAATAAAATAAAATAAAATAAAATAAAATAAAAAAAAATAAAATAAAATAAAATAAAATAAAATAAAAAAAAATAAAATAAAATAAAATAAAATAAAATAAAATAAAATAAAATAAAATAAAATAAAATAAAATAAAATAAAATAAAATAAAATAAAATAAAATCAAATAAAATCAAATAAAATAAAAAAAAAATAAAATAAAATAAAATCAAATAAAATAAAATAAAATAAAATAAAATAAAATAAAATAAAATAAAATAAAATAAAATAAAATAAAATAAAATAAAATAAAATAAAATAAAATAAAATAAAATAAAATAAAATAAAATAAAATCAAATAAAATCAAATAAAATAAAAAAAAATAAAATAAAATAAAATCAAATAAAATAAAATAAAATAAAATAAAATAAAATAAAATAAAATAAAATAAAATAAAATAAAATAAAATAAAATAAAATAAAATAAAATAAAATAAAATAAAATAAAATAAAATAAAATAAAATAAAATAAAATAAAATAAAATAAAATAAAATAAAAAATAAATAAAAAAAAATAAGTTTCGATATGCAATCTATTTTAAGTTTTTAAAAATCCAAAATTTTTTTAAGGAGGCTTAGCATTAAAATCAGTACCGTTTTTTTCAGAAAAAGGAAAACAAAAAAGGAGCAATGAGAGTAACTTTTAACAACAATTTCATGTTTTTTTCAACCATTTGCTAGTCTTTACTAAATGCAATTTTTTGGATTAAAAAAAAAAACTGTGGAACATTTCCTGAGAAAAAAAAAAATATTTTATAAATTTTTTGTAAAAGGTTTCACTATTTCTGGTTAAAAAAAAAGAAACAAAATTGTGGGACGGATAATATCAAAATAATTTACGAGTATACCAAGTTTATCTAGTATAGACACCATAGTATGAATACTGTAGTATTCTCAATACCATGCTAGGTGACATACCTACTACAGAACGTAGTATAGTTAACAGCCAGTCATATTCTGACAAACAAAAATTTTCAATCTTTCAAATGAAGATACATATTTAAAATTTGTGGTGGATCTTCTCTGCCAGCTCAGCACACATTTTCTTTATAAATATAGGAATTATTTATATTCCCCCTTATACTTCCCTCCAAATATTAAAAATTTTGTCGATTTGGTTGCTGCCAAGAACTTTCTGTTTTATATATTCGTTGCCATTTTGAAATCACAAATATTAAAAAATCAAAATAAACATCAATATGACAATGAGTTTGAGTTAAACTATTATCCACTTTAGAAAAATGGAGCTGTTTTCACTTAGGAGAAGACTATACTACGCAAAAACCCTAGTATAGATACTACGCTCATACTATTTTGCTCAGCTGGAATTACCGTAGTATACCCTGATAGACATGTGGTTCATTCGTATACTATGATGTCTATACTAGATATATGTCACAGGCATTAGTTTACTGTATTATTTTATTGATTTTGAAAATAAAAGAAAAAATATCATCTGGAAATACTCATAAAATATTACATTTGGCTCAGCTTGATGATATGAAGATTTTCCGAAGTGATTTTGTTAATCCAACAGTACAAAATAAAAAAAAAACTCGTTCGAGAATGTTGAGATATTCGCCCCTTTAAATTGTCAAACTCCAGCTATGATTTTTTTTTTTACTTATTATGTCCTAGCAGTGCGTCCTTATATGTATAAAGGACGCATATGTATATTATAGAAGTACTCAATAGGGTGCAAGATATCCTTCACCTCTGTAAACATTATGAGCTTGGGTAAATCCCAAAGTCGCTTATTGATCTTTCCTGCTAATAGTAACACCTCCATCACGAGTGGACTCTCTTATAACTAGACGTGAGAGAAAAAAAAATACAAATACATGAGAGAACCAGAGCCTAGTGACTCATAATCCTCAATAATTCTTGTGTAGGTGTTGTCGGCAGGAATTAGAACGACCTACAATTTTCTTCCGAGCCCGAATGGTTTATATGAGAAGCACTTTTCGCGACAAGATATTTTCTTTTTGTTTGTGTAATCAGGGGAACTACTCTTATTATCAAATACTAACAATTAACTTACAGACACTATGTTCAGCCCAAAAACTATACGAGTATTATTGCTAAAGTTCAGATGGCATCTTAAATAAAAACACACAAGTCTATGTAAATCGGGGAAGAAAATTAACATATTCAAACCGAAAAACTCTACATTTTATAACCACCATAACATGTACTCCGCTCTTACCCTATCTCTTCGGTGCTGAGTGGACATAGTCCCACTGAACCGAAGTCCCGCCTCCCCACTATATCCAAATGAGTCGCCTATACACAGTTCTACGGCCGAACCGCTATTATATCATGCACAAGAGCTTCACAGATGAAGATCAGGCTGAATGAAGCCGCTTAGACCCAGACTTTTCTAGTACGTATTCGTCATTCAGTAACAATACAAATGTAAACAGTTTCTCTTTCAATGTGACCTCAAATATTTTGAAATATTTTTAGGGCCTGATATTTTTTTTGTAAAAAAAAAATACAATCCCATGACTCCCAGCCGCTGTTGCCTAAAAAATTCGGCAGCAGCACTCGGGCCGAAGCATAATAGTTAGGGTGTTGGAGTGTTCCCATAAAGTGCTGTAAGTCCGAATTCGTTTCGTAGCTAAAAATTAAAAAAAATAATTTTTAAGGGATTAGTAATCGAGCATTTGTCACTTCCTAGCCACGAAAATTATAACAAATATTAGCCCTTGAGATTCGGGACCAAGAAGAGGGTAGATAGCAAAGCCTTAACTAACTCCTCCGTTCCCACAGGCAAGAGGCCAAAGCTAGCACTCATGAGGTAGTCTCATATTGAAATGCAATGAAAAGCTTTGGTACTGCACTCCTGAGTACCGTAGTCTTTACTATTGGAGGCTATTATCGAGGAATTTTCCAATTTGATGCGAAAGGTGCGGGGTGTGTTCTAAATTGCACTCTTAAAATTCAAATAACGTGGCTATTCCGAAAATATGTTTAATTAAACTAAGATCTAGTTTAATGAGCTCCACTTCATATGCAAAATGGGTGAAAAGTAGTGCTCACCTTAAGTACTTGGAAGGTAAAGATATATACAGAAATAGCCAAAAGAAATATTAATAAAATTAAAGCAGAAAAGGAAGCTATAAGGACAAAAATATAGAATGAACTCCAAAAACTGAGGCAAACAAAATTGCTTCTTGGGAGCTACAAGCCAGAACGCTTTATATCCTACATCGGTTTAAACAGGAATAACCTTCGAATAATCCCGAGTTTTCTAAATGTCCACTGTATACTAAGAAGACATTTCAAAATTTTTGGTTAAGTAAGCTGTGCTACATGCAAATTCTGCAGCAATCATGAGGAAAGTCCGGGCCATATATAAAGAAGATGCGATGCACTCATCCATCAAAAACTTAGATATCTGGGACGTCATCTGATAGAATATATTTGAAATCACTCCATATTCTTAAGTTTTTCTAAGAAATGAATTTGGAAGAAGAGCTATCCTTGCCATATCAGCTTAACCTTGAGTAACACGACTTATAGGCGATCAGATAGATTCAAGAACTTTTTCGTTTATGGAGCCGAAATACCCCTTTACCCTTGTCTTATCGTTAAATCCTCATCTCTGTTGCAGCCTTATGTAATGTGTGCAGCTTGGAGACCGATATGACTACAGTTATAACATCTCACATGTCCCAAATAGGTCCGTGTCATTAAAACAATATACGCTTAATTAAAAACACCCTGGCCCTGCTCTCAAAAGTTACTACTTAAGTGCTTACCTTGAGTTAAGTTCTGTGCCATAAAAATGATGGACTTGCTCATGATATTTGTGAAGGAGCTACATATAACTATCTCCATCATTGAATAAAACAGTATGTCTTCCATCATTTGCATAATAAGATTAAAAATCGTTTGGACCGTTTGGGTTTTCATAGCTCCATAAAACGAAAATATCTAGCCAGTCTGGGATTACTTCGGAAATAAATAATAATATTTACTCGAATTAAATATGTAATTTAAGAATGTTGGAAAAGATTTGGACTTTTTAGTTCGAATTCAAAAATCAAAATCCTTTTATCCAATTCAAAAAAAAAAAAAATAAATAAGAAATATTTTACTTCGACAGAAAGAGACGACTGGGCAACCCTCCTGCCCCTTCCATACACCTACATGTCCTCATGAGCCTGTTTTTCATTACACATATTCAAAGATAGACAACTGACTGATGAAATAAATTCACAATTTTCTCCAAACTGAAACTTTCGCATCCGCACATGTAAACAGATTGAAATACATTTTTTACAACCAATAAAACTTCATGTTTATAACCCAAATTAAACCCAGGTAGGTACTCGTACGTATGTATTTTGCTTTTCAAATACTCCCTTGGGACGAATTTAAATTGGAAGTTGGCAGTGAGAGGCACACTATTCATCTAGTCATCTATCCTTCGAGAGGCTTGAGATTTTGATTTATGAAATTGCTCACCAATAAACCTAGTCGAGCTTACCTACTTAAACCTTATTTACGACCTCATTTTGTTTTTAAACCAAAACAAGGTCAATAAGGACACAAAGGCTGTCGGCAATGTTTCCTGGTTGTTGGTAAAGATTTTCCAACAACGTTTCTTTTTTTTTAATATATTTTATGACTTCTTAATTAAATTCCATTTTTGCGTGAGTTGATAGATACAAAATTAATTTCCCAAAGAGCGGGAAATTTATGGTTTTTTTGAGCTTTATAAATTATTATGGGTTGTTGGCCAATTTTTTTTTTGATCTTCTAATGAATTTGACAATACTTTATTGTTTAATTTTATTTAATTATAAAATGAAGAAATTTGAACTTAAGTTGAAGGTTGTTGAACATTTTTCAATTGAAATCAATTTGTTGAACTTTGCTCAGGCTTAAAATTACTTAGGCTTAAAGAGTGCGTTTAACTTAGAGCTATCAATAATTACTTGTTTTAAATGAAAACTAGAACAGCATCAGGGTGGATTGGGTGGATTGAAAAATGTTGTTTTATTATTTTTAAAAAAATGGTCAATATATCAAAACACTAATATTTTCCTAAGCGAAATGGAAATTTTCTAATATAAACATATTTCTAAATTCGTTCTTGCGATATACATAAATATAAAGTACATATAAGTTATGATTTAAAAAAAGGGCCGTACCAACAATAGACCATTATTTAAAGAGCTCTATAAAGTTAACCATACATGTTATGAACTTAATATTTATGTGAACTCTAAATTATTGTACGAAACCTAAAAAATAAAATGCAGCACATATGGTCAGCTACATAGCGTCCATTAAATAATGCTTCATTTCGCTCAAATATTAAAGTCGTCTCTTAATTTGATTGTTGGTAAGGCCCAGTATTACGCTGATAGGCAAGACGAAAAAAGTGTGTCATCACAATTTTGTCTGTCTGCTTCTCTGTATGTATGTCTGTCTCACTATATTCTAAACGGTTCCGATGTATTTTTTAAAAACTCGGTTTATTCGTATAATATTATAAAATTTTCCCCCGGCACGTTTTATCCTGTGTTTTGTAGCCCAAAAATATCGGTTGCTTCCATACGATTTTTTTTAGAAATTTTATAAATAATTTTTTTTTTCTCAAAAACTGTTCCACAGATTTTTCAAAAAACAATCACGAAATTTCATTAAGTTAAAGCTAGGTAATGCTTGAAAAAGTTCCGAAAAATGGTTATCAATGGTACCCCCATTCCATTATATATCAGAATATATAATTTAATAAATATAAAATGTACGACTGGAGCGCACGTATTTTCTCTTATGTTAAGGTACTTTTATAAAACATGGATTTAATGAGATTCAAATTTCAAATGCATAAAATTGTCGGTCTGATTTCTAGAAAAGTTTTAATTTATGCAAAAAAAATTCAAAAGCGTTTTATAATTGTATAAAGTTAATCATAATTTATTAATAAATTTTTCTGATGTATTAAATACTGGTTTTAAAAAAATATTCTATAATATTTTATAATTTATAAATTCTTAATTCTTAATTGTAAGAAATATTTTTTACGCTAGATATTAATTAGGTTGATTCAAATAAATAAATAATTAAATTAATTTCTTACATAACAAATTTCTTTAAAATTTTTCCAGAAAAAAATTTGGATGCTAATTTATTTATTTAGTAGTATAGATTTAAGGAAATAATTTCAAAAAATAACCGTTCACACGTTTTGAAGATATTGATTTATCAAAGAAAATTTGAATTTCTTTTCAAAACCAAGAAAATATTTTTTCGAATATTCTTATAAGCAATATTATTTAAAAATCAAAGGAGCTCCTGGGCAAAAATGTTGGTCAAAATCGTTAGAGCCATTAGTTAAAAAATTAAAAAAAAAACTAGGAATTTTAAAAACTAATGTTATTAGAGAAAACTGTTCATAAGGATAAAATTTATTTTTTAAATTCTTTTAGTAGTAAGAGATAAAAACAGAATGATATGCAAATATGAATTTATGCAAGAAGAAGAATTGTAAGTCGTTGTAGTGGTTTCTTAAAAAAAGAAGCATTTTAATACAAATTTTTTAAAAGATTCTTAAGAAAAATGTATCATTGTGCGAATGAAAATTAAATTATCAAAAACAATATTGAGCCGTTTTTGAGATATCGAATTGTCCAAAAATTCAAAGAACTTTTTTTTTTAAGTTTCGAAATGCAATATTTTTCAAACTTTTTAGAAGCTGTTCTATATAAAAATTTCATTAAAATCCGTCATGCCGATAATAAGTAATTCAAGATTCGAAAGATGGTTCTATGTTATGTACAGTCAGTAATATCTTAATTTCAAATTTTTTTATTACAATATAGATTGAAAAATTAATTGAAAAAAAATTTTATCAAAATTCTCGGAACGGTTTTCGAGAAAAATAGGACTTTCGAAAACCATTTTTTAACATTTGTATGATGGGTACCGTTATTCTTAGGTAAAATGAAATTTTTTTTCTCTTGTAGACTATATTGAAAAACAAGTTTAAAAAAAAATCAAGCATGGGGTTTTTTTGATTTTTTTTTTTTTTTGAAAAATTTGAATACACAATTTAATCGGTCATTTCATAAACCTCTTAAGTCACATTTTTTTCCAAAATGCTTTTTTTGCTGAAAATGGTTCCTTAAAGGAAGATGTGTATTCTGGGTAAGACCCACGTAAGTCTGTACATTCCTTTCTCTTCAAATAATTCCGTAGGAAAGACGTTCATTGCATAAACAACATAAGTCAGTGACTTAAGAGGTTTTTGCATGCACTACCAAAATGGTGGGAGTAGTTTTATGACTGAGTTTTCTAAATTTGCTTTGCTCTGATTGGTTCAACAATATTCAAATCTTCAATTTGATAACAACCATCATAAACGTCATATTTGCATCTTTCCAACAACTGTTTTCTGCGAAAAGTAATTTTAGTTTTAAAAACGTCTTTAAGTGAAACAGAGAGTGATGGTTTTTTTTTTTTTTTTTTTTTTTATAATCTACACGCGCTCAAGGGATTCTGATTACCCTTTAAATGTTTGAACACAGCGCGGGCGTGAAAAATCGAGAAACTGTCGATATCAAGTTGCAGAAGAGTAGAATCATATGTCGAAGTAAGATCATTGAGCTTGATATTTCTAAGGCATTTGAAAGATTTTGGCATCAGGCTATTATATCGAAAATACGTGAGTTTGGTGTTAATGAAGCCCTTATTTTTTGTTGGATTAGAAATTTTTAACTATATTGTTAAATAAATTTTGTTTTGGAAGGTTTCAAATCGGATCTTCACAAAATAAATGCTGGGGTGCCCAAGGGCTCCGTTTAGTCTCGGACTCTCTTTCTCATTTTTATGAATGATCTCTGAAACTGAATGATCTTTTGCAATTCATTGTCTATCTCAGCTTTTCATACTCATCTGTCTCGTCTGCCAAATTCACGTCCATCTCATTCGAAATTTGGAAAACATAGTCATAGAGCTAAAAACTGAAGATGTTTTGGAATTCATCAAAATTTGGCCAAATTTGTACAAAAAAACATGTTTGTCAACACTGCATCTTATAGAAAAACAGTCCCACAAAAACAGAAAAAAGCACCTTCGACATACATAAGCTTTAAGTATGCTTCACATAGAAAAGGTACTATCATAGGAATATATTGATGGATTGATTAAACATTCATTCTTATTAATAAAGAAAGTTACAACTTCTGTTTCACTTCTATCAGCCAAGGCTTATGTTTTAAAAGTACCTTATGTGCCTTAAAGATATTAAAACATGACAAAACGTTATTCTAAGTGTAATTTTCAATAATAAGCAATGCAAAGTATGATTACTACCATTGTTTTGGTTAAATTATATACCACTTACTCCAGTCCTTGCTAAAACAACTTAAGTCAAGAACAGTTTTTTCGTTGTTTTTCAATATGTTTATTAATAAATTGTGAATTTTTTCGCTTTTTAATTTTGTTACCACTAAAATACTTAACTAAGCATAAAAAAGTAGTTTAAAACTCATTTGCTTGGGCATAAAACAGTTTTTTATTGATTCCTGAAAAATTCTAATGTCTTATGAGGTTTTTGAAATGACCGATTCAATTATATTCAAATTTTTAGGGAGCCTTAGCATAAGAAAAATGATCAAAATGGGTTGTACCGTTTTTCAGAAAATCAAAAACAAAAAAATGGTTTCATACCATTAATAACCATTTTTCGGAAATTTTTTTCAACCATTATCTAGTTTTATCTAAATGAAATTTTTTTGTATTTCTCTTTTTTTTTTTAAATCTGACAAACAGTTTTTGAGAAAAAAAATTATTTATAAGATTTCGAAAAAACTCGAATGCATAATTGCCTTACAGTACCTATAAGTCGCAAGTAAAAACTTTAGGGTGCTATGTATAAGGTAAGTTATGCATTCGTAAAAAAAAATCAAACTCGAGATTTTGATCAAAGTTGACATTACAATGATAGCGAAGACCAAAAAAGTTGGTCTCGCAATCCTGTCGGCTTGTCCGTCTGTCTGTCTGTCTGTCTCTCTGTCTGTATGTATGTCTGTCTGTATGTCTGTCTGCGGGCGGGATTGTACGGCGGGTTTGAGTGGTATGGCATGTCCAGGGCTTCATCAAACTCTCTATTGTTTTTCTCCCAGTTGCACAGACAGGCCTTTGCGCCTGGGTGCTGTGGAGACTAACTTTAGTTGATGTTCTTTGGGGCCTGCATAGCCGATTTATCGGCGTGTCGGAATAGCACCTTACCTTTTGCTTGTTTTTCCACGTTCCTGTCGACCTCCTCGTGGTGCTCGTGGATAGGTTACGTAAGTAACTGAACCGACTAGATGGGAACAAAACAGGGACGGTATCCATTAAAAGTAGGAATCCGCTAAGGAGTGTGTTACAACTCACCCGAGGAGTACGCATATCTGGACGTAATTTCTACTTCGATCAGGTCTGGAAAAACGTATATCTTGAAGACTGGTAGGTCTTGGGCCCTTTGTAGGAGGTGACCTATCTACAAGTGTGACCCACGAGGTTGCGAAGCCGACCAGATGCTATATTCTGGTGCCACGGGAGATAGTTGCCCAAGGAAAGTGAGCAGTATGTCTTCGGACTCTCTTATTCTATCTCCGATAGAGAAGTGCAGTCGTCGCATACAAAGCGAGCGATCCATGAAGTTTGTGAACAATAGCGTATCGTCTTCGGGCTCTCCTATTCTGTCTTCGGATGGTGAGGTGCAGCTGTCGCGTGCGTGTTCGCTTACTTCAAGCTATCTATGGAGTAGGCCCCCTTAGTGGGAGTATCGTGGTGGCTGTGGTTTGTTCCATAGCGGAGACGTATGGGGTTCAGGCGTGCCTGGACTCAAGAGGTGTAGATAAACCTCGACTCTAAGCAAGAGGTGTTCATGCCTACAACATGTTCAACTTTGCTACTAAGATGGCTTCGGCTATCTTGGGGTTAATGGTTAGGACTCAATCTAACTCCGATGGTGGTAGGCCACCCGTGGGGTAAAGGCGTAATAGCTAGGGATCCACGTTAAACTCAGACTCGTTCTGTATGTCTGTCTGTCTGTATTTCTGTCTGTCTGTTAAACTACAGCCTAAACGGCTCGGCCGATTTTCTTCCAACTTGGTAGATATGGGTTTTAATTTTTCCGCCCCACACGTTTTTTTCTTTTTTTTAAGACCAAAAATAATAGTACCTGCCATACGATTTTTTTTTTTCGAAATTTTATAAATATTTTTTTTTCTCTGAAAAACTTTCCTACAGAATTTTTTAAGAAAAATTTGAAAAATTTCATTTAGTTAAAACTATGTAATGGTTGAAAAACAATGTCCAAAAAATTGTTATTTGTGGTAGCCCCCTGGGTCCATTTTTTTTTTGTTTTTGATTTTCTCGAAAACGGTACAGTCGATTCAAATCATTTTTTTTATGTTAAGGCTCCTCTAAAGTTTGAATATTATTATAACATATTAAAATTTTTAATTTTTAATTTTTTGGATGATTTAAAAAATAAAAATTTTTTTTTGGAAACTCAATATTTTGAAAACCCCACGCTCGATTTTTTCAAACTTAGCAAATAAAAGTTTCTTAACAGAATCTACAAGATTTAGGAAAAAAATTTTGTTTTATCTAAAACTAAAGGTACCTCAGTTCCATACAAATGTTATAAAATGGTTTTCGAAAATCGTATTTTTCTCGAAAACGATTCCGAGAATTTTGCTAAATTTTTTTTCTTTTGATTAATTTTTACGACTTTTAATTTAATAGAAAACAATTTGAAATCTAGATATTACTGACTGTACCTACCATAGAACGATTTTTTCGAATTTTGTATTTCTCATTATCGGCATAACGGGTTTTAATGAAATTTTTAATAAAGAAGCTCCTAAAAAGTTAAAAAAAACATTGCATTTCAAAACTTAAAAATAAATATTTTTTCATTTTTTTGAAAAAAAAACCTTTTTTTTTATTGATAATTCGATATCTCAAGAACGGCTTAATATTTTTCTTGGAAATTTAACTTGCATTCGTAAAATAATAAAAACTCAAAGTTAGCGTACCAAAATTTTTTCTTAAAAATGTTTTAAGAATTTTGTACATAAAAGCCTATTTTTTTAAGGAACCACTACAACGACTTATAATTTTTGCTCTTCCATAAATTCATATTTGCATAGCATTCTGTTCTTATCTCTTACTACTAAAAGAATTTAAAAAGTTCATTTTATCCTTATGAACAGTTTTTTTAATAACATTCGTTTTTTTAGATTCCTAGTCTATTACATAGGAGCAAGTTCGTGCGACCCAGTCGTGCATTTTATTTTAAATAATTTGTAGTTGATGCCCATAAAAGCCTACCTATTTTTTTTTATGAAAATCGTTAGGGCCGTTTTCGAAGAAATTAAATAAGATTTTACATAACGGCTTTATGACAAGTACCGTTAGTCTTGGAGCTAAAAAAAACTCAAAAAATCAATCAAAATCAAATCGAACAAGGAATCACCGAAGACCCTTAAGTACCGAGTTTGAAGAAAATAGCTCCAGTGGCTTGGGCTGTAGGTCGAAATACAGCCATACAGATAGACGGAATCGCTGGATTCACTTTTTTCGTCAAAATCTCGAATTCGATTTGTTTTCCAAACGCAGAACTTGCCCTATAGTATCTACTTATATCACGAGTGAAAAATTTGAAATTAAGATATTACTGACTGTACCTACCATAGAATCATTTTTTTTTTGTTGAATTTTGAATATCTCATTATTGGAATTACGGATATTTATGAAATTTCGTATAGAGAAGCTTCTGAAAAGGTTTAAAAAATACTGCATTTAAAAACTTACTAAAAAAAAAACATTTTTTTGAATTTTTTGAAAAATAAAATATTTATTTTTTTTGAAGACTCGATATCTTAAAAACGGGCCATTATTGATTTTTTTTTTGTGAAAATTTTATCATTATTCGTACAATAATAAAGTCAATCAAAATATTTTCTTAAAAATGATTTAAGAAATTTGTATTTTTGTTTTTTTTTTATGAAATTTTTTTTAAATTCTTAGCCTCTTACACAAGAACAAGGTCGTGCCACCAGTCATGCATTTTATTTTTCTAAATTTCATAAAATCTTTCTTTTATCAAAAAAATTGTCTACAGATTTTTTTGGAACAATATTTAAAAAAAATCCTTTACAAAATAGTTACTTACCTACTAAAGGATAATTTTTTGTTAGTTCTCGATTTAATCGTTAGAACTGATTTTGATCATTTTTTTTCTTAAAAGTTTTAAAAATATTCACTATTCACTATTTTAAAAAAAAAATTGTTTAAAAAAAAACCGAAAACAAAAAAAGTGATTAGTTCGAAGAAGTAAAGAACTCTTGTTAGGAAAATCTTATAAAGCTTGCTAGGCTTTGCTCAAAGAAATTTAGTTTTTTTTTTATAGAAAAATCATTTGAATAGTTGCTTTGATAGACAGACAGAATTCTTTTTTCTATATCAACGTAATGTTGACAGAAATAGCTTCCTAAAAAGAAGTAGAAAATAATTTCTCAGTACTACGCTTTCCCCTAATTTTGATTTCAATTTTGAAATGTTACATTGTCGGATCAAAGAATGATTACACATTCCAAATTGAACATGAGATTTAAATTGTTCGGCAAAAATTAATGGTTGCGAAAGTTTTTCTACCATTAACTAAAGAAAAGGCAAGCTCAACACCCCGTATAGTATTCCAAAAAACTGTCTATTTTTAGGAAGGTTTTTAATAGGGCAAAAAAACAGTATCGAACCTTTAGTACTGATATTTAGACTAAAAACAATGCTCTTAGGCTTAAAAATCAATTCCTAGGGTGTACTATCGATACATCTCCTGATGACAGAGGGCCCAACATATAAGTAGATAGTAGGAAAGTGGCTTGGGCCATCGAGTTCTTCTCAGTATACAAGTCTACAGGGTGAGATAGAATAATTCCGATTATGCTCCAATACTCTAAATGTTTTATTTTGCCAACTCATTTAAGAATTTCTACATTCCTACTAGTCAAAGAGAAATCAATGTCATCTTCGTTACGAAGGCTGGTAAGTCTACTCATACTGAACCGAATCGATACCGTAAAAATTGCATGCTTCAAACTTAACTTAAAAAGGCAGAAATGGGTGATAGCCAGTTAAAAGTAAGATCGCGTAGATATTCTCCAAAAGATATTCTCCAATATTCTCCAAAAAGTGGAGTCTTAGCTCCATTACTTTGGCTTCTCGTTGTTAACCAAATCTTAGTTAAACTAAGTTCGGACGCTATCAAGGTCATTGCATAGGTATGCCGATGAAATCGTGTTAATGGTAAAGGGGAAATTTTTCCCTACTTTTTGTGAGCTAAACAAGCAGCCCTTGATAAGCTCAGTAATTGAACTGGTGTTGTTCACAAAGAACGCAATATTCTCAACTTTTGTAATCGCCAACCATAAACGGAATTCCGACTCAGGTTTCAGGCGCTGCCAAATATTTTGACATTGTCGAACGTGAACGGGTGGCCAGCCTTAGATAAGGAAACCTATCGAAAAACCATAAAAAAAAATTCAAAGATTTGCATGTATTAGAACTATACACCAACGGTAGCCTTAAAAACTTTTTTCACTACCCCCGGTCGATCTGCTAACGAAAGAGCTTTCGGCCAAGAGTGCTTAAAGACAGAATGGCAGATGAACTGGCCAAAAACAGGTCATCTCTTGATCCGAGCAGATATCTCGCTATTTCTATTGCCGAAGCAAAAATAAAAGCAAAAATCACCAGAATTTCCTTGGTGATGCGGATGTCAGATGTTTAACAATCGACACTTGTCGGGTTTCAGAGAACCCAATATGTCGATGAAAAAACGGAATATTTACTCAATATAAACAAGCCTAACGAGCTACAATACAATGGTAAGCCACATGATCCAGGGTGTCCATACGAAGAGGCGGAGGAGGACTCATCTCACTTCCTTTGTGAATTCTCCAGCCAAGCCAGAACCAGAAAAGTAGTCCTCGAAGATTATTTTTCTACGAACTGGGCGACGTCTCTATCTCCCTTCCATTTATTCCTTTATCTCCTCCACAATGCAATGGGTATAATAGGGATCCAAGTTAGATGGCACGGCTTGATCTATTAAGCATATGATATTCGTGAAAAATATTATTTTTCTCCCGAAATATTTTTTACCCATACTCACTTCCAACGTTTCACTTTTCAACTGATCTTCATACATTTTACCAATTTGGTTTTAAATATTTTAACTTCACTCAGAAATTCTTAATACCTACTTGATCAGAATTCTTTTTTTAATCGATCATCTAATTTAATATTAATTGTATCGATCCTTTCTTAAATAAAAACTCAGTGCGACCTTTATTGTGGGAAGAATATTAATTAAAAAACCCACATTTATTATCTCCGAGTTTAAAAAGATCAATTACATGACCTGCTCGTCTGAGGGACGGAACAAGACTACTTTATATTAAGATATACTTATTGAGAATACAATGCAAATAGACATAATGATGCTGACATGCTGAATCGACCGCTGACTTCAGTGCTGACATGAATGGCCAGTGTTGCCATTCGTAACATTAATCGTCTTCGATACTCCATGTTTTAAAGTACCCTTAGCTATTTGACTAAAGTGTTAAAATTCATCCAAATTATACCATTACATTTTCTGTTTAGATAAACCGCTAAAAATGAATGAACACACCCATTTTAGAATCAAAATTCAAACAAGCAAAACGAAGGAAATTCTTGGCACAATTCCATTGCGCCTGATTCCAACCTACCTATGTAGATTATTTCCATCTATAGGTATAATTATTGGATCGGATTAACTCCTTATGAAATTATTTCATGTGACAAAGGGCTAAATTTTTCAAAAGCCCTCTCTCATACCTACCTACGCATTGACAGAACTTTTCCATTGATGCATATTTTTGGCAAGTGTTTGGTTTTCATTTCGCCGAAACAAAGGCACTTCACAAAATTGATTCCAAAACTACTTGGCATCAATTTTGCTATGGCAAATCTGATGTATTTGGTTTATTCAAAATATGCCCCATTCAAATGCAATATAAATCCCAATAACATACCTCAGCGCAACTTCCACCTACAATAATCCCGAATTACAAAAACCACACAAAAGAATGACAAAAGCCAATATAAACACAAAGTGCACATTCATTTCGTAAATGTAATTGAATGCATAAAACAAGAGTTCGAAACAAACGCCATCGGACTTTTGCCCTGCAAATCACTGAAGCTCTACCCACCCATTCCTGTGATTACCATCAAATATGCAACAACTCTCCATGTTTGCTCACATCACATTTCAATGAAACCAAACAAATCCTTAAAAAGTAGAACAAAATGCCCTCCCCTAATCAATTTGAATCAAGTCCACCGACCTCAAATCCGCCTCCGATTTTCAATTTCACTTCAAAGTGTCACTCAATTCAATTTCAGCAACGACGGGTAGCAATTTGAAAAATTGTGGCATTCGAAGTGGGCAGGGATACGAAGCATATCCTTAATTGAAGTAAACATACCAATCGTCTGATGTCATTTGGAATTACGACTCACCTTTTTGCTTTTCTTTTTCCGTTCCGAATCGCTTCTTCCACCTTCCTGATCCTTGCAATCATAAATTGACCGCAAATTTATTTACTTACATCACACAATCCTTTTAAAAATAGAGAAAGAGTATTTTTATTTGATTGTATACTGCTCCTTCCTGCTACAACCTCACCACCTCCATACAAGCCAGAACACACAAGTCATTTTCCCATCTATCAAGGATTAAATTTAAAATAATATTCCTTCCTGCGCCATCAGATAGATAGAACCATATGTACGAGTATGGTAGTGGGGATGTATAGGTGGAAAATTGTCACACAAGCACACGGGCCAACGCAGAACTACTGCAAAAGCCTTTGTTCAACTGTTATTCTCCAATTGGAAGAAAGTCATTTCAAAAGGATATTACACATTATATTCGTGTCCAATTCCCTGCTTGGTGGTAGTGTATCTCATCGCTATCGGTTACGAGCGAGTCCATAACTTAAAATCTTTTGATGATTTAACAAAAAACAGAAATTGTTTTTAGTGAACCGAATGAGGAGAAGAAACGTTCAAAATTAGGGTCAGGCGAAGGGTCGGAAGACGTTGCTTGTTCAATTTTGATTTTACAAATTTTAAGCCAGTGAAATGACTTTAAATTGAAAAACAGAAAATTCGACAAAGCTGGATTTTGGCGAAGAATATTTTGGATTGAGTTAAAAAGTACCCTAATGATTTTTTTTTTAAATACCATACTATCTCGAAAACTAACCTTTTTGAAAAAAAAGGAAATTCAAAATTTTTTGTTTTTGTGAGATTCTCACACAAACCCGCCCTGTAACCCTACCAGTTGTGGGAACGTTGTATTTAAAAATAAAATGCACGACTGGGTCGCACGAACTTGCTCCTATGTAACAGACTAAGAATTTCAAAAATGAATGTTATTAGAGAAAAACTGTTCACAAGCATAAAATTAATTTTTTAAATGACTAAAACAACTTCTTTAGTAATTGAAGGTAAAAATATCATGCCATGAGATTCAAGCAAATATATGTTTGTGCAAGAACAAAAATTATAAGTCCTTGTAGTGGTTTCTTAAAAAATAAGCTTTTATGTAAAAAAATTTTAAAACATTTTTAAGAAAAAATTTTGGTACGCCAGCTTAAAGGTTTTATTATTGTTCGAATAAAAATTAAATTTACAAACAAAAATATTTTTCTTAAAGTTTTGAAATGCAATGTTTTTTAAACTTTTTAGAAGCTTCTCACTAAAAACTTTCTATGGTAGGTACAATCAGTAATATCTTGTTTTCATTTTTTTTTTGTATTAAATTGTAGATCTTGAAAATTAATCGAAAGAAAAATATATAAGAAAACTTCTAAGAACCGTTTTCGAAAAAAATACGATTTTCAAAAACCATTTTTTAACATTTGTATGGAAGGTACCGTTATTTTTAGATAAAATAAATTTCTTTTTCGCATATCTTGTAGAATATATATATTTAAAAGCTTTTATTTATCAAGTTTTAAAAAAATCGATCATTGGGCTTTCGAAATATTGAGTTTTCAAAAAAAATTTAGAAAATTTTTTTAAAAATCCAAAAAAATATTTTTGGAAAATTTTAATTCACAATAATATTCAATGTATTGGGGACCTTTAGCAGAAAAAAAATGATCAAAATCCGTCGCACCGTTTATGAGAAAATCAAAAACCAAAAAAATGGTTCCAAGGGGGGTACCAAAAATAACAATTTTTTGGAAAATTTTTTTCAGCCATTACCTAGCTTTAACTCAATGAAAATTTTTGAATTTTTTTTTAAGAAAATCTGTGGGAAAGTTTTTGAAAAAAAAATATATTTATAAAATTTCGAAAAAAATTTGCTTGGCAGGTACCGTTAGTTTTGGTCATAAAAAAGAGAAAAAAACGTCCGGGGGGGAAAAATTAAAACCCATATCTACCAAGTTTGAAGAAAATCGGCCAAGCTGCTTAGGCTGTAGTCGAACCGACAGACAGACAGACAGAGTTGCGAGACCCACTTTTTTGGGCTTCGCTATCATCGTAATGTTCGATTTTTTTACGAATGCATAACTTGCCTTATAGTAGATACCTATAAGTCGCAAGTAAAAAGAACTGATATTGTAAGATTGTTAATTTTGGGCATGTATTTTTTTAAAACCTTTTGCTCTTACCAGGACGAAAACGAAAAATCTTCGAATAACTTTTGTGTAGAATTATACAAGGTGACTCAAAATTAATCATTCAATTTTGTTTTTGAATTACTTTTTTACTAAATAAAAAGAAAAAGATGTTGATCTTTTTTAGCCCTTTACATTTTTTTCTTTTAAGTGGAAAATATGATATCCGTCAAGTGACTGCCGCCAGTGTTGATATACATTATTTGTGCCCGTTTTATCAAATTTTTCATGACTTTCCGCAAGATTTTCGGTGATAACTATTCTCCTTAAGGACTGTGAATGTCTTAGGCTTGTTGGCATACGCCCCCGACTACAAGTTGCCCCAAAGAAAGAAGTTTAATCGCGCGATCTTGCTGCCCATGACAACTCCCAAAATGGGAGATTATGCGAACATGAAACGCGCTTCCTTCACATTACCCATTGTTGCTCGTGCTGTGTGTGCGGTTGCACCGTCTTGTTGAAACCACACGTTCAACAAGCCCAGCTCATCAAATTCCGGCAGTAAGAAGTCGTTTAACATTAATCTGTAGCATTCGTAATAGTGACCATTTTCCCGATGGCTTCCTCAAAAAAATACGGCCCAATCACTCCTCTTCGTGCATCAACACACACGAATTTTCAGTGCCCCAGAAACGAAGGTTTTGCTTATTGACTTAAGTGGAAATGCGCCTCGTCGCTCATGATGGTTTTCGACACAAAATCGTCTCCTACATTGTTGAGATTGAGGATGGCTTGATAGTAATTCAAACGCGGCGGACTCTCAGCAGGCATTAACTTATGCCCTGTTTGCACTTTGTACGGGAACATGTTTAAGTCTTTAACTAAAATAAAATTCGCTGTAGGGTTCCTCTGGGGTGGGGTCAAATTGCGTGGCCCTTCATTTGGTTGATGTTTCTTCTCAGTGATATCGGCAACCACAGCCACACCCACAATATTACGACCAGTCACTTGGCATGGCCTTCTGTGGTTCCAATTCCGAGCTGTTCGACTCGAGTAGCTAAGCAAAAGCAGAATGTTTGCTCATGCTCAGTTGGCGTGACATGATTAAGAAATCGACGTCGCGCTAACATCTCCGACCGATTATTGGTCAAAAATCGACACAGGCTCTATTGCTTGTTTGTTTGTATACTGCATCTGTTTAGTTCACAAATGTCAAAAATGATTTACGTACGACACCATTTTCAAAAAAAAAAATAACATCTTCCGAAAGAAAGATTCAGATACAGATTCTTTTCGAATTGCACGTATTAGAAACATATTAACACATTTAAAAATTTTAAAAATATTCATAATGTTTACCTATTGTTTGTTCTGTTGAAAGAAAATTCTATTATCAATTTAAAAGCAATGTCGAAAATTAATAATACAATAACTCGTATGAACCTGTGGATGGAATTGAAATGAGAAATTGTGGACATTCTTAGGGAATCATTCAGTCCATCAAGCTTACTCTTTTTTTGGGTAAATTGGTCTTATCTTGAGACCTGTTTCGCTTAACGGCTTTTTCTTGAATTTTACAGAAGATTGTTGTACCCTTTAACGATCTTCTGGTATTTTATTTTAGCAGCGGCGGCGTTCCTCACATGAACTCTTCCGACTTTCTCATTCCTGGCAATCTTTCCAAGAATAGAAGAAACCCTTTTGAACTGTTGTATGGAAGGGCGTTCGCAGATTGCTTTTTCCTACCTCGTGCTATAGCTGGCATTGCTATACGAAGGTAGCTGGTAAGTATTGGTCGGTTTAGGAAGCAATGAAGTATTATGGCTGGTACTGCCTGTGCTTTCGGATGGTTTGGGTTGTCCAAAAGCACCGGAACTACCAGTGTTATTTGAGCTCCCTTTAATGGTCTGCTATCTGGAGGCCAAAAGTGCATCCTCGTAGTCGGCGGCTGGTGTTAAATATGTCTTGTCACATTTGTCCATATAAAATAAAATGCACGACTGGGTCGCAGAAACTTGCTCTTATGTAAAAGATTAAGAATTTCAAAAATGAATGTTACTAGAAAAAAAACTATTTATAAGCATAAAATTCATTTTTAAATGACTAAAACAACTTCTTTAGTAGTTGGAGGTAAAAATAGGATGCCATGTGATTCAAGCAAATATTGGTTTATGCAAGAACAAAAATTATAACTATTTGTAGTGGTTTCTTAAAAATATAAACATTCTTAAGAAACATTTTTGTTACGCCAACTCAATGTTTTTATTACTACTGTTTTTGAAATTTGATTTTTTTTTCAAAAATTCAAAAAATATTTTTTTTTTGTTTTGAAATGCAATGCTTTTAAAACTTTTAAGAAGCTTCTCTATAAGAAATTTCATTGAAATTCGTTATGTAATATAAAAATTTCAAATTTTTTTTTATTCAATTGTAGATCGTAAAAATTAAACGAAAGAAAAAAATGTTATCAAAATTTTCGGAACCGTTTTCGAGAAAAATACGATTTTCGAAAAACATTTTTTAACATTTGTATGGTGGGCACCGTTATTTCTAGTTAAAACAACATTTTTTTCTCAAATCTTGTAGATTATATTAAGAAACTTTTATTTAACAAGTTTAAAAAAAATCGAGCATTGGGGTTTTCGAAACATTGAGTTTCCAAAAAAAATGATTTAAATCGGTTGTACCATTTTCGAGAAAATCTAATTTGTTTGTTCTAGGAGAATTACCAAAAATAATTTTTTGGACAATTTTGTTTCAACCATTACCTAGCGGAAACTAAATGAAATCTTGCGATTTTTTTTTTAATTCGGTGTGGCAGTTTTTGAGAAAAAAAATTATAAAATTTCGAAAAAAATTCGTATGGCTGGTACCGTTATTTTTAGTCTTAAACAAAAAAAAAGAAAAAAAAAACGTGTGGGGGGAGTTCGATTTTTTTACGAATGCATAACTTGCCTTTTAGTACCTATAAGTCGCAAGTAAATAAAATGCACGACTGGGTCGCACGAACTTGCTCCTATGTAAAAGACCAAGAATAAAATTTATTTTTTAAATGACTAAAAAAACTTCTTTAGTAGTTAAAAGTAAGAATAGGACGCCATGGGCAAATATAGATTTATGCAAGAACAAAAATTATAAGTCTTTGTAGTGGTTTCTTAAAAAATAAGGTTTTATATAAGAAAATTTTAAAACATTTTTAAGAAAAAATGTTGGTATGCCAATTTGAAGTTTTTATTATTGTATGAATAAAAATTAAATTTACAAAAAAAGTATTGAGCCGTTTTTGAGATATTGAATTTTCAAAAAACAAAAAATTGATTATTTTTTTTTTCAAAATTCAAAAAAAAAAATTTCTTAAAGTTTTGAAACGCAATGTTTTTAAACTTTTTAGAAGCTTCTCTCTACGAAATTTCATTAAAATCCGTTGTACTCATAATGAAAACATTCAAAATTTAAAAAAAAATCGTTCTATAGTAGGTACAGTCAGTAATACCTTGTTTTCAAATTTTGTTTTATTAAATTTTAGATATTAAAAAATAATAGAAAGAAAAAAAATTTAAGCAAAATTGTCGGAACCATTTTCGAGAAAAATGCGATTTTCGAAAACCATTTTTTAACATTTGTATGGAGGGTACCGTTATTTTTAGGTAAAATGAATTTATTTTTCCAGACTTTTATTTATCGAGTTTTGAAAAAATCGAGCGTGGAGTTTTCGAAATATTGAGTTTTCAAAAACAAATTTTGAAAGTTTTTTTAAAAATCCAAAAAAAAATTTTGGAAAATTTGAATACACAATAATATTCAAACTGCTGGGAAGCTTTAGCATAAAAAAAAATGATGAAAATCGGTGGTACCGTTTTTGAGAAAATCAAAAACAAAAAAAATGGTTCCAAGGGGGGTACCAAAACTACTCATTTTTTGGAAATTTTTTTTTCAACCATTACCTAGGTTTAACTAAATTAAATTTTTTGTTTTTTTTTAAGAAATCGTTGGGACAGTTTTTGAGAAAAAAAAAAAATATTTATAAAATTTCGAAAAAAATCGTATGGCAGGTACCGTTATTTCTGGTCTTAAAAAATCAAATCAAAAAACATCCGGGGATAAAAAATTAAAACCCATATCTACCAAGTTTGAAGAAAATCGGCCAAGCTGTTTAGGCTGTAGTCGAACCGACAGATAGACAGACAGAATTGCGAGACCCACTTTTTTGGGCTTCGCTATCATCGTAATGTCAACTTTGATCAAAATCTTGAGTTCGAATGCATAACTCGCCTTATAGTACCTATAAGTCGCAAGTAAAAAGTAAAAAAATAGAGTTCCCACGAGTAGGTCGCTTCGGCGTCTTGACATCGCCAAGACGGCTTATAATACGATTTGGGAATTTGGTGCGCTAGAGATCGATTGTGGCATGTGTTCTGTGGCATGGTGCGCCATCCATCCTGTAAAAAAAAAGTCGGTTGACATGGCTCTGTAACGCCCACCTTTGACCGAAACGTTGTTCCCAGCATCATTTTCGAAGAAAAATGGTGCAATGATGCCACCGCTCCACAATCCGCACCAATTTGTCAGTCTCTATGGTTGCATTGGCTTCTGGACAATAACCGGCGGGTTTTCCGAGCCTCAGAAATGCGGCAATTTTGTTTGTTAACGTAGCCGCCTAGCTGAAAACGCGTCAGAAAAGATGATTTTTCGTTCAAAATCATTGTCTACATAATTCAAGCTGCTCTCGCGTAGCGGATGGTCAAGCGCAATTTCTGGGTCAATTTGACCTTGTAAGCGATCATGTTATTATGACTTAGGGGTTCTTTTGAAGGCTCACTGAGGACGACACACATTCACATCCATTAAGAAGTACAATGAGTTAGAATAAATTTCGAAAAGCAAGAATAATGATGCATGACAAACTTAATGCATCCTTTTCAAAATCGTTATAACTCATCAAGTAGAAATGAACATTTCAAAAGGAGTTTAAAACTGCAAAAAAAAAAACATGGAGGTACTTCTATATGGGTATATCAGGCTTTCTTTTTTTTCTTGTCGATTGCAATGCCCACCCAGAAATAAAAAAATACCTAGAAAAAAAAATGTAAAGGCAAACAAAATATCCATTCTCTGGAGGGATTCGTGTAGAAGTCGCTGTGAACATAATAAAAATCGATTTTCAATTCAATCGAACGAAATCTATTTGGGGTGTGAACATTTTCTAAAAGAGTGCGATTTATCCTTTGAGGATTTTGCCCCGGCGGCGGCAGCACCTGCCCCACTCCCCTAGTCCTTAAATATGATGTACCTTGCTCCACCACAATTCAGCTAACATTCCTTGCTCACAGCAAAAGTGTACTTGTAGGTATACATAGATTTATTGAATGTCCTTTCATACATATTCATATGGCACAGTAGAAGTATAAATATAGATAAGTCTCATCCTTGTAATAATTCGTGTTTGAGGATAAAAGGAAACGAATCCTTGGCTTTGTGTCGTCGTGTGCGAGTGTGTTGTAAGAAACCAACTTATCGACATTTCAATATGAATGCGCACAAATGTGCAACCACAAGATTTGTATGTTCTTTACGTTTTTTTTTTTTTTAAAGAGGACAAACGTTCTCCATGGTCCTTATCGCTTAGTGGAGCAATATTCCGAGAATATATATTTTTTTTCCTGCTATTTTTCTGTTTGTTTGAACATTTCGTGTCCTTAAAGGTTTTTCTATTTTATTGAAATCAACAACTTTGATGTGATTAACGAGTGTTAGAAGACTGAAAAGTCGATTTATTTAATTGCTCTGAATGGCTTTTAACGGGATTTAATTGGAAAGGAAATATGATGGAATATTGTTGGGTTTGCAGGGATTTAAGGATTTTTTTGTTGGTTTTGGTCTTGCGTTACGATTCCAATTAATATTTGCAGATTAATATAAAACCAAAAAAATAAATAAAAAATGCACGACTTTCCCGCTCGATTATATAATTAGTTCATTGAATTCTTGGCGGTTTATGGTTAGCCATTTGAAAATGTTATCGAGATCAAAATTTACTGAGCTTATCATACACACTGCTGTTCCAAATTCACATTCGAAGAACAAGGACATCTATCTGGAAACGAATATGAAAAGCTGAGAGTACTGTCGTCAGCGAAACAATGTAATTGATTAGAAGTTTCAGACAAAAGATCATTGATGAATTTCAAAAAGAGAGTCGGAGACAAAACGGAATCCTGTGGCACACCAACATTTATTTTATAGACTTCAGACTTAAAAGCATCTAAAATAACTTGTATTGAGTGGTTCGTAAGGTAGTTTCTAATTTATCGAAGAAGAGATTCATCAATACGAAAAGCACGCATTTTCGATAATAGAGCTTGATGACAAACTCATCCCGATGGATCGTGGTCGAACTCGAGCCAAGAAACGTTTAAACTCTTTATGGAAACGCATTTACTGGGCTGTAAGAGTAATGAGGGATCAGGTTTTGCAAAACCAGAAACCTTAGATATCTTACAATTAGTACCAGAATTGAAACAGGTTATCACAGAGCAGAAGATTATTTGGGCAATAAACACGTTCAAACCGTATAAATCAGCTGGACCAGATGAAATTATTCCGACATTTCTTCAATATGATCTAGGTACAGATAATCACCCCATGGCTTAGGGTAATCTTCAAAAGTTGTATTAAATGGAGATACGTCCCTATCAGCTGGAGAAAAGTTAAAGTGGTCTTTATTCCAAAAGCTGAAAAACCGACACACTCGACTGCAAAAGATTACAGACCGATAAGTCTCTCTTCGTTTCTCCTCAAGACACTGGAGAGAATTATTGATCTGCATGTTAGGGACCTTCTCAAACCAAGCAACCTGTGCAACTAGCAACATGCTTACCTAAAAGGTAAAGCAGTGGAGACTGCGTTGCGCGAGGTCGTCTCACAAATTGAAAAAAGTCTGAAGCACAAAGAACATACCCTGGCAGCATTTTTGGACATCGAAGGAGCGTTTAACAACGTAAAAACGAAGTCCATTAAATTTGCTCTGAAAGAAGTTGGAGTTGAACCTACCATTGTGCAATGGATTTATAACATGCTCAATTAACTTACTAACTCACAACTTAGGGATAATTTTGTAGAGAAAGCAGTTACAAGAGGCACTCCACAAGGAGGAGTAATCTCACCTCTCCTCTGGATCCTTGTTGTTAACAAAATTCTTACAAGATTTTGGAATCAGGGCATTAAAATACTAGCTTGAATAGGTGGCAGAATTGGTACGCATGAAAAAATTGAACTCGTCGGAGATCACATTTTTCGTGGACAGCCAAGCTGCCATCAAAGCTTTAGCCAGTGAGACTATAAGATCCAAGACAGTAACAAAATGCCGAGACATGCTGAGCAATATTTGTAACACTAACCAAGTCAATCTCTGCTGGGTTCCTGGACATAGTAATATAGAAGGGAATGAAATAGCAGATGAACTGGCAAGGAAAGGGTCAGTATCAAATAAAAACAATAGTAGCAATTTAAATATGGGACCCGATTGGTGTGATTAAAAGGAAAATAGACCTAATAACGAAAGAGCAAATCAATAACTCCTGGTCCTCCAGGGGTGACTGCGTTATCTCTAGAAGTTTATCGCCTAGAATTCATGAAAAGGAAACCTATCTTATCGCTGAGTAAAAAGAACATCAGAATCCTGATAGGTGTACTAACGGGTCATTGCGCCATTGGCGCAATGGCCACTAGAATGGGTGCATTTGCACTCGATTTCTGTGGGAGCTGTCAGGATGTCATCAAACCAACAACCATCAAACATTTTTGCTCTGCGACTGTCCGAACCTCCTAGCAAATCGTCTCCGTAACTTTGGAAATAGGTTTTTTAAAGAACTGAACGATCTAACGCAGGTCTCAATGGCAAATATGAGAAAATTCATAGTAAGCACAGGCTAATTCGCAAATTAAGCAGTCTACATAAGCCATTAGTTAGGAGCATCTCTGGTTTTATTAATAGGGGATAACAATGGACCAATAGGCCCCCGTGTACGCAACAGCCTCTGTGCTGTGCACGCTCCTCCTAACCTAACCTCGATAGTATCATAAACTCAATTTTGACATACATAAGTCGACATACGATGTTTTTCCCTGTGACCTAAATGTGTTTTTGTTCTGCATCGGGATAGCCGTTCCTTACTTTTAGCCTTTATTTACGTACAATACCTTTTCTTTATTTACAGTAACTAAGTTTTCTTTTGTCTTATAGGTAGTCATCCTTAGTACCCTTATTAACAATATAGTATAGCGCAATTAATTAGTCGGGGAAGGATATTTTTGTATTTTTATCATTATTTATTTATAGCTTTGTTTGTTTTAATTAGACTTAAGAATAGTTTTCGTCGCAGTTATTTACCTCGCAACTCGGTTAATTTTGTAAATTAAACTGTCTACCAGTGAAAAGGCCATTAACACTTATAAGTCTACTTACAGATATATGCAGTTCCTCCGCAACGAAGGCAACCTTTTTTTCCTTGCCCAACTAACTGTAAGTGGTTCTACTTTGTTGTTTGAATAAAACTGAGAAACAAAAATAATTATGACGTTCTCTTAGATAATAATTGTGGCAAATTTTCTATCTTTTTTATTTTTTTTATTTCTTCTTGCTTTTCATTTAATGTTCTTTTTCTTTTGAAAGCAAATTCTATGATTTTTTTTCCTCTTTCGCATTCTAATTATCCTGGCTGCAGCTGCCGTGTCGTTATGCCTACTACTTGATGCTAACAATGCACTCTTGTGTCTCATCCTTGAAGCTTGAAGCTCCTGTACCCATTTTTGCCTTGCCTGGCTGCTTGTCTGACCTACCTCTCCAACCTCTTAACGCCTCCCTATTCCATTGTCTACAACATGTACAGAGAGTGCACTCAATTAATACGATTGTGATAAATGGCTGAATTAAAGTTATGGAATGACACACTAAATTGCTGCAGTAATTATAAATCAAATTGCATTAGCAGCAGCAAAAGACAACATACATACACACACACACTATAGGTAAATAGCAAACAAGCAGAAGTCGCAGTTCGCAGAGTTGGAAGATAGATAGAGAGAAAGATAGACAATTTGTGTGTCATGAACTTAGTAGAAAAGCGGTACCTTCTCCCTACTTACGTAACGTACCTACATAAATGTTTTTGTCTCAAAGGATTCTCAAAGTTATAAACCCTATTTGTGTTTGAATTTGTAGTACAGTAGACTCGCGGTAACGTGAACTATTAAAAACCGAACGTGTTCACGTTTGCGAAATTGTTCATGTTTACGAAGGTGAAAATCTTTAAATTTTTCAAATAAATTAGACATGTTTTTACTCAAATTCATATATATTTTGTGTGTTTCGGTTTGTAAGTAGGTACCTAATTCATTATAATTTGTTAAGAAAAAAAATTATGTTGAAATCAATTAAAAAAGGGGTTGTCTTTGTCCGGATTTTCTTTTTTTGCAAATTGCTGAACAAGGGCTTTTGGCGGAGACGTTCAAGTACGCCGATATCTGTTATACTTATGTTTTCTTTTTCTGTCCATTCCAAAGATTTATTGAAAATGTTGATTGCTTCACTAGGCTCTATTCTAGTATGTGCTCTTTCCAAAATTCTGTCCTCGCTTTTTTTTTTTATCCACTGGTCAAAACCTCGTTCGTTTGGGTTCCGTTCGTAAGATCTTCAGTGCAGAACTAAATGCCATTCATTTACGGGATATCAAAGTTTTATAAAAACAATTCGAATAACCGACAAATGCAGAAAAGAAAACAACGTTTTGTATTTTAAATGCATTTTAAATTTGTTCATGTTATAGGGCTTTCTCAACGTGTTCACGCTACAGAGTAGTCAATGTAAAAAAAATTGTGTTCACGTTAGCCGGTGTTCACGTAAGGCGGTGTTTTTGTTAACGCGAGTCTACTGTAAATAAATTAGGTTTAGGTGAAGGTGATGTGTGTGAGTTGATGTATGATCTATGGACACGTATCTACATATGTTCAGCGAAGGCGATATACATAGGTAGATTCTATAGGGCAAGTTCTGCATTTGGAAAAAAAAACCAACTCGAGATTTTGATCAAAGTTGACATTACGATGATAGCGAAGACGAAAACCTTTTGTTTTTTTTTTTTTTGAATTTCGACTTTTTCATTAACGGCTCTAACGACTTTAACCAACATTTTTTAACAGGAGCCTTCTTAAATTTAAAACTGTATTGTACATAAAAATATTGAAAAAAATATTTTTTGAAAAATTTTTAAAAATCAATGTCTTCAAAACGTGTGAAAGAATATTTTTGAAATTATTTGGTAAAATCTACATATATTACGAAATACTTACATTTGGCATCCCATTTTTTTTTTATTTAAAAATAAAAATAAAAAAATAGGTATAAAAAATGTATTTAATAATAAAACGATTTTTAAGTTTTGTTTGTATAAATTCATACTGAACATTTTTATTTCATTAAATCCATGTTTTATATTTATTAAATGTATTTTAAATTCCATTGGATCATTTTTTCGCCCATAACATAGATCATGAAATACAAGATTAGAATCATTCAGACACTCACATTTAAGATCCCGTTGAGATGAATCGACAAATCTGGGTGTTAATGGTTACATAGACTTGACATACGAGTAAGATAGCTCTGTTTTCATGATGGCTCTGTTTTCTATCAGTTTTTACGCTCTGTTCTGAATTCTATCCAATAATGGAATTTTGTGCTGCAGCTGCACAAAGGTTTGAGTTATACTCGAGTTTGGGTATAACTGGTATAGCCAGATCCGAAGGCGTGAAAAATTTCCTATAGAAATCCTAAGCATTTAGCAGCATTTTTAGCGGTCTCGAGAATGTGGTCATTCCAACGAAGACCGTGGTCGTTGACACACATACCGAGTAATGAGAGCTTTTCGGTATCTTCGATGCAAGTGCTATTCAAGAACAATGGTATAAGAGAGACATTTTGCTTCGACGACAAAAAACAGCATTAAGTTTTCGAAGCATTAAACTCCACACATTTTTGTATACCCCATTTAACAATGCTGTAAAGATCGAAGATTTTCATGCAATACCGTCGCAATTCCACTTACAAAGGAGATGGACGTGAATTTGGAAACCAGTATGAGAAGCTGAGAGTAGAGTCGTCGGCAAAACGATCAAGTGGATTAGAAGTTTCAGAAAAGAGATCATTTATAATTTATGAAGAAGAGAGTCGGAGACAAAACGGAGCCCTGTGGGATACCAGCATTTATTTTGTGATTTGGTGTAGGTATGTGTTTGGTGCGATGCTGTTAAGACTGCGACAGGCAAAAGTCCTTGCCAGAGGATCATGCTCCTTGGTACATTCAGAGTGTGCATAACTATTTCCAGGTAGGCTCTACACTATTGGCTACACTTTACTTCAATTGAAGTAGATTTACTACTTTTTTTTTTTAAATTATTTTAAAATCTACTTCGCACCACCAGCAAAATACTGAAATACGAGTATACTTCATTTAAAAAATCTCTGTTTAATGAATATCCAGGTGTGCCTCTTCTTGACCTGGAGGTAATACGTCAAGGTATCGCTGGCAGGTTGGCTAGGCAGTGGCAGCTCTTGGCATCTGGAGGAAGGCCATAAGCGCTCATAATCTGAGTGTTCATAACAGAGTGGTTCTGCTGAGAGACGATATGTTTTCTAGGTGGCAGTCTCGTGGGACTGATAGTGAGAAGGGTAGAGAGAGAATCCCTGGAATTCTCGTTCTTCACAGGCTCTTTGCTGACTGGACATGGCTCCTTAAATGCATTTTTACATGAAAGGGCCTTGGCTGGTTCGGCGGATTCTTCGTATGGGTCTCCGACAGAGGTTGCGAGGGATGTGTTAACTGAGTGTTCGCGAAACGGTGTGGTATGGGTAAATGGTGGTTGGGATTTCAATCATATACCTTTTGATAGATAGACGGCTGACAATCTGGCCAGCTTTGCTGACTGAGTTTTCCAGATTCTGCGGCATTCTGTCTGTCCGTGTTGTATACACTACGATGGATTGGGGTTCACCCATTGTTGGCCTCTATGTCGGGACTTGACTTCATGCTTACATGGATTGTTGATTGATCACCTGGAGCTAACGTGAGGATAGTGTAGATCACAGCTATGTGCTTCCTGGGTGCTGGGTTCACTGTTAGGTTGGGTTTAAAATCCGCAACTCAAATGGCATTATTATTGGTAGATGTTTGGAAGGTAAGGAGACTGTTCCAATCTCATCTTGATCCATTCATGTTATGGGCTAACTATAACGTGCTTCTTACCATAGCAACGGCGCCCTTTATCCTGAGTTCTTGATTTGAGAATATCCTCTTTACATCAATGTATCGTGAGAGCAATTTAGTTCTACTCACGTCCGTCTTTTATTTTTATAGCTTGTTTGTGGTCGGTTCCTACCTATAAAGTATGAGTGATCATTCGAAATTCATTGTCAACAGTGAATACAATTAATTTTTGAAAAAAGCTAAATAATATTGGAGGAAAACAAGATCGCAGCAAAGCTTTCGCGAAAGGAAAAACTTATTTTTGTAACTGCTAAGTCATCCAAAAGGGGTTATTTTTTTTTAAATACTCAGCATGTCAACATTTTACAATTAGGACTACTTTTGAAGTAAGGCAAGGCACTGCAAGTTCGATGAAATCCCTTACGATCAAACATTTCACTATCTCATGTCCCGAAATAGGTTTCAGACAAAAACCACCACCACTATGCTTGTGAAACGTCAAGTTTCCTTAAGTGTTTTTTTTTCTAATCCTACACATTGAATAACTGTCCATTGCAGCTATAATGTAATTTTATCATCTATGGTTTTGCTCTTTATCCTGAATCCCATTCACTATTGTGATTTGAATTTTTTGTTCTCAGTTTCTACTTTAATTTCTGTTTGGTCCCTTTTATCTGGAATTTTGTGTAAAGTTTTGATGCGGGCAGTTTTACGAAGCTTGATACTTAAATTACCTTCAACTGAATAGAAGTTCTTCTTCTTTCATATCCTTGGACAGTCGTTGTGTAAAAGGGATGTTAGACCAGATCAAATAAAGTTATATACCTTTCCTTGATATCTTATGGTCTCCTTGGTCATTGTGTGTGTGTGTGTGTGTGTGTGCCAGTTATCCAGTCCAATGCCATCCGAGTATCTTTTAAGGAATCTGATTTTGACACCCCAGTAAAAGCAACAGTTCCTCTCTATTCAAACTGAAATGAAAAATTTGACAGACATCATGTTCCTTGGGAGTTCCGAAACTCAAATAGAGAGATAAGTACGAGTAGGAATAGGGAATGAGTGGCATGGAAGAAGAGACATTTTCTATTGAAACGATATTTTCTATACGGAATTGCAAAAGGATGTGTCTTTCAGATATATCTCCCCATTCTTCTTGCAGTGAATTGTTCTCAATGGAATTCATTTCATATCCGAATCCGGTATTTGATATCATCATCATCGCAAGTTTAGAAGATTTTCGTTTTTATTTCAATGTTTACAAAATAGATTTAAGGAAGCACGAAACAGTAGTAATGTTTAATATTAAATACGTGCGAGTGTGGGCCTTGGGAAATGAAATGCCAGAAATCTGTCATACTAGAAGAACTAGCTTCTGCAGTTTAAGGCAAAATGGATAACGAGTAGTGGCAGAATAATTAATTCTTTCCAAATTTGTGTTGGACTTTCCTTAATAAAAACAATATTGGCATAGGCCAGCGACTTAACGTAATCTAATTATGATAAATTCCATGAATGAGCTGGCTATTCGATCGTATGGATCCTGTCTCGAAATTGCACAATAACCGAACTTGTCCTTAAATAGATTAATTTTTAGAACAGCTTTGTGGCATCTTGTTGGAACCACATATCGGTGATGTCTAGTCCATCCAATTCTGGACAAAAGTAGTCTTCCGTCATGGAATGATAGCGAATTAGATCGATGAAAACATATGATCCAATCACAACTCTGTCGTGAAATCAAGACGATCACTTTGTGCATTCTATTGAAGCACATCTGGGTTTGTTACTTAAGGAAGATTGTTACTGATGAAGATTTTTCGATGGAATTCAGGATTTGGCTGGTTCAAATGGTGAAGAAGCTTCAATTCTTACGTTAATATGATCATGGTAGGCTAAAGGTCACAATTTCTCAACAATGTCAACTTAGATATTTCCAATTCCTGTCAACTGATATTTTCGATACTTCTTCTGGAACAATGTCAAACTGGCACAGAAACATTTAGTAATGAATATGTTTAATCGAATTTGTGTATGACCGTCTCAAATTCGACAATTCATCCAAAAATGGACCTCCGAGCTGAATATGATTTTTCGACCGACTAAAAACTGTTCGAGTGCCCATAGTACCTGGTCGCTATCTCTGAGCTACTGGGCCAGTTGGAGGTTGTACGGATGTTGGCCCAAGTGTTCTTGAGTGTGTCGGAATTGACTTCCTCAGATTCTCCTGCTCAATATCACGGGCAGTAGCGATATTTTCACTAGGTCTTGCGTTTTGTTGCCGTAGGAGTGATGGGTCTTGGCGAATTATTCACTAAACCGAAATTTAAGAAATTTTAGAAAATAATTGTATTCTCAAAATTTGTTCCACAGATTAAAAACAAAATCCAAAAACTTCATTTAGTATCAAATGGTTGAAGAAAAGTTAGCAAAAGTGGTTATTAATGGTGACTTCCATAAACCATTTTTTTTGGCTTTGGATTTTCTCAAAAACTGTTATACTGATGTTGATCACCTTTTTTATTATAAAGGTCCTAATGGCGACCAACGGCAGTCTATCCCTGTGGTCCAATTAGCGCCTACGTGCGCATTTTCATACCATTACTCGTACTACCCTGTGGATGGAATTGATATTTCAAATTGTGGACATTTTCACGTAGTCATCCAGTTTGAATCAAGTCCAAAAACATGGATCTGTTAGGTTTTGATGTCTCTTATTATGTGTTTGCTTTTGCATAATTATCCGAAAATTAGATCACTCACTCAGCCGGACCACCACACTCATGCGACACCATCTTTACTATGCCAAGCCATAGGTAGCTAATTAACTGGTGCTAAAACAGTAGCCAATCCAATTAAAAGATCATCCGGCCTTCCGTACCGTAAGCCGCCGTCAGTCCGCTAGCTCGGAATCTAAGGAGTGAAACGGAGAGCATGGCAAAGTGATACCCGATGTTCGTTCTAGAGCCATTTCATCGCGTTGAGAAAAGAGATCAAGTCTTTGATCTTCATTTCTGCAAGTTCGTCAATGTCGTCAAAAATGCCCTTGCTAATGATTGTGCTCTTTCCCCTGGGGCCCACAGCTATGACAGTGAGTGCTTGTAAGGAATCCCTAGCTTTGCAGCATGCTCTCCTATATACGATCCTGGTTATGTCTTGCCTGGGTCTGTATATCAGATCAAGTGTATGAGATTTATTATAGATGGGCCAAATCATTGTAGATATAATTTAGTTAGTTAAGCTGCTCCACCTACGGTTTGCCCGCTAAGAAAAATTGACAGAATTTTAGCCTTCATAACTCCGATACACAACTCCCCAATACCACAATGACCCCGAACCCAGATAAGAGTGATATTGTGTTTAATATTGAGGCTAGTGAATTTATCCCGGTAATACTGGACAAATTTGAAGAATGATATTGTAGAATTAATGGTTTTAAGAGCCGCCATAGCCGTATCCCGGTTCTGGTTTATAATAAATATTGTTTGAGTACCTTGCAATCCAAGTATTCGATTCCTTTAGTTTAATGCACTGCAAAATAATAAATAAGGTCCTGAAAAGTTTGAATAAAATTTTATGTGGATTTTTCAAAAATTGTTATTTTTTTTTGAAACTTTAGAAAACAGATGCTAGATTTTTTTTTTAAATTGGTAAATAAAAATTTTATTCGAAAATTCATAAAATATGTTTTTTTTTCCGAAATCTTTCACAGATTTGTTTTAAAAAAATTCACAAGATTTCATATACGAGTAGTTAAAGCCAGGTAATGGTTGAAAAAAAAATGAATATCCGAAAAATGTTAATTTGAAACTTTTAAAACTTTTTTAAATTTTGATTTTCGCAAAAAGGGTACAACTGATTTTAATCATTTTTCTTAAGTTAAAACTCCCCAAATGTTTGGATAGTAGATAATGCGCATTAAAATCTTCCAAAACTATTTTTTTTAAATTCAATATTTTGAAAACCAAATGCTGGATTTGTTTAAAACTTGACAGTTTAGAAGTTTTTAACTCTTCAATTCCCATGCTTATGTTTATGAACAAAAAAACGATTTCTTCTTCTTAATAGCATAAATGGATTTAAAATAGACCAAACAAAATTATAAAAACAAAACACCTTCCTCACCCTTTTTTTTAAAGGGGGGTCACCTACAGGTGACACTGGGCACTGCGTGTATTGTTTTCCTCTTTTTGCTTGTAGAAATAAAACCATGTTTCTTACAAGAACATTTATTTTTAAGTGGAAATTTTCGGCGGAAATAAGACAGTGGGGCCTATCGGGAATCTCCCTGGAAATTTTGTTTCCCTCGGAATTTTTTGTGGCCACGGAACTTTTTTCGTCAATCGTGAATCTCCCTCGAAACTTTTCCCCTCCGATAAAAAGAAAGTACCATACATCTGTTGTCGAAAAACACCTTTGAATTAGGTATGTGTAGTTTTAAGGCTTCCAATAACATTAAAATCCTTCAGAAATGGAAGAAAATCACGATAGCCATAAATTACGTGGGAATATTTCAAACTCATTCACGATCGCGATTTTTCGAAAATTCTTACCAGGGGAATTTTATTCACGATAGCCCCCAATATCACCTGGATCCTCTACAGCGTGCAACTCCTCAACAATCTCATCTAAAGTCAATCTGTAAGACGTACAATAGCTCTAAAATCCCATCGCCATCAATGATTCAGAAATTGCTCTAATACTACCACTATTAATACAGACAATGCCCAGTGTCACCTACAGGTGACGCTTAACATTTTTACCGTTGTAATAATCACCCTTTTTTTTATTTTTGTCCTGAAATGCATTTATATACAACTTTATATATTCTCTTACCACATTCAATTAGAAAAAAAAAACAATACTTACAGTTTAGACATTTTTATCTCAATTTAAATTCCACTAAATCACAAAAAGTAAGGACACTACAATTATACACGAAACAATGAATTGAAATGAAGAAATGACGTAAAGCTAGTATGCTAGACCTATTGGCTTTGCATAAGTGGCGGAAGAATAAAAAAAAACCGTTGCGGTATGGTTGAAAAAAAATATATATACATGCCACCCATAGGTACGGTGACCATCCGTTCATTATTATAATGAACAGTTCATTATTGGAGAAAATGTGCATTATGAATTATTTAGTTTTCAAAAACATAAAAATGTTCATTATTGCAAAAGTTGTTCATTATGTTCATTTTTTTATATAATTTCGTAAAAAGTCAAACTTAAAACTAACCAACTCAAAATTCTTTCAACAAAGTGATGATGTGAACGTGCCTTAGTTTCTAAGTGCAAAAATGGTAATGTAGTGCAAATATTTCTTAATCATTCATTGAACATACTCAATTTCGAAACGTAAATATTAAAATAAAAATCAACAAGTGAATTGTTTTCATTCAGGGGTAAACATACAAATTGGCATGTAAATTTAAATTAATTAATTAAAAAAAAATTGATTGAATACTTATAATTCCGTCTAAAGTATTTTCAATGAAGAACTTCAGCGAGAATTTGAGTTCTTAAAAAAACTGACGAAGGTGATGTAAAGTGCAATAAGTGCATGGCCATATTCTCCCTTGCAAATAATGGAAAAAAGAACATTGAACAGCATTTGAAAACGGCCGAACACAAGAGTGCAAATCTAGCTCCCGCATCAACTAAAAATCTAACATTATTCTTCAGAAAGCACTCGTTAGACGATGCAGTCAAAATAAGCAGTTAAAACGAATGTACCTGGGCTTTTCACACCATTAAACATATTCACTCGTTTCGTTCAAATGACTGCACTTCAAAATTAATAAAAAAATGTTTTGACGAAAAATATTCGTGCGCGAGAACGAAGTGTGAATCAATTGTGTGTAATGTGCTCTCACCACACTCAAGGAAATCGATGTCAGTTTTGTTACAACTTATTGTGTTACTTCAAATCATGGAAGTACGAAAATACGGCCCTTACTTGTCCGCTTCTTTATGCCTCAGAAAGGCATTCAAGTTAAAATTTTGGAAGTCAACAATCTACCAGGAGAATCCTCTGATATTTTAACAAAATATGTACATATACCTCGGATCTCATGGAAAAATTTTATATTGAAACAAAACTAGTTGCCCTCTGTGCAGATAACACCAATTGTAATTTTGGCGGAGCGGTAAGGAGGGACAAAAACAATGGCGCAAAATTTTAAACATTTAAAACCTACTCTAAATCAATTTTAGAATGGGAGTCGACTCTAAATATTGAGTATAAAACGAGAACCGACTTTTTGTTAATTTTAAAGGACATAAACTATACTTTAACGTTAAAGAGCTCGTCTTACTTTAACAGCAGCAAATAGCTAGTTTATCTTTTAAAAGTATACTTTATCCATATTGACAATGGTCATTTCATACCAAAGCAAATGGAAGAAAAAATATTTACTGATGTTTTATTCAATTTTTTAAAGACGTTTTTTGTAAGTTGACTGAATAACTGAATATTATAAATTCGAAATAATCGTACGAAAGTGCTCTACGATGAACAAATCTGTAAATACAAATGTATGTAGGTACATACATATCTTATGTATGCACGCGCGCCGCCGCCGCCGCCGCCGCCGGCCGAGACGAGTATAGCACCTTGCAACAACAAATTGAGTTTTTATGCTGTGAATTTGCGATTTATACTTTATTTCCATCTAAAATAATGTAAATAACTTATAAACAATCAAAATCTATACCGAGGTAGTATAAAAAATGTACTTTTTTCGGCGAAAAATTATTTGGTTTAAAGTTGTCTGGTCTTCTTACTTTTTTTTGTTTTTTTGTAGTTGTGTGAGTTATGTATCTGTCAAATTAAGGGTTGTTCAACGCAATTTCGCTTAGGTTCTGTTGTAAAACCCACATCAGTTAGAAGAGTTGTCTAACGTGTTTAAAATTATGCAAAAGTTAGACGAAGTCTCCAAGCTAAACGACTGCGTTAAGTAGAGCCGGTTTAATTCCTTAAACGAGAACTGTTTAAAATTTTGCGCCAATGTGTTTAATAAACTTTAACAAACAAACTGGGTAAACTCTGCACAACATATTGTAAATAATAGCGTTCAAACCTCAATTGAATGTTTACTAATTGATGTTAAAGTAATAGTTATAAAAATAAATTCTTATTTTTATATACATATAAATACAGTAAGGGTTGAACATTTAAAAAATATATGTTACGTTGCAGATATTGAATTTAAAAAACTAATGGGTTTTAGTAAACCACGATGGCTAACCCTTAAACAGGCAATAGAAGGAATTTCGAAATTTTTTGAACCCTTGAAAATTTATTTTCTGTCGCAACCAAAGTGCCCAACTATATTAAAACATTTTTTTTACAATTCTTGTTCCGAACTCTAGTTATTTTTTGCACATTGTCAGCCTACTCTTTTTTAAAATAGCATTTTAAGGATTGAGTCCCAGAAAATATGCATGATGGAAGTATCGAATTTTCATGTGTTAAGAATTATGTTTCCTTGGAGAAAATAAATATATGGGAAGAAAATTCAGAAGACTGCAGGAAAAAGATGGATAGAATTGTTTAAACATTTTAAAGAAAAAAAAATTAATTTCAAATATATTTTAAAAATTGTAGAGTTTGGTTTGTGCCTTCCTGGATCACAGAAAGAGTTTTTTTTTTCAGTTTTAAAATTTGGAAAGATGAAAAAATTCAAATGAAAGTTGAAACTATAAAATCAATTTTGACAACCAAATTTAACCATGAAATGACCCGTTTAGAGTTCAGAGAATATTTAAATCAAAAACCAGATTTAATTAAACAAATTTTGTCTTCTCAAAAGTATTCAAATATGTATATGAATAATTTGTACAAAATACTTATACATACATATATGTAATTATGTATTATACTAATTTTTGAATGAAAGATTGAATTAATTATTTATTTATTTATTTATTACCTTTAGTTTATTAATGATACAAAAAGAGTTCCATTTTTAATTTTAATATGGACTGAATCCTTGTGCTTTATTTTTTTTATTTTAAATAAAATAAATTATATCTATACTATTATATAAAAGCGAAACCATTTTAAACCTTGATACGCACGATCTCAGAAAGTAGTCAACCGATTTATTTGAAATAAATTTTATTATTTTCTATATTGTTATAAGAGTGTTTATGGCTATAATGTTTTTTCATTAATAATTTGTCAAACTTAAATATTATTGATTTTACATTTTTTGTCCATTTTTTCTCATTAGTTGACTTATACAACCACTCATATCTTAAAACCTACACAATAATCAACAAAGATTAGCATTGCTTCATAAAGTCAATATTGTTGCGCAAATTTTAAGCCCAAAATCACTTCTTAGTTAAACATACAACCTGAGAAATAAATAAAAACAAAATATAAAATCATAAACTTTTTGAATTCATTTTATCCAAGAATTGGATTTCATCACAATCGTGAGGTCGCTGCTTTGTTTCATTTCATTATCATTCCAACATTTTTAATTTTCTTTTCTTCCCGCTCCCATACACTCTCTCACTCTCTTAATATCTGTTCCATTCAATAGTTACGTTTTTTCTCTTACCTACCTAGACCTACCTATGTACATATATTCAATTTTTCTGTATTGTATAGTTTATCTAATTAATCGACACACACACACATTTTTTTTGTTTCTCTAATTCTATCGTCACATCGCTGAGCAATGTGGGGGTGGGCTCTTTTTACTTGCGATATAAGTAGGTAATAGGTACTAACTATAGAGCAAGTTCTGCATTTGGAAAAAAAATCGAACTCGAGATTTTGATCAAAGTTGACATTACGATGATAGCGAAGACGAATAAAGTGGGTGCGACGATTCCGTCTGTTTGTCTATATGCCTGTATGTCCGTATGTCTGTATGTCTGTACCTCGATCTAGAGCCTAAGCCACTGGAGCTATTTTCTTTAAACTCGGTACTTAAGGGTCTTCGGTGATTCCCTAGAGGAGAAATTGAAATTTTTTTTTTAGCTCTAAAACTAACAGTACCATCCCATACACCCGTAATGCATAATCTTACTTATGTCGAAAATGGCTCTAACGATGTTGATAAAAAAAAATAGGTGTGATGTTATGGACACGGACTACATTTTGGTAAAAAAATGTTTGGGGGAAATGTTTTAAGGGTACCTGTCATAGAACGGTTTTTTTTGATTTACGAATTTCTCATCAACAGCTCTAACGATTTTAACCAAGGTTTTTATGCGTGAGCTTCTGTACACTCGAAAAAAGATAATCTAAAATTTTTTTCGAAAAAATAGTTTTTTGATTTTTATAAAACTAATATAATTTTTTTTTGAAAATTCAATATCTAGAAAACGAATACACGAATAAATTTTTAAATTACGTTATAAAATGTATTTTATTGAATACTAATAACTTGCATATCATTTTTGTTTATACAAATTTTAAGGACGATTTAGTACACAAAAAACATTTATCAGTGCGTCTGTATGTCTGTACCTCTCTCTACAGCCTTACCCACTAGACATATGTTCTTCAATCTCGGTAGTTAAGGGACTTCAGTGATTCCCTAGAGGAGAACTTGAAATTTGTTTTAGCTTCAAAACTAACGGTACCCCCCATACACCCGTAATGCATAATCTTATTTATCTCGAAACGGTTCTAACAATTTTGATAAAAAAAAATTAGGTGTGATATCATGGACATTGGACATGGATTACATTTTGGTCAACAAAAATTTTGGGCAAAATGTTAATAACGGTATCTGTCATAGAACGGTTTTTTGATTTTTTGACTTTCTCATCAACAGCTCTAACGATTTTAACCAAAAATTTTCAGCAGGAGCCCCCTTAAGTTTAAAATAATATTGTATATAAAAATATTCGGAAAAAAAAACTATTTCTAAAATTTATACTACCTAATACTTAAAATTTGGCATCCCAAATTTTGTTCCAGAAAAATTTTAAGGAAATTTGTCATATGAAAAATTACTTAAATATTAAAAAGATTAATCAGACGGCAATTCCATACATTTGAACATTTTTATCTCATTAAATCTATGTTATATATTTATAAAATGTATTTTAAATTCCAAAGTACTTTTACATAAGAGCAAGTTTGTGCGATCCAGTCGTGCATTTTATTTTTTAAGTTACTTGAATACACTCAATAGCATTTTGGGTGACAAAAATGGACATTCAATTGACTACAGTGCCGTGCACATGAACTATTCTATAAAAGCGAAACCATTTTAAAGTTTGGGTTGAATGATTTCAGAAAGTAGTCAACCCGTTTATTTGAAATAATTTTTATTATTTTCTATATTGTTATATTTATAATATGCACAAACATGAACAAGCTCTTTTTTTTCAAGTGTGAAAGAGAATCTAATTTGATACGGTATGTTATACATATAAACTAAAATTAATATTATTGTAGCAAATATGCTCAGTCCCATTGAGAAATGTTTTAATATGCTAATATTAATATTAAGAAAATATTCGTAGTTACGATTTGCGAAGCAACGCGAGTACGGGTCGGCTAGTTTTTAATAAAAACTTAATCGCTTAAAACTAATTTTATCTTTTTTTCATTGTTCATTATTTGTAATTTGAAAATATGGTCACCGTACCATAGGTGACACTGGGAATTGAAGAGTTAACACAATCTACTCGTACAATCTATTTTATCAAAAAATAACTTTATCCACCATACACAAAAATTGTTTTCGAAATTCGATTTTTTCTCGAAAACCGCACCCAGAATTTTTATACAAATTTTCCTATTTCGCTTAATTTTTACGATCTAAAATCAACACCAACAAATTTTTTGAAATTAAGATTTTACTGACCAAGAATAATTTTTTGGTGTTTGGCTTTCTCATAATCGGCATAAAAATTTTATAATCAAATAAAGAAACTTTTAAAAGTTAAAGAAATATTGTATTTTAAAACTAGAAAAAATATATTTTTTTGATTTTTTTTTAAAGTCATACATTATTTTTTTTTTAATTTAATTTGCACGTTAATAACAACTTAAAACTTTGTGTCTGAAAACTTATTATAATAATAAGAAATATTAAAAAAAAAAACGTTATAACGATGAAAACAGTTTTGTTTGCATTAATTCATATTTGTTTAAGAAACTAGATAGAATTGGTTTTTGCTCAAACCATAGAGAGAGAATTTTTAACAATTTATAGACTAAATGTCATGGTATTTGACTCCTTCTTCAAAGCTGGTCTCCAGCTCTTCTAGGAAGTCAGAAGTGAATCAGCAATGGGATATGGCGCTTGCATTCTAAAATGGCTGAATATTGATTCTGCTATGTCATCTAGATTTTAGGGATGAGCGTCATGTCACTATCGAATGATTTTTCAGAAATTGCTTTCTATACTAATCTATTTTCTTAATGAGGCTTACATCTTGAAGTCTGAATTTTTAACTATTGTTGTTTTACAGACGGCTTGAACATTGTGTTGGAGTTTTCAAGTTCCGTACGTATGCCGCACTGGTTGATATTCCTGTAGAAGTGGGAAGCATTTTGGAGATCTTCTTTGACACTTTTATCAAAATAAAAATGCCTGATAAAGTGAAAGCAAATTTGCGAACGTCCATATTTTGAAATGTCAGTTAAATATTCTGCCAATCCCTATGTAGGAATGCCAACTACTTCTTTCAAACTTCTTCACTTTACGACTTTGATATCAGATTCCACAATCACCATTGATTAGACATTTTTCCACATTCACTTTAAGGCAATCAATTGAATACAATCTTTTGAGAACTATTGTACTGTTTTCCATTCAATAATAATTCATCTAGTACTTTTTTTGAATTATCAGATAACTGCCAGCTGAGCAATATTACTTAGCTTAGCTTTTTCGATAAAAAATATGAAGTCACCAATCCCTCATGGTCAGCTTGGTAGGAAGGGGCTTTGATAGAAAATGAATCAGTGCATTTTTATACCGATATGGATCGAAAACTGAAAACGGAGTGGTTGGTGGAGTGTACTCAGATAGGCTAAACATTAGTCTCCCCTTCCGCCTACCAAACCATTATAGCGTATTCCAAGCGGAAATTCTGGCAATAAAAGAACTATTGTCTTGGCTTAAAGAAAACGTGATTATCTGTTTCGGATATCCGCATCTTCCCAGAAATCACCGAATGTTTTGTACGGGCTCTCTAAAGTAAGTAAGTGCTTTTTGCTTTCCAGCCGAGGGTTTGCTCGCCGAATTTCCAGGGTTGCTCTGAAGAAAACTCGAAACTTCAGTAGGAAGGTCTTTTAAAACCTTATACAAAATGTTTATTAAAAACAATTCTTAAATTCACATAACAACTAAAACATTCTTGACTTCAATTAATTTACACCTTGTATTGTGTATGTGGTAAACATCGGTTATTCTCCTTGTATTGTGCTCCAGTCGGTTTCCTTTAGAAAGCTCTATGCTGGCATCTGGTTTCTCATTAACTGTTATTCGGTATCGGATTACTCTTTCAAAAGTACGGACTACGCTCTTGGCGCTTACAAGATCAGCAGATTTGAGACCCCTGGTGGTTCTAGATTAGAAGGTTCAAGGCTCCTGGTGGCACAAGATCAGCAGGTTCAAGGCCCCTGGTGGCACTAGATCAGCAGGTACGGGGCCCCTCGTGGCACTAGATCCGCAGGTTCAAGGCCTCTGGTGGCACAAGATCAATGCATATACACCGACAGATCAGCAGCCCTGCTGGCAATTAAGACGTTTATTCTTCGAACCAAACTGAGGAACGAAATAGCCGGACAATTCTAGTTACTTTGTAAGCTTTAAGCTAAGTTCGAGCTCGTCGGCTTCGACCGTTGCAAGCAAGTGACTTTCCTTCATAAAAGTAGGTCGTCTTGTTATATTTTTTGCATAAACTGCGTGTGAACTATATACGGGTCTAACGCAAATTACCAAATGTGTTCATTCGGCTGTGACGTCATGATCTTATAGTGACTGTGTATTATATTAGAGCATTGTATCAAATCCCTTATCTTGCCGAAGTGCCTGGTGTCGTCGGTAGCTGCTGCGTCATTATGGTGTCGTCGATCGGTCGGTAGCTGCTGCATGGTATGGTTTCGTCGGCTGTTGCTGCGGAATCATGGTTGATATTTATCATTGATATTGGTGGAAGCATGGAACGCTTCGTTCTTTTTCTATTGCTATGCACTCAAAAATTTGGTCAAATAGTTTGGAATAACAGGAGAAATATTGTCATAATATCTTATGGAGGACAAAAAACAAAATACAAGAGAATTCGAAGAATTCAAAGATTGCATGAATTCTTAGGTGTCAGAGAAGAAGTTACTAGGCCTATATATGAACTGGCAGGATATTTCACGGACATACCAAGGCCGATATGTAATATTTTAACTGATTTCAGTTAGTAATTTTAAAAGATTTCATTCGCAACAGATTGCATTCTCCTACAACCCTGAATTGAATGCCGACTGGAATATTATGATAAACTTAAAAATTATCTACGACTTTTAACTTAAAAATAAAAAAAAAAACTAATAAATATCAAAATGCCGGTTTGTAATTACTACAGTGACCCACAGCTATATAGTGCTTAAGAGCTTTAATCGGCGTCCATTAGTTCTCTTTATAAAATAGAAAACGTTCCTTAATCCTTAATACTAAAACATTCAGCGTTGAAGCAAGTATAGGTAGCTATGGTTTGTAGGTACCTACCTACATTTATTTAGTATTCTCTTATAGGAACAATACCATCTACAATGTGTGTTATCATGATGATTATTATTATTCCTTTCGCCCAACGTCGAACACTGAAAGTAATTAAAATGCAGGGATAACCCATTGTTGTGTACCTGAGTAACACATAATGCACTCTTCCCAACAACGAATCTCATTATGGGTACAATACATGCATTACATATTTCCGCCAGAGCATAAGCCAAATCCACTGCTCGATTCTGTTATGGCAAAAAATGGAGCTCTTATTGTCAGCCAGGCACATGCAGCGCGGTTTACTCTCTCCACCAACACCATGTAAGCTTTGACCCCAAAAAAACAACAACAACAAACACAAAAAATACCATTAGTCCACCACCAGTAAGAAGGGCGGTAGCGGTGTTATATATCTCACTAAACGAGAGTATTAAAATTAAATTAAACGCAAAAAAATTAATACTCACGCTACATTGAAAGCCCTTTATGGACAGAACTCATTACGGGCCAGGGTCATTACAGTTCGGTTGCATGAGAGGTCTGCTGTTATATACATCCATGTGGACTTGGTGAGGTGTCCTGGTGATGTTGTTCGTAACGGTAAATTATCATCTACTTTAGCCTTGATCTGAGGGCGGTTGTGTGGTAACCTGCTGCGACAAATATCAGCAACAGATTGCTTACGATTGCATGTTAACTTACCGTTACAAAAACACGATGTCCACGAACTGAAGGATATGATGTATTATTTAGTGTTTGTTCAGTGAGGAGAAAGTTGTAGTCTCGGAGGAGTACTAGGTCTAATGAGGGCCCATTCGATGAGAGTATAGGAGCCCTCAATATTGAAGTGAAAATAAAAAACAAAAAGCTATTGACTATTAATAAAATGCACGACTGGATCGCACGAACTTTAATGATTCAAGGCTAGGCTATAACGTGATTAAGCATTGAAGGTATATAATTATGGTATTAGTTTACTACATACTATAGCGGAATCACTTATTTATCTTCAATTAAAAGCTCAAGTGACTTAAACTTTATTCAAAGATCCCGAAAATCCAAGTATAAAATGTTTATTTAGTGTATTTTAAAGAGTGAAAAGGGGGCAAGGGGAAGGTGTATGATTATCAGACTAAAATTTGTATTTTGGTCTAAGCATATGAAAAAATAATTAAGAGTAGTTTTTGACCAACACAATATAAGCACCGTAGTAAAAGTAATAATCTTTTGTACGGAATGATAACCCCTTGGCATACTGGCTTACGAGTTGAAATGTCATATCTGGGTTCCCGGACACTCGAAAACTAATAAATTTCACGACTGGATTGCACATGCTTGATCTTATCTACAAGTACTTTGGGATTTAAATACATTTTATTAGTATGTATGTACATAAAAACATTATTTAGGGAAACAGCCGAAATGCATAAAATTCATTTTTAACAACTACTTATAGTTTGAGGTCAAACTAAATTAAAAAAAAAATCGGTAGAAGAATTCTATTAATAAATTAATTTAAATAGATACATACGAAATTTCCTAAAATTTTTAATAAAAATAATAAAAGAAAATAAGAGCCTTAACCTAGTGACTTACAACTCTCAACCATTTCTGTGTACGCGTTTGTAGAAATGAAGGGGACATACAGTTTTCTGCCAAATCCGAACGGCTTATGAGCAGCACTTTTCATGACAAGAGATACACTTGGAAGATTTTTCAATTCATCGTAAGAAGAAGTACACCTCTGAAAAAAAATAATTACTTAAGGAACTACTTTAAAAAAAATTATTGTTCTACCGTTTTCAAGATATTAGAATATTTTGTTTTTCGAAAATTAGTATATGTATATACACTATTATTTCAAATTCAAAGATGCTTTGGTGTACCTTCATTTCTCGAAGTCGGTATAGCCGTTAATAGGAAAATCGAAAATTACAAAAAAAAAACTGTTCTATTATAGGTACCTACCATTAGTTTTTTCTTAATTGTTTTGACCTAAATGTAGACCAATCCTAGAATAGTCTGTTTATACATACATAATTTTTTATCAAAAACTTTAAGGTCATTTTCGAGAGAAATAAGATTTTTCATAATGGCAGTATGGAAGGTACCTTTAGTTTTGGAGCAAAAATTTCTATTTCACTGAAAGTCTTAAGTACCAAGTCTGACGAAAATCGCTTAAGCCGCTTAGATTTAAGGCCGAACTACAGACAGAATTGTGGGACCCAATTTTCTTGTCTATCGTCATATCTCCCCTTCATTCCCGCCGGTAACACGCTTATAAAAAGCGCGCTTCGTTTCCTAAACCGTTCCCCAATTTTTACTTGAGACATTTGGGTACCCTATTGCAAGTTTTGTATTCGGTTAAAAAATCGAACTCGAGATTTTGATCAAAGTTGACATTACGATGATATCGAAGACTAAAAAAGTGGGTCTCGCAATTCTGTCTGTCTGTCTGTTCGACTAAACGACTAAACGGCCTAAGCCGTTCTTTGTAGATATCATTTTAAATTTTTCCCCCACACGTTTTTTTCCAAAAATAACCAAAAATAACGGTACGTGCCATACGAATTTTATTTGACATTTTATAAATATTTTTTTTTTTTCAAAAACTCTTCGAAAGATTGAAAAAAAAATTAAAAACACACAAAAATTTCATTTAGTTAAAGCTAGATATTGGTTGAAAAAAAAATCGGATAAGTGGATATTGAGGGTACCCCCCATGGAACCAGTTTTTTGTTTTTGATTTTCTCGAAAACGGTACCACCGATTTTAATCATTTTTTTTTGCTAAAGCTCCCCAAACACTCGAATAAAATTGTGTATTCAAATAAAAAATTTTTTCTTGGATTAAAAAAAAAAATTAAATTTTGTTTTCAAAATTCAAAATTTCGGAAACCGCATGCTACATTTTTTTTAAAACTTTATAAATACAATTTTCTCAATATAATCTACAAGATGTGAGAAAAAAATTATTTTACCTTAAAATAAAGGTAACCACCATACAAATGATAAAAAATGTTACAAAATGGTTTTCAAAAATCGTATTTTCGTCGAGAACGGCGGCTAGAATTTTGATATAATTTTTTTATCAGTTAATTTTTAAATCTTTAATTTAATTAAAAAAAATTGAAATTAAGATATTGCAGCTTGTACCTACCAGAGAACCATTTTTCCAAATTTTGAATTACTCATTGTCGTCATAACGGATTTTAATGAAATTTTTTATAGAGATGCTTTTAAAAAGTTTAAAAAACATTGCATTTCAAAACTTAAAAAAAAAAAATATTTTTTGAATTTTTGAAAAAAAAAAAAAAAAATATTTTTTTTTGGAAAATTCGAAATCTCAAAAATGGGTCAATATTTTTTTTGGAATTTTAATTTTCATTAGTATAGTAATAAAAAAAATTTTCTTAAAAATGTTTTAAAAATGTTGTATATTTTATCATTTAAATAAATTTAGGTAATGATTGAAAAAATATTTCGAAAAATGGTGGCTATAGTACCCCCCATAAAACGTTTTTTTTTTGTTTTTGATTTTCTCAAAAATTGTACGATCGATTTTGATCATATTTTTTATGCTAATGTTTTTTTTAAAACCCAATATTTCGGGATCCATATAGCTACTCGATTTTTTTAAAACTTTGCAGTTAAATGTTTCTTAACAAAATCTACAAGATGTGAGAAAAAATTTGTATTTGATACAAAAATAACGATACCCACCATACAAATGTTAAAAAATTGTTTTCGAGAATCGTTTTTTTTTCGAAAACGGTGCCTAGAATTTTAATAAATTCGTTTTCCTTTGACCAATCTTTAAAATCTATAATTCAATAAACAATAGAACCATTTTTCTGAATTTTCAATTTCTCATTATCGACAAAATGGATTTTATTGCCATTTCTTATAAACACATTTTTTAATGTAAAAAAAATTTTGTTTTTTCATATCTATTCGAAATTTTGAAAACGGGTCAATGTTTTCGTTTTTGCAATTTAATTTTTATTCGTACAAAAAGAACAACCTAAATTTGGTGTACCAAATTTTTTACTTAAAAAATGTCTTCTTAAGCATTTTGTATAAAAAATCTTATTTTTTTTTTAAGTCAGTACAGCCATTTAGTTTTTTTTTTTTAAATAAATTCATATTTGCTTATGAAATAACATGGCATTCTGTTTTAGCTTCAGTTACAAAGGAGTTGTTTTAGCCATTAAATAAATTGAATTTTCTTCTTTTGAAGTAGCTTATATCTGGTTAACAGCCCAACTGATTTTGCTCTAATTTTTAGTTAAGTTCTATTGGTTAGTTGAAAAAGTATTATATTTTCAAATTGTATAGCTTAATCATTTTTGGTTTTTCAAAAAACCATCATACAAAAAATATTTCTAAATATTTTTCACTTTTCGAACTTACTTCTTCAGCTTTGAATAATCATAACATCAATTTGATTTTTAATATTCATAAGTCCTCGCACATTTTTTGAATATATATTTATATTTAATTTCGAATGAATTTTAATATTTCATTCGTTTCCTTAAGCCTCCACATAACCAAGCACAAAATAAGATACACACAAATAGTCCCATGTTTTTTTGAGTGTTATTCTGTTGCCATTTTCAAAATGTTTCTATTGCCAACCTTTTGCCTCAAAGGACTCCCATATCAATTTATAATCCAATTAAGTCCGAGCTGTTGCATTACCACCATTATCGCTATCGTCTATTCGCCTCCATGACCCACCCACCCAGTTCTGTCTCAAAGTTAAGCACTCTAACTAGGGCCCCACGCACCGTATTCGATTGAAAATCCTCAAAATCGCGTGCAAAACATTTCAAAAATGAATACCTTATGAGTGTTAAATTTGCGTAAAAGATTTGTTTGCCAAGGAATTTCACAAGCAATTTATTTCCTTGCCAACTCAACTCGATCCCCTTCCATGAGCTATCATCCCAGATGCCGTCCTGGCCCATTTATCCGTTTCGAACAAGATTTTGCTGCTTCTGTTCAAATAAGACGATGATGATGATGATGATTACGATTCGTCGGTCTTTGGCTTAACATCTCCGTTGTCATCTGTAAGCAGCGCTACTTTGGCGTTAACGGAAGCCGATTTCATTTCTATACCGTGTATACGAGTACCTCCATCGACGACGACGCCGACGTTGACTTTCTTTGGAGAATCGAGAACCAGAGTTAGATGTATCACAACTGGTATCATCATCATCATCACTTCTGCACTAATGTCCTGTCTTAGCATTCTACAGGGATAAATACGAGCAGACACGGATCTGTGCGCCCGTGCGTTCGTTATAATCCTTCTTTGGAACTAATGCGTATACGTGACACGTGAGCATTACCAAAGCTAACCAATTCTAATGCCTTGGCATTAACGGTGCACATAATTTTATTGATGGGGTGTTATGATGTTCATTTACAAAATTCAGCACAGTTTTATTTTGTCTTATTTATTTTTTTTTATATAAAGCACATCCAACTTTGTGACTTGATTTTTACATGGTTGAGAAAAATATTAATTTTCACAACAACAACAACAAATTAATAATACATTCATATATTTGTCATTTTTGTTTTTAATAAAGCTAAATGGAGACACCGTTTTGGGAAAATGACAAAGGGTATCGTCTTTATAATGAGGGGTATTCGTTAAGAAAGGAATCCGTATGGCTTAAAAGATTAGCAGCAATAAAACACTGTCATTGAGCCGTGCGTTATGAACGGAATATCTGATGATCGAACATACGTACAGAAGTAATGGGGGCATTTAAGGCACCTGTTGTTTCTCAGGTCAATAACTGACTTACTCGGGGTGGGTTTGGGTTTTTAGTGATGTAGAGGGTGCGGCAACACATCCATTTTATGAATCAAAATTTCTTATACTTATATACCTTGTTAGGTCTCCACTATTCCTATGCGCCACGGTGTAAAGTCTCTGAAGATGTATGTCAGCTCTCTCGAAAACTTCTCCAGTTGTGCTGCTTCCTCTTCGATCATTCTTCGCTAAGTACTTCTCGGTCGGCCCACTCGTCTTCCTGTCTGACTGATCGGGTTCTATTTCATTTTATGAATCTTGGTTCTCAATGAACTCGTTGCCTTTTCGAAGCGTATGGCCAATCCCCTGCAACTTTCGTCAATGTATAATAATAGATAGAGTCAATGGGTTTCTGATCCAGTTCTCCCATAAGGAGATACACTTGGGTCAGAAAAGATTCAAGGTGATTCGCAGACATTGATTAATGTTTGCAGCTTCCTTGTGACAGCGGATGTGACTTTCTTAGTGTTGCATCCATATAGAAACGAGGATTCAACCTTAAAGTGATTAAGTTAAACAAAGTGTTTAATCTTATAAAGTTGTTTCTCCATGCACTGGACAGCATTCCGAACCGCGCCGGTTATGCTTTCCCGATTCGACTGCTTATATCTTATTCGATTCCAACATCGGCAGAGACAATACTCCCAATATATTGCAAATTTTCCGCCATCTCTACTGGTTGTCTACTTCAAGAGATGAGGAAGCTCCAAGGCTGATACTTTTTATTTGTACAATATTTATCCTTAAGCCCAAAGATTTCAGCTTTTTCTACACTTTTGTTGTCATTCAAAGAAGATCCATCATTCTATGAGAGCGAAAGCAATTTAGTCCGCGTAATACAGATGTTTAGGTATGATTGTCAGTCAAGAAATCTGTATGCAGTACACTGATGCTTATCACCAACAGGACCAGTATCGGTGACAGTATACAGCCTTCTCTGGCCCCACTTCTCTGACAACCTTCCTGCGCTAGCTTAGACAAATTAATTCTGTATTGACACTGTCCAACGACGCCTTTTCAAAATTGATGAACACCAGGTGAAGGGGTAATCTGTTCGATGATGGTCAGGAAACTGTTAATGCTCCCTCAATAAGTGGGTGCAGTAGCTCACTCGATATTGTTGGCGCTGTTCGTAAGCTCTTTGTGGAAATACCGTCAAGTCCAACCGTTTTATGGTTCTTCAGTGGTTTAATTGAGGTAATAGTTTCTTCTCTAAATAAATTCTAAGTCGCCATATGGGATTCACCATGAAACCAATTTTGTCCTCCTTAAAGTTTTCAAGAAGCGCTTCACATAACGTTTTTGGACAGTCATATATACTCGTACAGATGATTTGTAGTTTTTCCACAGGTACCTGTGTTAGGTTTGTTATTTTCATCGTAGAGCAAGGAAAACGATGGAACTAAACTCCCAATGATCTTAAGATCTATTTTGGCCCTCTGTCCCTCTAGTCTGGATTCTGTTCAATTTTAGACGTCCGACATCCGAGATCTCCCATAACTTCCATGCAGCATCATATTGGTTGCAAGCAACTCTAATCTGTTCCAATCTATCTTGAAGATGAGACAAGACTACTTTGGTATAGTATTTGCACATCTATCTTTTGATGAATTACCCAATGACTAATCGCGAATATTGATAGGTAAACTAACAGAAACATATCAGTATCATTCCGGACTTAATGTTAATGGCATTCGATTATAAATTGTATTTCCTTTTACTAAATATAAGAATGAGAACGACGCAGCTTGGAAAGTCAATTAGAAATTTCTTTAAAAAATCAGGTGATTTGTCACCGATTTGGAAGATTATGCTTATCCACACAACTCAAACACTCTTGACATAAATAAATAAATTTGGTGGTGCAACAGCTCGGAGTAAACCAGGACCTATTGACTTACAACTCTCAACCATTCCTGTGTGCGTGTTACCAGGAACGGAGGGGACCTACACGTCTGTGTGTCTGTTCGAATACAGCCTAAGCGGTTCAGTCGATTCGATTTATACTTTGTAGATTGCATTTATTAATTTTTGTCATACAGATTTTTTTTAAAATATTAAAAAAAAAATTTCCAAAAACTGTTCTGAATATATTTAAAAACAAATGCGCAACTGATTTTGATCAATTTTTGTATGCTAAAGATCGTTAAGAGTTTGAATAGTAATTTTCATTAAAATTTTCCAAAATTTTGGTTTGGATTTAAAGAATAAACAGTTTGTTTTAAACTCAATATTTCAAAAATCACCTACTCAATTTTTTTGAAACTTGACATTAAATAAAATTAACTACTACTGTAAGGACAATATGATCATAACTTCTTAACAATACCTTACAATATAATATAATTTATACCTAGCTCTAAGTATACTATTTCAAACTTGTTATTAAATTATTCTAAAAATAAAATATTGTTTGAGAAAGAATATAAATAGAAGACGTTATAACTCAGAAGTGGGATAAGCCAAGATTAAACAAATTGAAGATTGCAAATTGAATATTGGAATAAGCCAAGATTAAACAAATTGAAGATTGCAAATTGAATATTGGGATTAGCCAAGATTAAACAAATTGAAGATTGCAAATTGAATATTGGGGTATAAAAGATTAAACAAATAAAAATTGAAAACAAAAATCAGAAATTCAGAATATGTCACAAAGAATGAACAAAAGCGAATTGCTTGCATGGTGTAATGCAAACAATGTGGAAATTCCGATAACTGCAACAGTAGCGCAGCTTCGAGACATTTATGTAAGAAAAGAAGCTGAAATTTTGATTCAGCCTTCAGAAAACATTGAAATTTCCGAAAATTTAGAACTTTCCGAAAATCCAGAACATTCTGAACGACATGATATTCCGATAAGTTCTGATGAAAATAATATAATTCCAAGGAATGTTACACAGTTGGATGATGAAGAAGCTCTCATTGAAAAAGAAATTCGTATTCTTGAAAAGAAAAAGAAGTTAATCGCATTACGCAACGAATTGAAATTTTTAGACGAAGCGAGTGAATCAAGTAGGATTATTACACCTTCTTTCAAAGATATGAAGCACTCGATTCCCGAATATTCAGGTGATGATTCATATGATGCATATAAATGGATAGATACATTTGAACGCATATGTGAATCATTGAATGGTGATTCTTCCTTCCGTTTGAAATCCATCCGTCGACTTATGCGACCTGATTCCGCTGCTGAACTATTTTTACGAGTTGACAATTCCAAAACCTATGATGAATTCCGATCAAAATTTCTTTCAAATTTTGGACATAGTTACTCAATATCTGAAGTAATTGACAAAATGCGAAAAACCACCTTCAGCTCAGTAAAATCATCAATTATGGGTTACATTTTGAAAATGGAAGAACTTGCATCTCGTGCTAATATTGATGAACGACAGACAATCCAATTTATAATCGATGGATTTCGAGATCATTCAAATAATGTGGCCATTTTGTATCCTGCTCGCAACATTACTGAACTGAAACAATTATCTCACCGCTATTCACAGCTACGTGAAATGAATTCCGCTCACGATACTCTGTCCCATTCTGTTGGTTTCAAGCATTCCGCTTCCTTAGCGATTCCGTCGAAAAATGAAACCAGATCAAGAGAAAATAAACAAGTTCTTTGCTACAACTGTTCCGGAGTTGGGCATTATTCCTCATCTTGCCCTGAGCCAAAAAGAAAACGAGGGTCATGTTTCCGATGTGGGTCGACTCAACATATAATACAAAATTGTTCAAAACCTGCACCTAACAACCGACAAGTGGCATTGATTGATTCATTCCGAACTAATTCCGATTCCGTTCAAGCATTTGATGAAAATTCCGAAACAAAATCTCAACATCTTGATGAATTAAATCATGTAAGTGTAACTTTTCTGCCCAAGAGTTTTGATTCACATAGTAACACATTTACATCTCTTTTTGATACTGGAAGTCCAATTAGTTTGATCAAACGTTCCGTTGTTCCCAAAGAAATTCAATTTGGACCAATTCAGCCTTCCGGTTTTAGTGGAGTTGGTAATTTCCGAATATGCACATATGGTGAAATTGAAATTTCTGTAACTTTTCATGGAATTGCCAAATCAATCAAAATTTATGTAATTCCTGATTATTTAATTAAACATTCATTGATATTGGGTCGCAATTTCTTGCGATTATTTAAAATTCGTTTATCTTTTATTTCAAATTCGCTTCCGAAATCCAAAATTGAACTTAATATTGATTCCGATATTAAAAAAATTAAAGTCGATAATCAAGTGTTACATTGTGAATACAGTAACTTGTTGGGAAAAGAATTAAGATTTTCTTCCAAATGTTTCTTGTGCAGTCAGCCGTTAGTTGTCGGTTTAACTGATAGTTTATGTGGTAAACCTGGGAACATAAACTGTCATTTGGTACCTGATATTTATGCTATTGATTTAATTGAAACCGGATCTGAATTTTATAATATTAACCCAGACATAAGTCTTTTTCAAAAAGAAAGAATTAAAGAAATTATATGTTCCGATTACTTATGTGTTGATAATATTCCAATTATTGAACACGATTACAAGATGAGAATACATATTTCTTCTAATAATCCTATAAGTTATGCTCCGAGAAGAATGTCATATGCAGATAAAAAGATTGTTGAGGAGACTGTTCAAGACTTATTAAAAAAGAAATTCATACGTCCAAGTGAATCGCCTTACGCCTTTCCTCTAGTTTTGATTCCAAAAAAATGTGGCGAAAAACGCCAATGTGTTGACTATAGACCATTGAATAAAATAACTGTTCGTGATAGTTTTCCGTTACCACTTATTGATGAATGTTTAGAGAAGTTGAGTAAAAAAAAATATTTTACTACTTTAGATTTAAAAAATGGATTTCATCAAATTCGCATGGATGAAGGTTCAGTTAAATATACTGCTTTTGTTACCGCAGATGCACAGTATGAGTATTTAGTTATGCCTTTTGGTTTGAAAAACGGCCCACCCGTTTTTCAACGCTTTATAAACTACGTTTTGGGTCCATTTTTAAAAGAAGGATCCGTTGTTGTTTATTTAGATGATATAACCTTGGCTTCTGATACTATTGAAGAACACTTTATTTTACTTAAACGTGTTTTACGGCGACTTGCTGGATTTCGCCTCGAACTTAAATTTAAAAAATGCCAATTTTGTTATACCGAGATAGAATATTTGGGATTCACTGTGAGTCAAAAAGGAATAAGACCTAACAATCAACATTTAAGTGTCATTAAGCATCTTCCGTTTCCCTCTAATGTTTCCGAACTACAAAAATGTCTTGGACTATTTTCATATTTTCGTAGATTTTTAAAAGGATATTCTACAGTCTCGTTTCCTTTACGACAATTGATGAAATCAAATGTTCCGTTCAATTTTGATGAAACTTGTAAAAAAGTTTTTACTTCTTTGTGTGAACAATTAGTAACTAGTCCAGTTTTAGCTCTTTACAATCCAACACGTGAAACCGAATTGCATTGCGATGCTAGCTCATTGGGATATGGTGGTATTCTTCTTCAAAAACAAGACGATGAAAAATTTCACCCGGTTGGATATTTTTCAAAAGCTACTTCCGATAGTGAGTCTCGTTACCATAGCTATGAATTAGAAACGTTAGCCATAATCTATTCTCTTGAAAAATTCCATACTTATGTGGATGGTATTCCGTTTCGAATTGTTACTGACTGTAACTCATTAGCTCAAACATTAGAAAAGCAGACAATCAATCCACGTATTGCTCGTTGGGCTCTTGCTTTGGAAAAGTACAATTACACTATCAAACATAGAACTGGCGCATTGATGGGTCACGTAGATACTTTGAGTCGATATTTTCCAGTATTAGGGAAGAATACACCAAATTCACTGGTTTCAATTATTGACGTTGATGATATTGATTTTCAGCTTAAAGCTACGCAAAACCGTGACGAACGCATTGTTCGATTAAGAGATAAGTTAGAACATGAATTAGTTCCTAATTTTGTTTTGGAAAATGGACTTGTTTATAAAAAAGACAGAAATGATCGTTTGTTGTTTTACGTTCCACGTGAAATGGAAAGTAATGTTATTCGTGAAGCACATGAAAAAATTTGTCATTTAGGTACTGCTAAATGTCTTGACCAAATTAAAATGAATTATTGGTTTCCGGCTATGAAAGAAAAAGTTGAAAGTGTTATTCAAAATTGTTTAAAATGTATTATGTATTCTATTCCTTCACATTGCCATAATCGAACATTGCATTCAATTCCAAAGAAACCTATACCTTTTGATACTTTACATATTGACCACTTTGGCCCACTTCCATCTATTCGTTCAAAACGAAAACATATTTTGGTCATGGTAGATGCTTTTACAAAACATGTAAAGCTTTATCCAGTTAATTCTACTAGCAGCAAAGAAGTACGTGCTTGTTTAAGTAAATATTTTGAATATTTTAGTCGACCTAGAAGAATTATTACTGATCGAGGTCCGTGTTTTACTTCCTTAGAGTATAGTTCTTTTCTTATTGATCATAATATTGAACATGTTAAAATAGCGACATCTTCTGCTCAAGCTAATGGCCAAGTAGAGCGTGTTAATCGCATTTTGAAATCTATGCTGGCTAAACTTTCAGAGCCCATTCAACATTCTGATTGGACTAAAATGTTAACGCAAGTTGAATTTGCTATTAATAATTCTATTCACTGTAGTACAGGTGAAACACCTTTTAAACTTTTGTGTGGAGTAGTTCAGCGGGGTCCTAGGATTGATGTTCTTACCGAACATTTAGATGAAAAATTTGAAAATTGTGATCGTGATTTTGATAAAATGCGGGAAAAATCATTGGAGCAAATCGAAAAATCTCAGCAACGAAATTCAGATCTAATAACAAAGAAGTTTCGACCAGCAAAAATATTTACCAAGGGCGAGTTTGTTGCAATTAGAAATTTTGATAAAACAGTTGGAACAAATAAAAAATTTACAAACAATTTTAAAGGACCGTATAAAGTTTATAAGGTACTACCTAATGACAGATATGTTATCAGGGATATTGAGAACTGTCAACTTACTCAATTACCATACGATGGCGTTATTGAATCTAGAAATATCCGCGGCTGGGCTGATTGGCGTAACTCAATGGATGTCAATCTTGATTCTGAGTGTGAAGAGTAACACCATTTTATTTATTGCATATTTTCCAATTTTAATACCAATTATTTTATTTATCATTTATTTGTTTATTATATTTGTAAATCTATTAAATTTAATGTATAAATTTTATTAAGATATACAAACAAAATAATAATATTAAATTCCTTATAATTTATAAGTCGTTATGATCGGGACGATCATTTGTCAGGTTGGCCGAGTTGTAAGGACAATATGATCATAACTTCTTAACAATACCTTACAATATAATATAATTTATACCTAGCTCTAAGTATACTATTTCAAACTTGTTATTAAATTATTCTAAAAATAAAATATTGTTTGAGAAAGAATATAAATAGAAGACGTTATACTACCTTTGTATATAAAACTTATAGTACTATCAAGAAGACGAACGATTGTGGCGTCAAGAGTAGGGAAAGTACTTGCTAAATTTGTCTCTGCTAAATTCAATAATAAAATATCCTCTTTTTTACTTTTTGTTTTGAATCTTATCCTATCTCTCCACTGTAAGATCGTACGCTAATTTCAGCGCCACCACCAGGATAGCGTTCGAAATGCAAAATCACGCTCCATGATAATACTAAAGGTTATATAATATGAAGCTACTATCTACAAGATGAAAAAAAAAACATAAAAAAAAACTAAAAATTTCCAAAATGAATGTTATTAGAGAAAAACTGTTCATAAGTATAAAATTCATATTTTAAATGTCTAAAAGAACTCCTTAAGTAGTTGGAGTTAAAAACAGGATTCCATGTGATTCAAGAAAATATTCGATGCAAGAACAAAATATATAAGTATTTGTAGTGGTTTCTCAAAAAAATAGGTTTTATATACACATTTTTGTGAGAAAAAGAATTAAATTTCCGAAAAAACAATTTAGCCTGTTTTTGAGATATCGAATTTTCCAAAAAACAAAAATGATTTTTCTTAACAATTAGAACCTTCTCTTTAAAAAATTAATTAAAATCCGTTATGCTGATAATGAGAAACTCAAAATTTGACAAAATGGTTCTATGGTAGTTACAGTCTGCAATATATTAGTTTCAAAATTTTCTTATTAATTAATAGATCGTAAGAATTGATCGAAAGAAGAAAAGTTTTATCAAAATTCTAGGATACGTTCTCTAGAAAAATACGAATTTCGAAAACCATTTCTTAACATTTGTATGGTGAGTCATCATTATTTGTCAAGTTTAAAAATATCGAGCAAGTTGTTTTCGAAATATGTATTGATTTTTGAAAAAAAAAAATTTTTTCTTAAACATTAGCTATTGCTTTAAATAAATGAAGTTTTCTGATTTTTGTCTTAAATCTGTCGAACAGTTTTTAGAAAAAAAAAATATTTATAAAATTTTGATAAAAAATCGTATGGTACCGTTTTTTGGTCTTAAAAAGAAAGAAATATTAAAAAACTATATCGACAAAGTTTAACGAAAATCAGCCGAGCCGTTTAGGCTGTAATTGAACACACAGAAATACAGACAGATAGACAGAATCACGAGACCCACTTCTTTCATCTTCGCTATCATCGTGATGTCAACTTTTATAAAAATCTCGGGTTCGATTTTTTTATGAATGCATAACTTGCCTTATACTACTTATGAGTCGCAAGTAATAATTTACAAAACTCTACGAAACGTTTTTGTGAAAAATACGAATTTTGACAACGATTTTTTACAATCATATAATAAAACGGCGAACATGTTTTTTGTGGTACACTTTTCGCGGCCCACAAAAACCGAAGGGGCATGATTTACATATTAAACGAAAGCATTTTTTGCATAGATGTGCAGAATGCCAAAATTATTTAAATATACTACACAGAAATTGTTCAAAACAATAAATAAAAATTGCAAAAAAATGGCCGTAAAACAAAAACAATTAGAAAAGTCAAATCGACTGACACATAGGATGCCAAATCAAGAATATGAAAAATGAAAGCATTCAGCGAAAACCCAAAGCCAGAACCCGAAACATTAAGGTGCATTCACATTACGAAAATCCGCCAACACGATAAAAGTTGATGAACATGTTGTTGAATGTGAACCCCACTAAGTGAAGAAATATAATCAATATAAATATTAGGCATGTGTTTTTTTAGTAGTTGAGCTCACAATAATATTCTGAAACATTACGCGTTAACTACAATCGGCACTTTAAGCAAAAAGTGAAAAAGAATACTTACATACACTAGCCACATCTGTTGCTGAAAAGAGCGTATAATTTACACCATACAATTTCAGTTCAGTCAGCCATCTATCGGTGATTTTCTGAAAAAATGTATTCCATGTAATAGTGTTTTTAAAAAGGGAAAAAGTCAAAAGGTAGAACCATTTAAACTATCAAGCGTTAACTACAATTGGCAATTTTTGCAAAAAGTACAATAAGTGAAAAAATGAAAATGAATATACACACATACACTAGCGACATCTGTTGCTTTCAGTTTGGCGACATCTATCGGTCATTTTCTGAAGCAATTTATTTAATGTATTAGTGTTTTTAAAAAGTGAAACATTTACTTTTTGGTTTTTTGAGATGGGAGATAAAATTTTAAATTGAGTTGCAAAAGCAGAGCAGATTTGTTTTAACATTTTACTTTTCAAGTTCATTGCAGTTATGGCTTTACAATAATAGGAGTAAGCTCTGCGTATTTGAATAAGTCAATTATTTTCAAAACTTATTTACATTTGTCTGCATTTGAATTTTAAATATTTGCGAAAAAAGATTCACCAACTTATCTTTTAGCGAAAAAGTTAGCCTTAAAACTAAAACCATTAGTGACAAACACGACTTCATCAGTGAGAAACTCGCAGCATTTTGTGTCATTGGTAAAAGATCTCCAAATAAAAGAAGACGAATTAATGGTAAACTTTGACGTCACATCACTGTTTACAAATGTGCCAATCAAAGAGTGTCTAGAGGTACTAATTAAACTAAAGCTGTCAGATTCTGAAAACGATTCCAAATTGTTAGAATTAATTGACATGTGCCTAACGTCGGGGTATTTTCTATACGATGGTAAGTACTACTTACAAATTGACGGTGTTGCAATGGGATCGCCTTTAGCACCAGTAGTAGCCGACATATGGATGCAATATTTTGAAGAACTAGCCTTAGAAACATCACTAGTAAAACCTACAATTTGGAAGAGGTATGTAGATGACACTTTCTGCATCTTGAAAGAAAATAACGTAGAAAGTTTCTTGAATCATCTCAACTCTATACATGAGAAAGTGAAGTTCACAGTAGAGGTAGAAAAAGAAAATACCTTGGCATTCCTTGACGTCAAGCTTATTAAGAAACTAGATGGTTCTATAGGACACACAGTATACAGAAAAAGCACACACACCGACAGATATCTTCATGCAACTTCCCATCATCATCCGGCAAATTTCACTTCGATTGTATCAGCTCTCGTAAATCGGGCACACACATTATGCGACCCAGACTATATTCAGGAGGAATTAAGACATGTGGACAGGGCTTTAATGAAAAATGGCTATAACTCAAAACAACGATCATGGAAGCCCGAGACAAATCAGCCTCGAAATTACACATCACTTCCGGTGGAAGTCCTGGAGTGTACTCTGTTCCTTGTAGTTGTGGTTCATGTAATCATGTTATATTGGTGAAACAAAAAGAATAATACAAACTCGCTTAAATGAGCACATACAAGCTATCAAACAAAACTCGGTCACAAAATCTGCAATTTGTGAGCACTTAGCTTACAATGATGATCATTTTATTCGGTTTGATCAAGCCAAATCCATTGCCACAGAAAGATTCTATGTGCCAAGGATAGTAAGAGAAGCAATTGAAATAAAAAAACACAAGAATTTCAACAGAGATTCTAGCTTCAAACTATCCCCAACATGGGATCCTCTTATAAGCAATCTCAAACCGAATTAGACGAGCACCGAAACATCTGATGTTGTGAGCTTTGTATGCACCCAAGCTTATGCAAACACAATTCAACAACAGCCAAATAGTTTGCCATCTCCTGTGAATTTACCAACAAAAACACACCGGTACATTTTAAGAAAAAAGAGTAACCAACAGCATCAACCAAACGTCAGTGACCACGAAGAGTGTAATTTCTTCGAAACGTCGGGAAGAAGAAATAAATAAATATTTCTAATAAATAACGCGGTAAGTTTCCGAAAAAGTCTAAAATATTATATTTTTTTTCCCGCGATATGGAAAAATGATGAGAGTGAAAGTTTTATATGTACGAGTAACAAAAAATTCACAGGTTGACGTCACTCCGGCGACGTGGGTTCAATTCTAATATTATGGCCATAACAACGGCTGAAGGACAATGACATGAAAAAATCGAAACAAAAATTGTTAATGTGTCAAAAATGTGTATAGGTTTGAAAGTTTGTTTACTATTAACTGTTTTCCTTTAGATACTACTTCTCATTGTATTCAATAATTTAAAAAAATCATGAACTCTCTGTCTTTTATTGAATGATAATGAATTAAATAAATAAATTGGCACTCCAATTTCGAGAGCTGGGTCGCCTAGTTTGTATTATTATTATAGTGGCTACCATTCGTTTTGGATAATATAACATTTTTTTACAAATACATAGTCTTAAAAATTGATAATTTCAAGTTTTCGAAATATCGCGTTAAGAAAATGAATTTTGTTTTAAGACCACAAAAAAAAAATTGGTAAATTTCACACAATAACATTCAATGCTTCTAGGAGCCTTAGGACATGAATGATCGAAATCTGTACTAAAAAATGGACAGAATAAATTAGAACCACTCTTCGTAAATATTTTCTCAATTATAACTTTTATTTTTTGAATAAGAATATGTAGTTATTTTTGAAAAAAGAAAAAAGTCTCGGGGAAATAATTAGAAAATTCTATCTATCAATACTGAAGAAAATTGAGTAATTCGCTTAGACTGAAATCAAGGAGACAGACAGACCTCATTTTCCCCTTTAAAAAAATTCCTTTTAGTCCAGTCAAATTAAATTAATTAATTCGAAATATCTACAAAAAATACTGCGTCGAATTTTTTTTTTGTTTCTTAAAGAGTACCTATTGGAGAGTGTAAATCCAAAAAGTTCGAACAAAAAACGCCCTTGCGTTGTCCGCCATTGAACTCGATTTTCTCGGCTCCTATCATATATAGAGCTGTATTTTTTTTTTAGGTTTGTACGTTAAAATATCTTCTTTAACTTTTGTTGAAAAAAAAATTTGAAACCTCTTTCCAAAAAAAAGTTATCGACGAAAAACTGTCGAGATTTTGAAGTAAAAAATGGTTTTTAACGTTTATCTCGCCTCATGTTCATCTGATCAAAAAAATACTTAAGTTGTTTTTATAGATCACTTTATTTCCTACATTTTGGTATATTTAAATTTTATGTGCGACAAAAATTGTAGGATATATAACCTGTCAAAATGGCCAATAGCCTGCGAAAATAAAAAAAAAAAATTTACTCACGTTTGAAAATTTTCAAATGTGATTATGTTCATTATGAAATTTAAAGAAACAGTTCAAACTCTTTTCCGCAACACCACCGAGGTAGAGTTACGGCGTGTTTTTTTTTTTAATGTGGTGTCCCCAGAAGGTATAATCCACGATTAAATCGTTTTCGTTTCTATATCAGCCTATCGATAGCTCAATGTGGCATAGTTTTTTCATGTCGTTCTTATCTTTTTTTTTTGGGGCTAGGCGTGCGGACATCACTGATCATATTAACTTTGTTTGTGCTGGGATCGTCAATGGTAGTTTCTTCAATGTTTTCAGGTGAGGAAACGTCTTCGCATGCGTCATCTTCCAGTAAATTTTGCAAGGTAGGAACATTCTCGCATGTGTTTCCACTGCAGTAGAAACATAATTAGGAACAATTCAGACCAGTTTTCCGATAGCCACAAGCTTGGCCACACTGGCCCTTGCATTTGCAGGGTATAGTTTGCAATATGCTTTGTGGAGCTGGATCCTGAGTGGTTGTAACTGGCTCTAATCCTCTCGGAGTTCTTTTCCAACCCCATTTTAGTGGGTCATGGTGAACATCGATCCAAGTCTGTACTTGATGGTAGGTAAGGAATGTGTGTTGCCGAGCATCTGTTGCACTAGGAGGTAATGAAGATAAATTAAACTTAGTTTTTTGACGTTTTAACAAAGTCGCTATATCGCAAAGGATCCAGTGACCCATTTTCCTTCCCATTGAACAACGCAATAAAAACTTTTTCTCAGGCGGCTCCCAGAACGTTGCTATCAACATCTTTGGATCTGGATTATACCTCCTGGAGACCCCATATTAAAAAAAATGCGCCGTAACTCTACCTCGGTGGTGTTGCGGAAAAGAGTTTGAACTGTTTCTTTAAATTTCATAATGAACATAATCAAATTTGAAAATTTTCAAACGTGAGTAAATTTTTTTTTTTTAATTTTCGCAGGCTATTGACCATTTTGACAGGTTATATATCCTACAGTTTTTGTCGCACATAAAATTTAAATATACCAAAATGTAGGAAATAAAGTGGTCTATAAAAAACAATTTAAGTATTTTTTTGATCAGATGAACATGAGGCGAGATAAACGTTAAAAACCATTTTTTACTTCAAAATCTCGACAGTTTTTCGTCGATAACTTTTTTTTGGAAAGAGGTTTCAAATTTTTTTTTCAGCAAAAGTTAAAGAAGATATTTTAACGTACAAACCTAAAAAAAAAATACAGCTCTATATATGATAGGAGCCGAGAAAATCGAGTTCAAGCTTTCCAAAGCCTTTTTCAAAATGGCGGACAACGCAAGGGCGTTTTTTGTTCGAACTTTTTGGATTTACACTCTCCAATAGGTACTCTTTAAGAAACAAATAAAAAATTCGACGCAGTATTTTTTGTAGATATAAAATACTAATTTGATTGGACTATTTAAACTCTGGACATCTTAGATTATTTTCGAGTATTCATTCTTGTATGGTAAAAGACCATTTTCTGCACAGATTCATCATAAAATGTTACCTTACCGAATGACCCAATTCGAAACTGTTAAGCTGACGATGTCTTCTGAAGCCTAATAAATTTAATTTTAAGGACGAACAAGTTTTTTGAACTCATAAAGTGAAAGGACTTTTTTAAACGAGCCCAACTCCTAAATGATGAAAAGAGGAATTAGTATTGGAAATATTGATTCAAACCTTAGGTGCACGCAGAAATTAAACCATAAGTCAAAGTAGTCAAAGAATATTTAAGAAACATTAACTTATACATACTACACTATAAGAATTATAAGCTCAATTTTATATAATCTCCTGTCAAGGCTCACAAGGTATCGGTATATTGTCCAACAAAAAAAAATTGATTTATTATTCTAGAAGTCTTTTGATGTAATAGTGATTAATAGTTTACCTTCTATATTAATTAAAGCGTTACGAGCCTGCCTAGGACCTGCATATTTTTTTTTTTCATTTTCAAAGCTTCGGCAATTTCAAGGTATAGGTACATATTGTGATATGTTAGTTCTAATTATTCTGTTCATGAATCCTCTGCTACCCTCAGAAAGAATCCCCCACAACCACAGTCTCACGTGCATAAAAGTTGACCTCTACATTTCCGACAAGAACCCATAAATTACATTAAAATTTATTCAAAGCAAAGCCACCGCTCTATATAATGTACATATGTACTCGTACTTGGGCTGAAGTGATGTAAAAACTTTCACCATGAATAAGGGAACAGCGTTGGGTGTACATATTTCTAACGCAATATTCTATTCATTAAGGGTACGTGGTTGAATTTGTATTTTTTTCAAGTTCTAGCAAACCACCGAAACAGGTATCTTTGTGAACGTTCTACGTACCCAAGTAGGTACCCTTATTAGAGAAAAAAAAAACAAGTCTAGGTACCTTTTTTTAGCAAGGACATAGGCACGTTGGCTGGGGTCTAACTTCTATTAGGATGAGAAGGGAGGCATTTATATTCGTCGGTGTCAATAATGCCATCGCCCATCGATCCACGTAATTCCCGTTTCAACGCTAAACATTCGGGGTGGATAAAGTCGAAATACTTGAAATTCTATATCTTTCAGCTACGTAGATGCAGACATTTTGTTGTTGTTCTTAGTGTTTTTTTTTAATGATTAACTTCGGTTTCCCTTTTTCAATCGTCCCCCAGGGTATAGTTCAATCAATTGGAATGTTCATCTAAAAAGTTTTTATCCGAATTATATTTTTTTTTTGGATGCTTCTTTCATCCCTTCGAGGGATGATTTTGCTGATTTCTCTTCACAACCTGATTCCTTTTAACCCCAAATCGTTTATTTAAATTACTCCCCAAAGGTGATCCCTAAAGAGAGAGGGAATGGAATGGCTTGGAAGGGAGGAGAAGAGAGGAGAAAAGGCATGATGTTGCACAATTTGATCTTTAGTATTTATTCTGATTATTTCAGGAAAATGCAATTCCTTCGAAAACAACCTTAGAGTAGTCCGGGATGGATATGGGAAATGATTTGGTCTGTGTGTGTTCCTTGAACCGAAACCGGTTTCTTGTATAACTTAATTAAAATCCAGCAAGAAGACAATTTGCTGAAAGGAGAGAAATCTATATAAGACTTGGAAATAGGGGCATGTCCCTTGACATAACCCTTGACAACCTTTTTCGAAGACGTTCTTATGGGTAATAAAATATTGGTCAGCTGTGTACATGTACATCTATTATTCAAAAGAGTGAAAGAATAGACTTCATTAGCTAAAATAAACAAATCCATATAATTGGCAATGATTCGCCTCCTAAACTATACAAATAATGAGTCCTTATTAGAAGGATTTCCACATCAAGTGTTTCCATGAAAGAACGACAGCCTAGCATCAAATTTTGGTTTTTTGTTTTCTTTCGTTTCTAATCTGTAAAATGACCTTGGAGCAAATAATGTCCTTGACTCATGAATGAATCCATTTCACAAGCCAAGTCGAAATTGTTGGCATTGTCTTTCGTTTTAAAATTAAATTGGTAACACAAAATGAATGACAAATGTTGGGTATCATTCCACCTTTCAAGGAGTACCTCCTTTTCGGTATCCGGGAGCACTTGATTAGCCCTGACTTGAGTGTGTTCGGGTGTGTGTTGAAGATGTATACCTTGATGATTTTTTTTTGTATTTATTTCTTTGAAAATAGAAGCCATTAGGCTTAAGGAGGCACAAAAAAACAAGAATAGATACAAAATATATAGCAGACAATCGAAGGGCGAGTTGCCTTTTTGTGCTCTTAAGTTCTTCTTTTTTTGCCCTTTTTTGAACTCATTGAGGTATAAATGTTGTCTTTTGTTACCTTTTTTTCCAGCTGGGACGTACCTCAATAACCGTAGATGTATGCGATTAAAGTTCTAGCTTTGATTAAATTTCCTTGACAAAATAAAACAATAACCATTAAGGATTGAATGTAAAGATCTTAAGGGTATTCCAATATTAAGCAAGGACTCATAGTCAGTCGAAATTGGTGTTGTATAAAATTTAAACTTTGTTTTTGTAACTTATATATTATAAGTCGTAACCATAACCTAAAACGAGTGAATTGGTGCACTCGCAAAATGTTCACTTCTGATAAGGTTGATAACTTGGACAGTTGAGGGTTGATACGGAATATAATGGCTGTTCGGCTAATCTACCAAGTCGTGTCGGCTGAAGAATAATCGATAATAGCAAATAGGAGACTTTGTCACCAGATCTATAAGAATTTGAACTCAGTCAGCGACAGCAAATATTTTGATGTCGCTCCATTATTTCTAGCTACTTTTTAGCGTTTTATGGAGACAAGCATTTGTGTGTTATGACATGCAAATAATATTATTTACTTCTGTAACTGCCCTGGTAAAATTACATCCCTAGAATTTGAATAAAAATTTGATATGTTATATTTTGAAATTAACCACACTAACACAGCAAATCGTTTGCTAAAGGTTAGTTCGAATGAGATGATATTTATAGTATAGACCTATGTTAGCAATGAGGTTAGGTTAGGTAAGGTTGACATAGCTGTCAGCACGAGAACCGATACACTTAGACTATGAGCTACCCCATTGTGATACCCCTTTGAATCTTGAAGAATTTCTCGTTAATGGAAATGGCCCTTATTTGTATTTGCCAGATCAGATCATTGTAGTACAAATCTCTCAAAAGAGTCTACATCTTTGGGGTAAAGCAGCATCATAAACTCCTAAGCTTTTTATATTCCAGAGATAATATGTTTTTCAAACTTCTTTATACCATTTTATTTTAGACTTCTAGCAACTTTTGGATGTTGGTCGAATGGTTTTTAGACCTCGACATCACGCAGCATGATGAACACCTTGACATAATAATTAGTACGTTTAGTACGTTGAACTGTCGCACTCAGGCGGTCTTGGGTAAGAATCTAAGCCGTTGCAAAAAAGATTTTCAGGGGGGTACTACCTCTTACGAGGAATTGACAAATCTTCCAAGAGTATCTCTTGTCATGAGAAGTAGGTCCCATCCATTCTTGGTAACACGCAAACAGGAATGGTTCAGAATTGTATAAGTCACTAGGTTGAGGCTCTCTATGAACCGTCTATTTATTTATTTAATTAAAATCTTGTCATATTTCGTATTCCAGTACTAACGCATATATTTTGAAAGTATAAGTCCGCTATGTTGTTTTATCTGTTCATAATTTTTTTTTTTTTTTTTTTTTTATTTTTCAGACTAAGTTCTGCAACAGTGAAGCGGATCCTGATTTCAGGAAACAAAAATATATCCTCTTCAAGCTAATTTACCTTATTTAGGACGATGCCAATCTACATGAAGTCAAAAGAGTGGAAATTGCCATCGAAAACAAGGGACACCCCTACTGATCTATGACAAATTTAAAACTTGATCAAACTTCTTTCCATAATTAAGAAATTCAAAAAAAATCGAACTTACATATTTATTTTCTTTTTTTCCAATTATGAAAAAAATTTATTCTGTTAAGTAAATAGTTTAACGTTAAGAAAGAACACATTTTTCATTAGCTTTTAGGGAAAAGTGCTACAATATGATCTTGCTAGATCTTGCCCAAGAAATACCAGGGTTTTTGACCATAATTGTTTCTTAAACCACATGGAAAATTGTTGCTGCAAGTAAAAGAATATTTAAACGTTATAACGTTACCTTTCGAATTTTTGTATGAAAAATGGGAACAATGTGTCCGAAAGTAATTTAAATTAATTAAATTGGGGGTGGCCGTGGCGCGATGGATGTGTGCTCGCCTGTGAACCTCATGATCACATGTTCGATCCCTGCCGTCGTCTATGTCGTTTTAATTCCATTAAAAACCTTCTAAAACTGTCATCAATGGGTTGCTTGTTTACTCATTACATGTTGTTCAGGCATAACACTAACAACATGTAATTGAATTAAAACTAGTATGCCCAACAAGGATGAACACGAATAAAATAATGTGAATTATAAGCGATATAAAAAAATAAGACACGGCATTCTCCGCTTTAGTTTAGCCGCCATCCCTGGAGATAAAATATCTGAGACAACAACCTTCAGTCTCAGGACATCGTGTCACACATCTTTCCTATCCTTCTTTCTCTTCCTTAACTTCACGCCCGCGCTGTGTTCAAACATTTAAAGGGTAATCATAATCCCTTGAGCGCGTGTAGATTATAAAAAAAAAAAAAAAAAAAAATACAAAATAACGAAAAGCAAGCAAATAGAACAAAGTTAATTTATTTATTATAAAGTAAGTACTTCATTTGTAATAACATTAATTCATAAATAAACAAAAAAAAAATAAATATTATATCCCAATCTTGAAGTATGGTAAGTTTTTATGACTTCAAAGTATTATTACTTTTCAAGATCATTGTGGACTTCTTCAACGTAAATTGTACTTGAAGAAGTGCAGCTAACAGCTTTCAATAAAATGGGCTCTGCTTAACGCAGTCGTTTAGCTTGGAGACTTCGTCTAACTTTTTCATAATTTTAAACACTTTAGACAACTCTTTTAAGTAATGTTTTTTTTTTTTTACAAAAGTAAAACATCAGTAAACTTTTTTACTTCGATTTGCTTTGGTACGAAACGACCATTGTCAATATTGATAAAGTATACTTTTAAAAGATAAACAAGCTATTTGCTGCTGTTAAAGACCTCTTTAACGTTAAAGTATAGTTTACGTTGTTTAAAATTAAGAAAAAGTTGGTTCTCGTTTTATACACAATAGATTGATTAAGAGCAGGTTTTAAATGTTTAAAATTTTGCGCAAGTAGGTTGTCGTTGATTCCAATGTGCGCTCTGAACTTCATCCTGGCTTTCACAAAAAAATTCTAAGCGAGGTTTGGAGTACACCTTCATCACCAATTTCAGTATCTATTTGAAGATTTTGGCGATCGTGTTTATTGAATGTTTCTGATTATTCACGTTTGATAAAACTATGTTTCAGAAACCATGTAGAGTGGAAATGAGTCGAATGGATATTGAAGTATTTCTTATTACCTTCAGCTCTACTCAAGGTCAATAGAGTTTCAAAAGTTAGATACATAACTTCATTCTTTTTTACTTTCAGCAGAAAATGTCTTATAACGTTTCACGTCTTTCAATAATGTTTAAATAAAAATGGTCGCTTAATTTGAATGATTTTTCAATACTTTTATTAAATAAATAAAAATACTCAATAAGATTCTAAAATTTCAGTTTCCAAAACTTTCATATCATAAATAAAAAAATTTTTAAGAAATTTGGTTTTATAACTTTACACGAAAGTAGAGCGCTTTCGTTTTGTAAAACTTACAAGTTTGAATATTTTTTTGACCAAAAAAATTATATATTAGTTAAAGTAAGCCTTTTCCATAAAAATTATAGTTGAAGGTAAAAAAAAAAATAAGAGGTAATTTATATTACCTTTTTTCGAGTACTTGAATTTCCGGAAGCTTTTTGGTGGTCCATGAATTAGGGATATTTTTTTTTTATTTAATGGAAAATTCAAATGCCAGTTATCGTTACTTGACAGAAAAAACATTGACATCTTTGCCTATATATTTTACTTGCGACATACATAGGTTCTAGAGGGAAAGTTTGGCATTTGAATTTGACACAAAAATGATAAAGAACACAAAAAAAGTGGGTCTATAGCAATTCTGCTTCCTGTTACCGATGTCTGTACCTGGACCTACATCCTAAGCTGCTGAAGGGATTTTCTTCCAAGAAATTAAATTTCTTTTTTTTTAGATCCAAAATTAGTGGTACCTGCCATGCAACCATTATGAAAAATCTCGAAAACAGCTTTAACGGTTTTGACAAAAAAAAAACTGGTGTGCTATTCTAGGCCATCATGTCTTTAGTTGAAAAAAAAATATTAAAAATGTTATTAGCGTCACCTGTCATAGAGCTGTTTTTTTTTTAATTTCGATATTCTTATTAACGGGTCTACCGATTTCGAACAAAATGTTAATAATTCTCTTTTACAAATTTTCGAAAAAAATATCTGTGAAAAATAAAAATTCTTATTTTTATTTTAAATTTCAATATCTTGAGAACGAGTGAACGATTTTTTTTAAATTTTTTCTAATTACCTGCTTTAAATTCTCAAACATATTTTTTTTTTTTTTTGAAAAATCTTGAAGAAATTTTGCATATATACAAATTAATTTACTAATAAAATTCCTATACAATTGTTAAAAATTGTGTTTGCATAATAAAATAGGGCATTTAATTTTTGAGCTCAAACTTTCTTAGGAATTGTTTTATATTGGATATTTGTAAGCATGTCATCTAATTGATGGTTATAGAATTGGTCATTGTAATCTAAACTTAAAGATTTTGCAAGGGCCACGTGTGAATTTTGGCCCCTAATTTGTGGAATATTCGAAAAAAAGTATATACCACTCGAAAGATTACTAGATCGAGATAAAATAACAACATTTTCCCCATATATTGGGTGTCAAGGTTCAAGAGTCTGAATTTTATGCATTTCAACATCTTTCTCTAATTGCATCCATGTTTTTATACATAGAATTCTTAAATCCAAAAGTACTTTCGTACTTTGTACTTTCGAACCAGTCGTGCATTTTATTTTTTTCTGAAAATTGAAATCTGTAATAAATGTAAAACAGCGATTTATTTCTTCTGTTTTAATTTGTAAATATAAACTTTATATTTTATTTTATGTTATTAATATGTTGGTCCATTTATTTATTGCCTTTACTGTTTCACATCCCTCTGAAAAGTTTATCAACCTTACGATACGCCAATATTTAAAAAAAATACACTTTTTAATATTTACTTTTTCAAAATTTTCAAAAATTGGTTTCGACAAATTTTTGAACTATTCCTACCTTTAAATTTTATTTTAAAATACCTCTTTAAGACTTAAATAGCTATGAACAAAATCCACAAAATTTCGTAATATGAATTTTAAAATTTACTGAGATTTATTTTTTTTTTCAATTTCTTTTTTGATAAAACTTTATTTTCAATGATTACAAAATGAACACCCTGTACAGCAATTTTCTAAGTTCAGCATTTTTATAGCCATTCTTTTAAAAAGGAATACAATTCTGCGACATCTTAATACGTTCCAAAGTTATGATTTTTGGAACGGATAAAGTCATTTTGTGGCTTGTCCAAATATGAGTGTGTCCGAACAGATACACATTTCTTTTTTTAAATTGTAAATTGGGTAGCTATTTCTTATAAAAAAAATATATGTACATAAATATAAAATTGATTCCGTTACTTACGTATAAAAATGAAAGCGTATAGTTACTTTTAATATTGGCACTAAATTTCCCTGATCCTTAGACGGATCATAAGTTAACGTCAGCTGTACCTACAAACTTCAAATTAACACTTTCTATCAACCCTAGAGAAAAAAAAATCATTATTTTAGCAATGTCAATCCACAAAGTCACTTCTGTTTCTCTATCCCAAACGAGGGTACCTACCCTATACCCTCTGATACAGAAAAAGAGGGTCTAACTTCGTGATTCAATTCACTTGAGTTAAGGATAAATCGTTCTGTTTTCTTTTTTTTTTTTCTGTATGTTTGAAAATCTGTGAAAATCCTTTTGAGAAAATGTCAAACATGAAAAATTGTATTAATTAGTTTTTCCATAGGTGAAGGGACAAACTAAGTGTGTTTGTATGTATTTTAGAGCAAAAAACAGCACGTGTGTTTGCTCAACTAAAAATCCTTTAACTCCTTTAACTTTTTTTGTTGCAATATGAGTGACATGTTAACATCAAATAAATTGGATGTGTTATTAATAAGAACTGATGGCACCAGGATGCGGGTCTGTGTAGTGAGGGTTTAAAAACGATTATGGAGCTATGGAGTATTAAAGTGTTATGAAGGACTTTAATGGATTGTTCGTTACAATAATTCTTGTTTTTTTTTTGGTTAAATTGATGAATTTCAGTCATATTAGATAGATATTAAATGGATTATTTTGTAATCAGCTTGAAAAAGCTTATGATACAGTACCATCAGCGATGACGGTACGGTCGTTAGATCTCATTCAGGTATGTTTATTCATTTCACAGTTTCTAAGGTTAAAAACGTAGTACCCAGCTCACCACTGTCGTCAGTTTTTCATTATGCTTTAGGGATTTCCTAAGTTAAGATAGTTAACCCTTATAAAATGTCATCAGGTTCTGATGAGACACTTAAATTAAATAAATAAAAACTCAAAAGTACTTCTGAGAACTCGCAGCAGATTTTTGGCGTAAGGAGAAACTAGCAGATATTAATTTTACAGGAAGAAGATAAGGAATATGTCCTTCAAGCAGAAACTGTTGATCCTTTGGTTTCATTTATTGTTGGGGTAGATGGGCATAAGCTGACATTTTTATTAAAAATTTGTTATTAGAGGAAAAGCATTATTTTTTTTTTAAATACCTTAAACAACTCTTTTAGTAGTTGGACCTAGAAATAGACATTTCGCTTTGAGTTTTGATAATAAAGGGCAATCTCGAGCCACCGTGTTTCGCTAGTTTTCCGAATTTATTGGTGGCCTCACTTCGATATAGGACGAATCTCGAAGAGGTCATCCAAAATTAGTTGTTATGCCGGGAAAATTCGATGCAGATTAACTCGCATACATACATTGCATATTCCATGAATATTTACAAGTTCGATTTGGACACACCATACTTTGACAATTTCTTGTTGAAAAATTTCAAAAATATTGTTAGGCAACGATACATGAATCTATGGGTATGACTCCGAAACTTAAAAACAATGGAATGTATGGGTCTTTTAAGACAATCCAAATCTAAGAAGAGATGTTGTACTTCGAAGGAAAATGTCTCCTGTTTTTCAGAAATATTGGAAATGTCAGCACCATGCCATTAGAGACATTAGAACAACGTAGACTGGTAAGTAGTGTTCAGACAGTATAAGGGAAACCAATCACAGAAGAAAAATCATTCTGTACAACGATAATGCAAGCTCTCACACACTCGGCCCAAACAAGTGCATTCCTGAGAATTCAGAGCATCGAATTGATGGGTTATCCGCTGCATAGTCCTGAAATGACATCCCATGATTTCTTCTAATTCTCGCAGATCAAACATTAAATACGAGGAGAAAAAAAGCTGATACATCCACAAAGGCGGTATCTCAATACGAGTGCTTTGTGCTTTGAAAATTGGCTCAAGTATATGCTTAAATTAATCTTCATGATATTTTGACAACAAAGCCGTTTTTGATCACACGTAAGTATTTATTTTTACTTTTCTATCTTAAACTTAGAAGCAACTCTCAAAACATCGAGTTTTACATTTTCATGCTTTAAGCGTTCATAAATCAGTTGAAAGCTTTTTGTGACATCTAGTTCAAATGTGTTTCGCCCAGGCATGAAAGTTCAACTCATGAGTAAGATAGGTAGGTAGTTAGAAATGGCGACCACTGGCAGTCTAGCCCTGTGGCCCAATTAGCGGCGAAGTGCGCCATTTCGATAGCATAACTCGTATGAAACTTTGGATGGAATTTATATGGGAATTGTGGGCATTCTCATGGAGTCATCCAGTTAAGATTAAGCTTAAAAATATGGGTCTATTAGGTTTTGATGTCTTTTATTGTGTGTTTGATTTTGCACAATCATCCGAAAATTGTGTCACTCACTCAGGCGGTGATCCACATTCATCTACACTTTGCCCAGCTATGTAGCTTGATGACTGGTACTGAAAAAGTAACCGATCGAATTGAGTGACCCGCCGCACCGTAGTCATCCGTCAAAGCCTTCAGTCTACTAGCTCAGGATCTAAGGACTCAAAAGAAGGGCACGAAACAGAAGTAGATAATTGAAGTTCGCCCTAGAACTATTTCGTCACGTTGAGATAAGAGATCAAGTCTTTGATCTTCATTTCCGAAAGTTCTTTAATGTCGTCAAAAAATCCCCTTCCTAATGATTGTGCTCCAAATTTTTTCAGAGCAAGGCACTTGCAGAGGAAGTGGAGGACTGTTTCCTTTTCCCTCTGGTCCCACAGTTATGACACTGAGTGTTTCGAGGAATATCTTGCTTCCCTGCATGCTCTCCTATTGGCCAGTGTCCGCTACAGGTAGCTGCAATCCTGGCTATGTCTTCCCTGGGTGTTGTCTTGCGTCTTGTAAGATGCTTTCGTATCCTTCGAAGACGCAATATATTAGTCAATGGTTATCAAAACAGATAAATATTTTATGATAATTTGATCAAATTCAAACATCTTGAAAAAATGTTCGAATCGAATTTTCTGTTATTTCTAAAACTTTCTCATGATTACAAACCTATATGCAAGAAAATCTAGCTTATAACAGACATAGCTTAGAAAATAAAGCATCGCAGCTGGTTCTCATGGATCTAATAGGGATGATAATAGAGAAATAGGAATAACTTTGCATTTTGTTGAATAAAGCTCTTAGCTGGTTGACCACAGCCGATCTAGCAATTGAAGTCATCAACGTAAAGGTGAATGAATGGATGAATGATTGTGGACTGTTGATTGATTGATTGATTGATTGAGGATTGAACCCTGAGGAGCACCTTATATAAGTGACATAAATTCAAAACAATTATTGCCAATCACCACTCTTTGAAACCTATATAGCTTAACAATCTTGCAATAACTTTCAAGATCCTGTTTCCAAAATCAAAATAATACCAGGGCTTCAAACAAGTTATGGAATGGTTGACTTTATCAAAGGCCTTTGAAAAGTCTAGAAGACAAAGTAATATGAAACATTCCCGTCTTATATCATTCAGAATGTGCACCATTGTGGATGAATAATTCTGACTAGATCTGAAACTCGATTACAGTGGACTAAGTAGGCAATTCACAATCAGATGATCCGACAAAACTATTTCAAATAGGGTGGAAGAATGGCAATCAGACGGTAATAATTTGCTGTATTTGAATTTGTTTTTTTTATAATTGGCATCACTTTTGAACGTTTTCAGGATAAGGGGAATGTTGTTTATCACATGGCTTGTAATGCATATTATTATGGCAATTTAGGAATTTAAGTGACACTTCATATTTTCTGGCAACATAAGATCTCAGTGAGTTAGTCTCTGATACAGTTTCAAATTCGGGTTCGAGCTTGGAAGAAATGGACAGAATCGCATCATACCAGAACTGATGGGTGGAACTTAAATAAACAGAAACAAGCGATTAAGATCATTTAAGACAAGTGGACAACAAAGATCAGTTTTGTCAATCATACCAACTTCGCGTAAATTGCGCCATAATATTTTGGAAGACAGCGAAGTATTAAGCCTTGACGAGTAAAAATTTTGCTTAGAAAGACGTACACCAACCTTGCTGCGTACAGTTTTAGTAGACAGAAAATCATTATACAGACACACGCTTCAAGTCCAATTTTCCGCATAGATTCGGCTTAATTTTACAGCATGTGGTCTGTGGAATGTTCACCAAAAGGTTATTGGTCGATTGAGGTTTATTCGCATAGACCTGCAACTTAAAGAAATTCAATAAGCAAAGGTCAAATAGCTGACCAATGGTGGCCAATTAACGTCACCACTATGAGAGATGGCCTTTCACTGAAATTGTTCATGCAAAATGTTAATCGTGGTGTCCTCTTTGCGACACGTGGCGCCGACCTGCTGGAACCACATGTATTCTAGGTCCTCATGGTTCCATTTGGGCCATTAGAAATTGGTAATCATCGTCTTTTAGGGCTCGCCTCTGAAGATGATCGCCTAAATTACGACGTTTTCGAAAATATACGGACCACTGATGCTGCCGTTGCAAACTTCACACCAAACGGTAACTTTTTGATGTTGCATTTTCACCTGTTGACCAGGTTCCTTTGTTTTGGTGGTATCTCATATATAGGAATTTTGCTTATTCATTTTTGCCATTAATCCAAAAATGCGCCCCGTCCCTAAAGATGATTTTGCATTTGGTTATTTGGCATCTGTAACTGAATATTTAACTATTGACTTGACAGATGTCACGAAAACAACTTGGCCACCACAGGCCGCTAAAAGCTACTCGCGCCAATTAAAAAATGCCAAATGCCAACTCATGCGTCAACACAAGAGGTACAATCTTTCAAAAGTTCGTCCAATTACGCGTGATGTCAGTGGCGCATTGTGACGGAAGTGAAGAAGGTGGGTTTAGCTGTAAATGAGGGCAAGACCAAGTATATGTTGTCATCAAGATAGGACAAACAACATCGACGTCTTGGACAGAACGTCATTACAGCTATAACTTTGAGGTAGTTAAGTACTTCATATACATACCTAGGCGCCGCCGCCGCTATAAATTCAGAAAACAACACCAGCGCTGAAATAAAACGGAGAATAACTCTTGCCAATCGCTGCTTCTTTGGACTAAGAAGGCAATTGAGTAGCAAAGTCCTCTCTCGAGCAAGTAAAGTGTCAATCTATGAAACCCTCATCATCCCAAACTGGAGACAGCCAGCTAGGGACCGAGGTAAAAAACCTTCGTAACTATATACCTTACTCATCTATAATCAAGGATAAGGATTTTTGTGGTTAAATTTTAATCGCATTTCTCAAAAATGTTATATGACTAGATAACATTCCTCAGAAATGGGATTAAAATTTAACCACCAAAATCCTTTCCATACTTTAACGGTAACATTAATAATTTTCTCTTCAATCCTACGCCCTGAATTCATTACGTTGTCTTATGAGCACTTCATATTATCACATTAGACAACTTAAACCAACTGTATAACGATTTACATAGCTATGGAATTTATTATTACATACGTGTGAGGTATTAAAATAATTCAATCTTTTCCACTTGAAGAAAACCGCCACCGTAAAAGAGCAGTGCTTGCTTTAAGTTTAGCTGAATATAGAACACTTATTTATCCTTTTGCTATAATTTATGTTACTCTCTTTTTAAGGAAGAGGAAGACATTATTTCTTAAGTTACACAAATAACCGCTGCACCGCAACTCAAATTCGGATTAATGCAAAACACAAAAAAAAATCTTCCATAACCTCATCATAAGCATAAGTTGTCCTATTCTATGTGAGTTTTCCGTTAACGTACCTTAACCTCCTAGGATACTGAATTATAATGTACTTTTACAGTTAGAGCGAAATAAGTCGAGTGAAATCTGAAAACTCTAACATCACGTATATTCGCCTTCGCTGACTTTTCTACTCTGCATGTGTGTGGGTGAGTTAGTCTGCAGAGGTGGTGGATTGGTGCTCTTGTGTGAAACTGTTTAACACGACGAAGAACTGTGGAATTGTGTTTAAGGAATTTGCAAGAACACAGGGTATACGTACATATATCCTACCCATGGAAAAGGATATATTATTAATTCAGTTTTAATTAATATTTAGCAAGGACATAAGCGTTATTCTAAAAGTATTCGCAATAACGCTCACCACTTTCGTTATGTGCCAGTAACTGCAAGAGTTCCTTCCTCCTTGCAATTGTTTGCGGTGAGATAAAGGCGACATACCTATATACTGGCATGTGGTAGTGGGGACGAATGGATGGCTAGAGAAAAATGTTCGTCCTAGCTGCTGCTTCTGCTGCTACAATAACGAAACGAAAGTTCGCTGGCTGCATTAGCAACAAACTGCAATTGTGGTAATAAAGATTTAATTTGGATGCTCCGAAATACTAATTTGTGCAACAACTAAAACCCAGACACAAAATTCTACTGGCACTATGGATGTGTTCGTGAATTAAGAACTATAACGAAAAGGAAACGCGCAGGGATATTACATAGTTGACAAAATTAAGGCCATGTAGCAAGGGATAAGCCGTGAATTTTAACATTGCAATGTACCAACGACGTCAGTTGATAATTGCAACGCTCGTTCCACACACCACACAAAATACCAATTGGAAATATGCTTTCCTAACATTTTGTTTTAAATTAAAAAATAGAATAAGTAGAGCGGAATATTTTGATAAAGTCATAAACAGCTATGCTCTTCTGAAAAGGACCTAGGAATAGGACTTTCTGGAATCGGGTACGATGATATTGCTTGCAGTTAGTACTGCACCTACTACAGAACACACATGGTAGTGCTGTCGAAATTTGATAATTTCTTGCGGGAAAATATGTTGCGGAGCTCATATTGAAGTTGGTATAGTTCAAGTTTGCCTGTGTGCTAGAATTTAAGACAAATGGGGTTTCCACTGACCCTAAACGTTCATGGCATTTGTTGTTGAATATTTTGTTCATACATTTAGACAAAACCAAAAAATATAATACTCGTACACAGTAATTTTTATTAAAATTATTAAAGCCGTTTTTGAGAAAGTTTTAATGACATATTGGCTGAACACAATGGAGACGGAGCAGCAACTAGAATAGTTGTCAAAATATTGATTACGCACAGATTCAATATTTCAAACACAACGCAATGAAGCTGCAGACTTAACTGCAAGAGAGGGCAAACTTTAAAATTTTATTTGACGTTTCAAAATTCAACTAGTCAAACCACTCAATGCAGGTTAAAGTGAACTTCGAGCATTCTTCAATTCCTTATGCCGGGTATACATTAGGTGCGTTTTATTATTCACAAATCTATCTGGATCCGGATCTGGATTAAGTTTTAACATGTATTACAAAAACAATTTGGGATCCTGTTTTCTATCGGGATCTATTTCAAAGATCCAAAAAATCAGTTATTACACTGGCGAGTAGATGGCTTTTTATGGTAAGGTAGTGTAATCTATAGTGTAAAGAAAAGAGACAAGAAATAATTGAAAATGTACAAACCCAAGGTTAAAAAGAGACGGACTTATAACACTGCTGTCACTAAGATCCGTATCGTTTTATTTTCAAAAGAAGATCCAGATCCGGATCCAGATAGATTTATGAATAATAAAACGCACCTATTGTTCAAATGCATGACAAGCATATGCAAGTGTATTGGTAATTTGGGGTTGAAATTGCATATACACATATCAAGCATGAGTCTTCAATCTTTTATTTTTACATCGACGGTGTGGTGAGAGGACGCTGCGCTTTGTGAGTTTTCTTCGGCAAAATTATGATTTTACGAATTTCTTTGGAATTTTTTCAATTTAATTTGTTTTATTTTGTCTGTCCATTTCATCATTCAATTTTTGTTTACTGTTTTAATATTTAAATCTGTGCTTATGTTGTGCTGTGTTCTCATCTCTTCAACGTACTATACGCAAATGAACCAATAAATGCATGATCAATCATCAATCTTGCATATACACTACTTCAATGCAGGACGCTAGATTGAAAGAAAATCAAAAGATTTTGATTTTGCTTCAATCCAACATCCAATCTATACGTGTGACTTTTTCACTAATACACTTGCACATGCTTGTCATGCATTTGAACAATGTATATCCGGCATTAAATAATGACTTTGCTTTACAAAATCGCATAAGATTTAAATCAGCTGACCTTAATGTCAGAATTCTATACAACAGCATTGCGTTCACGATAAAAATATCACGTACGACACTTTTTGACAGATGTTCCAGCTGCAGCTCCAGTTCCAATTGCATTATTGTGTTCATCCCGGGGTACATATATGTACATACATACAGACAGGCAGACGGATTTTCAGGATTACATTCTCGTGTTCTCTACATAGTATTAGGTGTGTTTTATTATCTACGGATCTATGTGGATCTGGATTAATCTTTAACATGTATTACAAAAACAATTTGGGATCCTGTTCTCTATCTCGATCTATTTTAAAGATCAAGAAATTAGTTCTTTTTCTGGCGAGTAGATGTCTTTTTATGGTAAGGTAGTGTAAACTACAATGTAAAGGAAAATGACAAGACACATTTGAAAATCAACAATCATAAGCAAGAGGGAGATGAGCATACAACACAACTGTCACTATGATCGTTTTATTTTCGAGGGTTTATCTACATAATATGGATCATTGGCGATAATAAAACGCGGCTATTGTCATGATCGAATAAAAACTCAGCTTCCATCTTTTTTTAAATATTTACAAGTGCTTTGCATTTCGCAAATATGTAAGAATATTTTTAGATTTGATTTCCTTTATTTTTTTTTCTTTAATCAAAGAATGGAATGGAAGTTTATTGCTTTTCTAACCCTGTGCTAGATTTGGGTTTCTTGAAAACTAAACGAACACATACATATAATAATCAGTCGCCCGTAGTTCGGAATATTTTCTAAGACCCTAGTTATAGCTATCATTGAAAACCATCATTGAAAATTTTGTTTTCACTTTTCGTGGTAGTAAAACTATGAATATTGAGAATGTTTAGTATACAAATGAAGCTAATCAATTATATATTTTACTTTTGCAAATAAAAATAAACAAATATGTTAATTAACTTTAACTAATTATTTATTGAATATTCAAACGCACTCTTGTCAGCTCTGTTTGCATAAGATTTCAATAAAGCTGTGTCGGTTCCATTAAAAATTAATGTGACAAGTTTTCTTTTTATTCAGCTTTTAGGTTGAATTAGAACGACTTCCTCAATTCGGTTAGATAGATAATGAAGGCATCTTTGAAAACGCCGCCCGTAAGGCTTTTGGAAACCTTAAGAATATAACAGATTATCCAATTCCTAATAGTATACTATAAAAAAAGAATCGCTTTCTTAAAGAGTGAATATTTGAGGGAGCAATTTAATTTCAAATTCCTCCCAAAACCATGCAAAAGTTACTGTGGTTTTCTATTATCTCGTTTTGGGGTTTAATAGTCCAAGTTTTGTATCGTTAAACTAAATTGTATGTAATTTTATTTATACCCATTAAATAAAGGGTGGTTAAATTTTAAGGGCCGATGTTGATTTTGAATAGAACACAAATTATTTGGGAAATTATTGTTATTTCTTTTTATTATGATAATATTGGTATAATTCAATTATGTATGGAAGAAAATATCGGCCAAATGGCCGCCGCACAGTGGAAAATGGTAGAACAACAGCTGATCATAAATGATTTTTACAAAATTTTTTTTAAATTTACATTTGAATTTTATCTGAAAGCTAAATAGTCAATCTTTACGAAAGTGCAAGAATTTTTTGAAATATATGTATGAATCATTTTTTTAAAGCATTAATGTTTATTATTTTTTTAAATTTTCAATTCAAGGCCGTTTGGTTCACCACTTTGAAATTTAGTTTTCTATAAGACTTTGTAGGAATAGGTATAAGGTATTATACATTTTTGAAAAGCTTATTTTATGGAAATATTAAAACAACTTTACGTTTTTATAAATTTTGATTTATTTCACAAGTAATTAATTAAAATGTAAAATAAAATAAAAAAAAATATTTTTCAAGTTCACAGAGACTTTTAGTAGTTAGCGATGCTTCGCGATGCTTTGCTTTTTATATAGGGTTTTCCAATAAGAGGTGTTATTTTGATATTCAAAGAAAAATAGCATTTTTGGAGATAAATGATCGGATGTTTATTTCATTATAAAGAGGAAGGTATGCCGTTAATAATGGATTACAACATCAGCCAAATGGCCGCCAAGACCACGCTTACAGGACCATATCCTTTTCATGAAATTTTCCATAACCAAATCGCAAAGTGGCTGATGAGGCCCATTTCCACCTCGGAGGCTACGTCAACAAGCAAAACTGTCGCATCTGGGGCTCGGAAAACCCAAGAGTTATTGTTGAAAAGCCTCTCCATCCTCAACGCGTGACTGTTTGGTGCCCAGCGTCGATTCAAGACCTCAAAGATGAAATTCGTGAGGCTATCGAGGACATAGGGCAGCCACTTTGCGATTTGGTTATGGAAAATTTCATGAAAAGGATATGGTCCTGTAAGCGTGGTCTTGGCGGCCATTTGGCTGATGTTGTAATCCATTATTAACGGCATACCTTCCTCTTTATAATGAAATAAACATCCGATCATTTATCTCCAAAAATGCCATTTTTCTTTGAATATCAAAATAACACCTCTTATTGGAAAACCCTATATTAATTGGTAGTTTAGTTTCTTATAAACAAACATTTATAAAAATCAGCTGCGATAACGTGCGATTTTGGAAGTTATCAGTAAAATAATGATTAAAGCCAGAAAACTAAAAATCGCTACATGAGCCATTTTTAAAAATAGTAAAAAACAATGACAAGACTTACAATTTCATATTATATCTTTTTTTAAAGCTAGAAATCAATTCTTTGATTTACTTTTCAAATCAAATTATTTTGTCACACAGTTTCTGAGAAATTAATTTTCAAACTCAAAATCTTTAAAAAACAAACTAATATTTTTTTCTTCGAAGTGATTTTTTTTAAAAGTTTACATTATTTAGTCCTATTTTTGTTTTAAAAATTCAATACTTTTATAAATTTGGAATTAAAAACTGAAAACCAGATGGTCGTAGGACTTATACTTTTGAAGATATAAGCAAATATCAAAACCAACTTCATTATTTGACTTTTAGAATACAGCTTAATCGAGATGTTCCTTAAATCTTTTTTATTTGAATGGTTATTCCTTGTGATAAGATGTTAAATATATCCGACCAATTAAAACTTGTTGATTAGTTAGGTAAAGTGAAGAACTTACTTTTTGATTGCGGCCATGCATTTTGTTTAATCAGTTTTTTTTTTCGATGAGTGTAAACGCATATCAATTATGCGTTTTTCATTTTTATATCTGAGCAGAGTACTGTGCATATAAATAAACGATTATATATTGTTCCATCGAGTTTTCTCTAATACTCGTATATACACTGAGCGTCAAAAGTGAAGAAGCACCTATGTAAATGATTTCTTTAATTACATTAATTGAAACCAAAAAATAAACAAAAATTGAATTCCAGTTATACAAAATAAAATTTTTACATTACATTACATATTCCACTACTCCGCAGATAAATCTACGAAGTAGAGACACTGAAAGCACTGGTAACTCAGACCATCGGCTTAATAAAATTTTTATTTAATAGCAATAAATCAAAACCAAAATAAAAATTCAAAAAACCAACTAATGCATTTTAACCCAATAAAAACTAAATAAACTTCATATATTACGCGTCAAAAGTGAGTAAACATCTGTTATATCTTAAAATTATTTATAAATATAGTACCTCAAGTAAAAAACTGGGTATTTCATTTGATCACCTTTAGACTTTATAACATCTCTTAGTCAGCGTGACATGGAAACAACAATGTTATTTCTAACATCGGAGGATATTTGGGACAGTTCTTCAATTAAACCCTTTTAAGATCATCTTTGTTCTTGATGACCCGTTTGTGAAATTTTCCGGTCCAAATGATCCCATAAATGTTGTCTGTAGCTTAGGTGCGGCGATTGGGGAAGGTGGTGGAGGTGCTTTGAAGTCCTATAAAATATTCATTCTTTAAGAAACTGCGCGGTATGCTTAGGATCATTGTCTTGCTAAGAGATCCGATTGCTAAGCATCCCTAATTTTCGTAAGGTCGGTTGAAGGTTATTGGTTAGGATGTTTAGATAGTCTTGATTATTCATTATACTTTCAATGAAAACAAGATTCCCGATCGAATATGCTGCCATACATCCCCACACCATCATGTTTTACTGTGCTCCTTATATTCTGTTTATGATGTTTTCTGATGTTTTCTTACTTGTGACGCGTTAATATGGAGTATGTTTAGTTTCTATTAGGAAAAATTGTAGGAAGCTATATTTTGAATTTTTATTTATGTTTTGATTTATTTTTATTGATTTTTACTATCAGAATTCATTGCTTATTTGTTTGATCGAATTCCATATAACTCCAGAAATTATATTGGTGTTTACTCACTTTTGACGCTCACTGTATGTTATTATAATTATTTTTTCTACTTATATATATGTGTAGGTACACAGACATTATTCCATGAAGTTTTTTTTATACATACACACATATGTACATATATGTATATTTTTTATTTAATCGGGATTTTATTTTAATTTTCTCATGTCTTGGAAATAATAGATCATCTGATTTGAAATTGATAACGGTATTGAAAAAATTAAATTTTCAAAACTTTCAGTTTGAAAATCAATTCTTCAAAAAATATTTGCTCAAATAAATCGATTTAAAAGACAAATTAAAGAATGGATTTCTGTCTTTCAAAAAAACTGCATGACATTGTAAGTATTTCTAAATAATTTTGTGTGTATTCCCCTCCCCCCTAAATTGGGTATAAAGACCCACTCTTAATCAATTTTTGTCTTGCCTCAACATAACCTACAAATTCTAGCTTTTTGTCACACCTTATTTGCAATCACCCTTTACAATAAATTGTTTCATGGAGTTTTTATAAATTTTTAGTTTGTTTTTCTAAATATGCAAGTATTATTATCGTTATTCTTATATTAAAAGCAATTATTCATTAAGACAATACTTTGCTTTGTATTTGTGCAAAATTTCAATACTCTATCTTTAAAAACAAAAAAGTTATAGATTTTTGATCAGAAACATCCAATTATTTTCCACTGTGCGCCGCCGCGAACACGGCGGCACTCTTCCATCCGATGGTCCAAAATTTTCGATTACGCTGAGGCATAGTTGGGGTTCTATGCTGTTAATGTGCCGAAATATCTCATCCTTTGGCTCTTGAATAATTGTTGCTGGCTTATCGACCTACACCTTTTCTTTCAAATAACCCCAAAGAAAAAAGTCCAACGGTGTCAAATCACATGATCTTGGCGGCCAATTGACATCGCCACCATGTGAGATAACACGGCCATTGAATTTGTCGCGCAGAAAAGCCATTGTTTCGTTAGCTGTGTTGCAAGTGGCACCGTCCCGTTCCACATCCATATCTTCCAATTCGGGCCATAAAAAGTTCGTTATCATCTCACAATAGCAAACACCATTCACAGTAACTGCCTGACTGGGTTCATTTTGGAAAAAATACGGCCCGATGATGCCGCCAGCCCATAAACCGCACCAAAAAGTCACTCTTTGTGGGTGTATTTGTTTTTCGACAATCACTCTTGGATTATCATTCGCCCAAATGCGGAAATTCTGCTTATTGACAAATCCACTGAGATGAAAATGTGCCTCATCACTGAAGATGATTTTCTTCGAAAATTGATCATCCACTGTTGCCATTTCTTGCCACCATTCGGACAATTGACGACGCTTGAAATGGTCAAGAGGCTTTAGTTCTTGATTCAAGTGCACCTTGTAAGCGTGTAAATGCAAGTCTTTATGCATAATGCTCATCAACGACGAGCGTGAGAGGTGCAATTGTTGGGCACGACGACGAGTTGAGGTGGAAGGCTCTTCAGCCACACTATCGCGAACAGCGACAATACATATTTTCTGCAGTACGAGCTTTACGAGCATGCACTAATGTTTTCACATCTCCTATCTACAGACCCGGTATTCTCAAATTTTTGCACGATTTTTCCGATTTTACGCACATTTGGACGATTAAATAGACCGAAAAAATCACGAAGTGCACGATATGCGTTTTGATTTGAACGCCCATTATCATAATAAGCCTAAATTGATTGTGTATCTTTCCATGGTTCAAATTGAGTTAGTCTGAAATTGAGAAATGTCAAATGAAATGCAGAAAAGAGTTTGACGTTTAGGAGTGGTTCACTTTCAACATCGGCCCTTTAAATTTAACCACCCTTTAAAAGCAGTCAAAAAACTTTGACAATCGATCAAGTTTAAAAAGTTATAAATAACCAATTTAAATTGTTTTCTAAAACTAGGCGCTTACATTCAATTTTTAGTTGCGCAACTGCTTGGTTCGAGCAACTAAAAAGTTTGTGATTTGACACAAACTAAACGATAGCCTAAAATGAGTTCGCTATTTTGTGTAACATATAATTACTCTATCTATAATTACTAGACAAATAGTTCATGTATTTTCTATAAGCAATCAAACAGTTGTGCAACTAAAAATTGAATGTGCGCGCCTAGCCTAAGAGCTGTCTTACTTAGATATCTAAATCAGTTGTCTAAAGCATGACTTAAATGATATTTAACTTAATTGAATAAAGTAAAAATTTAATAAAAACGATTATGAAAAAAGTTTTTGTTAAGATTGCTTCATTCTGATAAGTAGTCCAGCCTCAGAATAATAGACTTTAGATTCATAAAACTTAAACAAATTGTAGGCCAGATACCTTTATTTTTTAAAAAACACACTTTTGAAAACCTTAAGAAGAGCATATTGTCACTTTCAAGAAAATTGAAGTCGAATACATAAATATCCCGATTCACATCCAGAATTTAGGGACCTACTTTGTTTCCATTAATATATGTATTAGTTGAGTCGACTTCGATCCAAATTTCAAATTAGAATTTTATCATGAAAACAATATAGTACATAATGTATAGTTTATAGACTGGGAGCAGCCAAACCCCTGGGCACATGTAAAGAATGGGGGGATTAGCACAGAAGCGATCAATGAAGTTTATATTCTTTATCTATCGGCAAATATCATAACTTTTGCTAATGGCAGCAACTGTCAGTTTTGTTTTAATATTTATGAAGTTAACGTTGACAAGCCATAGAATTTTGCAAAATATTTCTTTTTCTATTTTTATACATAATAATTCATCAGTGTTTTTGAACAAAGTGAATTTTGGCGCAGATTTATTGGCTGTTCCACACCAACTTGTAAACTTGTAAAAGGCCACTTGCCTTGGAAGAACTGGAACAATACGTAATAGAAAAAGCGTCGGGAGAAAAGTGCCTCTGTGACTTTTTTAAGTTTTGAAATACAGTATTAATTGAACTTCATAGATAAAGTTAAAGATATTATGGAGGAATAATCCTAAAATAAGGCGAATGTCTACAAAGTCTTCTTTCAATTACTATTTTTTTTAAATTTTTAATTAAAAAAAACCTGGAATGCACACTGATTAAGACTGTCTTTAGTACTTCAGATAAAATGTTTAAGCAAAATCGTTATAGTCATTTTCAATAAAAGTTCATATGAAAACTGTGGACATATTTTAAGTCAATCGGCTTAAGATGTAGGTAGCTTGATGTACCCCTTGGAAGCAGAGACAAACAGATCGATGGATGGACCTCATGACGAAAACAATTGTTTTTGGAATTCTTCCTTATCGTTATGCGGAATGTAAGGTTAAAAACAAACATTTAAATACATTTTCTTATTTAGTATTTTTTTCTAAAAATTGAATATTTTGCAAATAAAGACTCCCATCCATTTCTTAATAAATATGTCGTTTTATTTATCATTTTATAATATAATTTTTCACTTAATTCAGAATTACAAAATTCTTTTAATGATAAATATATTTTTGTAAAATAAAAAAAATAATATAAAATACAATGTGTAGCTATAATATTTTAAAAAATTCTTATACATTTTAATATTGCTTATTCAAATTGAGAAGAAAAATTAGGGCGCCAATCGTCAATCCAGGATCAAACTGTTTAAAAAAAAATATTTATTTCAAATAGGATTTTCCCATTACTGATCCTAGATTAAGGGTTTGCACAAGCACACAAAAGGTAGTAGCTAGATGAATTTTATATTAATCTATAAAAAGGTTGGACTCGCCCAAAATAAATAGAAATACAAACAAAAATTTGGCTTAAAACTATTTAAAAAAATATTCACTTAAATGTCTAAAGCTTGAGAAGAAGGACACTCAAAAAATGAACTCTCACACCTAGGGCAGTAGTCTCGGATTGAAACGGCCCATAAATAGAATGATTCCGGTTGGATTATGTCGAACAAAGTACAGGAATGGCCTATCGAAACGAAGTCTTGGTGCGTCTGGGATCCTAGCCTGCCTTGGACGAAGTGGCAAAGGTAGTTCCAGAAATTTAGGATCAAGTAAGTCATCGTAGAATGCTCGTGCCATGCCGGTGTCTTGTACGATTGATCCAAAATCGATTGCACTCTCCGATGAATCACTTTCGGGATCTTCGTTTTCTCGTACGTCCTTGTTTCGTTTACGGATCGGTGGAGCAGGATACATTTCCACGTGATGGTGGTCACCGATTTTGTCTTCAGCACATGTGCTGAATGTGTTGATCTGAATCATGTCCGACAGGTATATGTCCTTAGCAGCGAGACCGGTCAGACCACGGAGATCAGCAAGCTCGGAGTTAAATAGCCCCTTGAGACCCATCTTCTGCAGGCCCAACGAAGCATTCACAAAGGATCTATGTGAGAATCGTGGTAGCTGTACTTCCAAGCCTGGTCTTTCTATGAGAGATGTAAGAAGACTCCTCCAAGCATCTTTGGTGAGGGCAGTCTCCATGAGATTACTTTCAAGACGGTCAAGGCTGTCCGCAGGTGCAAGTGTTCCATGCTGGCCAGGCATTACGTAGATCGTGCTTACTGTTTCAAAATACTTTCCAAACGCCACGACAGTGGCATCAAGGTTTGGTTCATAGCCTGCTGTAAAACCAGTTCGGAAGAGTACTGCTGGAATTGGTACAAGTCTTCGCTGCCTGATCGATGGGTGAACCTGGAAGAACATTTCTCCATCGCGATCATTGAATGAGGCTCGACTACAATCAGTTTGGAACAAGTTTGCCGAAATTGTTGCCAGAGGACCGTTCACCCAGACACTGTTGGTGCGAAGGTACTCCATGACCTTGCCCATCGTGTGTCTTTTAACGAGCAGATTGGTTCTCCTACGGATTACGTCGTTAACAACATGGAAATTCACTTCTTCCACATGTCCCGAGTAGAATTGCTGAGTCTTTTCTTTGAAGAACTGCAGAACCTTCCCATTTGCCCGATCAACAAAGGCTTCTCTCACAAAAGCACTCGATGAGATATCACTGTCAGTTGCCCTCTCTACGGACTCGGTGATGTTTTTGAAGACCAAGTGAGGATTGAACGTGACCATATCATCGAGTTTGAGAATTTCATTCATCTCTCCTGAGGTGCTTCCTCGAGCTCCCAAGAACACCATCGATAGCATTGAAGTCAAAGCAAATGGAGATATCACCAAGCTCCTTGCTGAGCTGATCTTTTCGGACGTTATTGATCTCCAATATGTGAAAGCAAGCTCGTTACAGAGCTTTGAAAACTGTTGAAGAAATTCATCTAAACTCTGAGTACTGGCTTCGAGACCTTTCGAATCTGGCGGGCTTGGTTCGAGTTTCACAGGAGCTCTTGTTGCTCCTGACTGCGGCATTTTGAGGTTACTCAGTGATGCTGGTCGTACAACTGGGCGTTGTTGGGCAGCTTGGAAAACATTGAACTTTTGATCGTTCATCATGAGAGCTGGTTGCTTATTGAAGTATGACACTGGTTTAAGGGTGTTTGGAGATTTTTTTGTTGTTGCCGTAGTTAATGGAGCTAGGGTTGATTCAGGTTCTGCGATGGCAACCGAAGGTTTATCACTAACTGATGCTGTAAGAAGTTGAGGAAGCTCTGGCTCTGTATTCGTAGGGTCCTCCATAATTGACTGAATTGTAGAAAGTGGCTGGTCAACTTGCTCCTTAGTTTCAGAAGCCTTCAATTCATCTTTTTTCTCCGTTGAAGCCTCAACTTTTTCGTCAAGAGCTTCTGCAGAAGTTTTGAGAGTATCTTCGTCGAATTTCAAAGCAGTTTCACCCAACGGATACTCGTTGCTCATTTTCATTGGATGTTCATCAGTTTTTTCATCATCCTTGAGTGCGTCGGTTTTCTTGTAAATCAGCTGTGCCAGACTCTGGACCGTTGGTTTTGCCCCGATTTCGCCTAATTTGATGTACGGATCTTCTCCGTGAAGCAAATGCGATTCCATTAGGAGACTTGGAATAGTTGTTGTTTGCTCCGAGGGTTCAGAACTTATCTCCATATCGGAATCAGTGAAGACAACAGTTGTTTCCCCGGGAATTTCGGTGGACTTTTCCTCCTCTGCCGTATCAGGGGGTGATGTGTTGATTTGTTCGGTTTCGTCTTTATTTTTCATTGTCATGTCATCTTGAACCAATTTTTCACCCACCGTTGCGTGTTCCTTTTCAGATTCCACAGCTTGAGGGGTTGTGGTTTCATTCTTTTCCTCCACATAACTAGTGTCGGAGTTCTCCAACGCTGCCGGATAATCGTCGTTTCCTTGCGATATGAGGACATAATTCGATTCATGTTCAGCATCAGGAGTCAAAGTCGATTCTCCATCATGCGGTTGGTCATCAGAGACTTTTGAAACGGAAGGAACCACTTTAATTGAGTCGTTTGCCATCGGCTGTCGAAGAGAGGTTTCTTTGATTTCAGATACACTCAAATGAAGTGCTGGGTTAATTTGGGCGAAATTCGATAAACGTTGTGCGGTCTCGTCTTGGTTGGTTAGGGGCTTAGATTCGTCTGCGTCTTCTTCTTCCTTTCGAACAATATTGTAAGGTATTGTTGTGGTTGTTGTTGCTGCTGGGAATGTTGGCTCTGGTTGGCTTTGGGTTATTTGATTGATTACATCGGACAGAAGTGATTCAATTTCATCCTTGGTTTCCATAGAACTTGACGGGGTTGTTTCACTATATTCACTCGTATTGTGGTCCTCCAAAATTGACGCCAAAGTGGCTGCTTGAGTTTTGAAATCACTCATGGTTTGTGCACTGATATTGGGTATGGCTTGTTTGTTTTGACTGGTATTGGCTTCGACAATGGTGGATTGATTCGAAGTAAGGCTCATTGCGATAATGTCATCGATTTTTTGCATAATACTGTCCATAGGAGGGAGAGTTGTCCATTCGGAGTCGTCTTGGTTTGTTGTTGAGATATCATAGCTCGATGTTGTTTGAGGAAGTTCGGTGGTTGTAAAAGTAGTGACGATAGGGTCTTGTATATCGGCGAAGAGTGGTTCGAACTTCACTACATTTGCGGATCCCTCCTCCTTGATAGTAGCTCTATCTTCCAACGTTGTTGCTTCTGTTTGGTCTTCGAGACTAAGTGTGGTTCTTTGCGGTTCTTCAAACGCTGTTGTAGAATCGGATGAAATATAAACCAAGGGAACAAGTGGCTTGTTCGAAGTATGAATATGTGGTCTACCAGTTATCACAACCACTGGACCTTCTTCTTCTTCTATTTTGGTAAAAGCTTCTGGTACCGAAGCAGACAAATCAAATTCGTCTTCTTTCTTAAAAGACTGCAAGTCCATCGAGGTCATTGTTACGGGAGATTCAGTTTCTGAAATATGTTCATTGTTGGGAGGTAGTCTGGCTGGCATTTGTACTTCTTCGGACTCGCTAGCCTCCATCATGTCATCCGTAGAAGTTTCCTCCTTTAGACTCTGAAGGATTTGATCAAACGAAATTTTTGTATTGTGATCTTGTTCCTTTTCACTTAGTTGATTTAGCAACGGGATCTTAGCTTGCTTCAAGGACGAGGGAATGTTATCAGAGGTTATGAGATAGTCATTGACTTGGTCCTGTTCGATGTAGTTCGGTGGAGGATAGAAGGGCTTCTTTGTGCTTGGAGTTTGGTGGTATGGAATTGTTGAAGTCGTAGCAGGAAGATAGGTTGGGAGGGATTCAGTTGTTGTTGTTGGAGGTGTTGGGCGATAGGTTGCAAATGTGGACAGAGTTGTTACAGGTTCAGAGGTGGTAGTTGTTGAAGTAGGTGGAATGGGAGTGGTCGTTGTTGTACCTGGTTTTTTAGTAGTATGAGGGTGATGATGAATAGGCTTATCAGTTGTGGTTGGTTCTGGGGCGGGAGATGTGGTTGTTGTTGAAATTGGAACTTCAGTTGTTGTAGTTGTTGTTGTCGAACTTGTACTTGGGACTGGTGTTGTTGAAGTAGTTGGAATTTGAGTTGTTGTTGAAGCTTGTGTAGTTGTTGGAATCTTGTTATGACTGTGTGGTGGAACTTGTGGGTCATTAAAGTAGTTGTGGATGTTCGGTTGTGCTGTAGATTGCTTCCGCCTGTGATAGTTCACAAAGTGCTTTTCCGTTGAGACTTCGATTTCTGAATCAGCAGGGCTAGGTTTTCGTGCTGGCTTCTTACGCTTCTTCTGTGGAGGTTTTCCCTTATGTCCGTTTTCTTCAATAACCACGGGTATTGATATTGTTGTTGCTGATGGAGTTGCAGATATAGTAGTTGGCGATAATTTTGTTTCTGCTGGTAATGTTGGAACTGCTGCAGTTGTGGGCGTAGTTGGTTCGGGTGCTGGTGTGATTGCTTCAGTTGATGTTACTGGTTCGGGAGATGTTACAACAGTTGTCGATGGCCGTTTTGTTCTGTTCTTCAACTTGCTGCCATGAGGCCGTTTAGTTGAAGCTGGTCGAACATGACCAACTGCTGGACGTCTCTTTGCAAAATCTTCACCCTGTTCAAAATCACCCATCTCAGTTGATTGAACCACTTCTTGATTGTTTATGAATACTTTTCTTGTGGTTGAATCATATACTTCAGCTCCCTCAGCTTCAAGATCTGGTATTGGTGTTGTAGTTGAGATTCGCTTGGTGGTGGTTTTTCTTCTGTTTCCATTTTTCTTCTTCACTGGCTTTGGCTTGCCAGTGGGCTTAGTCTTGTTCGATTTTGTTGTGGCTTCTAGCACATCCGAATCTGGGGTCATAACTACTTGGTGCGGTTTATTCTGAGGGAATATATCTCCACCAGTATTTCCAAAGATTGCTGGCAAAATCATCGACCATGACGACGATACATCAGGTGTATCCAAAATCGGTTGAATATCAGATGCATTCTTATTAGATTCAACTTCTCGATTAAGGACATTCTGAACGCTCTTAACGATATCTTGAACATTCTTCTCAGGGTCACGTTCATCGATGGGTGCTGAATGAATTATTGTAGGACCTTCACCATCCCCATTGGCAACGATACTTTGGATTTCTTGCATAGTCATCAGACGTTTTACTAGTTCACCATTATCGTCGAACGTATAGAATTCATAACGATCAGGATTCAACAAATTGATGGGACTTGCAACTTGAAGATGTGGAACTTGTGGTTTGGGAACTTTTACGCCAAGGGCATCCGTAAACTCGGGCTCATTTCCATTCAGAATCACTGAAACTGATGTCACAACGCTGAAAATAAAAATAAGACAAACGATTAAAAAAAAAGAACATATTTGACAAATAAATTTAAATAAAAGTAAAAATGCTTGTGGGAAAAAGATTGACGATTTGGGTCTTAAAAGTTTATCTATAATTTAAACAAAGAACTGGAACAACTAACAGGACAGGTATTTGGAAAAAAAATTCAATCTTTTAAAGGCTTAAGAACAGTGAGTCAAACAATTATATACTCTATGTCACCTTGACTACACTTGGATATAATAAGGATAGTGGTAGTGGTTTTCAAAATTCTGTTCTTCAAAATTTTGCTGGGACTGGTCTACATGTTTCTTAGCTCCGACTCAGTAAAAACCGTATTTCATTTTATTGAGCGTTTTAGTAGAACAATAGCGAAGGTGACGAAAATAAGATGTGATTTTTATAAGTTTCGTTAATCGTCGACCAAAAGAAGGGTACGATAGCATTTAACTAATGAGCCTTCACTCACATCTGGCCGACACGCATCTAGGCCAATTGAGCCAGCTAAGGGCATAAGCCAACCATACTCAGTAGCTCAGAAAAGCTTTTAGAATTGCCCAAGTTTCTACTGGATCAATTTTTTCTGGGTTCGTTAAAACAGCTTTGTTACTGAATAAATGGGTCAAAATTTTATTTGTTGTTGGAAAAGATGATATTTTTTTAGATTGACTTGTCCGTTGTCCCTTAGTTGAAGGTTATCCAAGTGATTTTTCGTTTAAAGATTTCCAGTGTTTTAAGCAAACTTAAAACTGCAATAAGCCATATATTGTTAGGCATGCGGTCTTTTCTTGGTCTTCTGATAAGTACGTGAAGTGTACAAAAAAATCCTGAGATTTTCTTGGCTTCCTGGGGCACCGGAATCGATGAGCATCACATTAGAGTTAATTTGCAAATTTTGAGGTTTGACAGTCATTCATAAGGCACATCTTTCAGGGAAAAGTACTTCAACTAAAAGCCTGAATAATTATGATTCATGGTTGAAGGCACCAGTATCAGTGCGAAATAAGACCCAGTACTCATAAGAAGTACAGGAAACTGTAGGGGATGGGCTTTCAGAGTGCAGATTGTAGACGATTTTAGCTGTAAAGATGAAATTAACTTATTGTATTCACAGCGTTCATTTGAATCCAAACTTCAAAGCAGCTACAGGCAATAACTTGTACCTTTTCTTTTAAATTTCAACCTTTGGCCTTGCAAACAATGTCAAATTGAACTTGATACTGTATATTTGCCTACCAAAATAGTTTCGGAATAATCCTATTGTTACAGCTTAAATAAAAGGGAACAACAAAAACAGTAGAAGAAGAGTACCAAGCAAGAAAAATCGAGGAGAAGAGGACCCCAATTTAAAAAAAAGACTACCTAGCTCAAGAAGATTTAAGAGTCTCATGATCAGAACAGCAACTGAAGGTTTTATAATAAAACTTCTTGCTCCTTTTATCTTCATCGTGAAATTTTACCCAATACCCGCTCTACGCCGCCGATTCAACGGATATCAATCATTGCCAGTGATTAGGTCTGATATATGTAAATGTATGTGGATAGCGTTTGGTACATGATGATTGTGGGACGTGGGATGAGGCTTGATGATTTTATGAAATTCGAGGTCAGTTTCCGGATCGGAGCAGAACCTATTTCATTAATATGGTCAGGAATTATCTTTTAGCTAACAATAAAAGCATATGTGCGGATGTATTAACACCCATTTCTGTCACTGCACAGAGTACATCAACAGTTAAATGCTCTAAAATGTTTTTGCATTGTAATAAAACTCATGAAAAGCCTTTGTTTCTGCTTGAAAACTCGTGCTACGATGTCGTGCCGATCGCGATAGCTAGCTAAAACGATTTAGTACATATAAAATACTAGACCGCTAGTGGTACTAAAAAAATTCTAGGCCCCTGGTGGCACTGAAAATAGCAGACTAAACGATCTCATACTGAATCGAAATTAACCAAAATTGAGTGATTTGCGACAATCTAAGCAGATCCTAATGAGATATTTTTAGTAACCCGAAGATACTAAAAGGGAGCGCTCAAAAAGATTAGCCCTTCTCATATCCTCGACCACTTTATTATGTCTACTGGAATATCCCTAGTAGTATACAAAAAACACACCTAGAACACTTCCTTGTGGTACACCGGCTTCAATTTTCTTTGGATCCGAGTAAGGTCAGTATTTCTGTACTCTAAATAGTCGAATCGTAACGTAGGATTTCAGTACTGCAGGGGAAAGCTGCTATAGAGTTTGTAATCAATTTTTTTTAAGACGTTTGAAATTTATTTTTTCCAAAACTGTTGTATTTACTGTATCAGGCCTCTAGTTTTAAAATTAGAATGCAGTCTCTTTGAAACGGGTAAGTCACCGAATCATAGAAACCACTTGCCGAACAATAGATAATAGAAGAGGTATTCAATCAGGATCTCTTGCAGTTTCATGTAGAATTAGTAGAGAATAATTGGGCTTAACTATAAAAGGTTTTAGGACAAAAAATCTGGTAGACCTGAGGGCTAACCAGCATATCTCTTCTAATTCTAATGTCGAGGTCATGTCTTGGTTCACGGTGTGTGCATCAAATAACCATTTATTTTTGGATGCTAAAAAGTATGCCTAATGACTTGAATATCAATTCCATATACCCCATTTACTAAAAGGGTGAGTCTATGCACTGCAAAAACTATTTAGGCTAATCGTCTCATATAAGATCCTATCCAAACTAGTGTATCGGCATAAAACAATATAATCGGTAACTGAGATCTATTATAGACCGAATCTTCAATTCTCAACTCACCATCTTTTCATTGATTTCAAAGCCAAATACGATAGAATCCATGTGATGACCAAACACGGAATACCGGGAAAACTTATCAAGCTGTTTAACATGACATTTTAAGATACGCTGTGTAATGTGCAACTATAGGGAGTAGTTTCTCCCAACTATTGCAATCATCAAGTGGGTGACCTGCGGCGTGCCTAATCGGGAAACTGTTGAGAGTCTTTAACCTGGCAAAGTCCAGCAGCGCAACTTTAAGTCACGTCGAAGTGCTTCCTCTACCTCCTTGTGGTGGTCCCCGGGCAATGATTTGTGTATCCACACAAACTAGCTAAAATTGGAAAGTGCGAAAATCTCTCCTAACTCGTTAGGATAGGTTACGGAGGCAAACACTGTCCGTAACTTAAAACCATCTTGCTACCGAAACTGAAACAACTCCTCGGATAACCAATGATAACATGTTGACTTTTGGCTATCGAATAAGGACAACGATTAGTTTCTGGAATGTGAGGACACTCCTGGCTGATGGCAGTGAAGGTCCCCACAACTCCAGATTCCTCCAACTAGAGAAGAAATTCATGCGGTACAGGCTGGGCATCTTAGGCCTTAGCGAAATATGTTGGTTGGGCTCGGGCAAGTTCAAGTCACCATCGCGTAACACTGTACTGCTCTACTCCGGAAAAGCTTCAGGAAGCACACGTGAAGTTGGGGTTGGGTTGCTGCAAACAAAAACAGCTCTCAGTAGTCTGATTTCATGGGAGCCCTTGGAGGAAAAATAATAAAGGCACGATTCCGGACAAGAATACGTCCCGTCACCATTATACAGTGTTACGCCCCAACGGAACGGAGCTCGCATCCGATGAGGAGAATGAATGCTTCTACAGTAGACTTCTAACGCTTGTCTTTCTGAAGAAACCTGGACACGAATTGAAGAACGGCAAAAACTCAAGGCCGGATTCACAGCTACAACTGGAGTAGAAAAAAGAGAGCTGAAATCCCTGTTCCTCACGAGAAAGAGAGAGGTTCACCGCAGTGTAAGACGTGACAAGCGTAACCACATTAACGCTTTGGCCCAACAAGCAGTAGAACCGTCTACAGTATTACTAAGGAACTGGTTGGTGCTCGCGGGTCCAAACAACACCTCGTAAAAGACTGAGACGGCTCGCTACTTAGTTCGGATGAGGATCAGCTGAGTTACCGACAGCTATGCGCAACTGATACCTGCTAAGTAAACAGGAACAACAAATTCCCGATTCCCCCCAGTAGAGATGAGATCTGCAACGTAATCAAAGCACTGAAGACCAACAAAGCAGTAGGGCTTGATGGCATTCCTGCATCAGAGCTTCTACAAGTGGCGCTAACGACATCGAGCGAACTCCTACATCCACTGATAAAAAAAGCTTGGGTCTCCGAAGGATTTCTGAATGAGTGGAAAAGGGGCATGATAGTCAAGCTCCCTAAAAAAAGGAGACCTAACACAGTGCGAAAACTGGAGGGGGATTTGCGTCCTGCTTGCCGTTGCCAAAATATTAGCAAAAATAGTACTGGAACGCATCAGGGAACATCTAGAAGCCACATTAGGGGTCCCCCATGGACATAAAAGGTCTGAGGACCTAAGTACGTAAGTTCTAACTATGGCAGTAAGCAAATAATATCAACATCATTTATGCGATCCGAACAGTCTGTAATACAGTCCTTCAAGGCGATCGAAGATCAGACAAAATTACTTGGTCTTCAAGTATGTAAATGAGAATAAGAACTAGTATAGATGTCACTTTATTAACAGCAGAATCCAATCTACCCTGGATTGAATTTTACGATAGAAAATTTTACTTTGGTGAAACAAATTGGTTCAAAACACCTGAACTGTAGCACTTTCAAGACTCTTATACTGCCCTGTCATTCTTTCATTTACGCGAATTTTGGGCGAAAGGCAGAAAGAAGGAGCTCCTTTGCTTTAGTATTATGGCGAATATATGATTCGATACAACTGCAAGATCTTTGAACCCAGATCTGTTGAATCCAAGATTTCAGGTACCTCAAGCTTTTCGACAAACAATGCTGTGACTAAGTGATTCTTTGAATAACATCGCCAAGTTCAATATGGCAACAAAGACCGGAAGACCGAGCTCCGGTTCAAATACCAAGTCATCGCTGATTATCAGGACGTTTAGTCTAGGATGACTAGAAGCGAAGTAATCGGTATCGTACTGCCATAGTGACCTAGGCAGTAAGTTTTATCTTTAACCGTTCATAAGCCTGCTATAGGTGTAGAGCCCGGGAAGTTTTTTTTTATGAAAAGTGTTTCCTCCCATAATGCGGTATTCCACAATTTGATGTGTTATTTTTTTTAAATTAGAGAATGAAATCTCTCCTTCTACGTTGTGTTATACTCAAACATATCGTGGAAAGATGTGTCAGAATTTCTTCCAATTCTTTGGAAAATTCTTTGTTTCTCATTGGAAAACCTTGCTGTCATTATTTCTTGATTGGATTAGGCCTTGCTGTGTCTAAGATTGTATTCACTCATGGGAAATATTCGTAACACTAATATTAAAGGGCCAAACTGTTAACCCGTAGTACCCTTTGGCATGATAGTTAATGCGTTTGACTGCCTTGTAAGCACTAAGCCAATACAAAAACATTTTTCAAAGAGTATTGCCTCTTGTGAGGAATTTAAAAATCGTCTAAGAGTATCTCGTAGTGAAAGGGAAGTGCTGCTTATCAGACGTTCGAAATTGGCACGCACACAGTCATGAAGGAGAGTTGTAAATCCCTAGATTTAGGCTCTCTACGAGCCATAATGGCTTCTCATTTATGTATTTTCTAAACATTTCCCTAAAATCGATGTCGCTAAAAAATTGAAAACTTCCACTTTATTGGTGTGTGAACATCTGTTCTGGTATAAGAAAGATTCAAACTTATTTAAATCTGTTCTGTTTTATCAACCATAAGCCTAGTTAGCCAGAGTCCCAAATATCAACGTTTTTATATTTGAACCAGGCTGATAATTTGGGATCACTCTAAGTCGCGCTTATTGCAAACCATTCAGAAATGTTGGTGAACCATATGTATAGGTTACCCTTTGTAACAACAAACTAATCCCACCGATGGATGCAAAGACCAAAACCAGAACCCACCATTTTATGTCGTCACAATATGTGCACCTGTATCCCACTCCAAAACACTTCTATCTGCCTAACCTACATTCCCGTATTTCCCATCATACCATCGTGAACTGCGATCTTGAAAAGACATTAAAAATACCATTAACGTTTGATAGCCAACCTGGTAACCCAATTTCCTTGTCCAATCCAAATAAACGAATGCAGCGAGGAATTAAGCAGGTTTCGTTGTTTCTCAAATCGAATCGAATCGAATCGAATTATTATCCAAACCAAATGAAACTCATTGCGCGAGCAAGAAAATTTATTTAAGTCCCCAATCAAAAATACAAGACCATCCTGTCTTAAATGGAATTTACGCACAGAAATCCAATTTGATTTGCATAATACATTTGTCGATTTCCTCTCATCACATTTAGATCCAGATCCAGATCCAGGGCAGCGAATCAGAAGCACTTGCATTCGAGACAAATGCCAAAACAACAAAAATCCACACACGAACAAGAAGCATTATTTTAGGCATCTCTTGTCAGCCGTGCGTCGTCACACATCTGTCAACATTGTGCATGGTCCACTAAATCCCTGGGCATTAATAACGAGATTCCAATAATGGTAGCCAGTAGCAATGACCCGATGCCTATTGCTACAATCCACGATAGCGTTGTCGTCGTCGGGCGTCTGTTCGATGCGCCACCACCCGGGAAGATGATGGAAATTGGACACGTACACCTGCTACCATAACTGCTGAAATACCGACGGACGACGATGCGAAGTCGCCACCGCCAGCCATAGGCACTTTAGACTTGTACCAACAACGCCAACGGTGGTGGTCGGGAATAAAATCACAGCCGCCTGGACCGGGACCTGCCAAACCGGAATGGGAATCCAATTGAAAATTACAAAATCATCATCATCATCGTTGTCGTTGTCGGTCGTGTGATGAGCAGGCATCAGCATCAGCAACTCAATACCTTTTCCTAGTTGGTACTTGGTCTGGTCTGGTCTGGTTTTGGTTTGGCCTGGCTTGGCTCCGTTTAGGAGTGAATCTCTTTCTATATTGATGGAGGCCACTTGGTGCAGGTGCAAGATGATCTGGAGTCAGTGTGTATCCTCGACACGGAACACAGAAGAAGATACTTATTTGTGATTCACATTTGTCTGGGGGATTGGCACACATATTTGATTGCTGTGTGTATTTCCGACACTGGCCGTAGCTGAGAAGCTCCGTTTTCCTGCGTGGCTTTGCTTCGCTGATGCCCTCGATTGCGGAAGAATTTCAATATCAAACGAGAATAATGATGATCCGAAGCTCAATCACGAGACGTACCTACTGAGGCTGATTGTGTTAAGGTGAACGAGGAGAGTTCAGGTCTTGTTTGCTAGCGCTTAAGTTCTGTAAACACGAACGATGACGACGTGGTCGGATAGGTTCCTTTGTAAGAGAAGCAAAACTATTTCCACAGTGGAAAGTCGCAATTAGAACTCGATTTATTTGAAGGCGGTTTTTCGGTATAAAAATTGCTATGATATATAGAAGTTCATACACTCCAGATCAAATGATTAAAGATATTTACTTTTCTTCCTATCGCTCATAAGATAAATGAATATAGACAACTAGAAACTATTTTTTTTTCAGGGGTACTTCCTCTGGTGAGAAAGTGGCGAATCCTCGAATAATAAATCTTATCCCATTCGTTCAGACTCGGCAACAAAACTAAAGATCCTTCCCATTCATACCAATACCAGGCACACATGAATGGCTAAAAATTGTTAATCAATAGGCCTTGCTTGTCATGACGAATTTCTTATACAGGAGTATGTGTTTTGCGCGCACTGAAGGGTTATGACTACCTTTAAAATGTTTGAGAACAGTGCGACCTTTATGGACAGTGGGAAAGGATTTAAAATATCGATGAATATTCGTTTCGAATGTCTGAACATTGCTAATGGAAGGAAATATTGGATTGACAAATATTGGTAAAGACAAAATTTCTGAATTTAACAGAACGTCGAAGTAGGGCCCAAGTTTATACTGATGGGCAATCTGTGAAGCGGGAATTGCTGGTGTGTGGGAAAAAGAAGATCTTCAACGTCGTTCTATGATCTCGAGCCAGCACTTCAATATTTCCATTAGTTGACTCAGGTTGATAGAGTTTGCGGTTAGTCATCATAACAAGTACTCCATTCTCATACGTCAATTAGTGCAAGGGCACTTTGCGGTCTCCAGATCAATGAACAGTTAACTAAATTGTTTTTGTTGCTAGACACACTTAAAGTATATCTAAGAGATGTCCGAACATTCCTGGATTGGATTTCATACCCAAGAATGAAGTATATCAGTCCATGATGGAGGTACGAATCAGAAATCTTCAAAGAATGGCCCGAGAGCTATACGAGTACTAAGAGCAATAATAGATGGAGGAAAACTAACTTCTCAGAAGATACAAGAAAGTAACAGAAGTGGGTGGTTAAGTCCATTGAGTGTTGAAATGTGAGGGGTGATGGTCGAAAACGTGGAATGAGTTTAAAATTCATCAGTGATACAAGTTTACCTGACGAATAAAACCTCGGTGCTTCGAACTGTGTCAACTACAGAGTAAAGATTGTCCTACGAGTATAGGTGTCAAATATGCATACTTCTTGGCGATACCTTATGATCACTTAAAACCTTTTGTTAACAATCTGATCAACTCCTATCAGTGTGTTTCTAGACTAGATAAATCACCAAAAACTTAGGAGACTTAGGAACACCACCTTTTTACCAATTTCAAAGTCGCATATGATAGCATGAATAGCGACGAATTACTCAGAGCCATGTTGTATATCGGAATCAGGGCCGAATACGACAAAGTCGGAAAGAGGTCCACTGAACTATTTACTGCCGGGAAAAGCCTAAGAAAAGATGGATCATTGAAATTGTCGGGAGAGCGAAGAGAGATATGACTAGCATATTTAGAATAAGGAAGTAGAATTGGCAAAAATGGACTTAGCTAGCCCCCATTAAGCGCCGAGCCCATTACCACCAAAATATAAGCTGTCATCGATAAACGACTCGGGCAGAAATTCACGGCGGATAGATATAACTTCGAAGAAATCAACGACTTTGTCTTCCTGGGATCCACTATTCTCGCAAAATGACATCAATGCTGATTCTTTGAGCTAGGAAAACAGATAGATTGAAGTGGCTACCAGCATCGTGACTGGGAAACATAAACCAGAGTTGGTCGATCTTGATATTTTCTTCCTACTCTTTGAACCTTTTGGAGCTCCTTTTGAAGTGAGAAAGACTGCAAATATCTATATTAATAAGATAACTAACTTTCTCGAAGAAAACTCTCTCTCTCTATATATGTATATGTAGAGCAGGGCATGCATGACATTTAGAAACTAAAATTGCCTTAAACCTCCTATGAACCAGTTTTAGCTTATTCCACCGCTATTCCTCGTGCATTTTCATTATAAATAAGGTTTTCAGGATTCGAGCCGTTGTAAAGTCGTAGTAACAACTCCGTCGCTAAAACGAGTTAGTAAATAAGGGGAAAATTGAAGTACTGTGCGATCTCCATATGAGATAAACGGGAGTTAAAGGCTGTTAAAAAGTAAGAAGACGTCGAATTCAAATACTTAAAAGCTGTTTAACTATCCGTGTCAGAAGTCGATAATACATTTTCTTTGAACTAAGACTGGATTTCTTGAAACGCCATAAGTTCCGCCTGGAACACGCTACACGGAAGGCGGAAAGAAACACATAATTTTAGTCTATCTAAACGCCTTAACACCCCCACCAACTCCATCATCAGCTTTCGATCTGTCGGTGTAAAAATGGATAAAATCATCTTCCGAGAAACTTATGTCCTCTCAGACATATCTAGAATGAATGGTGAGTTGGAAGTTTTTGCCGAACTGTAGTTTTGGGCTAATGTAATCAATGTCACTTGGTAGTGATTTGAATGTTCAGAATGAGAAAATTTTATTATTAATGCTTTGAGAAAATGCTTTTAGGCTGGCAGCCACCGCCGCACAGTGTGGGAATTCGCGAATTTAGCGGAATAAAATTAATAACGCTTGCATTTTAAATTTTTTTGTAGTTTTTTTTCTGTTTAGTTCATTGAAAATGTCTATACAATCAAATGTAACTCACATTTTGGTCATATTTTATTCAAGTTTTTGTAAAATGAGCTTTGAAGTGACAGGTTGTTTACACCAAAAAGTATCTACTTTCTTTTTGAAAATCATAATTTACAAAAAAATCTTTTGAGGAATGATGTACTGTTTAATTTTATTACAAGTATGAATAAAATAAAGAAAAAAGTTAATTATTATCAGAATTTACTAGTTTTTTTTTTGCAAACCAATATGTCAATGCCGTTGTTTATGAACTAAAGAAACCCCATTCTTAAAAAGGGTATTAAAACGTACAAGAAATTCTATTTCAAAGGAAGTTTTAAATTAGTTTTATTTCTAGACAATCAATGTTTTTTTTTATATTGGTAAGTGTTGTATCACGAAATTTTTCTGGCATACATCATCAAGGATAAAAGAAATTAAAAGAACCGAAAACTTCCTGTTGAAACATACAGTTTCACTGGAATAGATAATTTTTATTTACCAATTCTGTTATTCTTGTAAAATAAAAAGCAAATTTAAAACAATTTTATTTAATTGTTTTTTATATGTTTTGTTTTTATTGTGAACAATTTTACCTTTACTATAATTTTAACTACATTCAACAATTCAACATTATGTATATACATATAACACATTTTATTTACATTTTAGATTAGTTTGCAATATCCAAAATTTCAAGAACCTCAGGCTCTAAGTTACTTCGTTTTCTTCTAGGAATACACCTTAAGCTTGCTAGATATGGATTTGATGTAATAAGCAGCCTACGAAATCAAATTTTATGTAAAATACGCATAAAAAGCACTTTTGCTCTTCAAATAAAAAATTCGTTTTTTTTTTTTATTTTTAAATTAATTTATTTTTGTTACTATTATTGGAACACCCTTTATCTGATATAATAGTTTTTTTTTATTAATTGATAGTTTCCGTTTTTTATTTTTTAAATAACTTAGTTCTTTTTTTTTTCTTACTGTTAACTTTGAATTTTAAACACCCTGTATTTTTGTTGTAACTATCAAATTCACAAAATAATTTTTTTTTTGGAACACCCCGTGAAATAAAAAAAGTTTTTTTTTAGTCTATAACATTCTTCTTCTAACCAAATCCCAAAAAGTTATTCAATTTTGACGGTATGCCATCATTTTTTTGCTGGATAGTCATTTAGAAACATTGAAAAAAAATATATCACAACATAATTGGGGTGTCAAATTTTAGTGATTATTAATAGATAATAAATCAAGCTTTGCAGTGAATATTGTTTCGAGGCGCAATAACGCGGAATAACTAAAGTTTTGCTCTAATAAAGATACAAACATAGAAAAAAAACACATTTTTTAACTTCAATCACCAAAACAAAAATGTGAAACACCCTGTGAAATAAAAAATTACTTACATTCTTATACCTTGATATTTAGGAAATATAAAAAAAATAAAACTTTTATTAAAACACACACCAAACGCACGAAAAAAAATTAAGAGCGAAGTAATCTCTTCCAGCAAATATACAGAATAAAAAGCGCCAACTGCAACTTCAATGCAATTTTTTTTTTGTTTACATGATCCCCACCCAACAGTGCTTTTGTTATCACTGTCTACAATCTTTTAGCTTTAAGAAAAACCGGTTTTGGCATCAATCAAGACTAGTCATTTTTCGAATTAAATTCCGCTAAATTCGCGAATTCCCACACTGTGCGCCGCAGCCGTCTGTTTGCTGAAAACATTGAAGGGTGGCAGACGAAACAGAAGGTCTAGTGCGGCAGAGGAGGCTTATGGACAGGCAAGATGATCGTTGGACTTTGCTTAGCTTGTCACGATTTCCAGCCTAGAGCTGTGTACCATACTGCTACACTATAAGTTATGATCGGTCTGATTACCAAAGTACGAGTTTATAGCCTTATTTGTACCCAAAAATTCTTTTGCCTGATAAGAGTGCCACTGTATCGTTTTTTACTCTTTCTTTTTTATTAGGTTCCAGCTTAATTTTTTTTTTCTAGAATAAGACATAAATATTTTTCTTCAACTGAAAAAGCTTGGGAAATACCTTTCCATGATAGAAAGAGGATCTTAGTGAGTAATTTTATATTTTCTAGAGAATAGAACAAGTTCCATTTTATGATAGTAGCCGCCTAAAGAAAACAGTTATGGATTAAATTTCTTTCTCGGAGAACTAAGGAAACTCTATACAAGATTTTGATCGATTCTGTCCTGCTTCTTGGGGAGATGCATGGGCTTTGTCAAGAACGGATGAACATTTTGAAGGAATATTTTTTGGGTGGTTTTTTGGTGCAGTGAGTATTGAATGATTATGGAGGAGAATATTTTTACTGCTTATAGACTCATGGTTATGACGTCAGGCTGAAATGACTGGTACACGTACAGCCAGTCTGACGAGTCCTTAAATCTACACAACTGAGAAAGACCCCACCTTACATGGCGCACACAAATGGGATACGATCGTAACCAAAATTATTTGGCAGCAAGCTTAGAACTATATAGGATGAACGGAAGGATCCGTTGTTTGAGTTTATATAGACCATTGCATATGACCTATAACAATAATGTTCGTTTCTGTATTCCTAAGTATTCCCAATGATAAACTGCTGTGCCAGCACGTAATTAATATAATGTATTCACCCCAACCAAGTACAAGCAGTTCCTAGTTTGATTCAATCGAACGGAAAACAATCGTGCGATCCTAATAAGGAACTGCTTAATCTCGATTGTTTCGACTAAACTCGATTGTATCAAATTATATATTAGACCCCTGAATTCAAGTGTCTGTTTAGTAAAATGAACTGAACTAATAATTAGCCAAACTTCTCACAGTTAGATGGGTCATAAACAGTCTAAATTATAGTTTTCGCGATTCTAACCTATTTGCGTTGGGCGCCATTTTTAAAGAAATTCATTTTCATTCAACAACTTCTTATCTTTCATCTGATGACTTAACTAAACAAAAGTTGTTGGAAATTTAAGTTTCTAAGACTTTGGCCTTGACAGATTTTTGTACACGGTTAATATTTTTCGACCAAATTAAAAAAATAGGATTTTCGTTGTATTATTTCGTTAGTTTTGGTATTAGAGCTTTGGAAATAAAAAAAAAATCTATCAATATATTCATATATTAATGGCAGAAAACAATCGGGAGATCCTAATAAGGCACTGCTTATCCTCCAATCTATCGGCTTAAATAGATTGTATCAAGTTACGTGTTTGGTCCCCTGAATTCCAGTTTCAGTTTAGCGGAATGAACGAAACTTGTAATCGACCCAAGCTCTTACATTTAGACGAAAAAGGCAAAACGATACTTTTCACGATCTTAACCAATTTGCGTTGGGCGCCATTTTTAGGCAAATTGTTTTGTATTCAATAACTCGTTATATTTTATCTAAATTCTTGCAATATATTATTATCTAGAGCCAGAAAGGTGATTTTAATAAACACCTACCACCACGCCCACTTTTATTATATTTTGACTTAATCCTTATAAAATGTCTGTAGAAAGCTAAAATTTCTTTGCTAACCTACCATATGTTTAGTTTAAGGCATTGCAGTGTAGTTTTTCTCGCCCACTTGCACGCCCACTTTTTGTGACTTTTAATTTTTGTTTTCCTTATTTTTTTTATACCTGATATAAATTTATTAAAATGTTTAAGTTTCGTTCTAGTTTTTTTTTGCACATTCCCGCTAAGATTCTATTCTTGCTTAAAATTTTCAAAACATGGATTTACTAAAATTAAATCAAGGGAAGTCAATCGAAACTTTGAACAAGACAAGAATTTTAATTTCAATAGTTCTAAAAACAGATTTATTTACAAATGGAATGTTTTCAGCTCCCTACTCATGCCAAGTCCTTTTGCTTAAAGCAAATTCTATTAAGTTGTAAATCAATGTGCATTTGTTTTATTTACTCATCGATTTCAGAACAATTACATACGAGTATTTACTTTCAACCATCCAACACACTAGCTAAAACCTATCCATCCATTTCTGATAATGGCAACATTAAATCCGAAGTTATTTAACTATGCGAAACAATTAACTTAAGTGGTTAGTGAGCTTCGGAGCGGATTTGAGTGTTGGTGAGATGAAGAACGTCGAACCAGTGAGAGAACAGACCCGGCCACTCTTGGCACCACAATCAACGTGCAGATTAGTAAAATATATTTACAGAGCCCTCAATGCTATCATACTTCTAGCGAAGCCTTCAGTTCCATTATGCGACTGTGATTGGGGACTGCAATGTGTTCGTTTGGATGAGTTGCTGATGCTTAATCTGGAAACTCGAAATGGAAACTCTCTAAAAATCTCACCTTGAACCGATAATCCTCTTTGATGATTCGCCATCCCGGTCGGAACTGTCCTTTTGTGGTTGTGACTGCTGTGGCTGATGCCTAGCTTTGTCTGTGTCTGTCTCCTCGAAGGACGGATGAGTCCAGCACTGATGCACAATCAGGGCCAGGAGTATAATGCGCATTCGCATTTTCGTTTGTGGTTTGCCGCCTTTGTGTCCACACTACCAAATGCGTTGTCGTTTGATGTCGTTTGTCCTGCTTTATGGTTTTCAGTAGGCTTCCCAAGCTCCTCTGGCTTATGGAGTTCTGTGTGGTGTAGTCCTTTGTTGGTTATTTGATCACCGGAATTAAGGCCTGCAAGTAGAAGAAAGCAAGACAAAATGTAGTTATACGAGAATAGTTACTGCCAGAGAGTTTTCCCTATTATTTGATCTCCATCACTCTTGAAGATTTCAAACCTCCAGTGTACCTTTGGAGGAATAGAAATACAAAGTACACTTCAATGTCTTTTCGAGAGATACCCACATTAATCATGGTAAACAAGCTCTGTGAGGCGAGTTTTATAGAAGGACTAAAATTGCAAAGAAAGAAAAAGAAAGACTGTGTAAACGGCTTATTTGTGTCTCGTCAAGACCATTCGTCAGCCAATACTTTGTTGCACGGTGTGAAAAAATCGACGCTAATTATCATTATTATAACGCTGCGAAGAATAACTAAACCATCTCAAAACGAACATCAAATAGACTTAAGTAAAGTGGTTCATAGAAAAATAAACGAGAGGAATAACAAAAAGGAACTTAATGTCAGTTTTATGAAGTATGATTTATTACTATGTACGAGTAACTTGGGCATAAATTAAATAAGTACGAATAAATGATGGCAGGTGGTAGATTGTTTTTAATGATTTACACGTAGGTAGGTAGATGGGAATAATTTCCATTAATTTATTTCCAGTGAATTTAATTACTTCTAATATTATTTATTAAGGTGGAAATCCTTTTGGATGGGCTATAAAGTAAATTTAGTCGAAATTCCAAGTGAGCGAGCAGTTTGAAGTATGAGTAGTTTGATAATCCTATAACATTTAAAGGCTCTGGAATGGGCTATTAACTAGGAGACTAGGAAAAACCCCCTGACACTCAAGTTGATGAGAGATTTCAGAAACAATATACCACAAAGTTATTGACTCCTAACCCCGAAATAACGCTTACCAGGTGATGTTGAATTGGGTTATCAATAGGGACAATACATTTGATTTAAAGGGGATGTTTTTACATAAACATTATTAATTCATATAAAATGGAAAAAGGGGTTTATTGCCTCTTGCGAGAGAGTGACAAAGCCTAAAAGAGTATATGTTGTCGTGAAAACTGCTGCTCATAAGCCCTTTGGAATCAGCAGACAATTTTAAATCCTCTCTATTTCTGCTGACACATATGAATAAATGAGTGAAATTTTCAAGTAACTAGGTTAAGACTCTCTACGAACCGCAATGACCTATTTTTATTTTATTTAAAAAATGCAACCCTAGGTCGCATGTATGAAATTCAATTTTTATATCGATTAAACGACCCTTAATAGTATGAGCTAAAAAAGAATTCCATATGATATTTTATAATCTTACACGTTCCAATAGTAACTATTATGACTTTGAGCACCGTGTAAGCCCGCTTTAACCATAGAAGACAGAATTTAGTTTTTAAAGCATGAAATTCTAGGCGGTTTTTAGTTCTACATTTGACAATGCTATCAAGTTCAGAATTTAATGAACTTATCATTCTCTGCTATTCTAAATCCACATCCGAAGAACTAGGACTAGCATTTGGAAACAAATAAGAGAAGCAGAGATTACTGTCGTCAGCAAAACAATTTAATAGATTCGAAATTTCAGACAAAAGATTATTGATGAATGATGAATATCAAAAAGAGAGTCGGATACAAAACGGAGCCCTGTGGCACACCGGCGTTTATTTTATGAATTTCAGACATAAAGTCATCCAATACAAATTGTATTGAGCGGTTCCAAAGGTACTTTCTAATCCATCGAAGAAGAGATTCATCAATAACAAATGCAGCCATTTTTTATAAGACAGCTTGATGCTAAATACTATAAAATGCCTTTGAAATATTGAAAGACATGACATGAAAGATTTGTGCCACTGATCGGGGAGATAGAACATCAGATCACCAGTAAACCTATTGCTACGAAAGCCATACTGCCGGTCTTCAAGATATTTCTTGAGCTGACAATTTATCAGCGTTTCCATGACCTTGGAAAAAAGGGACGTAAGTGAAATTGTACGATAGTTAGAGAGGGAAGAATATTAGACTCTTTTAGCGACAGGTTGGACAAATGCTGTTTTCCATCCACTTGGAAAGAGACCTGTGGACTACGACTGATAGAGAAGCTTACACAATGCTTTTGCCAACGTTAAAGAACACCTCTTCAGAACATTATGGGGGATACTATCCAGGCCAGCGGATTTGGGTATATCGAGATCTTTCTTTCAGTACTCTTACAACTTTGCGAGTGCGAAAAAATATTTGTCCAATAAAATCGCCTACGCTCTCAATTACAGAAGGAGTCATGACACTTTCTGACAGCGTCGAATTAACAGCAAACTGTACTAAAAGACAATTCTTTTATGATATAAAATAAAATTATGATATAAAATAAGGAGTGTCATTGAAAACAAGACATTGGAACCGAAGACGAAGCAGTATTTTGTACAGTTTTTACAATTTTTTACAATTCAACTACCATTGGCATATTGTAGTATTTTTTGCAATTGTTTGTCATGCAAATTTTGGTTTGCGGAATATGATTATTACAAGTCTTTCTAGCTTGTTTGAACTTATTCCGGTTTTCTTCAGTAGGATTGACATTATAACATTGGAAACTTAGTTCTATAACCTATTAAAAGCTTGAGTAAAATTCGGGATAAAATTTCTCATTCCGAAAATAATTAAATTTGTAGACATCTTCACTAGAGTATAAGTTACTAACGAGAAGACATAGTGAGTATTTGAAAGTTCTTGTTTGTTTTGAGGTAAGTTTGGTAATTCATAATTAATATTCTCACGCCAAAACAACAGTTGCAGATTGTTCAAAGTTATTTAAAAAAACATGGTTTTGTTCCAGAAACACATCGGGCGTTACGTGCGTTTGATGGTCATAATCGTCCATCAAAACGAACGTACAGTACGCGCAGGAGAAGTGATTGGTAATATACAGCGTAGTGTTGATGATGATCGAAATTTGTCAGCCATCAACAATCAAACTTGTGCCCATCCACTATATAGAAAATCCATTTTGGTGAAAGTTGGACATCCAAATTACGCAATACATGCCCCAGCCGCGGGCGCCACATGAAATCATATTCAAACATCAATGACAAAAAATTGTCTTTTAAGCCAATATCATGCATATTAACCATTTTTCTATGTTTTATTTCAAATTAAAGTTATCCACCTCTAAAAACAACACCCTTTACTTAGTATGAATTATTCTTATCCCCGTATTAAGAAACAGCAGTGAGTTAAAATTTTTAAATAACTTATAATTGTTGTATGTGATAACGAGGGGACAACTTTTTAATATACACAGACACGCGAATGCATTTGATATAACAGTTTAATACAATTTTCCATAATTTTGGCGTACTTTTAGAGAAAAATACTTAAAAGATATCATAAGCGAAACATATGTTTATTATTGTGAAAAAGTATTAAGCGGAAAAGTCTAAATCTTTGTTGTAAACAAAATACTTTTGTTAAAGTATCTGTCTATTAGAATAAAGCCTTTACGTCTCGGCTGATTTCGTTAAACATAGTAGATATCATTCTTAACACTTTTTTTTCTTTTTTTTAAGGCCAAAAAATAACGGTACCTGCCATACGAATTTTTTCGAAATTTTGTGAACATTTTTTTTTCTCAAAAACTGTTCGACAGAATTAAAAAAAAAGATACAAAAAAATTTCAATTAGTTAAAGCTAGGTATTGGTTGACAAAAATTCTCCCAAAAATTGTTATTGAGGGTACCCCCCAAAGAACTATTTTTTTGTTTTTGATTTTCTCAAAAACGGTACAACCGATTTTGATCAGTTTTTTTCAATTTTTTTTTTCAAAACTCAATATTTCGAAAAGCTTATGCCTAAACTTAAACTTGATAAATAAAAGTTTCTTAACATAATCTACAAGATGTATGAAAAAAAGTTTTATTTTACCTAAAACTAAAGGTACCCACCATACAAATGTTAAAAAATGGTTTTCAAAAATCGTATTTTTCTCGAAAACGGCGCTTAGAATTTTGATAATTTTTTTTTTCAGTATAATTTATTAAAACAAAATTTGAAGTTAAGATATTACAGCTTGTACCTTCCATAGAACCATTTTTTTTTAATTTTGAATTACTCATTATCGACAAAACGGATTTTAATGAAATTTTTTGTAGAGATACTTTTAAAAAATCTAGCAACCATTGCATTTCATAACTTTAAAAAAAATATTTTTTGCATTTTTCATTTTTTTTTTTTGGAAAATTCGATATTTCAAAAACAGCTCAACATTTTTAATAAAAACTTAAAGTTGGCATACCAAATTTTTTTCTTAAAAACCTTTTAAGAAAATTGTAAGTATATAAAAGCTTGTTTTTTTAAGAAACCACTACAACGACTTATAATTTTTGTACTTGCATAAGTTCATATTTGCATAGCATTCTGTTCTTTTCTCTTACTACTAAAATACTACTACAGTTTTCTTTAATAACATTCATTTTTAATATTCCTAGTCTATTACATAGGAGCAAGTTTGTGCGACCCAGTCGTGCATTTTTTTTTTTTTTTAAGATCAAAAAGTAATAGTATCTGCCCTACAATTTTAACACATTCAACAAATTTTTCTAAAAAAAATCTAAGAATTTAATTTTATAGAACTAACTTATGATTGATTAAAATTCAGAAAAACTGTTTTCAGTGCTACCTTCGATATAATGTTTTTTTCCGATTTTCTCAAAAACGGTACAGTTGATTTTAATATTGTTTTTTTTCGTATTCTTAAAGTTTTTAAATTTTCAAAATTAAAATTTTTGTTTTTTCCTGAATTTTACCATTTTTTTGCAACTCGGAACTTAACTTTTATAGTTACTTTTAAAAATACGTAAAAGATTTAGGATACAATTGTTTTTATTCAAAAATAACAGTAAAAATTAATTTTGATTAAATTTTGTTATTCAAATTTTCAAATTGATTTTCACATTAAAATTTCAAAATAATTTTTTGAAAATTCTACATATTTCAAAAACGGGTTGATAATTCTTTTTTTAATTTAAGATTATATGCACAATAATAACATTTCACAAATTGGTGTACCAAAAGTTTTTTCATAAAAAATAAATAAATTTGGTGGTGCAACAGCTCGGAGTGAACCAGGACCTAGTGACTTACAACTCTCAACCTTTCCTGTGTGCGTGTTACCAGGAACGGAGGGGACCTACAATTTTCTGCCAATTCCGAACGGCTAATGAGCAGCACTTTCCATGACAAGAGATACTCTTGGAGATTTTGTCAATTTCTCGCAAGAGGCAGTACACCCCTGAAAAAAACTTTCTGGCAGCAGCGGCTGAGAATCGAACTCGAGACCTTCCGCATGACAGTCCAACGCACTAACCATTATGCCAAGGGGTACTACAGAGTTTTTTCATAAAAATGTTTTAAAAAATGTATATACATATTTTATTATTTTGTTAGAAAATCGCTAAGCTAATTCTTCGTTAAATCCATGATGGCGACTTAAGCTCCAGCACAATTTCTCAAAAAATCTTCAAATATACTCCCAATGAGGGAGGAGGCAACGAATATTGGAAGAAAAGTATACAATAAAACTTTTTCAGTTGCGTGCTTATTTTTTATATACAGCAAATAACCCGGTGACTTTTTGTCACGTACTTTGTTTTGCGAGCACTAAAGGGATTTGTCCGTACCCTTGAAATGTTTGAGCTGAGCGTAAGCGTTATGAAAGTTGGAGAGGATTTAAAGGAAGGTACCGGTGCACATTGGTTTGAATGCCTGAATATCATAATGGGATGGCAGAAAATGTTAGCAACAAAAGCATGGTATGGCGCAATTTTAACAGGAGATATGACACAAGATACCAAACGAAACAAGAAGTGCGATTCCGGCTTAAGAATCATTAAAGTAAAAAGGTAAATTTATGGGAATTAAAAAAAAACTGACAATTCACCATCCCAAAAAATAAATGTTGTGTCAAAAAGACATGGTGTCGGGAAGACTCGTTAATTTCCGATCAAGCAACACATATCTATCCAACCTTAAAAACAAAGTCCTTGCGTTGAGTGGCCGGAAATTCGAATCCATTCAACAAAATCCTCTTAGACAATAGCTTTCTATTTGAAACAACAAGAAGCTTGATACTCCCTTAAGAACACAAAGCTCCATCGGAAAGTATGTTAAAAGAAAGAGAGGTTTATACAGGAGTGTTGTTAATGTCCCTGAGCCTTCCGACGAATTTAAGGAGATATTCACTAAAAACACTATCGACAACGTCAACTTAGCGTATAAGTCAAACTGGACCATCAAAGGACCGCCACGCTATACTGACGTATTCTACAAACTAAATTGGTCGTAAAACCAAACAATTCCTTTGTCAAAGAATGGCGAATTATAAATCAGACATTCGTTTAAGAAATGCTGTAAAGACGACACTGGCATTTAGAATAGCCACCAACTGGACTTTGAAGGGTCGGAGAAACACAACAAGTTAGAAACATTACACTTAATTAGGAACAAAAACAACATGGACCGCATAAAAGACATACTCGTACAAACCATTTGTGACAAGCACTATAAGGCAAGTTATGCATTCGTAAAAAAAATCGAACTCGAGATTTTTATCAAAGTTGACATTACGATGATAGCGAAGACTAAAAAAGTGGGTCTCGCAATTCTGTCTGTCTGACTGTCTGTCTGTCTGTCTGTTCGGCTAAAAGCTAAACGGCCCGGCCGATTTTCTTTAAACTTGGTAGATATCATTTTTAATTTTTTCCCCCCACACGTTTTTTTCTTTTGTTTTTAAGACCAACAATAACGGTATCTGCCATAGGAACGATTTTTTTACGAAATTTTATAAACATTTTTTTTTCTCGAAAAGTGTTCGACAGATTTTAAAAATAAAAATACAAAAAAATTTCATTTAATTAAAGCTAAGTATTGGTTGAAAAACCCCATGGAACCATTTTTTTTGTTTTTGATTTTCTCAAAAACGGTACACCCGATATTGATCATTTTTTTTTGCTAAAGTTCCCCAAAAATATAAATAGAATTGTGCATACAAATTTTTAAACCAAATTTTTTTGAATTTTTAAAAAAAACTTCAAATTTTTTTTTTCAAAACTCAATATTTCGAAAACCTCTTCCTAGATTTTTTTTAAACTTGATAAATAAAAGTTTCTCAATATAATCTACAAGATGTGAGAAAAAAAATTTATTATACCTAAAAATAAAGGTACCTACCATACAAATGCTAAAAAAATTAAAAAACATGGTTTTCAAAAATCGTATTTTTCTCGAAAACGGCGCGCGCCTAGAATTTTGATAATTTTTTTTTTCTTTCAATTAATTTTTACGATCTTTAATTTAATAAAAAAAATTTTGAAATTAAGATATTACAGCTTGTACCTACCATAGAACCATTTTTTCGAATTTTGAATTTCTCATTATCGACATAACGGATCTTAATGAAAATTTTTATAGAGAAGCTTCTAACAAGTCTAAAACACATTGCATTTCAAAACTTTAAAATAAATATTTTTTGAATTTTTGGAAAAAAAATCTATTTTGTCTGTTTTTTGAAAATTCGATACCTCCGAAACGGCCAATATTTTTTTTGTAAATTTAATTTTTATTCGAACAGTAATAAAAACTTTAAATTGGCGTACCAACATTTTTTCTTAAAAACCTTTTAAAAAGTTTGTACATAAAAGCTTTTTTTTAACAAACCACTACAAAGACTTATAATTTTTGTACTTGCATAAGTTCATATTTGCATAGCATTCTGTTTTTGTCTCGAACTACTAAAATAATTTAAAAAATTAATTTTATCCTTATGAACAGTTTTCTCTAATAACATTCGTTTTTAAAATTCCTAGTCTATTACATAGGAGCAAGTTCGTGCGCCCCAGTCGTGTTATAACTATCACGCGGAATCAGGCTGAATTTGACCAATGGCATTGATTATCTGCGCTTTCGAAACAGTGGTAGCTTGTGGTTTATTTGCATATCCCTGACTTCAGAAAACCTCTCAGACCTGGATGGTCAATCCACATCCCCTCTGCGTCATATAACGATGTTCGGAAATCGGTCGTGCAAAATGTTCACCGAGGCACGGCCTGTGTGGCTTGTGGCAACATCCTGATGAAACCATGTATGTCATCGGCTTCCATATGATCCAATTCGGGCCAGACGAAATTTGTTTTCATCGACCGATAGCTCTCGCCATTAACGGTCATGGCCCATCGAACGCCATTCTCAAAGAAGTATGGACGGAAAATGTCGTGACAATGTCCACAAACAGTGACTTTCGCTGGATGCTTTACAATTTGGTGGATCTCATGAGTATTGTGATCGTCTAAATATCGACAATTTTCCTTGTTGATGAACCCATTCATGCAGAAATGGGCCTCGTGTCGCTTAATATGATATTTCCACAGAAATTAGAAGTCAAATTTATAATAGCCCAGCTAGCGAACACACGGCGTCGTTTCTGGGCGTTGTCTCTGAGTCTCTGGGTCAATTGAAGTTTTTTGCGGCTGTAGGCTCAAGCAAAGTTGTGGTCTGCTAAAATGCTGAAATCTTCTGCGCGGAAAAATTGACTGTTTCGGACGCTCTTGCACTCTCTAACCGAGAGCGGAAATATTTTCGCAGGATCTTAGGTTCCGTCGACTAACGGATGTTGGAGGATTATTGACTAGGGGACTCAAATTAATCCACCATATTTTAAATAGTCCTCTCGAAAAGACGATTATGGCGACCGCAAGACGGGCGAAGAACGCAATATGTTGCTCGAACAGAAGACCCACTTTCTTAAAACAAAAATCTTTTATACATGTTGTTCAACAGTATAACTCTGCATTTTTATGCATGGTAAGATACACTATGCAAATGAATGACAGCCATTTTGGCAGATGTAGCTTCAATAATATGGCCGAAATCACCTGTCAAAGTTTAGAGTACCAACAGAACACCGTACTCTCTCTGATTTGGGAAGGTGGTGGTAATCTATGAACAACATTTTATTAAGAAAACTTGCTCGCATATTTATTATATTAATTATTTCAGCTATCTTAGCTCAAAGCACAAACACCACTTTTAGAAATAAATTAACAAAATTCAGCGCAAACATGCAACGAGAATTTCCTTGCATTTAAATTAAATAAAACTTTCATTGCAACCAGGGTTACCAGAATGCATTGAAAATTCATTCTTGAGACTACAGAACTATGGATAGTCCCTAACCGAAAAAATTAAGCTTTCACTGTTTTCAATAGAGCTTATAGTCTGAAGCTGTTGCATATTGACTGAAGTTGACGCATAAGTTGCAAAATTTCTGATGTTAATAAAAAAAAACTCCCAGAAATACCCAGCAGGCAACCCTTGCCCTAAGACCATGTAATTCAATTCCAAATTTCCGTATCTGAGATACATGTGCATCCTTAATATACCTAGAACCCAACACAACACATTTAGCTCCTTTCAAAAAAAAACATATCGGCTCCTTTATTGTTATCCCTGAAATTACAAAAACACTACCCTAACTGTGCCGCCCCAACTCTCCAAGCTTAAAAATGTTGGTTTTCATTTTCCTTTCGTGCGTCGTAGTCGTCGTCGTCGTCAAGTTGTTGCCTTCTCTGTCGTATCGTTGATATCCCAGCTAAATAATGAACGGAATGCCTTGTCTGCTGAAACGGTCGTGTAATATGTGTCAACTAGGAGACTGACATCAGAAATCCTTGCTTTGATTTTGCCACCCTGATCTAGCTTGTTCCTACATAGAATTTTCCTTGAATTGCTTTTGACTTAACAAGACATTTCTTCCGATTTTTCTTCTTATTTTTTTTTTTGTTTGATTTTGATATCGTTTTTGAGTAACCATTCTTCCAGGGAGGAGTCTTCTTTCCATAAAGTCCTTTGTTCGGTGACGTAAGGTCCCTTTAAGCTTCGCCCCTGCTGGTTTGCCATCTTTTTGTGTTGTCGCATGCAAATGTTCATTGGGTGATTTGCATTTAATTTCGAACTCAGGTGCTTAAACTGATTATATCTTCAATGGTGTCTAACCTTCCTGAGGCCATAAGAAGAGGGCCGGAGAATTTTTCCACACATTTTGACATGAGAGGATGCTATACCACCTATCAACTCTACTATGCCAGAACCAAACGAACAACTACGGCAGGACTCTGTGAAGGGAATATGAGGCGAATATTCTAGTGTAAGGATATCTATTAGGGTGTGTCACTTTTGTATGGCCGCAAAAAAGTACTCTTATTTTTAAATGTAATAGTGATCAAAAGTTGTATTAGGGTCTGAGGTTTAAGAGCATGTAAAAAAAAAATAAGATTTTGTTCGTCTTTGGCTCGCTCAAATCGGTTGAAGTTGAAAAAAAAAATTTAATTTACAGTAAATTTTTTTTTTTTTTTTACGTTTACTAAAAAAAAAAAACTAAACAAAATACAGAAAGAATTTTTGTCTTTACAAAAATATATACCACGATATTGTAGGTGGTTCCGTTGATTTTTAAGAATTTTTTTTGTAAAAAAAAACAAAACGATTTTACATAAAAAAATGATTTTTCTTCCTTCTTTTATTATTTCATAACTTCTTTATCAAGTGTTCAATTTAAGCAAATATAAGCTTAAAAGTGTTTCCTTGCAATTCTCTTTGACTTGGAAGCCTAAAAATATTTTATATAATTTTTTTTGTATCCTCACGGTGCAATTTAAAACAACACCATATTTCAAAAATCTCGACAAATCAAAATTTCTTGGATTTCATCCTATTTTTGAGCGAGCCAAAGATATTAATTAAAATGAAAATTGTAAACGCAGGATTTAATT